>OY720252.1:15411004-16629189 GCA_963082625.1 Pasiphila rectangulata | reverse complement strand
CTTAAAATTTGAAATGGTAAAAGACAACACTTTTTTACTAATATAGCATATATGAAAATGTTAATAAATATTCTTATTTTGACTGCAGGGGGGCGAATAGGGGATCTCAAATTTTTTAAGTGAAGTAACTAGGCCGTGTATATGAAAGATATTCATTTGCACATAAATAAACAGTTTTTAATTTTCCTTTAAGTCATATCGTTTTTGAGTTATTTACAAAAATGTTGAAAAAACGACCGTCCCCCCCCCCTTATCTCCGAAGTTTGCAGAGATAAACCCGTGATACTTTTATAGCTAATAGAAGTGTATGTAAACTTTATAGGAAAATTATAGCGAACTCTCTAATTTGCATAGTTTTTTAGACAACGGGGGTGGAAGGTCTGTAAGGTGGGGGGTTTTCAAAAAGTTTGTGAAGTTAGTTAGGTGATGTGGGGTATCATATGACAAGTATTCATTTGCACATTAATAAACAGTTTGTAGTTTTCCTTTAAATTGTATCGTTTTTGAGTTATTTACAAAAATGTTGAAAAAAATAGCGTTCCCCCCCCTTATCTCCGAAGTTTGCGGAGATAAACCTCTGAAACTTTTATTGCTATTAGAAGTGTATGTAAGGATTAGAGGAAATTTATAACAAGCTCTCTACTTAGCATACTTTTTTAGAAATCATCGAAAGTGTAAAAATCTACATAAGTTCCGCTATCAGACAAGAGATGGCGTTGTCAAGGTTCTCCAACAAATATAAAACCGCCTTTGTCATATATTATATTGTATGATGGCACGGAACCCTCGGTGCGCGAGTCCGACTCGCTTTTGCCCGGTTTTATTTTAACTACAGTCGCTAGCGAGTATAGATTGTGAAAACTTATGGTAGACCTAGTACCGTACACTCCGGCCATTAATTATAGACCTAGCATGTGGGACAGTTCAAAAATGTATTCTAAGGTTGGGTTGCCGTGGTGCCGGCAGCAGAATGATGTGTCTCTTCACTTTCCCGGGGATGCAGTAAAAATCTGCTGAGGGATTACTGCGGAAGATCGGCAGTAGCTTCTATATAGCGCAGTAGAAGATGTATCAACATCCTCTACTGCGCTCGCCAACCCCGCCTTCCAAGCGTGGCGAGTATGGCAACAGCGCCCTCGTGATCTTGGAGTAAAGATCCATGTGGGAAGCCTATGTCCAGCAGTGGACGTGGACAACCGTCCTGCGGCTGACATATTAGATGTAACATATTAACCAGTTACTTCAAAAAAACTTTTGGACTAAGAAATATCTGATATTAGGTAGGTATTCCTCAAACTTTCCTATTTTAAGTACAATTCTTTCAAAATGGATATTTACGAAATAAAGTTAATAAACGAGTAATATAAGAGCTAAGCGTTATACTAGCCTGGGGGTGCCGAATAGGGCTGCAGAATGTTACCCCTCCTCTCATGCCCGGAAGATGGGCAGCAGCGTCTTTCCGTGTATCAACATCGCGTACTGCGCTCGCCAACCCGCCTGCTAAGGGTTATGGCAACTACCTCTCATGGAGATCCATGAGGGAGGCCTGTCTTCAGTAGTAGACGTTTTACGGCTGAAACGATGATAATGATAGATACTAAGCTTATTTACAAAATAAGGTTTCCTTTATGATGATGATGCTTCATAGCCAATTTCGGCCATGGCGACTGTGCATTCAAAGAAAAGGTCTCATAAGAGAGTTTTGGTTTCCTTTATACGAGTGTTATAACTACCTAGTTATAAGTGCTTCGCGTTATACTAGACAAAATAATCGCCCCTACGTTCCACATTCCTGTTACGATGCAGCATCACAGTCACAGCCTTATCAAGATCGTCTGCACTGCGATGTTTATAGACGCCGGGAGAACAGTCTATCTGATTTGTATTCAGGTTGGATACTCCGGAGACATGATTATGCGGAATGAGTATGCAGGAATCGTAATTAACTGCATCAAAATTTGAAATTTAATATTTTTCATAACGAGTTGGTTGCATTTTTACTACTGTTGGATAACATTTCTATATTTGAAAATTATTTAAAACTTTATTCTCGACCTGCATACACGCGCATTTCTGTTTTTATTATTTATTTTGTGCACTACCTACGATAAGTTTACCAATTATTTTTCCTGGAGGTTGCCGGGAAGATATTGCTTTCAGCAATAAGCCCTCCAATTTGTAAATATTTACATATCTTTGTACAATAAAGTTTTAATTCACTCCTTAATTTTATTTTATATATCTACATAATCTATACTATACAGTACACAGCTTGGAATAACTGTTTGTAGTTTTTGATTATACCAAACTACCACCCACCTACCGTGGCACATAATAAATATTGTCGTTTAGTAAAATATTATTTTTATAGTATGTACATTTAATCCACATGCAGTGACATCCTACAATTTATTGTACCTAAGTGCACTAGATATATCCAATTTAAGCTTGTTTTCTTTTTTGAAAAACTATATAAATCCACTCATAATATCCTGTTCATCCAAAGGTTGTCTGGAAAAGATAGCTTTTAACGATAAGACCGCCCATTGTATGTTGTTATTTGTCTGTATCTTTATATGTTTTACTTTCTATGGTATACGTACAATAAAGAGTTAATATATGTACATATCTACCTCTATCTATGCGGTGCTAAGGCCTATTTAATAACACTATCTTTATCCCAGTACAAAATTTAGTTTTATAGTTAGACGTGTTTTCAATTTACGAGTTGCCTTAGGAAAAATCCGCCGTTTTCGTACAGTTTTATATATTTTTTTAATTAATTTATTTATTTCAGACAGAAGTCCGTAATTACATGTTCATAATAAAAATAATCAATAAATTAGCATCAATCCTTTCAAATAATAAAATAAAAATAGAATTCAAATCGACATAAATAATAAAAATTAAATTAAACTTACAACTTATTTATATTATTTATATATATTATATATATATATTTATAGATATTTTGCAAATACTGGCTAAAAAGTAGATAGATTATTGTTAGTAGCCTGCACTGTCCCACTTACCGCGAGGTGCCAGCAGAATGTTGCCCCTCCTCGCTTACTTCAGAACCTACTTAAGAGGTACCTCCGCAAGATGGAGGAGGTTTCTTCTTTGCTTCTTTCCCTCACTTGGAAAAAAAAGTTTTCCGGAGCGAACGAATTAAATTATGTGCTTTATTCAATTTAAATGTGTTTTGTTTTTATTTTGTAAACTGACTAAGTAGCGTTTTGCTATACTGAATAAATACTTATTGACTTTGAATTTGTACTTCCAGCAGGATCTATCCGTGTATCAACATTCTGTACTGCGGTCACCACCCTGCCTGCCGTGGTGAGTATGGTAAGACCCCTCATGTTTAGTACTTGGAGATTTATGGGGGAGGCCTATGTCCAGCAGTGGACGTCGTACGGCCGAGATGATGATGATGACTGTCCCACTGGGGGACCTCCCTGGCTACCTTCCACAGTTCTCTATTCAAAGCTATTGCGGTCCAGCTTCCGGGTTTGCGTGTTGAAAATAGTTTATTGAGAACACTATGACACAGCACACAAAGAAAAGCAGAAAATACACAGAAAACGAATACAGTACCTAGGTAACACAGTTTTTTGACTGGCACAAGAAGTTAGGTATTATAATTTTTATTTTATTTTATTTATTTAGGAAAAGCAAAATAATACAATATGTAAGCACAGATAATAAAAATGATCTTACATAATAATGCAGCCCTCAGCGCTATTCAGAGAATGCTTTGAGTATTTCTTAAATACCGCTAGGTTAACTGACTTACAAAACAAGTATTATTTAAGATAAGTGAATTCATTAAAAACGAATTAAAAATAACGTATAACTAAGACAAGCAGATATTTTTAAGACACTTTGCAAATGGTTTATAAATATAGGAGAATACCAAGAATATAGGAAATAAAATAAAATTAAAAAAGCTGCAACAATTTTAAAATCTTCATGTTAAAATCTTAAATTGATACTACATACTACTTAAGAATATATCTATGTTTGCGAAGTATTTGTTATAAGACTCCAGTTATGTCCAATTATGTCCTTTGTTAAGGTTTTATACATAATATGTAATACTGCTTTAATTTAATAGGCTTTCTAAACCAACCTTAAAATAACCTACAAAACAGAAGATGAAGTTGTGGATAAAAAGGGAGTATAATCAAATACCAGTTCCTGATAGCTACGGTAGATAGAGTGCACTTTCCTCCGTCAACAGAGCGAGGTGTAAGTATTGTATTTCCATAAAAGCTTTCATAAGGCCGGTTTGCTGGAAAAGTGCCGCCATCTTAGAAAATAAAATATAAAATATAGAATCGTAAACGTGTTGAACCCATTTAAAACTTGACACGGTCACGTCGTAAAACGAGCCCCCATGCATAATTTCGGCTTCATAACTCCTTTAGTTTTAGATTCAGTGTGTGATTTTCTCTTTCATATGTAAGGCCTTTTACATCTCACATCATCATTCATCATTTCAGCCATAAAACGTCCACTGATGAACACAGGCCTCCTTATGGATCTCCATGAGGGGTAGTTGCCATTCTCACCACGCTAGGCAGGCGGGTTGGTGAGCGCAGTATGGGATGTTGATACACGGATAGACGCTGCTGCCCATCTTCCGGAGGTATCCCTTAGCAGGCTCTTACTGCATCCATGGGCATGAGAGGAGGGGTATCATTCTACTGCCGGCACCCCACGGCGGCCCTCTAATCTATCAATATTATAAAAATCAGCCAAGTGCGAGACGGAATCGCGTAAGACGGGTTCTGTACCAGTATTCATTCAAAATCACGTTTGCTGAATGGGAGCTCCCCTTAAATACTTATTTATTTTATTCTGTTTTTAATATTTTTGTTTATTTATTTATTTGGGCTACCAACAAGAGATACACAATAATGAGGTTTAATTATAACAATAGGTACTTAGGTCTAGAGTTCCCTCAATTAGAGGCGCTATAACAATAATTAATAATTATTGTTATAGCGGCAACAGAAATACATCGTCTTTCAACTAGCATGAATAGCATGGTTCATGAGATATCTACAGCCTGGTCACAGACAGACAGACGGACAACGCAGTCTTCATAATAGGGTCCCGTTTTTACTCTTTGTGTACGGAACCCTAAAAAGGAAAGATAATTGTTGTTGTATTTTGTATGTTTGTAACGAATAAACCCATAAACTACTGAACCTAATAATTGTTAATGGTGAAATAATTAATAAACTCAAAATCATTTCACCATTTATCAAGTTTATAAAATTAAAAAATTTAATTAACGTCCGACACTAACTAGTCTCTGAGGTAACCTAATTTTTACCCTCAGTTTTGCAACCTGCACAGCATGATTACCAGTTGCTGACGCTGTATAAATCATCTATAATAGATGCAAAGGCCTTACAACTATTGCTGAGATAGAACCTTTTGGCACACCACACTTTTATGGAAACTGTAACCTTCTTTAGTTAGCTTTTTAATTATGTTTAAGAATGAAATAAATACTAACGTGCAATGACTGCAAACGCACTTTCAAAGCCAAAATAGGGTACATTAGCCACATCAGAGCACACGAACGAAGCTCATCCATTTATAGCGTAAACAAAAGTTAAGTCGCCGTGGCCGAAATCTGTCTGGAAGACATCATTATTAATTGTAATAAACACAAGTTAAGAGTTGGGAATACATACCACTCGTCCAACACGGCTCTCATACCAGTAATCTGTACTTGAATGTACAGATTATCTAGCAATTCCCAACAAGCACACTCTGCCCCAAACTTAGTGCAAAGTGAGTAATGTGATGCGGAGGTGAAGAAATCACACACATTTTTTATGTGTTAGGTTCTTAGGGTCACACGTCGGGGTCGATGGACGGATTTATGGGTGCGGTGCGGAATTGCTTTAGCTTGTTGGCTCTCGAAGAAAAACAGACACGTCTGATTTATTAACTAAACTTAGTAAAGGCCATTTGTTTAGACCGCAGCAAACAGGCGTACTTTTGCTTGGTTCTTGTTTGCTGTAAAAATTCACGTCATTTTAGGAAAAGAGATGTATGACATTTTGTGTTATAGTTGTGCTACTACTGAAGTCATTTTCACACCACCATTTAGCTCCGAAGTAGATCATCTGTTATGGGTACACACATTTGAAGACATTGCCACAGCTTTTGGTATCAGGGCTCATCTAACGATTTCAATCTTTGGTACCAGATGGTTAAAAGTACTAAATACTTTTTTTACTTATGATATTAAGAACCCAAACCCGAGATAAATATCTGCAAAAAAGCAGACATATGTCCCAGCTGGAATCGAATCCGATAGGGCAGATCGTGAAAATAGTTATACTTATATAACTTCCCATTATTATACCGCTTTGCATACGTTGTGCCCGAATAAGGCCTATTTTATCCAGGTACAACGTAGGCATGCAAAGCGGCGGGCATAAGATAGTTATATTTATTTGACGAGCTCTGTGGCGCAGCGGGCGAAGGTCCGCCTGCGCTGCAAGGGGTTGCGGGTTCGATTCCTCGCCTCGGGACAAATGTCTGTACGATCTGCAGATATTTGTTCAGGGTGTTCTGGGTGTTTTTCTATATATAATAAAAATATCTATCTATGTAGTATAATGTATTAAGTATATCAGTCATCTAGTACCCATAACACAAGCTCTGCTTAGCTTGGGGCTAGATGATGCTGTGTGATTTGTCCAGAATTATTTATTTATTTATATTTTATTTAAATATAACATAAAAGAGCGTTCGACAAACAAACTTCTCAGAACACAGAGAAGACTTGTATACATAAAATATTTATTATGTCTGCTTAAAGTCGTTTAAAATATAATAAGAATAGCGTGAAATGGATCGTTACTAAGTACAACATAGTTTGTAATTTGTTTATGTGCTTAACAATACTTATGTAGAACATTTCAAGGAAATGAAAACCTTATCAAAAAGTTACGATTCCGGTGGGATTCGAACCCACGTCCGTCAAATCGATCCTTGACGCTTTGACGCTTCCTAAAGCCGGAAGTGCTTTAACCACTAAGCCACGGAACCCGTGTTGTAAGTAATAACAACATGCAAAACCTCTAACCACGTCCGAACACCAAACTTCCTGGTTGAGTTGGCTTCAGCCAGAAAGTTCTAGCAATGTTACATTTCCTTAATTTCAATTTCGGTTAAACTTTTTGAATACGTAATTAAAACATTACAAAATTCATCATCATCATTATTTTAGCCGTGAAACTGCTACCTGAACACAGGCCTACCTCATGGATCTGGGGTAGTTGGGGTGAGCGGTAGTTGCCATACTCACCACGCTTGGCAGGCGGGTTGGCGAGCGCAGTACAGGTTGTTGAGACACGGAAAAACGCTGCTGCCCATCTTCCGGAGGTATCATTCAGCTATTACTGCATCCACGGGCATGAGATAAGGGGTAACATTCTACTGACGGCACCCTACGGCACGAAAGTTTAATATTATATTAAAACAGATAACTAATTGAGTTTGATAAAATAAAAATAAGGAACAAGAAGTTGGAAGTTAAGGTACACTATCACAGCAAAACCATGTTGGCTTAGTACAGTCAACATCAATTGTCGACAACAAATCTCTTCATGCTATATTAGTCTCCGAATCTTGGCTCAAACCCTGTCTTTCTTCTAATCTCTACTCTCTTCCTGGATTTACCTTAATCCGTAATGACCGCACGGGTTGTGGTGGTGGTGGTGTAGCGATTTACCTGCGCTCAGACATTCCCTTTTCAATAGTCAGCACGTCTGCACAGCCACCTCCTACTAATGCTGGCGAACACCTTTTTATTAAAATAATGCTTTCCCACACCAAACTTCTTCTCGGAGTCTACTATAGCCCTTCTCTTCGATTTAATTATTTTTCTTCTTTTGAAACTCTCTTGGAGGACCTTCTCCCTTCTTTTGATCATACCATAATAATGGGTGATTTTAACACTTGCATCATCAAGCAAGACTCCCGTTCAGCTGCTCTTGAGTCCGTTATAAGGTCTTGCAACTTACATCTTCTTTCTCTTGGCCCAACTCATCATTTTCCTAACTTCACTCCCTCTCTTCTTGATCTCATTTTAGTTTCCTCTCTGCAAAATGTTGCTAAGCATGGCCAATGTTCTGCTGACAACTTCTCTTATCATGACCTTATATTTTTATCTTACAAACTTCGACCTCCTAAATACAAACACAAAACTCTTCTTCAGCGTAATTTTGGTGGCATGAATGTGGAAAACCTTAAACTTGACGCCTCGAAAGTAGACTGGTTTCCAGTTATGGTAGCCGAAAATATTGACGACAAGCTAGCCGCTTTTAATTTAATCTTGACTAATCTTTACGACGTTCATGCACCTATCCGCTTGGTCAAAATAAAGCATCTGCCAGCTCCGTGGATTACGGACGAAATTAAGTCCTTGATGCATAAGAAGGCAGTTGCCAGAGCGAGATACAAACGATCTGCTAGTGACGTCAATAAAGAGAAGTATCACCTTGCTAGGAATCGCTGCAATAGAATGTGTAGGGACGCTCAACGCCGCTTTATTCATTCCTCACTATCAAATGCCAGTCCAGCTAAAGCCTGGAAATTTTTACGAACTATAGGAATTGGTAAGTCGCGCCATGACGATGCGTGTGCTAAAGATTTTAACATTGACTCACTTGTAACTCATTTCTCGTCGACTCCTAACATGGATTTGGATGTCAAAAATAGAACTTTAAGCCATCTTTCTTGTTTACCAGTTCCTGACTATCCTCCTTTTATTTTCAGTCAATTCACCGCATGTGATGTTAAGAAGAGCATTCTGTCTATTTCCTCAAACGCTTTAGGGAGTGACAACATTGGTCGCAACATGATAACTCCGATTTTGGACGAATTATTGCCCATGCTATGTCATTTGTTAAATTTTTCCATCGCTACTAGTGCCGTTCCAACCGTGTGGAAAGAAGCATACATTATACCCCTTCCTAAGAAATCCAAACCATCTTCCTGCAACGATTTCCGTCCCATATCTATACTTCCCTTCCTATCTAAGGTCTTAGAACGACTAGTTCATGGCCAACTTAGCTCCTTCCTCACCTCTCACAACCTTCTTAATCCTCTTCAGTCCGGTTTCCGACCCGGTCACAGTACAACCACTGCTCTTGTTCAAATAACTGATGAAATAAGACTGGGTATGGAAAACGGGCTCCTCACTATTCTCACTCTCCTCGACTTCAGCAATGCTTTTAACACTGTTGAATTTGAAATTCTCCTTGGACTGATGCGCTCACTTAACATATCTCCATCGGTGGTTGAATGGTTTCGCAGTTATCTGCAGGGGCGCCGGCAACGAATACGTATTGAAGACTCTTTTTCCTCTTGGTGCATCACAACTGCCGGAGTCCCACAAGGTGGCGTATTATCTCCCCTTCTTTTTGCTTTATTCATTAACTCTATTTCCAACAAATTAACTTCTTCCTACCATCTCTACGCAGACGATCTCCAAATTTATACTCAAGCTCCCCTAAATGACTTGGCTAACGCTATTCACCGCACAAATGACAACCTGGCATGCGTACTTGACTGGAGCGTGGACTATGGTCTCCAGGTAAATCCTGCTAAGACTCAGGTCATACTCGTTGGCAGCTCACGTACCAGTTGCAAAATTGACTGGAGCACATTGCCACAAATTATATTTAATAACGTTATAATCCCTTTCAGCAGTAGTGTTAAGAACCTGGGTATTTTTATTGATAAAGACTTGTCCTGGGGTCCACAGTTGGATGCGGTGAGTCGGAAAGTATTTGCGTCTGCTGCGTCGTTAAGACGACTTCGTAACTTTTTGCCAACAGCTACCAAAATTACGCTTTCTCAATCTCTACTCCTTCCTTTACTTGATTACGCTGATGCCTGCTACCTTGATCTCACTGAGGAGCAGCTGAACAAACTCGAGCGCCTTCAGAACGTCTGCATCAGATTTATCTTTGGTCTTCGAAAGTTTGATCATGTTTCTGAATTCCGCTCTAAACTTAAATGGCTTCCTATCCGTCTTCGCCGGAATACTCACATCCTATCCCTCCTGCATAATATTCTCTTTAATCCTTTGACTCCATCCTACTTGAAGGAACGTTTTGAGTTACTTCAATCTTCCCATCCTTCCCGCATCCTTCGTTCTTCCGAAAACCTAGTGCTAAAAACTCCTGCACACTGCACCACGTTCTTCGACAAGTCCTTCTCTGTCCAGGCTGTAAGACTGTGGAACGCACTACCCCAATCCATAAGGAAAACATTGTCCTTGCCTGTTTTCAAAACTCGAGTAAGGAATTTCTACCTCTCCGAGAATGTATTATAGTTTTATATATTTATGTATATGTATATTATTTATTTATTAGGCATATTTATTTATTGTATATATGTATGTATTTTATTTTATTTTTAGTTTATGTATTATGTACAGTACACACCCCCTACCTCTCTTGCTTCCATATTTCTTTCCATCCAAAGGTTGTCTGGAAGAAATCGCTTCTAAGCGATAAGACCGCCCATTGTACCAATCTTGTTTGTAAGTTTTTTTTTTCTGTATTATTTTGTTAAGGTGTGCAATAAAGTGTTTTGTATTGTATTGTATTGTATTGTATAACGGCAATAGGTAGACGCTTGAAATATTCACAGGATATTTAGCTGTATGTTGAAACTTTAAGAATCACGTGAACCCGGTCACGAAGCGTGAGACCAACGTTGCATTGCACCTATGACCTTGAGACAGCGTTGTAAGGTATCATATGCCCACAGAACATAAAGAAGATTAGCTAGAGCTAGACAGATACATAGAAAACTAGCTTGTGCCCGCCGCTTCGCATGCGTTGTACCCGGATAAAAAGTATTCCTGGTCCACATCTATACGTGTGCAAAATTTCAGCTCAATCCGTTGGGTAGTTTTTGCGTGAAGAGGTAACAAACCTCCAAACAAACTTTCGGCTTTATAATATTAGTGTGATACTTTATTGCACACTTTAAAAATAATCATAATAATAAGAATCACTGAAAAACAAAGTGATAATTGGCGGCCTTATCGCTAAAGCGATCTCTGCCAGGCAACCTTTGGATGGATTGGATTGTAAAATATGACATAATTTCAGATTTAGTAGAATCAATCAAGTTTATCACAAGTTTCCTAGAATAAACTGAGTCATCCAGAAAGTTCCAGAGTCTCGTAAATGGGTCTACGTGTCCAGTGCCGCCATCTCCAATAAACAAGTTATTGCCAGTTGGGGATTATCGCGCAGATGTAATCACCTCGTTATGACGTCACCGCATACACTTTATTAAGAACACGGACAGATTGTTGCCCGGTTTATGTGGTCGTATAACATAATGACGTATTATATTAACGTATTTCAGGTTATACATCTACCAGTTGCTAGGGGAATTTTCTACAGCAGTAGTAGTAGAACTTTTTGTAGTAGTAGTAGAACTTTGTGTGAAAGGTTCATCCGGGGAAGTACTACCACCATACCTATTTCTGCCGCCAAGCAGCAGGGGGCCGGTGAAATTATGGGCTCATGAGACCTTACAACTCTGTCTCAGGGTGACGGGCGCAGTGCAGCGTTGGTCACGTGCTTAGTGAACGTGATCACCGCGGCATTGCAATTGTTATAGGTAGAGGTTACCGCTTAACATCAGGCGGGCTTTCGGCTTGTTTCGTACATTTAGTAGTGTAAAAAAAAAGCTCGCCTTGGCAAAGTCGTCAAGTCTTTACAGGAGCTCTTTTGAAATTTCCAATGCACTGTTATGGTTTGGTGATGACACTGAAGATATTTTTAGGACCTAGAAAATAAAATGTTATTATTATTCCTCCCTCATGAAGTACTGATCATGAGGGGTTGTTGCCATATTCGCCACTCTTGGCAGGCGGGTTGGCGAGCGGAGTACGGAAAGCTGATACAAGGAAAAACGCTGCTGCCCATTCCCCAAAGGTCCCTTGGTAGATTATTACTGCACCCACGGGCAAGAGGGGGGAGGGGGGGCAACATTCTACAGCCGGCACTTCGTCATCATGATGATAATATAGTAAGTAAATTCGCAACTTTATATTCCTTGCCGGATGAACTTTTGGCAGTCAAAGAGCACTAGAGTATTAAATTTACTTCGTTACTCTGACAAGATTTGATTGAGTAAGTAAAATCAGCTGATTCCTGAGCCATTAAAGAGATTTCAGCGTCCGAAGATTTATTGAAAGCTTGCAGTAAAGGTTTGGACACACAAGCTTGAATAGTTTTTATACACTGAAAAATTATCTGAAGCGAACGAATTCAATTATGTTATTAATTCAATTTGAATATGTCTTGTTCTTCTTTTGTAAATTGACTATTCCATGTAGCGTTTTACTCTATTGAATAACACTTATTGACTTTGACTTATAAATAAATAATTTTATGTTTTCCGAGGAGAGCGATAATCTCTGTGACACAGTTTTTTTTTAAAAAACTACTGCAGGCATTATCAAATTCCTTTATCACTCTGTACTAAGTGACCAAATAAATAAATAAAATAAAATAAATGTACGTATGCATACATTTGAAACTATTATGGTTGTGAACATTATTATGCAATATTTACGGGGAAATTTACCATGATTTGAGTCTTTTTGAGTTTTCCGATAAAACTTAAAATACTTATCTCAGTCTTATCCGTGATCCAAGCGTGAAACTGCCCTTAAACTTCGAAAAACTCAAGAAAACTCATCATCATCATCTCAGACGTATGACTGGCCACGTCCACTGCTGGACATAATAGGCCTCCCTCATGGATCTCAAAGATCACCAGGGGTTTGTTGCCACGCTTGACAGTCGGGTTGGCGAGCGCAGTACGGGATGTTGGTGGAAAGACGCTGCTGCCCGTGTTCCGGAGGTTCTTCGGCAGATTTTTACTGCATCTACGGAGAGGTTACATTCTATTTCCGGCACCCCACTACAATGATTATATGACTAATGCCTTATCTCACACATAAATGCTTCATACGTGTTATATTTGACCTGTGTCTCACATTTACCCGACTGGGAGGTTTCGGGTCGGATTTCCGCCCAAATACAAATAATTTTGGGTAGATATTTGGTTCTGGTCTGGGTATTGTGTCTAAAAACACAAGCTTTCATTGGAACAAAATTTTTATAAGTAAAAACTTTTTTATTTCCTGACTGTATTGTATCAGTCATCCCGGTAACCATGACTTCTGCAATCCTGTCGAAACGTCGGAAAATGATAATGGTAATTAACGCAATAAATACCCGAGGTTGCAAGTCAATAATGTGTTGTGAGCGAAGTTTAAAAAGGACGTCCAAGATTATTATTCAATCATCTGGTTTCACAAGATCTACTTAGTTTATATCTAGATACGATGTGTGATGTCATCTATTCTTATTCTGTACACCGACCAACAATTCAATCCACTTCTGCCGTGCTTCAAAAACCCATTGCATTTTCAGTTCCCAGTAAATTGAATTTTCTAGAAGCAAACGCTTGAGTGTAAGAACCTTTAACCGATAGACGAACATTACTAGGATCAGACAAGTTTAACGATGGAAAGATTTCAAATGAAAGAATTATCTGGTATGATAAGGATGTATTAACTGACAGGAATCTCTGCTGCTTGAAAGATTTCACTTACAGTATATTTGCAGATCAAATGTAATTTTTAACCGACTTCAAAGGAGGAGATTCTCAAGTAGTTTGTTTTATTATTTATTTATCTTTATTTCCTCAGTACTCCGCCGTTTTTACTCGATTGACGGTTGATACACTTCCTGATTGGTCTTATGGTTTTGAAAACTTAGTTCTGATGATGGTGTCCAAGTCATGAGTTTATGTGTGTCGTCTAGAATTTCGTGATCTTTCATCGTCGCCTTCCATCAACGTGAGATTGTGGCCAATAAAAAAAGCCTGTGTAGAACTTATCCTATTCGTTCTTTGTGTACTCTAAAATGAGTGAGCTACTAAAAAAGTACGAACGTAGGTAGATAAAATTGAATCCAATTTAATTCAAATTCCTATGTTTGCCAAAATACTGCATTTTTTTAGCTATATTAGACTCCACAATACATTTAATAGACCAGACCTTTTTTGTGAACTAAGTGAACTAAGTCGCGGCCAATAACTAAAGTCCAACAAAAAAAGTAAATGTAGAACGAGTATCTTCGAGGGAAGGTCGGAGCGTAATAAAATAAAACCACAAGTGCGAGCTGGACTCGCCCACCGAGGGTTCCGTAGGTATATAACACAATTAATTAGTTTATTTATTAATAAAGGACGGCCAACAGAATTAACTAATTATGACTAATGAATTAATGTTAGTAAAAGTTTTTAAAATGCACAAAAAGATTCGGTCACACATCAAAGTTATGACCGCGCGTAGGGTTGCTTAACCCCGATGATTGATTTTGTACTTTTTTAAGGACGATTTTTTTTATGATTCCAGTGCAAATGTATAGTGTTTGGATTTTTAAGGACGATTTTTTTTATGATTCCAGTGCAAATGTATAGTGTTTGGATTTTTCTCTGTATCTAAAGTATAAGACGTCATACCTTCCAAATTTTATAGTTCTTGATCTACCCTATGAATTTTTATTTCCCTGAGAATGTCGAAACATACGTTTTTTTTCGGTATAAACGGACGTATCATTTTTTCAGGTTAACTTAAGATATTGATTTTTTCACAGCTTAAGAGGCTGTAAATTAGCTTAACTTGCCTAGCACCAATACACTAGAAACAACAAAGACGCAGAGGTAGTGTTGGTAGTGTTTATAGTGTATTTCGTGACGAACGGGGAGGCGATTTCTCCTGAAGATGCCTTGTAGAGAAGCGAAACACGTGTCGAATTCTTTTTGAGTGTTTTTTCAAGCGCTCATCAAATATATGTTAGCGGATTTGTTACTAAATATTTGTTGTACATTTATTAGATATTGGTATATCAAATCATCATCATTTCAGCCGTAAAACGTCCACTACTGAACTAAGGCCTCCCTCATGGACCTCCATGAGGGGGGGGTAGTTGCCATACTCACCACGCTTGGCAGGCGGGTTGGTGAGCGCAGGACGGGATGTTGATATACGGAAAGACGCTGCTGCCCATCATCCGGAGGTGTCCCTTAGCAGGCTCTTACTGCATCCACGGGTAGGAGAGGAGGGGTAACATTCTACTGCCGGCACCCCACGGCACATAGTTGCGGTATATCTAATAAATTAATGAAAATATTTGTTGTTTATTTATTACGTAATGGTATATCTAAGAGAGGAGGGGTAACATTCTACTGCCAGCACCCCACAGCAAACTCCTCTCATGCCCATGGATGCAGTAAGAGCCTACTTAGGGATACCTCCGGAAGATGGGCAGCAGTGTCTTTCCGTGTATTTCGTACATTCCGGAGTGCGGTTGCCAACCCTCTTGCCAAGCGTGGTGAGTATGGCAACTACCCCTCGTGGAGATCCATGCGGGAAGCCTTTGTTCAGTAGTGGACGTTTTACGGCTGAAATTATAACACTAGTCAAGTTGCAGACAATAAATAGAGCACCACGAAACAAAAGCAACAAAGTAGGTGACCAGACCGGCACCTAAATACAGCCAAAACGAGCTATTGATAGCTTATCGGATATCGATCGTGTCTGCACGCGCCAGTGGACGGACTAAGGACAATAAAAAAAGCATGCAAAATTATTTAAGCAATAGTGCTTAATTATTTTTTTGTTAATTAATTTTTATGATTGTTTACCGAAATGTTTGACGTGTATACATATATGTATACCAATAAAATGAATCTGAATCTGCAAGCGACGACGGCAGAGAAGCAGAAAATTGCATGCCCTCTACGACAAATGTTTTTATAAATAAAAAAACCTATAAAATGTGTATTTTCTCCGATTTCTGACATGTGCCCGTCCTAACCTATGGGTGCATAGATATGGTCTCCGACTGAATCACAGAAGTCCGAGCTACCTCCTTTTTCTCCTTTGGGGTCCTTTAAAAGGCGGGTATTCTCCCTCCTCAAAAGCGCATCAGCTTCGCCTCTGTTGTTGCAGATGTCCATGGGCGACGGTGACCACTTCCCATCAAGTGGCCCATCTGCTCGTCTCCCTGCTTATAATATATAAAAAAAAGTCCAAGCTTAAGATCTGTCAGAGGGCAATGGAACGCTGCATAATCGGATTCAAACGCGTTCAACAAGTGCGCAGCACCGTGCTGCGTTCTCTTATGAAATGAAATGAAAATAAGTGGGGTTAGGCGGGTCACGTGAGCCGGATGCAACCAGAGAAGTGGGCCTATATCTATCTGTAACTTTATGGACTCCTAATGGCGGAGGGCGGCGTCGGGGTCGGCCAAGAAAACTTAAGCAGGACGATCTCGTCACCTTCAAGAGAAATTGATGGAAGACTGCGGGAGATAGAAATGGTTGACGAAGTTTGAGGGAGACATTTGTCCAGCAGTGGGACCAAATAGGTAAAGAAAATATAACTAATAGAATCAGGCGTTACTTTGCGGAAATGTCAATAAAATGAAAATGCAATGCAATGAAAATATCTAGTTTTAATTCCGCTAATGCTGAGATGCATGAGCACCACCCTCCCACCCGCTCATTATGCACATGCAGGGAGTGCAGCATGCATACCCAAACCCACACGACGACACGTGTTTCGCCTCTCCGCGAGGTATCATCAGCTAAGACGCCGAGGTTGGTCGGCGGCTGGAACGAAAAACTTTGGAACTTTCGAAAAACTTTGGAACTTTCGTTTCAGCCGCCGACCAGTCAACACCTCGGCGTCTCACCTGATGATACCTCCATAGATTTATTTCATCATCATCATCATGTCAGCCGTAGACATCTACTGCTGGAGATAGATCTCCCTCATGGATCTCCAAGTACTGACAAGGATCTCCAAGGATTTCAAGTTTTTGCCATACTCACCATGCTTGGCAGGCGGGTTGGCGAGCGCAGTACGGGATGTTGATACATGGAACAGCCATCTTTCGGAGGTGCCCCTTGACAGATTCTTAATGCATCCACGGGCAAGAGAGGTGAGGCAGCATTCTATTGCCGGCACACCATGGCACAGATTTGTTATTTATTTATTGTTAAGGAAGACCGACAGCTTATATCTAACACAATATTACACTTACATATATATAGATAAAATGAAAAGCCAATTATTGGTCTACGACTAATTACAATTTAAGGGATTGTAAGTTATGCTTTGTTTGTAAATGTCATATGTGGTTTGTGAAAACTTAGGGAGCGGTAACAGTACAGTTTGAAATGCCCTGAGTACGTGTACACACACGCATGATTGATTGCACTAACGTTGTTAAGGCACAGCTACACGTGAAGTACCTACCCTAATTTTATTACGATATGTCATAATATGAGCATGTATTTTGCGTGTTCACTGCATGTGATATGTCACCGGTGCCGGATTTACCAATAAGCTGAGTAAGCTGGAGCCTAGACTTCAGGCGGCAGATTTTAGGGGGCGGCAAAATTAGACCATTTCTTTTTTAAAAAGAACGCACAGAGAAAAGTCTCGGAAATTTATCTAAAATTTCATAATCATACGTATTAATAACGGAAAAGAGGTAATGTAATGAAGACGATAGAGCACAAATAAAATCATAGTTTCAATTTAATTGTTTCTAATTTTTTAAGCCAGTAGGGGCGGCAAAAATGTACCTAAGAGCCTACTGGCGGCAAATTTGTAAATCCGCCACTAAATGTCACATTATAAAAATAATTAGTTTGTTTCCAACATACCTACAAAAAATTGTGATAGGTCCTACAATTATATAACAATACTTAATCAGTGGAGTACTTATAAAATCAAAGGTCACCTTAACAACTAGGAGTAGTTATGTTTAATATGATTATTATTAGATTATTATTATTATCGGGAAATTTGTTTTTCTCAGTCGTCTGACTGGTATAAACTGCATTACGAGTTACAAAAGCCAAGTAAATGCAGCGTATATCTCCATGAATTTTCTTACTATTCTACACGTATTGAGAATAGCTGCTTTTTGTAGAGTTATTTATATGAATGCGTTTAATCCTAATATCTCTATACTGCGATGTAAATGTTTTGGTATCACTCCTGTGGAAGAGAGCACAATATATACTTTATTTTGTCTCCATATTCTGATTATTTCGTCTTTCAGGTTGTTATTATTATTATTCTGTGTGATTTGTCCAGCATTATATTATATTTTATTATTATTATATATTATATGTTCATCATTTCAGCCGTAAAACGTCCACTACTGAACACAGGTCTCCCTCAACGATCCCTACGAGGGGTAGTTGGCATACTCACTTGGCGAGCGCAGATTCTACTGCCGACACCCCACGGCGTGATCTGTGTTCTTGCTTGCATTTTGTATGGAAATCTTAGCAATACGTACATGCTCGGTTCAGTTTACGTATGTTTATCAACAATTGTCAATTGTTAATAATAACCTGCATTCTTAAATTAGCTTTTAGGATTAAGATAAGTCTGATTGTAGTTTCTTTTATCGTAAACAAATCTATATAAAATTAAAACAAAAAAAAATACGAATAGTACCGTGGACCACAAAATTGATGATTATCAGTACATTAGAAATCCTGAGTTCGTCTTGCATTTGGCTGGTACGAAAAACGAACCAAAATGGTTAAGATAGGATAAGAAGTCGATAATTTGTGCCAAAGTGAAAATAACATTATTTTTTAGAATTACATTGATATTACCTAAAATTTACTTTGACGGAAATCGGCCACCACTCAGCATAAGCAGTAAAATCATAGTGGTTCTGTAGCGCCGTTGTACAGAGCGCACTGCGTACTGGACACACATAGTTTCGTTAAAAGTATTACAAAGGAACCCTTGGTGTGTCTGTCCGTCTGCTTATAAAGTATTATTCTACTTAAACTTTGTAAAATATTATTTTACTAACAGAACATGTTCCATTCCGTTACGAGGTTCCCGAGTGCACGTAGCACGTTCTGTTTTACAGCCAAAGTTGCCGCTACTTTTAAGAGCGCACATACATTTTAAGACTACGTATTGGCGGTGTTGCCTTCAGGGTTTTCAACTTTTTTCGGCAATTACAAAACATTTGGACTTTTAGTTCATTTTCAGAATTTTTCATGTTTTTGACTTCAAATTGGTAGTTGGTTTACACGACTGGTTAGCTTATTACAAATTTACAACAGAAAGAAAATCCCTAAAACGCTTTATAAAAAAAACTAGAGACCTGCCCCGGCTTCGCACGGGTGCAATGGTGATACTAAATATACTACAGAATATACCATCGCGGACTTTTTTGTAGACCTTTTTAAGGTGTTCAATACTGTAGTACGTTATTTTGATCTATCTTGTAGGGTTCAGCCAGCGTTTGTAATGTAAGCGCAAAGAAATGTATTTATTTACGACCTCACATTAGAAACCTCCAAAATTATCAAGGTTTCTCTCAATATCTTATTTTTTACTTATAAGTCGATACACCGTGTCGATTGCCGTGGGGTGCCGGCAGTAGAATGTTACCCGTCCTCTCATGCCCGTGGATGCAGTGAGAGCCTGCTAAGGGATACCTCTGGAAGATGTATCAACAACACGTACTGCACTCGCCAACCCACTTGCCAAGCCTGGTGACTATGGCAACTACCTCTTATGGAGATCATGAGGGAGGCCTGTGTTCAGTAGTGGACGTTTTACGGCTGAAATGATGAAGTCTATACATCTTTTTCCAAATGGTAATTTGATTTCACTCGTAACCGATGTTTTTATTTTGAACGAGAATTACTGTTTTCGTGCTTACGACTTTCATTTCAAGCTAGCTTTTCCTGTCAGTTTGTATGCAGGTGGCCCCGCTCAGTGCGGGTTTTGCCATTCAAATTTAATTTAAACTGGCACAAACGGACCTGTGAAGTAACTTTCAAAATTAACGTGAGATGAGTTCAAAATTTTGTCAATGAGCCGTTTTCAGTAAAAAACAAAAAAGTGTTTCCTACTAAACTTAACAGATGGAGCTGGCAAGCAGAGAAAGCAAATATGTGATCACAATCACAATTACTGTCATTGTCAAATTGTGTTTCCTACCAGTAAAATAAAACTAACGCCATCTATATGGTTCGAGGGAACTATTTTTGAAGTTTTTACTTTTTAATGAAAACACCTCATTACGGGGATTACTCACGTTGTATTGTATTATATCGTTCTAGCTGACCCGTGCCCACTTAGTTGGGCGGTCAATATTTTTACTTGTGATGATTGTCCCCCTTCCATTATTTAAGTGTAAGTTAAAATGTATAGAATGGCTTGTTTCATTATCCTACGAAGATACTGAAGCCCTTTTACAGTTTGCTGAATAACATACATTTCACATAACACACACCTACACTCACACACGCACGCACACACTCATTCAAACACACTTAAACCCACATAAACGCGCACCTACATACACACACATACTTCATACATTTCACAACCTTGTTTTTTCTGTATGCTAGTAAAAACTTTTTTAATAACTTTTTTATTTTCTTGTATTGTAAAAATTGGAACTGTGTTGTCTTTACCATGGAGGAGGGCGTTGGTACTTGCGACACAGTAATTTACTTTTGCGAGTACCATCGTTTTTCATATTATTTGTCAAATTGTTATTGTTCCAAATAAAGATTTTTGTATTTTTTTTGTCTTTCAGTTTTCTAATTTAATAATATTTAACTGACATTATCTTGCATGATACCTACCTTCTTATACCTACATTTAGATTGCAGTGCCCATCAGGGTTCCATTCTGTACTATTTACTTATGTTTAAGACCTATGTTTACAATGGAAAGCAGTAAACAACTGAATACTGAATAGTTCCAACCCGAGATATGAGTCAATTTATAACTGCCTATGGGAAAAAAAACTGCTTTCTCAAGTACCCACCACAGAGAATTTTTGATCGTGAGAGTTATGAATCATGAGGGCAAAATATATCTTGACAGGAGACTGCTGCTTTAAACAAAAAATTGACGTTAAGAAAAAAGAATGGCCAAGTGCGAGTCGACTCGCGCACGAAGGGTTCCGTACCATTATTTGGCAAAACCGTTTTTAATATCGGCATAATATAAAAATATAGGACAAGAGCGAGTCGGACTTGCGCACGAAGGGTTCCGTACCATTATTCAATCAAATCACGTTTGTTGTACGGGAGCCCTCCTTAAATATTTGTCCAATTCTGTTTTAAGTACCTATTTGTTATTATAGCGGCAACAGAAATAAATCATGTGTAAAAATTTCATCTGTCTAGCTATGGTATATATATCACGGTTCATGAGATACAGCCTGGTGACAGACAGGCAGACGGATAGCGGAGTCTTAGTAATAGGGTACCGTTTTTAACGTTTGGGTAGGTACCGAACCCTAAAAAGCCGTCTAAGAGAAATATCACTCAATAGATTATGACACGGTTGCAGTTCTATACCTATGTAGTATTATCTCTTTAACCATTTGTCCCAGTTATATGCAGTAAAGGGAAGTCTTTTGTTTTAAACACTTGGGACGATAAACTTACTTATTTTGATAAGAATTCAAAATTGTCGATAATATGACCAAAAAACAAATAAATAATAAACAAATGTTTCATAAGTTTTATTTGTGTTTTGTGTTCTTTGTTTATATTTGTAATTTACATTATCTCTTTATTAAGATGCATAACCAATTTATGGCATAAACAACGAACATTCGATGGGCGGTTTTATCGCTAAAAGCAATCTTTTCCAGACATCCTTTGGATGGACAGAATAGTGTAGTGTACCTAGTATAGTGGCGCGTGTGGTAGTGGTAATTCTTATCGTACTTGTAGCTATAATGTACAATGATTTATCACACTTTAAGCCCTGGTTTTCAATTAAGGCAAGAAGATGAAATAGGTCGAACCCATTACACAAGTGTGAGTAAATCGTTAAATCAATCACGCTGTACTCTAATGGATTTTTCTTTCTCGAAAAAAGTAACTGCACATTTTTCAGTGGTTAAGCGGTGAAGGAAAACCTCGTGATAAAACAAGCGTCTTAGTCAGCTTCAGACGTATTGACTGTTCATTCCTCTTAATACGAGTATAACCCACTTTGCACAGAGGATGGTATAGATGCTGGGCAAGCCTATTCTATCCAACAATGTCCCAGGCACTGCAACGTCCCGCACAGCATGAGCACCAGTTCTTGACGCTGAATAAGTCATCTAACAACAGACGTGAAAGGTCAATTTAGTGCGAGTAAATTAATCATAGCTCGTACAAACTAATTTCGTCCTATGCAATACACATACTACTTCAATCCGCATAGCCAAAATACCCAGAGCCCTACATCGGCACTGACTGTGCGAATGCTGAAGGGGAGAGGGTGTCTTGCTACCCTGGTGGCTTTGTCTGCTCTTCTGGTATGCATTGCGTGTCCTGACAGGCCAATTTTCAGAGATTGTGTGACAATGTCTGTTGTTTTTGCACTTTCATGGCGTTTGTGTAGTACATTTCATGCATTGTTTTCTTTTCGCGACCAACTAACCGTCACCCTACAGACTAACCATCACACAGCTTTATCACACTATAGTGACCATTAAGTAAGAACATTTCCTAATAATATAAACTTTTGAAACTATCGTGGTTGTGATTATTATATGCAATATTCATATATGACGAACAGATGAAGAGAAAAATGTTTACTACTATTATAAAAGATTCACAAAACATAAAACTTTAAATTATTCAAAATACACAGTCAAGCAAATCTGTGACCAATATTATCTATATCCCGTAAGGATTATTATATGATATTGGTCACAGACTTAGAAAGAGACTCTACATAGAAAAATATTTAATTTGCCTAGTCAACGCTATTTTTAGTTGGATTGATCTGTTGAATTAAATACGAATTAATTAATTGGTAAAAAAATGCTTTCGACTGTGTATTTTGAATAATTGAAAGTTTTATGTTTTGTGAAACTTTTTATTAGTAGTAAATATATACTACTCTATTGTATTAGGTCATATCCTGTAATAATAGATGTAAGTGTTTTCAATAAATACAAATACAAATAAATACAAATATTTCTCCTCATCTGTTCGTCATAAAATAAAATCTCGAGATTAATTTTAAAAACAACGGTAAACATTGTCAGCTCTCAAAACTAAGCGATAAAAAAGCCCTTGTGGTTGCACTTAATAAAGTATTTTTTGAATTTTGAATTTGGTTACAGTTTGTTCAGAAATTTATTGCAATTATGTATGTAACAAGGGTCCGGCACCACAGCAGCAGGGCTGGCGGAGACTGCACTCCCTTGCACCTCCGGCTTATTAAATACACTCTTTCGTGTGTCGGGTTGCTCTGTGTCGGATCTAAAATATACCTACCTACCTAATCAATTGACACAGACTATCACACAGGCTACCACACTGCCGAGAGCATCGCAGCCTCCGTTGTTTAAATGAAGGATGTATTTTACAGTTTTCTTAAATTTGGTTAAATTCCAACAAAAAATGTCTAATACAATATTTGCCTTAGCTAACTCATTATACTGCCGACACATTCTTGACAGTGGGTTAAAATATGAGATATTATTTTTATAAGTTAGCAAGGCAAATATGTTGCTCTGGTTTGCTCTTCGAGCACTGAACCTAATATTAATGGAAATATGCGATAATAATTCAGTTGAGTCTGTCTACCATAGAATGTACTTATAAAGGTACACCAGATCAAAGTAAGTGCGTCTCATCTCCAACGATTGTACGTTAAACCCATGTAACCTATCAACGTAACTTAAGTTAGAGCGACCAGGTTGATGACGGTAACCTAATAGTCTGAGACATTTCATTTGGACACGTTCGATAGCATAAATATGTACCTTGTAATTAGGTGACCATATTGGGCTACCGTATTCTAAAATGCTTCTAAGTAAGGCGAAAAACTTATTCTCCGAAACTAAAAAAGCTAGCTTAACTGTTATAGTTTTCCTACATACTTCATGGTTAAAACTACACTCATGATGTTTTTCAGATTAGTAAAGCTAAAGCTGTTTCGATTATATAGAGGGGGGCACTCGAAAGAAGTTTAATACTTTTATATTTCCTAAATCGAAAAATTATCTTCCCAAGTAAATCGTTTTAAAATACCTTTTAAACGATACTTTAGATTTATTTTAAAATCAAGAAAAGAGTTCATCCTCATCTAACGTGTATTGGAGATACCCCAAATTAATATATTTTTCAACGTATCTTTATGCAGTTATATTGGCGTTTTATATGCCCATGCTAAATTACAGCTTTCTAGGACTAAAACTTGAAGTCTAAAAGTAAAGCCTTAGCTTTACGAAGAGACTTCAAGTTTAGACAGGAAAGGCGAAACCATAAAGTATCGAGTATATGTATATCCTTCTACTGCGGAACCCTAAAAAGTACTCAATTATTTTTACGATATCTTAAAACTCCTTTTTCCTGTCACGTCTAAGATATTGTCTTCACGCCTGGGTAATGTTGTACCATCCTTCACTCCGCGGGGTGGTCCTTGTGCAGAAGCAGGATAATGTTTTTCTTAGAACATCTTTAAACTAAGATTTATGCCTGTGTATACGAGAAAATTTACTTGCTACATAAGAAGGTACGTTGAAAAACAAGACGTTAAGGAATTGCATAATATTTTTAAAGCAGCTATTTAGACAGACAGACACCATTATTTATTTGCACACAAAAAATGTGTGACATAATAATAAACATTAAATGTGTGACGCGCTTAAAAAGATGTATTATGCTTATCGTAGCAAGTTTTTTGAATATTTGTAGGCTCTCATAATCCGTGATAGCTAGACAATTGAAATTGTCACAGAGATGTATCTGTTGCCGCTATAACAACAATTACTAAAAACAGAATAAAATAAACATACAACATATTAGATTTAATTTGATAACTTTAGTTATGTTAATTTTAAAGAACTTCTTGTTAAGTAAGCAGTAGTAAATAAGGGCTATTTTTATTTTATTTTAATTTACCTATGTACTAACCCGCCTGCCGTGTCGAGTATGGCAATAACACCTTTATGATCAGCAGTTCCAGATTCATGAGGGAGGCCTATGTCCAGCAGTGGACGCTATACGGCTAAAGACGATGATGTATTTATCTAATCATCATTTCAGCCATACAACGTCCACTGATGAACACAGGCCTCCCTCATGAACCTCCATGAGGGGTAGTTGCCATTCTCACCACGCTTGGCAGGCGGGTTGGTGAGCGCAGTATGGGATGTTGATACACGGATAGACGCTGCTGCCCATCTTCCGGAGGTATCCCTTAGCAGGCTCTTACTGCATCCATGGGCATGAGAGGAGGGGTATCATTCTACTGCTGGCACCCCACGGCAAATTTATCTAATCATTTCTATTTAATTTCTATATTTGGCCCGTCTGAATGAAATCTCATTGAGTTTCAGTTTACTATGTACCATGAGCCGAAGTTCATCATCATCACAGCCGTAGCTCGTCCACTGCTGGGCAAAGGCCTCACTCTTGGCCAAGAACTGATCATGTGGGATTGTTGCCATATTCACCACGCTTCGCAAGCGGGTTGGCGAGCGCAGCACCGGATGTTGTTACACGGATAGATGCTGCTGCTTATCTTCCGGAGGTATCCCTTAGCAGGTTCTTACTGCATCAACGGGCAAGAGAGAAGAGGCAACATTCTACTGCCGGCACCCCACGGCGATGTTCATAGGAGCGAGTAGCTGTGAAAACGATTTCCATGTTCAAAACTCAGCGGATTAGTTGTGGTTGCACGGTGCACTGATCACAAACTGAACCAATAATACCACTGTGGATATTCTAAAATAATGTTATCCTGTAAAATAATGAGTATGTAAAAAGCTTAAAAAAAACATAAAAACGAAAATATTCGGATACAAGCCGCATATTATTTATTTATTTATTTATTTTATTTATTTATTTATTCTTGGAAAACAAACAGCTTGAGAAAACTTAAATCTAGTAGAAGAGTAAACATAGAAAATAACTAGCCTTGAGTAGTTTTCACATATAGCTTGGTTGTATACAGTCCAATTTTACACTAACATAAAATAAAATTATAAACACTTAAATTATTGACACAATTACACTAATCTAACTTAAGTTTGTAAGCCTTATCCACATTCGTTAACGAAAGGTTTTTTTTTAACAATAATTTTACATATAATCAATAATCTTATTGAAAAAATTTAATACAAGCATTAATTTTAAACACATTATTTCTCGCCATGAACAAATCACCATTATCAGAGTAATTTGAGTTAAACATATTACATACTCTGATAAAGTAAGCATTTTGTCTATAATTAGTCATACATGGATCTACATGAAGTTTAAGGTAGTTACGCCTGGTAACTGTGCGAGTAGGTATTTGCAGCTTAATCTTAGTCAATAGATCGCTACTGTCTATTTTATTAGTAATCAGATTATGGAGAAAGGTAAGGTCGGCAACCTCTCTACGCTGAGATAAGGGAAGCAGATGATGGTGCTTGCAATTACATTCGTAATCCGAGAAGAGCAACCTGTGCTTATAATTAACAAAACGCAGAAACTTTTTTTGAACCCTTTCTAATTTGTTAATATAAACTTCATAGCGAGGATTCCAAACTTGAGATGCATACTCCAATTGACTACGTACTAAAGAGCAATACAAGATTTTAAGCGATTTAACAGTCTTAAAGTCCTTAGTGGTGCGGAAAAGGAATCCTAGAGTCTTAGTTGCTTTGGTCGTTATATTTTCAATGTGCTTATCTAGTAGCAGTTTGGAGTCTAGGATAACACCTAGATCCCTGATGTAATCAACACGTTGCAGCGACTGTTGACTTAGTTTGTAATCATAGAAGTTAATATTCCGAGATCGACTAAATGATATACAATTGCATTTGGAAATGTTTAGTTCGAGTTTGTTACTACTGCAATAATCTTGTAGCCTGTTAAGGTCCTGCTGCAAAAGTATGCAGTCATGCGATGATTGAATTTGATTATAAATCTTCATATCATCTGCAAACAGCAAGAACCTTGAGTTTATAAAACAGTCGCTGATATCATTAATAAATAATATGAATAACAATGGTCCCAAAATGGATCCTTGTGGAACACCGGATGGTATAGCCGAGAGTGGTGAGTGCGACGAGAATCCATTTAGGACCACAGTTTGACAACGACCACTTACGTATGAAATAAACCACCTGAGAAGATCGCCTCGTATACCAGCCTTTTGAAGTTTGTTCAATAAGATCACGTGGTCTATTCTATCAAATGCCTTGCTGTAGTCCGTATATATCACATCAACTTGACCACCAGACTCCATGCCATTCGATAGATCATCAGTGAACGCTAATAAGTTACTAACAGTAGACCTACCCCTTAAAAAACCATGTTGCTGTGTGAGAAAAGTGTGCTTGAGGGCCGCATAAACTTGATTATGAATCAACTTTTCAAACACTTTAGCCAAGACACAGAGTTTGGAAATAGGTCTATAATTCGTTACCTCGCGTTTGGATCCCTTTTTATGAACAGGGGTAACAGTTGCAGCTTTCCAAGTCCTGGGCATCACTCCTTCGTTAATAGAACGTCTAAACAAAAAGCATACTGGAAAAGTCAAGCTATTGGCACATTTTGAAATTAAAATAGGATGCAAACCATCAGGACCAGCGGCCTTATTACAGTCAAGTGATTTTAATATTTTCCGTACTACATCATCCTCAACATCAATTGATGAGATATCAGCAACTGACGACGTCATTGAAACTTCTGTCGAGGGAGAGATACATAAGGAGTTGGGTGATGCAGTTTGTGGTAAGTAGGTGGAGTTGAAAAATTCTGCAAAGGCGTTACATATATTGACCCCCGATGTTAAGTTATTATTATTATACGTCATAGAAGAAGGATATGAGTTATGCTGCTTGTTATCTTTGACATAAGACCAAAAAGCATTGGGGTTATTTTTAATGGCATTTTCAGTATAAGCAATATAGTTGCTAAAGCATTCTCGTTCGACTCTTTTGGCTCGTTTCCGTAGAACACTAAAAGCATTAATATCTGCCACATTGGAGTATAACTTCAGTTTGCTATGGTACTTATTCTTTTCCTTGAGTATCTTCTTTAGTGCCGGCGAATACCAAACTGGGTAATGACTCGGGGATACTTTGTTACAGGTTATGTATTTATCCCTTAAGCCAATAAGTGTACTATTAAATACATCTAATGCCGCATCTACCGACCCGCACGATAGTATAGATTGCCAATCTTGGTCATCGAGTTCATTGATGATAGCCGCATAGTTACCCTTAGAATAGCAATATTTTAATTTAGATTTGGGTTTTAAGATTGGTAGATCTATAAAGTTCGGGCGACAGAGAAGGGCAGGATGATAAGAGTCTTCACTTACTAGAGGCTCGGTACAATGAAAAACAGAAAATTCCCCGTTAGAAAGAATTAAATCAAGTATCCCTTCCATATGATTTTTGTTATTATTAAACTGCTTCAAGTTGTTTAAATTCATTAGATCTTGTAATTCAGTATGGTTACACATAGTACTACAAAAAGTTGGGGTAAGATATGTATTGTCACTGGATAAAGACCACTTAATTTCGCTCATATTAAAATCTCCGGCTATAAGCATTTTGTCACTAGGATTAGAAGCGCTTATAGAAAGAATATTGTCACAAAAATTCGATAATTGCGAAGAGAAGGACAGACCTTGATTTTGTTGACATAGATAAATACAACCAATGTTTAAGTTGCATGAAGGAATACCCTTACTCGCTTTAAACCTTATAGATACCCGTAAATCCTCGGCTGTGGAACGCCACTCGGGCCGTCCGAACGCGGCCAGGTCGCGGCGCGCCGCGATGAGGACCCCTCCCCCTCGCGACTGCCCGACACTTGAGTAATCTCGATCCCGCCGCCACACTGTATATTTATCACTAAAAAGCTCTTCATTATTAATTCCGTCCAACAACCATGTCTCAACCAAAATTATAATATCATAGTTAAATAATTGAACATTTCTTTTAAACTGCAGTGTCTTCGTTCGCAAACCCCTAACATTTTGATAGAAAATATTTAACATCATGAAATACGATCCGACCAAAACAAAACTTGGCCGGATCGCGTCACACAATAACAATAAACAGTAAGTTTTTTAAGGATTTTGTTAGGTGTTTGCGAGCCGAAAACAATGCAATGCAGTAGATTATAGCTGTTTAGATCTTGTGTAATTAAGATACTCGTATGTTTCATGCGAAAATGATTTATGTAGTTCAAATTAAGTTCAATTATTAAACATTGGAAAGCTAGTATATCCATATTTGTTGTAAAACTATTGATACAAGTGATAGTATCAAACGAGTTCTGAGAATTATCTAATAGTAGCATATAATGTATTATAATTGTAGAAGTATGCATTTACGGATTGCTGTGAACCTTGGAAAGCTAGTATATACATATTTGCTGTAAAACTATTGAGATAAGTGGTGGTATTAAACGAGTTCTCAGAATTATCTAATAATAGGAAATATGAATTGAAGTTGTAGAAGTATGCATTTACTTGATGTTGATTTATGCTTACCTTATTATGAAGTAATTTATATACGTTAATAGTAAGTAATAAACTGTCTAAATCAAACAGATGTGTTGTATGACTAATCATAAACAAAAAGCCTACGTTATTAACAAAACGAACTTGTTTAATTGTCCATTTGCATGAAAAAAATGTATGAAAGTTAGCTTGCGTTGATCTATAAGTGAATAAAAAAAGAATAGGATGTAAATACGTATGAAAAATTGTGAAAATAACACTTACGGAGGCAATAATATATTGATGTTTAATTATAGAGGTAAACAGATAAGGCTTACGATGAGTAAATAGATAGGTATGTAGGTTTAGGTATAATATGAGATGACACTGAAAAAAGGTGACGAATAGCACTAAGTATTTATGTAGTCACTTCAACTTAGAGAGATCACTTTCACTATGAATTGCGATGATCGGCGATGTATCATTTTTCCTAGTTAAGATCTTGCAATTTTGCACCCAAACAAATCTATGGTTCAATTCAAGGGCCGTTTTCTTAGTCCTGGTGAGCAGTTGTTTATTTTTTCTTGTGAGGTGATCATTGATGTAAATCTTGGTAACATCACCCGCGAAGCCTAAGTCTTCGGTTGTCAGAATAGGCTTGTGTGACCTGGCCGTAGCCACGAAGTTTTCTTTAATATATCTACCGAGGAATCCCACAATGATCGGCTTGGTTTGTGCAGACGAACGCGCCCTGGTGATGAAGTTGACGTCATTTTTTTCCATCGGTTGACCAAGCAAATTTCCAATCTTGCGCACTAACTCAAATAGGTTTTCGTTTTTTTTCAGTGGAATTCCTTTGATTTCGATATTATTAGATCTCATGATTTGGTCTTTGGTTGCGAGTTCATTTGATAGTTTCTCTATTTCCATTTTTAATTGAGGGTAGTCGGTAGAAACTTGAGGTTGACTTTCTAAGATATTAACTCTATTAATCATTTCCACGATTTTCACAGAGTTTCCTTCGACTTCCTTCTTGATGCTGCCCATCGAATCCTCGAATTTATGTAGATTTTCTTTCAAGTTTTTTATTTCCTGCACGATAGACGGTAGTTGTTCGAGGCGAACGTTGATTCCGTTGATGCCGTTACGCAGCTCCTGCAGGACGATGTCCAGGGTAGCTGACGACGACGCAGAGGGTGGCATTCCGGGAGATGAAGTAGGCGTCTGCACCTGATTTGATTTACAGCTAGCACACTGCAAGATAGCTTGCCTCGCCGTTCCGAGTTTACGATAGTTAGTTTCGGAAATGTTCGCACACGAGAAGCAATAGGTTTTAGTGCACTTAGAACATCTGACTCCGTCAGACTTGTCGATGTTGCAAATTGGACATGTAAACATTATGAAAAATGTATGTATTATTCCGTGCCGCACTTGGTAGGTACTGAATTCCGTAAGAGAGCGAGCGGTAAGCGTTAGCGACGTGCTGACGTTTCGAGTGCGCGGCACTGACTGACTTATTAATGTTATTTATCAATGAATTATAAAATTGTTAATTGATGGGACGATTTTGATTGTCACAATTTAAATATTTCGATTAGATATTTAAATATTAATTTTAACATTATTAATTTGTATATTTTGTTTCATTGTAAATTGACTTATCGAAGAGGCCTTTACTGTCCGTCTGAATAAACGCTCATTCTGTTTGAGTTTATTTACGTAACATGAGTCGAATTTCATAGCAGCGACTAACTGTTAAAACGTTTTTCATGTTGCAAACTCAGCGGATTAGCTGTGATTGGGCGGTGCACTGATCACTAACTGAAGCAATAATACCACTACGGATATTCTAAAATAATGTTTTCGTGTGAAATAGATATTGCCGTGGGGCAGGCAGTAGAATATCACCCCTTCTCTCTTGCCCGTGGATGCAGTAAGAATCTGCCAAGGAATACCTCCGGAATGGGCAGCAGCGTCTTTCCGTATATCAAAATCCCGTACTGCACTCGCCAACCCGCCTGGGGTTCTTCATCCTCCAAGTGTGGAGAGTATGGACAACTCATTGTTATGTTAAACGGGTTTTTTAGTCACGTTAATTATTCGTTGAAAAAAGGTTTCCAACGTGTTTAGTTCCTCCCAGGGGAACTATCGTCAGGGAATGGAGCTTTTTTACGCGGTACCGTCTCCTTCCCTCTCACGCGCTCGCGTTGCTTTGACAACCCCTCATGATCAGTCCTTAGAGATCAATGAGGGAGGCATTTGTCCAGCAGTGGATGACGGCTGAAAGAGATATGCGATGTAGCAGCAATGTTGTGAACGAACGGTGAGGGATTTTAAGCATATTTATCACTTAGATTGCGGACACAATGTAAGCGGGTAAGGGGAGGCGGCGGCGTGGCAGATTACGTGTCTCGCACAGGTTTGCAACAGGCGTCAATCTTGCAACTATCGCTGTCAAACGTCAATCTCTTGCCGTTAGCATATACTCGTACAAAAGTTGACGGTTGACAGCGATATTTGTAGCGAACAACGTAATCAGCCTGCCGGTCTCAAAGGTAGCGGGCAGATCGCGCGGTGCTAGAGCGGCGTGGTATTTTGTTTAAGAGAAATAAGAGTAAACGCGAAAACTGCTTGACGCTCCTACACCGCTCCCCGCGCCGCTTCAAGGCCAGTTCCATTAAAATTTATACATTGAAACGCATCGTTCCCGCACCGCAGCCGCCGCCGCACTACTCCCCGTCTGCTAACTTCGTGTCCGCAACCTAACTCCTTTCATCCGTTTGTACACACACATTTCCAAATGTAATTTTAGCACTAAAGGCTTACTCAGCTTAGGCGTTTGGATCCGTTTTTCTTTTGAATATAGCCGACTTATACCTAACGACTAAGTCCTGGACAAGCCTAACTCATCTAACCATACCTTTAGAAATATTTATGTTAGATTTCGTAGAGGTGCTACGGCGTAGCAAAAGACGATAAGTAGAGTTTGAGTTTTTACCTACGCAAAAGCAATATGTGGTTGGGGTTTTCCAACAACAGTTTTAGATAATACTTATTTTTTAAACAAATTTTTTGTTTATTTCTTTGTTGTCCGGTTTTGGCGCTTTATTTTGCAAAACTTCTGCCATACCATATTCTTAACTTTTCTGTCACAGGTTTTATCTACGAGTGTAAGAACGCTTCAGGAGTAAAGTTACCCATTTAAACCTCTGGCAGGGAATAACTAATAATACTACATGGGGTTACGAAAATTAAACAAATAATTTATACAACAAATAAATATATATATTTTCCGTTAAGTTCCATGTATAAATTTTAAAATTACCTTTTAAATAACATTTATGACAACAATACTCAGTTAGCTATATTACAATATACGTTAGAAGTGGAAAACGGGAAATCACAATGTTCTATAAATTTAATTTAGTACAGTTTTCCATGCTTACATCATATAATGTTACATTTACATTCAAATTCATTTAAATATACTGTACTGTATATTTTATATCAATACTAAGTACGACTGTAGGGGCAAGTTGGAGAAATTACCAATACGGACTTAGGATTCCATTTTTGTACGAGCTCATGTTCTTTACCATTAGGCCTCATTTGCAGAGACGCGGGGCGTCACTCGTTGCGTTCGCACTGAATTACATTAAATATTATGACGTTGTAGAGTGAATTAACAAAGAAAATAACGACGCGAAACACTACGATTGATGCCCCGCGTCTTCGTAAATGAGGTCTTGGGCTGCGAATGCGGAAACCAAAATACTCCTACAAAGAAAGTTCGTATCGGCAATTCCAAACCAAACTTGTTACCGACTACAGATCTAGTTAAAAGTTATGTACATAAAAGATGGTTAAGGAAAAGATTTGTTTCATATATTTACTAAACAAACATTCATTAATGGTCCACGTGAAATTTATAAATTACAATAAAGCATTTTAACTGTACTTATCCTACGTAAGAAACTGAACATCTAAAGCTTTTATTAAATAACGGGGTTCCAAATTGAGGTAATTAAATTAATAATTAACTTTGCGAATCAGCAGGGCAGTGCAATTAGCCTTAGGAACGAATTTTCGCTTCTTTAGCAAGTAGGAATTGAAGGCACCAAAACGGACAATACGTTCCATTATTACAAGATTTAGTCTTTAAGTGGGTATTTAATAAATTAAATAATTTTAAGTTTTTGTGTTAGGGTTAGATCTTGGTTCATTCTGTTAGTATGTACCATTTTTGTTATATTTATTCTGTGTTATGTTTATTTATTGTTTATAAATTGTATGACTATCTGGAACTGTGTGACATTTTTTTTTAAAAGTCAAAGTCAATAAGTGTTTATTGAATGGAGCAAAACGCTATTTAGAATAGTCAGTTTACAAAATAAAACAAAACACATTTAAATTGAACAAAGCACATAACTGAATTCGTTTTAACTTTAATCTAAGGATCGTGTTATCTGAATCAATAAACGAATATAATTTTATTGAAATATGGATTTGGTATAGCGCCTTTATCGTAAAATAGTAGCTAGGTGCACTTATACAAACTTAGGTATAGATTGCGTCTCGTCTCATCTGCTTGCACTACGGGCTATGGCTGAAAATCAACGTTTGCTAAATAATTTAAAAATAAATTCCTATGCTTATTAACTTTTTATGTTAATTAATTACCTTAAATTTGCAACCTATATATTATTAAATCTCTTAAAATTGCAAAATGTCTTTTAATTAATATATTAAAATAATAGGGATAATACAATCCTCAACGTATGAGTTCTTGTTAAAACTATCTAAACTATAGATAAGCATCTATCGTCACATGTTGAAGACTGTATAGATTAGGTACTCATTTTTTTATATTAAATAATGTAGTATATATCGTCGCTATTTTTATAAAAAAGCGTATACATTTTTAAAATCTGTACTATCAAAAATGGCAATCACAAAGTTAGGGGAACATTTATTAAGTATTTATTTAATTATACATAATATATTTCACTAAATATATTGGTTAGGGTTGTGCGTTTTATTCGTTTAAAATACATATTATGTAAAAAAACTATTATTTGGCAATAAAGTGGCATTGAAGTTAGGAATTTGTAAAATTGGGTACTACATGGTTTACGAAAAAAGAGACTTAATTCAAAAATCTTAAAAAAAATGTTTGAATCGTAAAATGTCATGTTATGATTCAAATTAATGTGTCACGATTTTTGGATTAGGTCACATTTTCTCCTAAAGTAGCGTTTGGCACTAAAGGCACCTGACATGAAAAGTTGTTCGCTCCAAATTATGGTTACATTTGCAAGCTTTGGGCATAAGATCACAGCTCAAGAACCGTGCCGATAATTAAAATTTTTGTATAGACACCTTAAGGAGAAATTATGTAATAGCTACAACAATTATAATAATGGAAGGATAACAACATCAATAACATAAGCTACTCTTAATATTTTTTTCTAAAATATTATTTATATTGGAAAATCCATTAAAATTACATCTCTTAAATAAACGAGCTTTAAGCTCATACACAAATAAAATAATATTTTTAATATTCATATTTTGTTGCTAACATTAATAAATACAATCTATAAAATTAATGTTTGCCACGCGATTTAAATAAATACACCTAAGCATATACTTGGCACAAAATGTTAGCTTTACATTTGAATAGTCAAATAACTAGGAAAATCAATTACATTTTGTGAAGCCTAATTAAGTATGATAGCTAATATAAAATCTACTACAACACACAACACAAAATATTTACTAACAACATAACAAAGGAATACTTAAGCAATACCATGTAAGTAAATTACACCAACATCACAAGTCACAACATTAAAATAAAATAATTCACTTTTATAAATTAAGTTTCACTATTAGTACAATAAGTATACAATAATTTAAAACTTGGAACACTTCTCAACATGACTATAACTGGGCTATGGACGTTAATGGATAAATAAACATGTATATCAACTTGCTCAATTTACTACACATAATTAGATAAATGTCCGATGTGACATGCAGAAAATGTAATCAGATTAACATATTATTTTTATATTGTAATAGACAGAAAATATTGTTTTTTGTTTTAAGGTATTTCAAATTGAGAAGTAAATTATTTTGTAGGTATTAAGTGTACGAAACTGACTAAGATTTTCCCAATAAAAAAATGTGAATTGAATAAAAAGTACTTGTAATCACATTAAATAGCTATGTTGACCCTGTGTCAGTCGTGGACTGGGCGCGGGCGCGGCCGTCGCGGGTACAATCTATCTACGTCATTTAGAATCTACGCTCTACGCACGCAGCGCGGTACTAACCCTAGGTCCCTAACTACGAGTAGGAGATAAATATACTATTCATTTAGAAATTTGGCAGTTACTATTCACTGGTAAAATCCTAGTCTAGAATAATACATGAAAAATTCGATCTCTTCGTCATCAGACTAGGGCGAGTCCACCTCATCGAGCTACATATACTAATAGTTAATTAGTCCACAGCAAAGGCGCGGTCCGCGAACGGCGTCCGACCGTCGGAGTCGCACACGGAACGGAGCGCGCGCGTGTAGCGCGCGCGGCGGCGGCGGGTCGCGGGTGGTGCGCGGGCAATTCGTCACAGCGGGAAGCAGCGCGTCGAGCGCCGCGGGGGCTCGCTGGCGCCGCGCCGCCGCCGCCCAGCATCCTCCGACGCCACGCTTCGGGCGTCCTCGCTCGCGCACAGCTGCTCCGGCTCGATCGGCTCCAGCTTGTGCATGGAGGGCCGACTCGAGAGGCGCGCGCTGCCGCCGCCCGGCGTGCCCACGCACGACCTATCATATCCCGGCGTGCCGCCACGTGATCTGTCTCCAACCGGCGTGCCGCCGCGCGATCTGCCGCCACCCGGTGTGCCACTACACGACCTAGCTCCACCCGGCGTGCCGCTGTGCGACCTGCCCCCACCCGGTGTCCCGTCACACGACGGGCCCCCACACGGCGTGATACGCTCGTCGTCCAGCTCGATGCGGCCGAGCTGCAGCGCCAACGCGTACTCGCGGCGCTCGATGACGGAGGGCGGCTCGTCCTCTGCCAGCGTGGCATCCAGCACGGTGGAGGCAGCGGCGGACGGCGCGCCCGAGCACGGCGAGGTGGCGGGCGGCGCGCGGCTCGGCGTCGTGAACACGGAGTCGGAGGCCCAGCTGCGCGACTCTGAGCTCTGCCGCAGTGTGTCATCGAGCGAGCGGCGCGAGGCACGCGGGCTCTCGTCGTCGATGGCGCGGAAGTCGAGCGTGCTGAGGTCCACGGCGCCGGCGGCAAGGCGGCGGGATCCATCGCGCCGCAGTGACGGCCGGTGCGACGAGAACGCCGCATCGTACAGCTCGCACACGCTCGTGCGGTCCGAGTGCGGCTCCTCGTAGAGGGTCAGGTTGCGCGTCTCGGTCGCGTCGGAGGGCGTCTCGTCGCGGGCCGACGTGAGCTCGCTGCGCTCCGAGATGTCGAAGGTAAAGCGCGCCTCGAAGCGATCCGGGCTCAGGGGTGGCGCCGAGCGCGCGCAGTCGTCGGGCTGATCGCCGGGCTCACGCGGGGACGCGTCGTCGTCGTCCGTGGAGCGGTCGGAGTGCGGCGCGGTGTGCGGCGCGCGGCGGCGGCACAGCGCGGGCTGGCTGCCGGCGGGCGCGCGGCACACGGCGCGGCCGCAGCAGCGCTCGGCGCGCACGTCGGAGCCGCTGCTGCCGGTGGACTTGGAGTGCGGCGGGCGGCGGCGCCGCTCCTCGCGCCCGTACAGCGACGTGAAGTCCTCCGAGCAGAACTTCTCGAACAGTTCCTGCGAGCTGAGCCGCGTGGAGCCGGTCGCGTTGTAGAAGGCTTCGGTGGGCGAGCGCTCCTCGGCGCGCTCGTACAGCGCGCTGGAGCTGGCACGCTTGCAGCGCTCGACGAGCCCGAAGCGGTACAGGCGCGGCAGGCGACGCTCGAACACGCCCTGCGAGAGCGCGCGCGGCTGCGGCGCGCGCTCAGCGGAGGCAGCGCGGCGCGCGGGCGCCGGGGGGGAGAGCTCCGGTTCCGGGGCGTCCTCGTCGTCGTCGGGCGTGTCCCCGGGTGGCGGGGACAGGTCGAGGGCGGCGTGGGCGCAGTCGCACTCGTCGCGCTCGTCGCTCGCGTCGTCCTCGTCGATGGAGGGCGCGCGCGGGCGGCGGCCGAAGGCGCGGCGTCGCACGTCAGCCGCGGCGTCCGTCTCCTCGAGACGGAGCGAGCGGCGCAGCGGTGGGCGGTCGCGGCGCGGGGCGGGCGCGGAGGCGGCGTGCTGCGGCGGCGGCCGAGCGGTGGGCAGCAGGCGGTCCAGCGACAGGCCGCGCCGGGGCCGCGCGGGCTTGGCGCGCGGCGGCGCTGGGCTCGCCTCCTCGGGCGGCGTCGTAGGCAGCGCCGCGCCGCGACCGAACTCGATGAACCAGAGCTCGTCCTTGAGTTCGCACTCTCACTTTTTTTCGTTCATGTCCTTATTTAAGTAATGCAGGACATAGTGGAGAACAAGATCGTAGCAGTACTTGTACTCGGTCTGGAAAAAAGTGTTTCGCATTAGAGCCGACCTCGCCATCCTGTCTCCCAGGGTTTGCACGTCTACTCACCATGTTCTCCACGAGCTGCGGCCGGTGCCGGCGCACCGTCTTCACCGCCTGAAACACGTCCACCTCTCCGTGCTGGATCACTTGCTCGATGCACGCGTTGGCGGCGCAGTACACTCCAGCTCGACTCCGGCCATCCCTGCACGGTAAGTTATAATGTTATAGCTACCGTTTCTTCGCGCTTTCTCTAAACTGGGATTTGTATTTAACGAACCGCTCTTAGTTTGTAAAAAGGTTTTTCGTAGGTTCTATGTTGTTCAAATATTTATGAATGATCTAGGTTATAATCACATAGACGTTGCAAATGTACGTGTACTTACGGTGAGACCACGCAAACGGGCCCGTAGTCAGTTCGGTGCCTCCACCGCTCGACCATGTTCATCAGCTCAACCAGAGAGTTAGTAGAAGAAGGCACTTTGTGGCCCATCGGCCAGCAAGTAAGCTGGAAGAGCTGGACAGTCTTTGTAGGGGCTTTCACTCCTGCCATCAACTCAGTCAGTGAAATGATCTGTGAACAGGCCAAAATGTAGGTACGGCGTTGTTTGTAGACTCAAACATGTAGAACTTGTCTATGTAGTGCAAATATGGATTCCTTCATGTGAATCTGAAAACACTCATCTTACCTTCTTGTTGATTCTGAATATCCAAGTTTTGATGTTGGTGTAATGATTGTGTGATACGTGGTCTATCGTGAACACTGGACCGTATTTCTTCGAACTACGGCTCTCTGGCCAGAACGGCGGGAATTGTTGCTGAAAACGAAGGAACAGTGAGAACATTCCCTTCACTTGTTAGGGGAAATTACAAGGGTCTTGTGTTTGCATCGCTTTTTAACTACGACAATTCGTGTACGATTTCGAAACGAGTTGTCTAACTGACTTGTTTTGGTCATAGAATATAAAATTTCAAAAGTCGAACAAAAATTAGTAAACATCGACCGAGTAAGTTCGACCAGACCAGCTTCGAAATTCAAGATTAAATGATTTTTGTTCAAGTCGAATATAAGATAAATCAATTCAAATCATTGAATTTATTTGCTCGGCCCGCTGTTGCCTATAGAAGATAATTATGAATTCGCTCACAGAATTCTTAGGTGGAACACACAGCACGACCACGGCAGCACACTCGTAGTCGTAAACTAAAGACCAGAACTCTCCCTGTGTGGGGGCTAGAGGCCATTCCGTGACGATGTACTCCCTTGGCTTGGTGTAACCCTGAAAAGAAAGAACATCAATTGGCAGACCAAACCTAATGAATTCATATTCATATTTCATTTATTTTGCTTACATGTACACATATTAAACAGCTTAGATCTTATAATTAGCCTAAAGAAAGCACATGCACCCTGCAAGGGCACTGCAAATTTGGTTTGGGCCTATAAAATACAAAGTTAGATATTTTTAAAATGATCAGTTAATAAATTTACAATTATCATTCCAACATACAATTATGAATAAAGGTGTCATACATGCCATGTCAAAAGAATAAATCCACAAAAAAATATATTTACAAGAATTTCAGTAAAGCAGAATTTTAAGAGCTGATATTGTTAGTCAGTAAGACATCTCAGGCGCAATAAATCCCCTGCTGGACCTATGGCCATTATTGTATTGCCTTCCTCATGAATCCACAAGTAAGTACTGATCATGAGGAGTTGTTGCCATACTCATCACGCTTCTGCCCATCTTCCAGAAGGATCCCTTGACCGATTTTTACTGCATATTCGATCAACATCTCATACTGCGCTCGCCAATTCGCCTGGTGAGTATGGCAACAACCCCTCATTACTCAGTACTTGAAGATCCATCAGGGAGGCTGTGGACGACCTACGGCTGACATGATGATGGCAAATAATATTGTAAGGTACTTACATCAACAAATACTGCGTTTATGTAATCCGTGAAACTGTTTCCTTGGAAAGAGGTCAAGTACGGGCGGAAATTGTCAGCTGCAACAAATAAACATGTATCAACATCACCAAGTCCCAGCTGAATCGTAATGTCATCATACTCTAGGTAAAATTCAGTAAGGAATTCGGGAAATAAAGTTAACTCGGCAGTTTGCCAACAGCTTTTGGCGCTTGAAATGTTTCACTGCTCGTGTCGAGGCTTTTCAAATGAAAACGTCAAAGTTCTCATGAAAGAATGACATACATTGTATTCGGGACGTTTCGGTTAAAATACGAAACATTAAATAACTAGCTGACCCGGCGAACTTCGCATCGCACCTTTATCTACTACCACCACTTACAACTTACCCTACAACTACCCCACTACTACCCTAAAAATACCCTACAAATACCCTACAACTACCCTACAAATACCCTACTACTACCCTACAAATACCCTACAACTACCCTGCTCCCTACTACCCTACAACTACCCAACGACTACTCTACAACTACCCAACAACTACCCTACTACTACCTTACAACTACCCGACTACTACCCTACAACTACCCTACTGCTACCCTACGTAGCTACTGTAGCCTACTGTAGGCTACCCTAATACTACCCTACAGCTACGCTACAACTAACGCTGAAACATGTGTTTAATATTTTTTTCCATACAAACTTTCATCCCCAATTTTAACCCCTTCTGATATAATTTATGCAACGAAAAGTAGCCAATGTCCGTCTTCATGGTCTAATCTACTCCTATACTAAAATTCATCCAAATCGGTTCAGCGGTTTTGCCGTGAAAAGGGAACATATATACATACATTCTTACTTTCACTTTTATATATTAAGTAGGATAGGATGCTGGACTTTCCAAACAATACAGACAGTTTAACCTTTTGACGACGCATGGATACATGTGATTGTTTAAGGCCTTATTGTATTTTGTTGTATTGTATTCTTCTAAACGTCGTTGCCTGTTTTCTGAGATGTTTTTTAAGAGAATAACATTGATACACTTGCAATATAACCACAAAAACGAGCAAAAACTATCCTTCCTTCGTATTATTTTATTATAAGAGGAAGTGAAGAATCTCGTAATTTGAACCGTTAAAATTCCAGGACATTTATTCAACTATAGCATATATTCCGATCAAAGCAAAGGATATTAGAGTGTTTAAAATTTAATCGAAAATCGGCTAATTTGGGATATGGTGGTATGGTGGCCTTAAATTACACTGGTAAAATGCGGACTAAGAGGGGCCGCCTACATACAAACTGACGCAAAAACCTAGCTTGAAATGAGAAGTCATAAGCGCCATATTTCATAAACATTCATTCTTGTTTAAAATTGGAACTATTTTTAAATACGTAAAATCCAACCACTATTTTGATAAGGGTGTTTAAACTTATATGTATGTACGTAAATGAAGCTTAGAGAAAGAAGCCTCTAAAATTTTCTGTTAAATTTTTCAATTGTGTTTTTAAGGAGCAGTTGGGATATTTAATGTGTTTTGTTTTCCCTTTCTAAATTTACTATTATAAGAAGTTCTTTTCTCTAATGAATATAACACTTATAGAGTTTGACTTTGAATCGGGAGAAGTACTTAAGAAATAGGGAGGAATACGTGATGTGGAACAACCAGATTCTCATTTCTGTCTCGGTTGCCCCGATTGCTCGAACAACCTACGTAATTGCCTGACTTAGTCCACTGCTGGAAATGCCGACTCAAATCGGGCCAGTTTACCCTGTCTGCGGCTTACCGAATTCAGCATCTACCTAAGGCCGTTCGTAAATCGTCACCAGCTAGTACTAGGCTCACAGGTGAAAGGAATATGAATACATACGTGGAACCACTAGCACATCTCGGTTCTTCTCTCGGTTGTCCCCCCTATGCCCCCCCGCGCAGTCTCCTATCGTGAACCTCGGGGTTTGCTTGCAGATCTGCTGATACTCTTTCTGGTACTCGTTGAGTTTGGACACTGGATCCCGCTGGGACTTCTGCTTCAGTCTTGGCGATAGCTCCGAGACGGGGAACCAGGAGACTCCACATATAATGTGCTCCTCCAGCGTGTCGTACACAAATTTGTACTGCTCCTGTTGAAAATATTGTTACTATAAACAAGGTTGTTAAAAACAAGGTAGAAATAATATTACTAAATCAAACATTAAAAACTGCTTGGTAAGTCAGTAAGTACTCATGTAAAGTCGTGCACATAGTTAAGGATATCACTAAACCTTAGTGTATCCTAACCTTAGTGGTATCCCTTACTATATGTGCGACTGTACAATCGAGGTAAACACGCACATTCTCACTGAAGTGACCGTAATTATTACTTCGCATGACACAATTACTTAAGTCTTTGACTTTGTTTGCTTATAGTCAACAGTTCTTAGCCCCTTTTGTTATGGTTACGGGTGACGGAATTGTTAAATAAGTATATTAACATAAGTTTAAGTTACTTAAAGTGTCAGTAAAAACAAAGATAAACAAGATGATGGAACAAGTATAGTAACAGAACAGTGGTTAGTTCGGCTTCACAGATCTCCAAATTCTTGAACGGTATATTCTATTTGTTGAGTTGTATTTGTTTGTATCTGTGCGCACGTTGTGGCCGCCTCTAACTGGGGGAACACAAGCCCTATTGTTTTATTCAAATCTAATATTAGTGTATCTCTTGTTGGTGGCCCAAATAAATAAACAAATAATTATTAAATAATTTAGTGACTTTACCTCGTTCTCTATGAGGCCTTTCCTTGATTGCCGAAGTTTCTTCAGAAATCCAAAAACATCGAAAAGATCTTCTTCTTCGGCCAGCTCAAGGTTAGCGTCGATGGCCAAGTATACACCAGACCGCCCTCCTCCGTCACTAAAAACAAAGCACGGTTCAGCCCACAAAGAGACAAATCCATTCCAATACAATAGACTGAAAGCTGCTACCTTTATCGTAATAAATAAAATTATCGATGATTTAGACTGCGTCAGCAACTCGTGCTCATGGTCGCCGGACCGCTGGACGCAGCATTGCCTGGGTTTATTGTTCGATGGATAAGGCTTGCCCAGAAATTTAAACAGAGTGTAATTCATTGTTATGTTAAACGGGTTTTCTACTCACGTTAATTATTCGTTGAAAATAGGTATCCAACGTGTTCAGTGGGAGGAACTGAACATGTTGGATACCTATTTTCAACGAATAATTAACGTGAGTAGAAAACCCGTTTAACATAACAATGAATAGGGTAACTCACGAGTCATTTGAAAGTGAAAAAAGAGTGTAATTCAATTTTGCTCACTTTGAAGCTACATCGATAGCTCTATCCTATTTTTTTTATTTCCTAAAGGGATTTTAACCCACCGCCTTCTGCGCCCTATGCTCTCTTTAAATCAATTGGTTGCCTGGAAGAGATTGCTTACAGCGATAAGGCCGCCCGTTGAATTGGCCAAAATTGTTTGATTATATTTGTTTGTTTTTATACCTCGGTATATATTTTTTTGTTACATGTGGTGATCAATAAAGTGTTATCTATCTGTCTATCTATCTATCTATCCATTAACTGACAATGTGTTCAAATCAGTGTTAATAAGGTTATGTTAAAAATCATATTTAAAAACACGCTTTTAAAGCACTTTAATTTAATAACTTTAATACACCGTACACTACACAATACAACTTTAATACAGTATTACGGCGTTTGGCAGAAATATGTATGTCAGCCGAGAACCTAGTGTCCTGGACAGACCTAATATAGGGTTTGAGACACTAAAACCGAATAGTAATGTACCATTTCTCCATTAATAAATAAATAAATATTATTCACAACGAATTGAACCAACAAAGGGCCAAACAAAGTCATCAACAAAGCATAAAGGATTAGCGAGCTGAGAGGCAGTGTATGTGCAGTTCGCATCTGTCGAAGAACCGATGTCCCATAGGGCAGTTTATCCAATAAATATTTATTTTATTTTATTTTTATTTATTTTTTATTTTATTAATTTTAGGAAAACTTACAGCTATGATTTTACAATAAGGTCTTTACTTAAGATAACATGCATGATACATGCATGATATGATATTGAAGGCTAATTACAAGTTTCCACATATAATACACTGAAAAAAAAGAACTTAATAATCAATAGTCAATAGACGACGATATAAGAAAAGTATATGCTTATGCTACTTATAAACACAACAAGGTAGATGCACAAATGTTAAATAAAATTTAGAAAAAATGTATATAAAATAAAGATAAAAGGCTAATTACAAAATATAATCCTACGTATAATCTTAGTTTAGCCGCTGTCCAAAAAGAATCTCTCACTTAGAATACGCTTTAATATCATGACACTGAAACGTGATGAAAGCAATTTTGTATTATCTAAAATGTTGTCAATCTGTCAACGTTGGCTTCACCTCGTCAGCGCCTTCTGGGATACCGTATATTGAATTATAAGCCTCGATAAATATTTAATTTAAGTCTCCGCTTGCTTATCGTAACCCTTTTTGGGAAATTGAAAATCCAATTTAGGATGACGGAATTAAGTTTCTTCTTTTCTGTTTACCATAATTTGGTTACTTGATAACTTTCTCAGAACAAAATTCTCGTAATCGGCTTTTGGGACCGCGAACCCAAGTGCAAATACTCGTACTACAAGCTGTGTTGAGTAGATTAAATCCGTTTGTTTAGCAATAAATAGATGATGATGAAGGGCCGGATAGGAAGAGGTTGGAGGCCTTTGCCTATAAAGGGTAGATATAAATGTTGATGTCGTAGTGTAAAATAGTTAAATTTAAGTAAAATCATGTATCTGTAAACATAAACAAAGGCTAAAAGGCTTAAAGAAATAAATAAAATAGATGTCTATTCAGTGCACGTTTTACATTACCTTCAACATTATAACCCACACACGGGTTGAGTGGTTTGTTAAACATATGTGTTTTTGTGTTTTGTGTGTTTGTTTTGGTTGACGGAACCCTGGCCAAGAGCTGCTCAAAAACACGCTTAATCACAATATTACCGCAAAATTTTAATGACAGATCATTATAGTTACATGCGCCCATTTACCCAAGGCGTACAAATTGGTCATATCCCGCCATAGGCAGCTTTCAAGCAACAGTGTTCTGGACTCATTAGCAAAAGAGTTCCAAACTCACTCGCAAGCGTATCTTATGAAATATTCTTCGACTAGATTTTACAGTAAAAACGGATGTGGGGCAGTAGAAAGTTCCCCTCCTCTCTTGCCCGTGGATACTGTAAGAGTCTGCCAAGGGATACCTCCGGAAGATGGGCAGCAGCGTCTTTCTGTTTACGAACATCCCTTAAGCCAAGCGTGGTGAGCATGGCAACAAGCATTGGTACGGGGGTACTAGAAAAGAGGCGAAGGCCTCAAAAGGTCGCCAAAGGTCAAAAGTGGCATTTTTGGGATTTTGGACGTTTTCGGCCATTTGAAGACTTATTTTGAGGTCACATTAACTCCGGTCCCTGTGACCCTAGGGTCACTAAAATAAAAATAAAAAATCAATCAATACCCTTCTCTCATTAAGACGGTGCTAATAAAAAAGGTTTCATGAAAATCGGTCAACGCGTTCGGTTGTAATCGCCTCATATACAGACAGACAGACAGACAGCCTTATGCATATTAGGGGGCTTCGCCCCATAAAAACCTGTCATGATCAGAACTTGGCATTTGTAGAGCAGTGGATTTGCTACGGCTGAGAATAAAATGATGACTATTAGTACCTACATTGTAGAACACAATAAAATATTGAGAGTTGAGAAGGCTACTCACTTGCAATGCACGACCATGGGCCCTGCAGCAGGGTTGGTCGCCAACCGCCGCCCCACCACGGCCCGCACCCGTCTCCGGAACTCCAGGAGGGCGTTGCTGAACGGGCAGGAGTGGGAGTGCCACTGTGTGTAGTGGAACTGGAGGAGAAACCTCTCTTCTACTACCACCTGGGAAGAGAGAATCAGGTCAGTAAAGATTTTGTACCCGTAGCAGATATACAGAAGGACAATGTAGTTCTTTCTAAGATTTTTAATTGAATTATTTCCCCCGCTCTCTGTAACACGCCCCGGTGACATCATGTATAATATTTATATGGGCTTTAGATCTTGACACTTATCTTTAGTTGTCTGAATTAAATATTATATTATTATTTTATTATTATATTTAACTTTGACTATACAATGTGTCAAGTCACTGGTTGGTGTTAAATAAAAAAAATATGAAAAAATAACACTTTTATTTTAATATAAAAACAAACCATTAAAACCAAATGAAAAGTTAATACTGCAAAAGTTTGAAGACAACTGCGCATTACTCCCAGTGCCTAATTTGTTTAAACACGTTCCTTTTAATGGATAGTTAGCTAAATTAAGCTTAAATATAATAATTTAGCATAATAACAGTAAGTTATTATGCTGGCGGACAGAAGCCCTAGAGCGGGATAAGTGGAAGAGGAGAAGGCCTCCCGCCTTTGCCAACGTGGGATTTTTGTTGGTTCGTTAACGTGGAATTTGCCAACAAAGTGGGATCCAGCGGGCTGTTTAGAATCAAAGAATCAAGAATCAAAAAATACTTTATTCAGTGCGGCCGCAAGGACCTTATTGACGCGTCACATATTACAAAATAAAACAACACAAATAAATAGAATAAAGCACATAATTGAATCTGTTCACTTCAGATGACACGCGAGTTAGGAAAAGAAGTGAACAGAAGAACCTTACTCGGTCGTTTAGATTAGATAAGCCGTGGGCAGTACAATGGCAGTAGAATGTTGCCTCTCCTCACTTGCCCGTGCACGCTGTATGAATCTGTCAAGGGATACCTCCGGAAGATGGGCAGCAGCTTTCACTGTATCAACATCCAGTATTGCGCTCGCCAACCCAATATGGCCACAACCCCTTATGATCAGTACGATTATGTAGATTAATGAGGGAGGCCTATGTCCAGCAGTGGACGTCCTACGACTGAGATGATGATGATAATTATAACTTAAGTAACATAGGATTACAATTATCTTACTAATACTCGTGTTACAAACGCGAAGGTGAGTGTGTATGTTACTGCCGGTGTACCGCAGGGTGGCGTTCTTTCTCCTCTCCTTTTTGCTATTTTTATAAATTCCATTTCTAAATCTCTCTCTAGCTCTTACCATCTTTACGCTGACGATCTTCAGATCTACAAGCAAGTCCCAGTTAGTAATTTAAATTCTGCAATACAAGTAATTAACGCCGATCTCTCACATATTCTCTCCTGGAGTAAAGCTCACGGACTTTCTGTGAACCCTAGAAAGACTCAGGTCATCATTGTCGGTAGCTCGAAAATGTTGCCTAAAATTGATATGACTGCTCTACCGCCGATCACCTTTGATGGGGTTTCTTTGCCTATTAGCAAGTCCGTCAAAAACCTTGGCTTAATCTTAGACGACGAGTTATCTTGGGCCCCGCATTTGGCTGAGTTGAGTCGCAAGATGTTTGCGTCTGCTGCCTCACTGAGACGACTGCGAAACTTTTTACCGACTACCACTAAAGTTACGCTTGCGCAATCCCTCCTGCTCCCGATCCTGGATTACGCCGACGTCTGTTATCCGGACCTGACCGAAGACCAATTAAATAGGCTTGAGCGCCTACAGAACTTCTGTATTAGGTTTATATTTGGTCTTCGGAAATTTGACCACGTATCCACGTATCGCTCAAAGCTCAAGTGGTTGCCAATCCGATTGCGCAGGAATACTCACATTCTTTCCTTTCTGTACAACATTCTCTTCAATCCCTCTAGCCCGCACTACCTCAAGGAGCGTTTCGAATTTCTCTCCGATTCCCATTCTCGTTCTTTGCGCTCCTCCGAGACCCTTATTCTCAAAACCCCTTCACACTCTACCACATTTTATGAAAAGTCTTTTACAGTGCAAGCCATTCGTCAGTGGAATGCACTTCCCCTGGACATCAGAAAAGCTAAATCACTCGCCATCTTTAAAAATCTGCTTCATCAATATTATCTATCGCTATAATTAACTATTATGTATTTGTATGTACGTTGGCCTGTTTTGGTTTTAGTTTTATGTATGTTTGTTTATTTCCCTATTAAAGTATTTATGTGATTTATGACTATATTTATATTTATTTGATATCCCTATTCTTTTATATTGATGATTACCGAGCTTTTTCCCGATGTAGAGCAAAAGTGAAGGTGATAATATGTGATGCGCATCAAGCACATCTAGAGAGGGTGCAGAATCATCTAGCTGACGATCCCAGGAGCTTTTGGGATTATGTTAGATCTAAAAAAGGAACAAGATCCCATAAAAACATCACACTAGATAATCGCATACTCGAGGACAAAGAATGTGCAGCAGAATTCGCGAAATACTTCCACTCGGTGTTTGGCACGGCGCCGGCGATTCTGGACGTGCAGGCGGCGGAGGCGGCGAGTGTCAATGATGGTAGCTCACGGGTTCATGTGCCGCGACTCAGTCTATCAGAGGTGCGTGCTGCCCTGACAAAACTCAAGCCAAAACGCTCCGCGGGTCCGGATGGAATTCCAGTATTCGTAGTCAGAGATTGTCGTATGGTGCTCACGGCCCCTTTCTGGCATATTTTTAACTTATGCTTGAAGAGGTCGCATTTCCCCGTACGTTGGAAGACAACACGAGTAGTGCCAATACCAAAAGGAGAGGCTGGGACAGACGTGAGCGAATACAGACCGGTGGCCATACTATCAACTCCGGCTAAAGTGTTTGAGTCGGCAATACAGCGCAGCATGCAGCAGCAGGTTTCAGCTCGGCTCTCAGACGCGCAGCATGGATTCCGACCAACACGAGGCACTTCTAGTAATCTGATCAACTCCATGGCCTACATGCTGCCCTATGTGGACGCGGGGGTGCAAGTCGATGTCGCCTACTTTGATTTCAAGAAAGCATTCGACTCAGTCGATAATGACATTTTGCTGGAGAAGTTGGCGTCCATTGGCTGCACTACTGGTCTGCTACAGTTTTTCAAAAGTTATTTGAAGGATAGGCAGCAGTATGTGGAATATGCGGGACATAAGTCGGAACCTTATTTTACCCGAACTGGCGTTAGCCAAGGTAGCAATTTGGGACCGTTGGAGTTCGTCATTATGATTAATGACTTGCCGGAGGTGATATCGGAGGCTAAGTGCCTGCTGTATGCAGATGACATAAAGCTGCTCTTGCCTGTCAAGTCAGAAGAAGACTGCGAGCGTTTGCAGCAAGACATAGAAGTAGTGGAGGAGTGGAGCCGGAGAAATAAGCTACAGTTCAACGTAAGCAAATGCTCAATAATTTCATTTAGTAGAGCAAAGTCACCACTTCTTCATAACTATCACATAGATGGTTCAAGTCTGAAACGAGTAGAATCCGTAAAGGATTTGGGGGTTTACTTAGACAGCGAACTGAGGTTTCGAGCACATGTCGTCCAAGTCTGTAAAAAAGCGTTTAAATGTTTAGGTTTTGTACTGCGACAGGCAAACTGCTTTACAAATATTGCGGCTTTAACGGCATTATACAACGCCCTAGTAAGAAGCCATTTAGAGTCGAACTCTGCAATCTGGAATCCTTACGAGACTAAATATAGTCTCATGTTAGAAAGGATACAGAACAAATTTACACGATACTTGTACCTGAAGATGTTTGGTGTATACCCTTTTTATCCATTGATGTATCCCTCCTTATTCGTTTTGGGTATGGTGGGATACAATCAATTGGAAGTAAGGAGGAACATGGGACTGGCAATGTATGTTTTAAAAGTGTTTCGGGGAATTACTAACAACCCTGGTATCCTGGAGTTGATGGGGTTATGCGTGCCGGATGAATTCGTTCACCGTAGAAGAAGGCCGTGCCTATTTGTGGTCGCTCGTGGAAGGACCAACTTGTTAGGCAAGTCTCCGCTGACTCGCACCATGCGCACACTCAATCTAGTGGCGGAGACGATAGACCTGTTCCATTGTTCTTTGAACGAATTCGCAAATGTGACCATGTTTGTATTGTGTTACAATAATGTTATTTAACAGTCTTTGACATTGTAGAATTTTATATGGAATTGAGTGTTGATTTTTATTGTTTTTGAATATAATTTTTATATGGAATTTATGAATTGAATTGAATATTATGCATGAATTTATTCGAATATTTATATTAATGTAATTGTGTGTTGTAATTTATTTTTTAATAAGTATGGTATTTTAAATGTTTAATGGAATTGAGTATCAATTTTTAATGTGATTGAATGGTTTTCTGTATTTGTGTTTGTGAAATGAATTGTTTTTTTATTTAATGCAATATTTACGAATTTAATCGAATATTTATATATGAAAGTGAGTACTAATTGTAATTTAATTGTTAAGTAAGATGACTACACTATTGTATTAGGATAATCCTGTCAAAATAAGTGTAATGTAGATAAATAAATAAATAAATAAATAAATAAATAAATATTTACGCCACTGTCTATATCATTTTATATTTCCTGTCCATCCCAAGGTTGCCTGGAAGAGATCGCTCATAGCGATAAGGCCGCCCTTTGTACTCCTGTGTGATTTTGTATATAAGGTTCTTTATTTGTTTGTATATTTTTAATGTGGTGTACAATAAAGAGTTATCTATCTATCTATCTATCTATCTATGGATGTATTTTACTCTTTCACGCAAAAGCTAGTCAGCGAATTGAGCTGAAATTTTGCACACGTATAGATAAATAAATAAAAATAAAAAAATAAATAATGCTGTGATCTACACAGCATCATCTAGCCCCAAGCTAGGCAGAGCTTTTGTTATGGTTACTAGATGACTGATATACTTAATACGGAGAGGCAACATTCTACTGACGACGGGATAAATTATTTATTTGCAACTTCAGCGAGCCACTACATTTTTTACAAAGAATTGAGTCAAACGTACATGCTTAATTTAGAACAACAACAAACTAGATATAACAAAATATTTGTTATTTTTTGTATCTTAGGTGTGCAATAAAGTAATTTCTATCTATCTCTATCTATTATACTACCTAGATAGATGTTGACCAGGATTAACGCATAAAGCTACATTTTATCCTAGTACAACGCATGCGAAGCAGCGGGCTTAAGCAGTTCTATATTAATCTATATCTACACTTACTATATTATAAGGAGGAAAGATTTGTATAATTTATGTTTTTAACGAATAAACTTAAAAAGTTCTATGTACTTCTAGACTAGTAACCTCAAGACCTATTTTCGAAATTCTTTCATTAGAAAGCTACATTATCCCTGAGTAGGCTATATTTATCCCCGTATTTATTTACCTATATTTTATCCGCGGTTTCAAATACGGGAAACCGCGGATGTGTGACTAGTTTTATTTAAACAGAACGCTTTCTATGTTTCCGTGGCTCTGAAATGTTTCGTAACATAATTTATTCCATTAGCATAATATGTGTATCGCAGACTCACTCTAAATACACATGCTGGATGATACGGGAGTAACCTCCGTTGCATGCATACATTTGTTATTATTATTATTTACTTTATTTAGATGAACATCATTATGAATTGTCTTAACCAAAGTGAATTCGTAAATGTTTAAATGTAAAGCGACCGTCCACTACGAGATTGCCGTGGGGTGCCGGCAATATAATGTTACCCCTCCTCTTATGCTCTTGGATGCAGTAAGAGCCAGCTAAGGGATACCTCCGGAAGATGAACAGCAGTCTTCCCTTGTATCAACATCCCGTACTGCGCTCGCCAACACGCCTGCCAAGCGTGGTGAGTATGGCAACAATCCCTCGAGATCAGGACTTGGAGATCCATGAGGGATTCTTTGTCCAGCAGTAGATATAACGGCTGAGATTATGATGATATTTTTTTTTCTATCTTTTGTTTGGCCAAGATCACACCTGATGATAAGGGATATTAAGGGATGTGGGATGCCAGTAGAATGTTGCCTCTCCTCTCGTTCCCGTAGATACAGTAAGAATCTGTTAAGGGATACCTACGAAAGATCAGACATCTTCATCAACATCCAGTCGCCGTCATATCGTGTATCAACATCCAGTACTGCGCTCGCCAACCCGCCTGTCAAGCGTGGCGAGTCAACAAGCCCCGCATGATTTTGGAGATCCATGGGGAGGCCTTTCAGCAGTGGACGTGGACAGCAGTCCTACTGAGATGATGATGATGTTAACGATGGTGTACTTACGTCCTTTTCCTTCTTGTACAGCCTGAAGGTGCGTATATGGAAGTTGGCGAGTTCCTCCTCCTGCACGATCCCAACGCTGATGCCTCCGTACGTCTCGTCCTTGTCTTTGTTCGGCGGCCAGTATTGAACGCACATTACCTGTAACAAATCTAATTTTAGTACACATTTGATAAAATGATTCTTATTAAAGTTGTGACTTCAACAGCTGATTATACGATAACGAAAACCCAAAAGCCAGCTTGATTCTTATTACCTATAAATATAAATACTCTTTGAAAGTAAATAGCTACAATTTCCTTGTACAAAAGTTTCAATTCCAACTCCCGTATTTCTCGATCTTTCCCAACACAACCGCAACGCTAAATTGCTTGTGTCACAAATCCTAAGTGTAAAATGGAACGTAGCAACACCTGTAATAGCTTGTGTCAGGGTAGAACGGGGAGTGGGTAAAGCCTTGGCCAAACAGAACGGCAAACTGATTATGTATCGCGACGGGTTTTCAACAGGCTTAAACCTCGCAATCGTCGCTGTCAAATGACAATTTTAAGCTATATAAAATGTACATGTACATGTAAGCAAAATCAATGAAATAATCAGCCTGTCGGTCCGTTTAATCAGAAACAATTATTGTAAACTGACAATGAGTTGACGACCTTCGTGGCTCAGTTGGTCTGATAACCGGCTGAGACGGAGGATCCTGCCGAGAGACAAATGTTTGCTTTTTATGTTCGTCTCAAGTCCTCTATGATGGATATGAAGGATGTTTTCTATGTAGGTATGTTATGTATGTATATACAAAAATAACTATTTAGGTCTTGTAAACACCATCTTGTACCTATAACACAAGCTATGCTTACTTTTGGGCTAGATGGCGCTGTGTGCAGCATATTTATTTGTTATTTTTATTTAGGTTCTACTCGTGGTTAAGAGCCCCCGGTACCGGAGGACCCTTCGAAACTGACTGAGCCGCGGGCGCCACACGATGCTTTCCTTCACCGTGAAAGGACATGTTAAAAGTGGGCTTAAATTAAAAAAAAAATCAATTCGTACACGTCAACTGGAATCCACGACCTTTGGGTCGAAAATAGGGGGAAAATAAGCGGTCTACAATTACGCGTCCGTCTACGGTCAAGAAGTGTTGGTCGATGTAGACGTAGACGGACGCGTAATTGTTGACCGCTTATGTTTGCGCAAGGCTTTAGGTAGGGTTAGTACGTCTCGTATTTTCAGCTGATTAACTTCATTGCTGGCTGTTTCAGTTTATTGGCCCGGCCAATTACTGGTCCCGTTATGGGCCGAGAAAGTGTTTTTATTAAATCGAATAGACGACGTTGGATTTATTGATATTGAATTTAGCCGTGGGGTGCCGGCAGTAGAATGTTATCCCTCCTCTGACGCCCGTGGATGCAGTAGGAGCCTGTTAAGGGATATCTCCGGAAGATGGGCAGCAGCGTCTTTCCGCGTATCAACATCCCGTACTGTGCTCGCCAACCCGCCTGCCAAGCGTGGTGAGTGTGGCAACTACCCCTCATGGAAACCCATGAGGGAGGCCTGTGTTCAGTAGTGGACTTTTTACGGCTGAAATGATGATGATGAATTAAGATAGTATATGTTTAGTATGATGACATAGATTAAGTTGCAGGCAAACGATGGCTATTTAAATGCCGAGGGGTCCCAGCAGTAGAATGCTCTTGCCCGTGGATGCAGTAAGGGTCTGCCAAGGGATATCTCCGGAAGATGGGCAGCAGCGTCTTCCTGTGTAGCAACATCCTGTACTGCGCTCGCCAAACCCGCATACCAAGCGTGGTGAGTGCCATACTCACCACCTCATGATTAGTATTACTAGGATTAATTAGGATTACTCAATCGACGAATCCAACTCGGACGGGCAGCGTTTGGAAAACTACGCAACGTCTTTTCGTCCAAAATTCCTCAGTGCCTTAAGACGAAAGTCTACAATCAGTGTGTGTTACCAGTGATGACATATGGAACCGAGACGTGGTCATTCACGATTGGCCTCATGAATAAACTCAGAGTCGCTCAACGAGCTATGGAGAGGGCTACGCTCGGGGTTTCTTAACGGGATCTAATAGAAAGTGAGGAGATACATAAAAGAACTTGGGTCACCGACAAAGCCAAGCGGATTAGCACGTTGAAGTGGCAATGGGCAGGCCATGTAGCTCGCATAACAGATGGCCGATGGGGCCGAATAGTTCTCGAGTGGAGGCAAGCGCAGCGTAGGACGTCCACCAACAAGATGCGCTGACGACCTGGTGAAAACAGCAGGTCGACGATGGATGCAGATCGCTTCTATCGCAATAACTGGAAATCCATGAGGGAGGCCCATGTCCAGCAGTGGTCGTCCTACGGCTGCATTAATGATGATGATCAATGAGGGAGGTCTTTGTCCAGCAGTGGATGTCCTACGGTTGGAGGAGAGAAACGATGGCTTGGACTAGCACAGAGTCGTGGCGGATGGCACAAACTAAGAAAGGTTTGTACCCAGCAATGGGTGATATCGGGCTGTGGAATAAAGCATATCTAGTTCATTCTAGTCGTTAAGTACTTTGTCGCAATGCTACTACTAGTCGTATTTTGCAACAAATAGTAGGCCTATGACCTTCTTCTAGGTTCTGCCTAACTATAAGCCCAATTTCATAAAGCGCCACCTTAGCGTTTAACTATAAAAACGTACTGTTTCAGAAGTATTGCATCAACTGCAAAAGACTAAAGATTTTTCATAGCGCACAATCTCTTTATACCATAACTAGAGTATATCCTTCCCTCAAACGTATTAAAGTAGAACTTTGCTGAGAAAATATCGGTGGGAAGAATACCTTGGACACTTAGGACGGTGTTTTAGAACTCAACTTCAACTTTTTAGGATTCCGGACCGAAATTGTGCAATGTCTGTCATAGATACGGATATGCTGGGAACTATTAATGCTATCGACTTGAATTAGATAGAGATTATTCATTAATATTGAATATATAAAAACGTTGAAAAATATTTTATTATTATTTGTATGTAAGGGCTTCACTAGCACATTGATTTACAGTTTTTAGTATACATATCTTTAAGCCGTAATGTAATAAAATACCCTTCCCCCTTATCTCCGAACTTTGCAGAGATAAAGGCTTGAAACTTTCATAGCTGTTAGAAATACTACATGAAAATTAAAACAAACTTTATAATAAGCTTTTAAAAATCATCAAAAGTTAAAACAATCTATTTACGTTCACAGACAAGAAAGACCGAATTGTATTGTATGATGGCACGAAACCCTCGGTGCGCAAGTCTGATTCGCTCTTAGGTGGTTTTATTTTATATTTGAGTGACAGTTTAAATGAAACTATATCAAAAAAACCCACCTAAGTGTCACTTAGTTCAGAGTTTTGTTCCGTAGATATCAATCTACTGGGGCACTTAGCGGCTGTCTATTCAAGCCACCCTCACGATCACTTAAAAATATTGAAGGTTTAAGGGCAAATGGAAAACCGATAACGATGACGGAGAAAAACGATAGAATTAACCCTACTTAAGTTATGATATTTGACACTGGCAAATCCAAAAACAAAAAGCCATAAGAAGAATAAGATATTGAGGAAGTTTGTCGTCAATTTTTATAGCGGGAAAACTAAAATATTCTCAGTCAAGGCGGTCAGACGGAACACTCTTCTGGTTTTCGGGAGAATAACGAAAATTTAGGTAATTTAGAAAAGTTAGGGTGGTTTTAGGATAAGTTTATATTACTAAAAATATTGCCATAACTAGCTAATGTGTAGCTGCTGAGCGTGCTGATTTTAAGACTGACTCTAATAGCCGGTGAAAATTTTTGGTACAACTTGAACCTGAACGAAAATATTTTCAGTTTGTTCTGCACTTCATGTTCAGAAGCTTAACTTCTTAAACATTCGCTTAAGAAGTTAAGCTTCTGAACATAAACAACACCGCGCTATGTAGCGTTCGTTGTTAAGTTTCGCTAAAGTGTAGAAGTGCCTATGTTTATTTAATTATCTTCGGAAAAACAGAAACTTAATAATATCTTATGGAACCATGAAATAGGATAAAGAGCCTTATTTCGTGGCTATATAAATTCGATTAAGGCATTTTCTTAGAGTAATCAGTACCCACCTTACGTATGTGATCTATAAATCTGTGGTACCCCGGTATAAAGGGCCGTAGTAGTAGCCATACTTTATCTCACTTTTGACCAGGTCCATGCGTCGCTTACTTGTTTTTTTTGGCATAATGTTAAACACGATTTTCAAACAACGGATGATTTTCAAAAATCGGCATTTCTTTAATGTGGTCATAGCTGGGGATCTTGCCTTAAAACTTATTTCCGTTTACAAAAAACTGGAAGTAAAAACATGTGCACACTAGAATCAAACTATGAATACCAATTATTTGATAATACTTTAGTAGTTTGATTTATTGTATATGCTTTATCAATATTACTCTAAACAATCTTCATATAACCACTACGTAGGGCTGAAACATTATCACGTCAAAAAGCAATTTGTAAGAACTCGCTCAGAGCAAAGACTCCCTTGCCGAGAATGATAGGTAAGTGCTTCTCGGGCGCCACATACTGGAGAAAAACGCTGGTAAGGAACTTTCAAACTCAACTCAATTTCGGAGAACGGGACGGTAGAGCGTGTTCTATTAGTCTTTTACGACTATTAGAAACATGATATAATCAGGAACTGGTACCAGGCCACTCAGAAAGTATTGCGAAAAAATATTTTTATTTATGAGTTTGGCCAGTTATAATCTATTTAAAATATCCAATTATATAATCATATTTTGAAAATATGATTATATAAGTAACAATAGGTACGTTCCAATTTAAAAAAATGGATCTGCGCCGGGAACATGTATTATTATGCGCTATGATTGCATTAGTTTTGCATGGAACACGACGCATCCTGCCCTCTAAAACCACTTCGTACTCGTAAATATTAAACATTATCAGGTAAAAAAGCAATTTGTAAAGACTCGCACAGAGCAAAGACTTCCTTGTTGCTATCGTGAGTGATAGGTAAGTGCTTCTCCGGCGCCATACACTGAAAAAAAAACACTTGTAAGGAACTTTCATCATACTCAATTGTGGTTTGGAAAACAGGTCAGTAGAACCTGTTTCATTAGCCTTGTACATCTATTGGAGAGATGATATATACATAGGTACAGGGTCAGGAACTGCCACTTAGATATTGCGAAAAAAAGTTTTTATGTATGAGAGACTGGCCAGTTATAATAAATTTTGAAAAGATGATTATTTATAAGGAAAGATAGGCAAGTTGCAATTTTAAAATTTCGATTGAAATATCTGCGATCTGCTCCGGGTACATTTTCGCGCTATCATTGCAGTTGTTTTGCAGATTTATCTCGTCTAAAGTTTTGCATGGAACACGACGCAACCTTGCCCTTCAAATTAACCACTTCGTTGAAATGGAATATTATCAGGTCGAAAAGCCATTTGTAAGGGCCCGCGCAGAGTGATAGGTAAGTGATTTTCCGCCGCCATACACTGGAGACAAATGCTTATAAGGAACTTTAAACTAAATTTTGGTTTGAAAAACGGGACACTAGATCCTGTTTTTTAAGCCATTCACATCTATCATGAAAACCAGCGTAGCATCTGAGCCTGGCCAGGTGCTACACAATGCTGAGTTGGGGACCCATTTACCCACGCCACATCTGCTTCTTCTTGTTTATTTATGATATTTTATTTTTATTTTTAATGTTATTTTTTTGTGGATGTATGTTTTGTGATTTGTGCGTGTGGTAAATAAATGTTTTTCTTCTTCTTGTTCTTCTTCTATCATAAGGATGATTATAAACATCGGAGTCAGCTGGTATTCTTGCTGCACGGGTCTCTGCGGTGCCTGGGATATTAGATATTTAGGCTTACTCTGCACCTATACCTTCCTCTCAGCTTAGTCGGCTATAGTTATAGGAAAGAACATGCCAATGCGGGATTAAGCCGTGGGTTTCCTTACAAAGATTTCTTTAATTTTCATGTTTTAAATGTGACATCAATTTTTTAGGAAAGGTTGTGAGCCTTTGGAATAAAAATAGAGTATTACCGAGTAGTATTAACGTTATATGTCCATGTCGTTGGTGGAGGTATGAACTGTTTCGACCCTTCGAGTGCCTCCTCCGGGTGATGACGGTTCGCGACCCATTCCCTGCACGTCCAGTCGTCGTGCACTGACACGAAGGGACGCCATCAACTGAGCAAGTACTTAACATTCCCATTTAATATGAAATTCAAGAAAAAAACTCGCCGTGGGGCACCGTCAGTAGAATGTTGCCCCTCCTCTCATGCCCGTGGATGCAGTAAGAGCCTGCCAAGGGATACCACCGGAAGACGGGCAGCAACGGCTTTCTGTGTATCAACATCCCGTACTGCGCCAACCCGCCTGCCAAGCCTGGTGAATATGGCAACTACCCCTCATGGAGGCCCATGAGGGAGGCCTTTGTTCATTAGTGAACGTCTTATGGCTGAAATGATGAATATGAAAATAATAGATACCACTCGGCCAACACTGCTTCTAGAAGTTTAGAAGTGCGCATGTGACACTAAGCCGTGTTAAATAACCACTTCGTTGAAATGGTCAGAAAGCAATTTGTAAAACTCGCGCAGAGCAGACTTCTCGCCGCTATTGTGAGTGATAGGTAAGTTCTCTTCCGCTGCAGACAGACGATGGTAAGGAACTTTCAAATTACATTGTGGTTCGAAAAGAATTGAACGTTAAACAATTGAACTTATTGAATTTGATCAGTAGAAGGTGCTACATTGCACAAACATTATGCAAAAACTGATAAACTCTAACAATTGCAGTTGTCTGAGAGCAGGAGCAACGCACATTCGGAGGGTCCAGCAATCCTGGTTACTATCACTTGTTATTTTTTTATTACTAACTGCGTGGTTAACTTTACGATTTGTCTTCACTCAGTTTGATAAATAAATAAAAATAAAATAAATAAAAAATTGTAGGTGTTGTGCTAAGAAGGTATGTTTTATCCATAAATTTTAAAATTTTCAAACATCTGAAAGGATATGCGAAAAATTCTCAAAGTCGTCACATGCGAAAAGATGTCGATGAAAAGTAAAGCAGCATCATTAGATTTACAAAATACATATGTTATCTGATTTAGTAATACTTATTTATTCAACAAAAACAACCGCCTTCAATGGTGAAACATTTAATTTGATCCCTACTTACCCTAGAAAGATATTCTGCGTAAAATTCACGCATCCTCGCTCGAAATATCGCTTTGTCTTTCTATATAAGTAGTGGCATTTCAAAGACAGGCCACAGACATTTTATTCGTCGGCCGGACCTATCGATGGGCAAACACATTGTTTAAGGTAACATAATATGGGATGGGAAATGGGTTATGTATTTGTGTGTTTTCTGTTTTAGTTGCTGTGTTCTAAGTAAATGTTTTTTTATGTTCTTGTTTTATATTTTAGGTATCCTGATGCAAAAATGAGTAGATCGAACCTGAAAAGCCTGGTCTGCTCTTGTTCAGAGTGATGACATGGTTTCATTCAACTGCTCCTGCGAGCGAACAAGATAATCACTATAGCGATTTTGATATAGAGCGACACAGAAGAGGCGTAGGTACGTAGATAAACAACTACAATGTTGTGAGCGAGGGCGAGAAGCCTCTAAGCCGCAAACAATTTATAAAAAAAATAAGTACGGCTGTAACTTCACCGTTCAAGACCAAACGCTTAGATATTGAAGAGATATTTGCGGGAGAATATCACTGATATGTATCATCTAGTTTAACATAAGGCAACACAGAACAAAAGAACCAAATAAACGTATACCTAATGTTGTAAGTATTGCCCTTCAAGAATGAGGCGTAAACCTAATGCTTCCTGCAAAAGATGTTTAAGGTTATTTGCAGAGAGCATAATGTAGATGTGTTCCAAAGCTATATTATCACTGAATATTCGAAATGGAAATTATGGTCTTTGTTGATTTTAACTAAAATTTAAAATGACATTACTATTTGCCAAAATATATTTTCACAGAAAATAAAAACTGTTAAATAATTTTGAAAGTTTATGTTTAGGTTAGGATTAAGCGTCTCTATTTTAATAACATAAACATACTATATTTTTGGTGTTTATTATTTGATCTAAGCCCAATAAGCCTATAATATATAAATAAACCTCTTATTTAATTTAATTAGCTAAATTCGGAATAACAGGTTCTTAAAACGTCTTTATCGTAGTACCAAATTATGATTATCTGTCTAGGGTTAATAATTAAATAAAACAACTTAAAAATCTACCATCACTCAACATATTCTACTGCCCGCTTGCAATTAGTTTGAGTAAACTCACAGTACAACTTCTAATCCTTATCTAGAAGAACTATTAGTTAGAAGCAAGACTCTTCTCTGACGGGAATGACGTCACGGCAGGACGAATTTCAAATATCTCTGGGCGGATTTGAAGGCAGCTTAAACGGTTTAAGCCGTGCCGGGGTTCGGTATACAAATTGATGTTTTTGATTGATGGTTTCCAATTAGAGACCTGATTTGCTAATGTGATTTTATTTCAATTCGTTTTATAGAAAACGCAGCGAACTTAGCACTTTCGTTTCGTTTGACGAGGATTATAACTTTTGTATCTCGGTTTTCTGATATCCGGTTGAGCTCAAACACAAATCGTTAGCTGGCAATATAATAGAAGTAATATAGACAAATAGAAAAAAATTACTTGTAGATAACGTTATTTATAACATCTTTTGTGCAAAATAGGATATTATCACGTGCCGGTTAAACTCCTTCGGATGAAAACCCACGATCTGTATTGACGGTTGGTGCCTTCGCGAACATAACAGCAGGCTGATTACGTATATTGCGACAGGTTTGCAACAGGCGTAAATCTCGCAGTCATCGCTGTCAAAGGTCATTTCCTTGCTGTTAACTAATACAACATTGACACATGATACGTAATCAGCCTACCGGTATTTGGTTATAGTTACTATGTGCGGGATGCTATCCACAATTTGAGTCTTATTGAGGTTACCAATACTTCGACGCACATTCACGCGCCATATTTATATTTGCATTATGACTGTTATATCATCATACATCATAAATATAACTATATTGGATATCAGCAGGTAGAAAGACTATTCACCGTAATTTCAGCCATAGGACGTCCATTGCTGGACAAATGCTTCCATCATAGATTTCTTAGTATTGCGGTTGGAAGCGACCAGAACAATAACTTGCTATCTGTCATCTTGCTGGTGGACGTCCTGCGCTGCGCTTGCCGAGTCGCGGCCTCCACTCAAAAGCTATTCGGCTCCATCGACCATCTGTTCTGCGAGCTACATAGCCTACCCATTTTGTCTGATATCCGCTCGTTTGGTTTTGGTCAGTTTACTTACCAAGGTTTTTTAGCCGTTGTTTGGTTTTGGTAAGTAAACTGACCAGTGATTTAGCGTTCCACTAAAACAATTATTATTGGTAAACTATAGTTTTTATCGACTTTTTGTTTGTTTTGGTGCTTTCTGAGTGAGGTTGACAAAGACAATAAAAAATAAGTTTTACGTCGCCCAAAAAAAAAAAAAATTTGATTAAATTAAAATAAAAAAAGAGATTATGCATAAAAAATGCATTTTATAATTATTACGATTAGAATAATATTTTGTTTGAAGACACCTACTTATTTTGTTATTTTTAGTGAGGTTATACTACAAACTATGTATGTATATACAGCATAATAATCTCAGCCGTAGGACGTCCAAAGCCCTATATAGATCTTCAAGAACCATAGGGGTTGTTGCCATGAGTTTAAAAAAATGATGCATCCTTAGTTTTTGCGTAGGTAACAGATTTAAACGATACGTTTTATTGTGATAACAGCACATTGAACATTCATTTTCGCACAATATAAATCTCACTTATATCTCAGCCTTTATAAAAGATAAGCCGCACTTTACGGTTTCACCCGCGTAGTTCCCGTTCCCGTTGGAATACGTGAATAAAATATGGCCTATGTTAGTCAAGGACAATTTAGCTTTCTAATGATGAAAGAATTTTGTAAATCAATCCAGTAGTTTTTGAGTTTTTTCGTTACAAATATACAAAATGCAACACACAACATGACAATTACAAATCTTTCCTCTTCATTATTATTATTATATTTAATTTATAGAAAAAAGAAAATATATTTTGCGTCTTAGCAATCTAAACATAAAAACTATTATGTCTATAGCCTATAATGCCTTTGGCTTATTGTTCTTTTCAAAATAAAACATCTTTAATTATGTTTCCATTCCACGGCAGGTAAAATAATACTTACTATTATCAAAGATAATATAATATAACACAATGTAACGCCACAACTTAATTCAATTCCCAAGAAACACAACGGGTAACTTTTTCATTCCGTTTTTAATAAAGAAAGTGGTACAAAGATACTCTTCCTATTAATTTTGTTCAGTGTAAGACAGTTTAGGTCAGGAACTGAGAAATGAAGTGAATGTTCCGAGCTTGGGACAGCTTAATAGAGTCATGTGACACTAGCTTACTGGGAAACTACGAGCTTAGATGTGGAATGCGGGAATCTAATTGCATGCACGCTTGTAATTTTATTACATATTTCCGCACAGGAAAAATCCTGAATTTATTTTTTCTTTCGCGCAAGAGGAAACTTTAGATGCTTTAAATCTCTGTCGATAATTCATGGTTATAATCACAAACTGTAACATTTCGTATTAGATTACGCTTACGTACTACTACAGGTAGAATATTGTTAGTAACGCAAAGTTAAGAAAATTGGTGAATTATTTTTTTCTATGTAGAGAAAACTCAAGATGTACTGATTTTATCTGTGCCCTTAACTTTAGTTATAATCAAAAACTGAAACTTCTACAATTATGATTCCGTTCTGCTACAGATAATATTTTATCTTGTTTATCATAAAGTTACGCCACAAGTTAATTATATCTATTTCCAAGAAATTCTCTGGTTAACTTTCCATTCAGTTTTTAATCAAAATGTGGCACAATAAGACTCTTTCTATTAATTTTGTTCAGTGTAAGACAGTTTAGGTCAGGCACTGAGAAATGAAGTGAATGTCCCGAGCTTGAGACAGCTTAATAGAGTCATGTGACACTAACTTAGCTACGAGCTTAGATGGGGAATTTTGGAATCCAACTTCATGCAGTAACCACTACAAATCACATATTTGCGCACAGAAAACATCCTGAATTTATTTTTTCTTTCGCGCAAGAGGAAACTTTAGACGGTTTAATTCTCTGCCAATAACTCATGGTTATAATCACAAATTGTAACATTTCCTATTAGATTATGTTTTCGTACTACAACAGACAGAATATTACTACTTACTCTAGTAAGTATAAAGCAAATTTAAGAAAATTGGTAAATTATTTTTTTCTTTCAAGAGAAAACTGAAAGTGGAAATATTTCGTGGGTTGCCGAGAGTAGAACATTACCCCTCCTTTCTTGCCTGTCGATGCAGTAAGAATCTGCTAAGGGATACCTACTTGAGTTGAGCAGCAGCGTCTTCCGCGTTTGAAACACCCTATACTGCGCCCAACTACCTACCCGCTACAACCCTTCAATGTGAGGGAGGCCTATGTCCAGCAGTGGACGTCCTGTGGCTGAAATGATGAAGAGGAAACTGAAGACGGTTCAAGTCTCAGCCAATAAGTCATAGTTATATTTACAAACTGTAAGTTCTCCCATAAGATTATGTTTTCGTTCTACAAAAGATAAAATATAACTAAAAATATAATTAATGTAATTTCTAAGAAACACAATGATTAAATTTTCAATCGCGCACAGAAAATTGATTTACTTTATTTTTCGCGCAATAAAACACTTCCTGGTGTTCAAATCTGTTCCCATAAGTTATAATTATAATCAAAAAACCGGACAAGAGCGAGTCGGACTCGCAAACCAAGGGCTCCGTGCCATCATACAATATAATATATGATAAAGGCGAATCATATTTGTTGAAGAACCTTCATAGCGCCGTCTCTTGTCTGATAGCGGAACTTAAACGTTTGGATTATTTCTAAAAAACTATGCAAATTAGAGAGTTCGTTATAATTTTCCTGTAATTTTTATAAACACTCCAATTAATTATAAAAGTTTTAGGGGTTTATCTCTGCAAACTTCGGAGATAAGGGTGGGAGGAGCGCTATTTTTTTTTAACGCGTAATAACATTTTTGTAATTAACTATACGGCTTAAAGCAAAACAAAAAACGATTTATTAATGTGCCAATGAAAACCTTTCATATGATTGTTCTAGTAACTTTACAACTTTTTTTGAGAACCCTTTCTACTCCCCTTGTTTAAAAAACAATGCAAATTAGAGAGTTAACTATAATTTTCCTATAAACTTTACATACACTTTTATTAGCTATAAAAGTTTATCTCTGCAAACTTCGGAGACAAGGGGGGGGGGGAACGGTATTTTTTTCAACATTTTTGAAAATACCTCACGATACGTCTCAAAAGAAAACTAAAAACTATTTAATAATGTGTAAATGAAGCCCTTACATGTGATACCCACACGACTTAGTAATATCACTTAATAATTTTGAGATCCCTTATCCAGCCTCCTTGCAATCATAATAAAATATTTTTTAATTTTTTATGTTATATTTGTAAAAAAGCGTTATCTATAACCAATTCAAATTTCAGGTCGATAGCATCAGTAGTTCTCAAGATATCCATTTGTGACAGACAAACAGACAATGTGATACCATAAGGGTTTCTTTTTACCATTTTGGTCCGGAACCCTAAAAACTAAAACTTCTATGTATATATAATTAGTATATATATATATTAGTATATATAATTATGTTTCCGTTCTACAATAGATAAAGCATTACTAGTACAACACAAAGTTAAATGAATTACATTTCCAAGAACATCTCTGGTAAAATTTCTATTCAGATTTTAATAAAAAAGTGTTACAAAGAGACTCTTTCTATTAATTTTGTTCAGTATAAGACAGTTTAGGTCGGGCACTGAGAAATGGAGTAAACGTTCCGTGCTTGGGTCGGCGTAATAGAGGTTTTTTATAACATAAACTCATTTGCCGTGGGGTGCCGGCAGCAGAATGTCGCCCCTCCTCGCCTTCCCGTGGATGCAGTAAGAATCTGCTAAGGGATATCTCCGGAAGATGGGCAGCAGCGTCTTTCCGTGTGAGAACATCCCGAACTGCGCTCACCAACCCGCCTGCCAAGCGTGGTGAGTATGGCAACAACCCCTCATGCACTTGGATCTCTAAGTCAATGAGGGAGGCCTATGTCCAGCAGTGGATATCTTACGGCTGTAATGATGATGATGAAACGTTAAGTACAAGATTGTTTTGTGACAATCTCTCACAAGCTCTCGCCTCTCGGCACTCGCACAGAACGGACGTGTTGACTTGTTTTCGCTGCACTTATTTTTGTAATTTCGCCTTCCGAGTCGGCCTCTGCGGTCCAAGTGGGACTGCGCCCTTCGTCCTCCGGAGCCCCCTGACTCGTTGCTTCGCTGAGTGAGTTTGCTTACTTTTTGTCCTCTGTGGTTTTGAACCAACTGTCTGCGTCGCGGCCGGGCTACATCCAACTAAGCCACCGTGAGAGTGAGCGGCCGACTCGAAATTCGTCAACCGTCTTTTCGTCTACAAGTGCTACGGACGTGCTACGAATCTGCTACGAACGTGCTACGAAACTTGCTTTGTGACGAAACGGATACGACTTAACTATCGGCTACGCACGATACACTTAGCGCTATATCGTCGTTTATTAGCTTGCTTGTTACCTTGTGCAGACGAATTTTGCTACTGCTCAACTGCATAGTAAGAATCAATAAAAATGAGTACGCAACGCACACCCCCTAATTCTGATAAAGAAATAATGTCGCAATCTGCTCCCAGTCGTTCAGAAACTGAACAGGAATCGGACTCTTGTAAAGTTACCCACCGGTTAAAAAGAAGAAGAAGTCCTGAAATAGATATAAATGCGGTATTGACTTTTAAGTTAACCTCATTCAAACACGATATCACAGAGCACATGACCAAGCTCTTCACTGTATTCCAGGAAAAACAGGATGAAAAATTCACTACTTTATTAACTGACATGAATGAGGTCAAAAATAAAGTTAAAGAGATGAAAAAATTCAACACAGATATTGAACAGAAAATAAATGTTCTTACTGCTCATCATGAAATTACCTCGACAGTGACGAATGAGCTTACTCACAAACAAGAGTCAAACGCAGCAAAAATCAATCAGTTGGAATTAAAATTGGAAGAGATGAATCGGCGTTCATGTGCCTATAAAATAGAGCTGAGAAATATAGCACCAAAAGCCCAAGAAACATATGATGATGTACTTTTAATAACAGAAAATACGCTTAAAGCGTTAAAAATTGACTATCATCAAACAGAGATTCGAAGCGTACGAAGACTTCCTGGGAAAGCTGATGCACCGAGGCCAATTGTAGTTGAACTGGCCTCAACAACAATGAAGTCCAAAATCCTTAGGGAAGCTCGAAACTTTAATAAGAAATTAACACCGAAATTGAACTCTACGCATCTGCAAATTCAAGGCGAGCCAAGACCCGTATATATTGGTGAAAACTTGACCTATATCGGTAAAAACCTCTTTTACAAAGCAAGAGAACACGCGAAGCAATATAATTATGCTCTCTGCTGGACAAGCCATGGGCAGGTGTACTTACGCAAACAAGAAGGCTTGAAAAGCATTTTAATAAAAAATGAGTTACAATTTCAGTCAATGGAAAAAAAAGAATGACTATCTTTCCAACAAATAGTTTGCATTATTTTTTGTGTAAAAATTAGTAATTTAGTGATAATAAAAACAAGTAAAGTTGAATATTATAGCTTCTTAGTAGTAATAAGTAACTTTGATAAATATTTTTTCTATAAATACAAGCCTGTTACACGAAACACACATTTCAATCCTCCACACACATATTACAAACATACACGCTCATTTAAATCCTACACTTACATCTTACAAACACTATACACAAACAAGACACTCCATCAAATTCTTTTATTAGGCAACAAAATATCTTTAGACATCAAAAGACAAATAATAATCTCCAAACTGGCAGACATTTTCTCCGACTTACCGGCGATATGTTATCAAACAACTTATAAAACTTATGTACAATCAATGACACTGTATGAATTACGCAGTGCTCTAAATTATAAGAAATCTCGAGTAAAATGAATAGTAACATTGATATGTTATATGATAACATAGAACATGCCACAGTATCGGAGGCATATGTCTGTGAGCCGGAGAGCTGTTTGTCTTATATAATGTCTAAACCAAAACGAAATCTAGCAATAATAAGCCAAAACATTAGAAGTATAAACAAAAACATAAACGAATTTTTAATTGTTATTAAACGCATGGAAATACAACCGGATATAATAATCCTGACGGAGTGCTGGCTCTCAAAAAATCCGAACCCGCCTCTTATGGATGGATATGCAGTCTACTGGACTGGCAATAATAAATTGCAAAACGACGGTGTAGTGATTTATGTCAAAAATAATTTTAAAGTAGATACATAAGAACCACAATTTTTAGATGCAAATTGCTTAGTTACTATTATTGGAAACAATACAGCAATAATATCAATATATCGATCTCCGTCGTATAGTAATTTACAAAATTTTCTTATTTCTTCAGATAATGTCCTATCATCCATAACAAAATCACAAAATATTATAGTAACAGGCGATATTAATATAAATATTAATGACGAGGCAGTTGACCAGCGCTCAACGGAATATTTGGAAACCTTAGCCTACTATGGTCTTTTGGCTACGCATGTATTTCCCACACGAGAAGCAAATTGTCTTGACCACTGTTTCGTTAAAACCAAACAAAACACTCTTACCTTAGTTGTAAAACACAGCGTAACGGACCATGATACTGTTCTCTTAGTGCTACAAAACCTGGTCCATAGATTGCCCGATTCTTCGTATACTAAAACTGACTTTGTTGCTATAGCAAACGAGCTTAAAAATATAGACTTTACATCTGTTGTAGGAGCAAATGATTCTAACATGGCAACAGAAGCCTTTTTAAACTTGTTATCCGGGACCATACTTAAAAATTCCAATAAAGTAAAACTTTCCCGCCGAAAAACACCCATAAAACCGTGGATTACACCGGGACTAATAAGGTGCATGAGACATAGAGACAAGTTACATGCTAGGTCTAGAAAATTACCCAAAGATGAAACGCTTATAAATATTTACAAAAGATATCGCAATTTCTGTAATTCTTTACTAAGAAAATTGAGAAAAGCCTACGAAACAACTGAATTTCAAACTGCCGGAACAGATGTCAAAAAAACTTGGAAATTAATAAATAAACTTACAAACTATAAACCAACCAAACCAGTTCCCCAAGACTTATTAAAAGGAAAGTGTCCCATTGAAACAGTTAATAGTGTAAATGATTACTTTGCTACTATAGGAAAAAGTTTAGCAGAGAATATCACCTTAAACTCACTAGGTACTTTTGCAGAAACAGATAATATCAATAATAATTCTTTCGGTATGCTTGAAATTGATGAAGCTGAAGTTAGGTCCCTGATCATCTCCCTTAAAACCGACTGCTCTACTGGATACGACGGCGTTCCAGCACGCGTCATTAAAGAAAATATAGATTATATAATAAAACCCCTTACGCACATTTGCCAATTAAGTCTAGCTACCTCTACGTTTCCTAGAGCTTTTAAAAAGTCTGTTTTATTGCCTGTATACAAAAGCGGAGATAAGTCCTTAGCAGCGAACTATAGACCAATATCTATATTGCCAGCGCTTTCTAAAATATTAGAAAAAGCAATAAACAACAGGTTGGTAAAGTATCTGGAAAAATATTGTCTTATTTCTGATAATCAGTACGGTTTTCGAAAAGGAAGGTCCACTGCTGACGCTGTAGAGGGGCTTAATAATTATGTTGTTCGATGTTTAGATGAGGGCACAAAATATCTGGCAATATTCTTAGACCTGGCCAAAGCCTTCGACACGGTTTCGATCCCAATGTTATTATACAAGCTTGAACGACTGGGAATACGCGGAAACCAACTCGATTTAATGCGAAGTTATCTAACTGAAAGAACACAGCAGGTAAAAATCGGTGAGCACCATAGCTCCGAAATATTTGCCACATATGGAATTCCACAAGGCAGTATTTTAGGTCCGACGCTTTTTTTAGTGTACATGAATCAAATCTGCAACCTTACTCTTGAAAATGGTAAACTGTTAGCCTTTGCAGATGATACAGTATTGCTATTTCAAGGAAAAACGTGGGATAAAGTCTTTGATCATGCACAAAAGGGTTTTGATATCGTCTCCAGCTGTCTATACAACAATCTCCTTACACTAAATGCCGATAAAACTAAGTTAATTACGTTTTCCCTGCGCCGTGCTGACTCGCCAAACCAAGCACAATTTACTTTGAGAGCTCACACAAATAAATGCCTCCACGCCAATATGAAAAATGGATGTGACTGTGTCACTTTGGAAAAATGTGACACAATTAAATATTTAGGTCTGATTTTAGATGCCCAACTAAGCTATGTGCCCCACGTTACTTTCCTTGCCTCTAAAGTACGACGACTCATTGCGGTATTTAAAAACATTAAACACGCTGCAAACAAACGCCAACTCAAAATGACATATTTCGCTCTCTGTCAAACATTACTAACTTACTGCTTAACGTCATGGGGTGGCGCCTCAAAAACTCATCTCTTACCTCTTGAGAGAGCACAGAGAGCGGTGCTCAAAGTGGCTTACTCCCGTCCTTACAGATACGCCACCTCCCAACTATATGACGAGTGCGAAGTTCTAACAGTAAGGCAACTGTTTATACAACAAGTTTTATTCAGGCAGCTAAAAATAAAGCAACTCAAATCAAACATAGCCTTGAAAAGACGAAATAGGAATGAACACCAACCCATGTGGTGTAAAACGCGTTTTGCACAGAAGCACATGCCATTCCTAGGGCCATACCTCTATAATAAAATTGCTAAAACAATCAGCTTACACAACACAACAGTTTTGGAATCAAAAAATAATATAAAAAAATACTTACAAAATTTGGACTACATTCAAACAGAAAAATTGCTAGATATACTATCTTAAAACACACGTATTATCACTTCCACTTACACACAAAAACACGCACACGAAACACCCACACTACATACTAAACACAACACCAACAAATAGGCTTTTATTTTATTTCATTTCATTTTAAAATATTGTGTTTTTTTTACGTTCTTTCATATTTTGATATTTATGTACATATATTTTTTATGTTACACTTAAGTCTTAAGTTATCCTTATTTATATGTTTTTTACAAGATGCTGGCTGCCTAGTCTAATTCCCTGATGTATGTTGCCGGAGCAGAGATCCCTCGTCTCTACTTACAAGTATTCATATACTTAGTTAGAGCGAGGAGTTGACGCATTGTCATTACACAGGTTTGGACAAGGTACCCAATACTATGTCATCTTAGCACCTACTTAAACCTTAAAAATTCTAAATGATTACACCAGTATAGTATTAGTGATACCTGATTGTCAAACCTTTATGAAAATAAATACTTTTATTATTATTATATTATTATAATAGCTTAGCTGGGGATTGTTAGAGTCTGATTGCATGCAGTTTACACTGAATGTCACATATTTCATTCATTTCAGCCGTAGGACTGCTGTCCATGTCCACTGCTGAACTGCCTCCCTCATGGATCTCTAAGATCCTGAAGTAGTTGTTGCCATGCACGTTGCGTTTCACAGGTGGGTTGGCGAGCACAGTACGAGACGTTGATTGACGGAAAGACGCTGATGCCCATCTCCGATGGTATCCTTTGGGAGATTTTTACTGCATCCACGGGCAAGAGAGGAGAGGCAGCATTCTACTACCGGTAGCCCACGGCAAGTAAATAATAATAAATAAATAATGCTGGCGCAATAATCGCAGGCGGATCTTCGCCCGCTGCGCCACAGAGCTCGTCAAAGTATTTGCGCACAGAAGGTATTTTCTGTTTTTGAGCGGTTGTTTAATTGTTTTCATGATTTTTTTTATAGTACTTAATGTTACTTGAATTTTAATTATCATGGCTTGACGTCATTTAATAAATATAATACGGCTTACACCACGTTCCCAACTTATTATAAATAAATAAATAATTATTAAATTCATCACAGTGATTTTATGTTTTCCGAGGAGGGCGATAATCTCTGCGACACAGTTTAAAAAAAAACTACTGCAGGCGTTATCAGATTCCTTTATGTTGTAATCACTCTGTACTATGACCAAATAAATAAATTATCAAATTATTATCAGTGCTCGTCTCGCGGCTCTCGGAGGCGGCCACGATTGGTGCTTATGAAGAAGGGCCTCTAAATGGTCTACGAAACGTCAACAATAATATTAACACCTAAGTGTTTGTCCGTTTCCACACCATGTCCCATAAACAACCTCGGAACAGCTCATCATGATACGAGACAGTCACAGCCATAAAGCATCATACATATATACAATAAATGCATATATAGGTAGTTAAACTACGTACTTAAGTCCACTTTCCCAGCATCGTAAAATCCTCAGCCACGACGGATGTGACATGAAACTGATGACATGTCGGAAACCTGCACAGTGCACAATGCATCGTTTTTATTACTCTGATTTTCATAGAAAACAGGTTTTATTTTTTGAAATTATTTAAGACTGTCAGTTAGCGACCACATCGTCCGTATAAGAAAAATAAATGAAACAAAATCACATAAAATAACAAACTTAGTGCTTAACTAAACCTAAATCTAAAAACTTAATCAAAAGCTCTACCTCTTCACAACTAGGGTTGGATAAAATGCTATTTACAATACCTGCATCTAGTTGACGGATCTTATTTAAACAAGTGGTTCTAAATGTTGCGTTACGGACACATTCCAACAGAAAACAGGTTATAAAGATAATTTCATTTTAACCGACTTAAAAAAAAATTGACGTTTTCAATTCGACTGTATGTATTTTTTTTTGTATGTTTGTAACGCGATCACTACACTATAATTTCAGCCATAAAACGTCCACTGATGAACACAGGCCTCCTCACCACGCTTGGCAGGCGGGTTGGTGAGCGCAGTATGGGATGTGGATACACGGAAAGACGCTGCTACCCATCTTCCGGAGGTATCCTTTAGCAGGCTCTTACTGCATCCATGGGCATGAGAGGGGTAACATTCTACTTCCGGCACCCCACGGCAACTATACATTGTTTTTGACAATATTTTTTTGATGTAAAACATCTTTGACGAGAGGTGACGCGTGACGCTTGGAGATTAGCGAGTTGTTTACTAGTTACTAGGGCGACTGTTTTTCCTCCATCGTGCCCATCGTGTTGACTGTGGCGACTGGGGCGATTGTGGCAACTGCGTCTACTGTAGCGACAGTGGCGACTGTGGTGAAAATGTTTTACATCTGCCAGGCGTCTCGTGACGGTTTATTTTTTTTTATAAGATAGGTCAAGTTACAGACGTGGTCCCATTTTTTCAAACTAGATTCTGATGATGGGATCTATGAGGAATTAAATAATGTAATAGTAGACACTGGAGTCCCTCAAGGTATAGTTTCATACCCTAAATTTAAGCTTGCGGTTGGGATTAGTTTAACTTAATAATGTTTGCTTGTTAGTATACTAAGTGCTGATGATGGGATCCTTGATAAGTCAAAGGAAATACCGAGATAATGGCAAAACCTTGACAGAACACTAGGTACTTCTTAGAACGTCGTTTATGAGCCAATTTGGAAAATTATTTTTGTATCCTAATAGATTAGTCCTTTAATTATAAACTCGGTTCTGATGATGGCGTCACTGGAGTGCCTCAAGGTACAGTTACTTGCCGTAAATTTAAACTTGCGTTTGTGTTTTCCCTCTTATTTTGTTGATTGCAAACCTGCTTTCCGATAAAAGTCAGCAAATGTAATAAAGAGAGGAACCCATATTTTTAGTTGTACTCGCATTTCCGGTTTATTTTCATCCATTAGCTTTATGACACATAAACCAAGTCTGTTATATGTAGCTTTTAGCAATATACAACATCATACAGCAACAATTATCGAAATAAATAAATAATGCTGGACAAATCACACAGCATCCTCTAGCCCCAAGCTAAGCAGAGCTTGTGTTATGGGTACTAGATGACTGATATACTTAATACATTATACTACATAGATACATATTTTTATTATATATAGAAAACACCCTGAACAAATATCTGCAGATCGTACAGACATTTATGAAATATTTATGTAATAAATGATAGGTACATGTTGGCCAGTTCAATAGACAAATAGATATTCACTCTTTATTTTACGCACACCGCCAAAAGTTAAAAACATAAGAAATTAAACAAATAACAACAAACAAACTATAATCAACATCATACATTCACTTAAAAAAAAGTAAGGCTTTTTGCATCTATTATAGATGATTTATACAGCGTCAGCAACTGGTAATCATGCTGTACGGGACGCTGCAGTGCCTGGGACATTGTTAGATAGATAAGGCTTGCCCAGCACCTATACCATCCTCTCAGCTTAGCCAGCTAATAATGTTATGGTAATATTATTCAGAGGAAGAAACAGGTCAATACGTCTGAAGCTAACTAAGTCGCGGGTTTCATCACGATGTTTCCTTCACCGTTAAAGCACGTGTTATGTGTGCACAAACATTTTTCAAGAAATAAAAATCCATTGGTGCATGGCCGGTATCGAACCCACGACCTTCGGATTGAAAGTCGGGGCACATGCCACTCGGCCAACACGGCTTCATTTATAATATAAGGGCAATAGTATACGCCAGAATACCAGTATTGGTCCATAATAATTACATGGGGCAACATTATGAAACCTTTTGGTCCACAAATCAGACAATTAAATTATATGTTATTTTTATATTAATTATATTATTGTTCAAGTTTGTTTCATGGATCACTAAATACATTTTCTTTATTACTATATTGGGTTAGCGGGTATTTATCGCGTTACATTTTCTTTGTATCTTCTTTTTTTATATACAACGGTTACGATTACGGTTCTCTACTGAGTATCCGGTTTTAGTTTGAGGTGTATCGGAACCCAAGTTATTGACAACACAAAGATCGAGTGTAATCTAGATCCGATGCGAACGGAAAGTTGGCCGTGGTTGCACTACTTTAACAAGTTGCTCTTGCTTTGAGATCGCTTATAGAGAAGACAAATAGTTCGAACTTGTCGAGTGACGGTCTCCGTGGCGCAGTTGGTTTAATACCTGGCAGGTTTGATGCCGGCTGGGGAACAAAAATATTTGCTGTGACCTAAAGTCTCAGTGTTTTTTAAGTATCCGCATGTATATAGTCATCATTTAACAATATGTATTTTATGTATGATAGGTACGAACATGAAGTGACAGAAAAGCAGCTAAACAGGCAGCACTCATTACGTCATTTCACCAGTACCATGTGTTGTCACTGTTAGTTTTTTTTTTTTTCGAATTGACAATATAACATATATGTACATAACAGTTGACCGCAGATGACCATGACAACGTTACCGGACTATGGCGAGCGCAGAAGGCGCCCAGCCGCAAAAGTTAGGTTGGGGCAACAAGCTCAAGGGCACCACTTACATAGGTTCGAACCACGGCTTGGACTGTTGCCAGATTTTTGAATGTACTGATAGTTAACGTCCAGGTGCAAAACTGCACCTTAAGACGGAAAGAGTGTGTTCTTCGGCCCCGCCGGCGGGACCGGTTATTGAAAGTGTGCCTAGCAGCTAATGTGGGATGGGATGACGTCACCTCCGGGTTAGCGGCGGTGAGCTCGTCAACGGGCAAGCCGAGAACGTGTCTTGGTCGACGGAGGAAAGTCACTGTTAGATCGCCTGCCGCTACTGTACTAGTATGAATGAATGAATGATAATAACTTTATTGCACACCAACATAAAAAAAACACAAATACAGGAAAAATAATAACAAATTAATGTACAATGGGCGACCTAGTAATACGTTACTATGACATATGTCAGATTTTTAACTCATGATACCAAATTCTAAGCAAATGAAGCCCAAACTACAGTCGCTGTAGTATAGTTTACTGCGTATTTTAGTACCAAACTATCCGCTAGAGGCATTGTACAAGTTTACACACATTTTTTTAACTATAGTCGCTAGCGAGTATAGATTGTGAAAACATGGTAGACCTACTGGTTCACTTGCTCGCGTTTCTTACCTTGATGAAGTCGAAAGTCTTGGTGAGCATAACGATGGCGGCGGCCCGCTCCTGCCAGATCATCCGCCAGAAGCTAACCACCGTGTCCTCTGTTGGCCCCTGGGTTACGATGTACGCGTTTGGTTTTAATATACTCTGCAACAAGACACGGTTATTAATAAAAATCGATCAATGGGGCAGACCGGCTGAATCGTTCAACTGTTGTATATTAGGTAATTCGTCATCTCAGCGGTAGAATGTCCAGTGCTGGATTCAGGCCTTCCTCATGGATCGAATCAGTTCAAAAAATCTTTGATCAGTGCGGCCGCACGGACCTTATAGATGCGTCATGTCATAACATAAACAAACATTGGTACGGGGGTACCAGAAAAGGGGGCGAAGGCCTCACAAGGTCACCAAAGGTCCAAAATGGGTTTTTGGACGGTTTCGGCCATTTGAAGACTTATTTTTGGTGACCTTTTGATGTCATAGTAACTCCGGTCCCTGTGACCCTGGTCACCAAAATCAATTAGTCACCTTCTCTCATTAAGACGGTGCTAACAAAAAAGGTTTCATGTAAATCGGTCGCGTTCGGTTGTTATCGTCAAATACACAGACAGATAGACAGCGCTATGCATATTAGGGGGCTTCGTCCCTAATTACAAAATTAAACAACACAAATTAATAGAATAACCATTTTGGATCGGTTCATTTCAGGTGAGACGCGAGTTAAGAAAAGAAGCGAACAGAAAAACCTAACTCGGTTGTTGGAGTCATCATTTGTTACGTTTGACGGAGTTGGAGGAGATTCAGATGGTTGTACTAATTAAGGTCCAAGATCTTTATTAATATTTCTCTTAAAGATTACACATCACTTGCGAGAAACATAAACAGTTAATAGTAGTTTCAGTTTGCAACGAGCATTAATAATTTCATTGGCTATCTAAGTAACTGATAGAATATAATACAATTTATTTGAAAAGATTATTTAACACTAGTTTACTTATTAGTTGCCGTGGGGCGCCGGCAGTAGAATGTTGCCCCTCCTCTCATGCCCGTGGATGCAGTAAAAGTCTGCTAAGGGATACTTCAGAAAGATGGGCAGCAGCGTCTTTCCATATATCAACATCTCATACTGCGCTCGCCAACCCGCCTGCCAAGCGTGGTGAGTATGGTAACTACCCCTCATGGAGACCCATGAGGGAGGCCTTTGTTCATTAGTGGACGTTTTATGGCTGAAATGATGAGTTTACATAATAAAAAAGGATTGTTGCCATACTCATCACGCTTGGCAGGCGGGTTGGCGAGCGCAGTACGGGATTTGATACACACGGACAGACGCTGCTGCCCATCTTGGCAGTATCCGTTGGCAGATTCTTACTGCATCCACGGGTAAGATAGGAGGGGCATTCTACTGCCGGCACCCCACGGAAACGTGTAGCATCCTACTTGTAGAATGAGTTATTTTGTTCTGCTCGCACTACATTCAGCCATACGTGTTTTGTTTTAAATAAAAAAAGTATGCCATGTCTTGGCTTAGGTATTTGTACAAAACATCAAAAAACAAGCTAAAGCATAAAAGAAAACAAAAACATAATGATAATTTGAAACAACTCCGTTAACAAACCTTCATACGTGTATTGTCCCTGAACAAGGTTTGATTACCTATCGTAAATGAAACTTTTCAACAAGTTAAAATGAAATGTTCAAATCAGCTTTGTGTTTTATCCATTGTGTTTGCAATCTGTTTTATTGCTGTTCTTGTTAGCTGACATACCACACGCTTGTTTCGTGTGACAATTTGTTAATTGTTGTCATACCAAGATTTTTATACCGAGATCAGGTCTCGGGAGATTCTACGGATGAGATTATGATGATGAACTGAGATTTTTAACATAAATGACTTAAAATTTTAGTAGCTATTAACAAAATCTGGACCATAGTGGGGCCCGGAACACCCCAAAAATCCGGAGGACGCCGTAAACAGAACAGTGGCTGGATTTATTAACTCCTTTATGGACCCATAAAAAGTAATGACCTCAACGCTTCTCGTAAAGGTGTAGTAATGCTGTATGCCTGAAGACGAGTAAAATGCCGTATGCCGTTGTGGTGTGACAGTATGCCGTGGGGTGCCGGCAGTAGAATCTACCACTCCTCTCATGCCCGTGGATGTAGTAAATGCCTGCTAAGGGATACTTCCGGAAGATGGACAGCAGCGTCTTTCCGTGTCAACATCCCGTACTGCGCTCGCCAACCCGCCTCCGTTCGCCAACCCGCTTGCCAAGCGTGGTGAGTATGCCAACATGGAGATCCATGAGGGAGGCCTGTGTTCAGTAGTGGTCTTTTTTCAGCTGAAATGATGATGATGATGATTGTGGTGTGACAGTATGCCTAGGTTAGGTGTTTTGAAATAATGAACCATACATTTTTGGTCACACCTAAAAAAAGTATTCAGACATAATCTTTAAATGAGACCAGATTCAACTTATAAATTCATATAAAAAGTTTATTAATTATTTATTTAGCATAACATTTTAGACTTGCTATATGGTAATTCCGTGGTCTACCGTAATTTTTTTGTTAGACCTTGAAGAAATTATTAAAAACATTGTATAAACAAGGACCTGTAGAAAAGGAAGCCAATCTAATATAAATTGAAAAAGCTGTTTGCTTTCTCAGCGAGAATTTTATTATTCAAAACAAGCAATTTAACGGAATCAGAACACTGTTTACACGAACTGCCAGCACTACGAGTATCTTCGTGGTAAACCAATATGGTCGTGGGGTGCCGGCAGTAGAATGTTACCCCTCTGCTCATGCCCGTGGATGCAGTAAGACCCTGCTAAGGGATACCTCTGGAAGATGGGCAGCAGCGTCTTTCCGTGTATCAACATCACGAACTGCGCCCGACAACCCGCCTGCCAAGCGTGTTGAGTATGGCAACTCCTCATGGCCATCCATGACAGAGGCCTGTGTTCAGCAGAAATAGGCCTCCGTCAATTCTCATGGCCGTTTCATCATGGCGTCTCATCGTCACGTTTCACGGCTGAAATGACGAAACCAATATTACCACACCTTTGTGGAATCGTTGTTCTATTTTATGTATGTGCAGATTGAATACCGAGTCTTATTTTACTCATTTTTTTTTATATGACGACGTAAAATGTTGCGGAGAATGAGTTCTGACAATTTTTATATCAACCTGCTCATAAAAATGTATTATAATTTAAAAGACCCTCCCAAGATGGGTCTTTACATTTTATTTTTGTCTTATAACATATTCTGTGAGATTTAAGTTATTACGAAATCCAAAGTTGTAAAATAAAATAACTGCAGAAATTTTTATGTAAGTATTGGATTATTTTGATGTCTTTTTTTCCAAAATTTTAATTTTTTAAAAAGTTAGTGACAGACAGACAGACAGACAAAGTGATACCATAAGGGTTCCTTTTTACCATTTTGGTCCGGAACCCTAAAAAAGAGGTTCTATGTTTAAAAAAGTCTATTCCTAAGTAAAGCTGTTGATTTTTCACTCAATTTTAATCCCTATTACCTATCGTGTTACGTGACTAGGCTTGTGAATTCTTAGACCCTTACGTTGTACAAAGCCTTTGGAGTGTGTAATAGAATTTATACTGTTAGGGCATTACGTGTTTATGAAATAGAAAAGGGTCCGGGGCTTTTTTGAAGTTGCCAACAACCAATTCGTGAAGGTTTTGATGGGCTCGCGGATCGCTGACTCTTTCGTTACAAAGGTGCTTTGCCTCGTATAGTTTTTCGGTTCCGAACCAAAATGTTTGAAAGGATTCTTATGGTGTGACTTTGTTTGTGCATACCTACTATATGGTAGACATATATGGTGTATATGTGTACTAACCCGAAAGGGGGCGGCGGTTCAACCGAAAGAAAACAAGTAGCCAGGTGGGCCCTCGGCCTATATCAGTTGGCGCTTAAGTTGTTATTTGATTAAATGAAAATTACTGAATCCTGGAACGTCGTACAACTAAAGTTGTTCCTTGGGGTGGTCAGAATCACCCCCATTCGGATACACACATATTATAATACACTCTGTATAGAGGAGGTCTAAACCCAGCAGTAGGCGAAAGTGAGCTGCTAGATGATGATTAGATGATTGTTTTGAGGAAAATTGCATTAATACACTAAGATCGAAAGAAAACAAGAAGCTAGGTGGGCCCTCGGCTTGTATCAGCTGGCGCTTAAGTTGTTATTTGATTAAATGAAAATGACTGAATCCTGGAACGTCGTACAACTAAAGTTGTTCCTCAGGGTGGTCAGAATCACCCCCATTCGGATACACACATATTATAATACACTTTGTATAGAGGAGGTCTAAACCCAGCAGTAGGCGAAAGTGAGCTGCTAGATGATGATTAGATAATTGTTTTGAGGAAAATTTCGTTAATACACTGAAGTAAGATACTTACTGCCGAGGAGTATGAGGAGTTAGAGAGGGAGCGCATCTCTGCCGTGGGACTGCTGTCCACGTGGACGTGGAGGCTTATGTCCAGCAGTGGACTGCTGGAGCCTCCATCATGGATATCCAAGATCATAAGAAAGTTGTTGCCATACTCGCCATGCTTGGCAGGCGGGTTGGCGAGCGCAGTAAAGGACGTTGATGTACGTAAAGACGCTGCCGCCTGTCTTCTGGGGCTGGCAGTAGAATGTTACCCCTCTCATGCCCGTGGATGCAGTAAGAGCCTGCTAAGGGATACCTCCGGAAGATGGACAGTAGCATCTTTCCGTGTATCAACATCCTGTACTGCACTCGCTAACTCGCCTGCCAGGCGTGGTGAGTATGGCAACTTGGAAGGTCTGTGTTCAGTAGTGGACGTTTTACGGCTGAAATGATGTAGATACTTACATCTATGTAGGAAGCGTTTATATAATCTGAGTCAGGCTCGCGGTCAACGGTCTCCAGCACCACTCGATTGTAGTCATCTGCGGACAGAATTTAGGATTAAATAAATAAACTAGCTTTTGCCCGCGACTTCGTCCGCGTGAAAGTCATAAAACGTAAAATCCCCTTTTTCACGCAGAGCCACTTTGATTCGAAAATACAAATCCCATTTATTCCCTATCCCGTGGGAATTTCGAATAATCCCTTCTTAGTGCACCTCTAGGTTGCGCAAGGTATATGTGTGCCAAATTTCAAGTCTTTAGGTCCAGTGGTTTAGTCTGTGCCTTGATATATCAGTCAGTCAGTCAGTGAGTCAGTCAGGACTTTGAATTTTATATATATAGATAAATAATGCTGGACAATTCACACATCATCATCTAGCCTCAAGCTAAGCAGAGCTTGTGTTATGGGTACTAGATGACTGATATACTTAACAAATTATACTACATAGATAGATACTGAGATGCAAGTCGACGTCGCCTACTTTGATTTTAAAAAAGCTTTTGACATGGTCGATAACGACATCTTATTGACAAAGCTGGCAACGATCGGCTGTACCCCCAAACTGCTGCAGTTCTTCACTAGTTACATGAAGGCAAGGCAGCAGTACGTGGAGTACGCGGGATACAAATCCGAGCCTTACTTCACGAGAACTGGGGTGAGTCAGGGTAGTAACTTAGGGCCGCTGGAATTTATCGTAATGATTAACGATCTCCCTGAAGTTGTAACAGCGGCCAAATGTCTTCTGTTTGCAGACGACCTCAAGCTGATCTTGCCGATAAAGGAGGAAGGAGACTGCGTCCGTCTTCAACAAGACGTGGATAGAGTAGTGGAGTGGAGCCAGAGAAACAAGTTGCAATTTAATGTAGACAAATGTTCCATTATTACATTTAGTAGAGCAACAGCCCCACTCCACTACAACTACCAGATAGAGGAAGCGCAGTTGAAGCGGGTGGATTCGGTGAGGGATCTTGGGGTTCAACTGGACACAGAGTTGAGGTTCAAGGCCCATGTTGTGAGCGTCTGTAAAAAGGCGTACAGAATTCTAGGATTCATTTTACGTCGTGCAAACGGTTTCACGAACATCAGGGCTCTAACAGCAATGTATGACGCCCTGGTCAGAAGCCAGATGGAAAGCGCAGCTTCTGTATGGGCTCCTCATGAATCTAAATATAGTCTCATGATGGAGCGCATACAGAACAAGTTCACCCGATATCTTTATTGGAAGAGATATGGCGTCTATCCCTTCTATCCCTTGATGTATCCAACCTTATTCGTTTTAGGTATGGTTGGATATAACAAGTTAGAAATTAGGAGAGATATGGCACTTGGTCTGTATGTGGTTAAGGTGTTCCGGGGGATGATTTCAAACCCGACTATCTTGGAGATGATGAACCTGTGCGTGCCGGATGAGTACGTGGGGAGGCGCAGGCGGCCGCCTCTGTTCGTAATGCCTCGCGGAAGAACTAACCTGCTGAACAAGGCGCCTCTGACGCGCACCATAAAAGAACTAAATCTGGTAGCGGCAACCATTGACGTTTTCCACTGTTCACAGAGCGAATTCGCAAGGGCTTTACTATTTAATTTGTGTTATGATAAATAACTACTTAAGGTGTTTTGTTTTTTTTTTTTCAATTATTTTTGACTTATACTTGAAATATTTTGCTAGAAGACATGTGTATCTATTAATTTTATTTTGCTTATTGACATTTGTATTGTACCCATTATTTCTATTTTTATAAGTGATATTTTTTACTGAATTATTTTGCTTATTGTGTTTTTGACTTATTCATTATTTTGCCTGATAATATATATATTGTGGATTACTCTATTGTAGGTCATATCCTGTAATAATAGATGTAAGTGTTCTCAATAAATACAAATAAATACAAATACTTTTATTATAGAAAATATCCAGAACACCCTGATCAAATATCTGCAGATCGTACAGAAATTTGTCCCGAGGTGGGAATCGAACCCGCAACCTCTTAAATCGCAGGCGGACCTTCGCCCGCTGCGCCACAGTATTGTAAGGATATCTGTATTATTAATTTAAGTAATTTGTTAATTGTTACTTAATTATTTATTTATTTATGAGCCTGATTCTTCCCACTGCAGGGCAAAGGCCTCCCTTCCCTCTCTCCACTGGTCCCTATCATGTGCTTTCTGGTGCCAATCTTCGCTGTAGGAGTCTATCTCGTCCCTCCATCGCCGCCTAGGCCTTCCACGTGGTCGTCGTTGTTGGGGAGCCCAATCAGTCGTTGTTTTTGCCCAGAGTTCTGGGGGCATACGACTCACGTGTCCAGCCCAGTCCCACTTGAGCTGGCCTGCTTTATACGCTACGTCAGCTATTTGCGTTTTTGAGCGCAGTATCGTGTTTCTAACGCGGTCTGTGAGTTTGACACCCAGGATACTGCGCTCCATAGCTCGCTGGCATACCCCGAGACGAGACTTTTGGCATTTTGTAAGTGACCAAGTCTGGGCACCGTATGTGAGGATGGGGAGAATGCACATGTCCATTAGCTTCCTTTTTAAGGATAGCGGAAGAGGTCCTTTCATGATTTCCTTCATGGACCAATAGCTCCTCCAGGCGTTTTCAATGCGTCGTGTTATCTCTTGGTCTTGCCTCGCCTGGAAGGAAACTATTTGGCCCAGATAGATGTATTCATGGACATGTTCAATCTCTACACCCCCGACTTTTATTTTCCTCTGCGTGCTATTGGTCATCACTTTTGTTTTTGCCATATTCATTCTGAGTCCCACTTCGAGGCTTGCTGTGCTCAGTTGTTCGAGCATTAACTGTAGTTCTAAAGCCGATGAAGAAAACAAAACTATGTCGTCAGCAAACCGGAGGTTCGATAACCTCTTCGAGCCGACCATGATTCCTTTATCTCTCCAGTTAGTAGCTAGGTTTTGGAAAACCTCTTCGAGTGTGGAAGTAAACAGTTTAGGGGACAAAGGGTCACCCTGCTTAACTCCTTTTAAGATATGGAAAGACGGTCCACTGGTGTGAATATGGATAGCTGCTGTGCTGTTGCGGTAGATGTTTTGTAACATTTGGATGTAGTTGTTATCTATTGATTGTTTCTGCAGGGACTGAAAAATGGATGAGTGGGATAAACTGTCAAACGCTTTGGAGTAATCGATGAACGCTAAGTAAAGTGGTATTTTAAATTCTTGATGTTTCTCGATGATCTGGTTAAGGGAGTGAAGATGATCAGTGGTCGACAAGCCGCGGCGGAAACCGGCTTGTTCGGGCGGTTGTTTCAAATCCAAATCACTTGATATGCGGTTTTCTATGACTTTTATAAATGCCTTGTAAAGGTGTGAGATAAGACTTATAGGTCGGTAGTTTCCTATATCGGATTTGTCACCTTTCTTATGCAATAATTTAATCTGAGAATGACAAAATTTCTCCGGAAGTTTACCCGTTAGCAAGATTGAATTGAAAAGGTTGGTAATATGAGGAAGCAAGACCTTTTCACCATATTTAAGTGCTTCGGTAGTGATACCGTCGTCTCCCGGACTTCTATTGTACTTCATACTCTTGATGGCGTTGTGCACTTCGAGGCCAGTTATAAGTGGTACATTGCAAGAGTGTGACGTTGGTTGTAACAGTACATTAGAATTTGAATTATCTGTGTAAAGTTGCTTGTAGTAATGAGTACAGATTCGAAGAACATGATCCCTGTCACCTTGCTTTACTCCGTTATTGTCTTTTAGGCATGTAATTGTGGATCTTCCTTTACTTATTCCTTGGATGGCTGACTTTAAAGATTTATTTTTATTTAATGCTGCTTCGATAAACTGTGTGTTGTAGTTTCTTAGATCTTTCCGGATACTTCTTTTAACCTTTCTGTCTACTTCTCTGTACTGCTTTGAATATAATGTAAATTTTTGCCTTTGTTCGATTAAGAATTTGGTGTGATCTGTAAGTTTTCTGTCCTTTAGTTTAAGTGATTTTATTTTTAAGCTAGCTTTCCTAATACTGTCCTTAATATAAGTATATTGGTCATCAACATTATCTGAATTTTTTGCATCTAATAAGCTGAAATTATTTTTTAGTTCTAAGTTGAATTGTTTGCTGTTCACGAATAATGTGGGTTTATCGATCCTTTTAATGGTATTTTTGATAATTTTATGACGATAAATCTTCATGTCAAAATAAATAGATATGCGTAATGGACGGTGGTCTGAATTAAATTTAATGTTATTAATGGTTTCTACATTTTTAATAATGTGTTTATTTGAGGCCAGGCAATAATCTATTTCATTTTTTGTGACTTTATCAGGCGAGAACCACGTCCATCGACGTTGGGGCTTTTTAAAGAAGAAGCTATTACTAAGTGACAGGTTTTGTCCGAATGCAAATTCGAGGAGACGGGAGCCACGTTCATTCCTTGTCCCTAAGCCATGTGGCCCAAGGATGTTAGGGTCGTCCGAGGTTTGTTACTTAATAATTGGTAATAATTTATTAGGAATAATGACATTTGTTGAGATGATTTACAAGTACGAAAGTTAAACTTCCAGTAATCTTAAGATGCACTATATTTTTTTTAATTCAATCAATATTATTGGCCCAGGCGCAAATGGAGGGACAACGAACATATTTGAAGGAGTGGCCTCAACTAGCCAGCGACAGGAAATGGAAGGAAGGAAGGGAGGCCTTTGGCCTGCATATTGTTCACCGCCGTGGGGTGCCGGCAGTAGAACGTTACCCCTTCTTTCATGCCCGCGGATGCAGTAAGAGCCTGCTAAAGGATACCTCGGGAAGATGGGCAGCAGCGTCTTTCCTTGTATCAACATCCCGTACTGCGCTCATCTACCCTCTTGCCAAGCGTCGTGAGCATGGCAAGAACCCCTCATAGAGCTCCATGAGGGAAGGCTGTTTTCAGTAGGGGATGTTTTACGGCTGAGATAATAGAAAAAAATGTTTATGTTACTTTGACGGAGTTTCGTCCCATCATTTATTGTTATTTATTTGTTAAAATAGGATATCCAACACGGGGTTACACATTTTAATCAAAAAACTTAAATCTAAAAGGTGTTACCTTAATTAAAGGGTGTCACAGCATATTATTATCACAGACTCGTACTTATTTTCATTTCAGCCGTAGGACTGCTGTTCACGTGGACGTGGAGGCTTATGTCCAGCAGTGGACTGCTGGATATAAGCCTCCATCATGGCTATCCAAGATCATGAGGAAGTTGTTGCCATACTCGCCACGCTTGGCAGGCGGGTTGGCGAGCGCAGTAAAGGATGTTGATGGACGTAAAGACGCTGCCGCCTGTCTTCCGGGGCTGGCAGTAGAATGTTACCCCTCCTCTTATGTCCGTGGATGCAGTAAGAGCCTGCTAAAGGATACCTCGGGAAGACGGCGTCTTTCCGTTACCGTCCGGGATATAAAAATATCCCGTACTGCGCTCCCCAGCCCGCCTGCCAAGCGTGGTAAGTATCGCAACTACCCCCCATGGAGATATCTATGAACAGGCTGCGTTCAGTAGTGGACGTTTTACGGCTGAAATGATTATGAATGAATTTTTTTTTGATAAAGCCACTTTTTCGCCCTCGATGACGCTCTACCTGCCACTGGGCCATTAAATATGATGAAGTCATCATTATCATTTTCATCAGTTGTTGCCTACTCGCCACGCTTGGCAGGCAGGTTCGGCGAACACAGTACGGGATATTGATACACGGAAAGACGATGCTGCCCATCTTCCGGAGGTATCCTGTAGCGGATTCTTGCTGCATCCACGGGCAAGAAAGGAGGGGTAATATTCTACTGCCGGCATCCCACGGCAATGTAGCAATCAAACTAAATAGCCATTTAAGTGGGTTGCGCTACCAGTGGGTGTTGAATTGAAGTACCGAGCGTTTGCTGCGATCCAGTAACTTGAACACTGTCACTCTTGTTACTAGCTCAAGTAGTTGCGAGTTTTAATAAGTACAGTAAATTGGCCTTTTACATATGTATATTATATAGATTATTACCATGGGGTGCCGGCAGTAGCATGTTGCCTCTCTCTTGACCGTGGATGTAGTAAAAAGAAAGATGTATCCCTTGCTAGGTTCTTGCTGCATCCACGGATTTAGTTGAATAAATTTTGATTCCGGGGGTGCCGGCTGTAGAACGTTACCTCCCCTCTCTTGCCCGTGGATGGGCAGCAGCGTTTAACCGTGTATCAACATCCCGGACTGCGCACGCCATTCCACCTACCAAGCGTGGCGAATATGGCAACTATCCCCTCATGATCTCGCAGATACATGACGGAAGCCTATGTCCAGCAGTGGACGTGGACATTAGTGATAATGAATACATTTTAAGACTATTACACACATAACACATAAATCCTTTATTTTGTAAGAATATTACACGTTACAATTTACACACATTTCTACACTAATATAATAATAACATTTGCGAGAATATAATTATGTCAATTAATTAATTATATAAAAATATTTATATAAAATAATTGAAATTTAAACCGGTAGTTAATCATTATTAAATAAAAATAAAATAAAAAAAACATTTAAAAAAGCAATAATAATTAGTAAAACATTAATTTATAGAAGTTCTACTGGTTTTGTCAAGGAACTCTTCATAACTGTAAAAGGTGCTACCAATGAGCCAGTGTTTTAGTTTTAGTTTAAAATTACTTAAGGTGATCGCTTCAGTCACACTATTGGGAGCCTATTGTATACCGTCGGCCCCAATATGTGTGTCAACTTATCCGACTTGGTTAGTTTACGAGGTATGGAGGCAAGCCTATCAGCTTGCCGAGTGTGTTAAGATAGGTTTTAAGATTATCTTATCAACCCCCGACAAAAAAGAGGGGTGTGATAAGTCTGTGGCACCGTAGCTCTTAAACGAGTAGACCGATTTGCATGCAGTTTTTTTCATTTGTTTTTTCAGTTGTTATAGTTTCCAAATGTATCCGTATCAAATGAAAGGAAATGACGTGTAGAATGCAAAACTGAAAGTTATAATAGAAATCGGTGGAGCCTATGAGGGTGGAAAGTAGGGGGTGAAAGTTGAAAAAAAAATATTAGTATTTGAAATTTTGAAATTAAAATTTATTTTTTTGTTTTTTCGGAAACCTTCGCTCCTTTTTCTGGTACCCCCGTATCAATGCTTGTTATAAACTTGTGTGAAGTTTTAATTATGACTATAATACTTAATGTCCTAAAATAGATAAATCCATTTTTATTTTTTTAAATTTAAGGATTGACCATAGTCATGGGCCATATGAGAATACGAAGGAATATCTAATTATAATGGTTAAGGGGATTTGTGGAAATTTTGTCCATAAATCCCCTTTGAGTCACCTTCGAGAGCCGGCAGGGGATTTTTGGACAAAAAGTTCAGTAATCCCCTTCGCAGGGGATCGTCGAAGGGGATTTTTGGATTAAGCCCGTTAAACTACGTATCATTGGCGCCTAACGTTGGGTGCACTTAATAAATTACAATAGACTATGGATAATAATAAGGACAGGGTATTAATATCAAAATTATATTTAGTCTGTCAGTTAGGTATTACAAAAGTAATAGACACAATTTTTTTTAAGCTTATTCAAATGAATAAAATAATACTTAGATAAAGCGCATTGAACATTTAGAGCCTAGAAGCGAAACACATTTCGAATGTATCGCCGTCATTTTCGGCTACGTTAAAAAAGAAAAAATACGTATACAATAGTTTTTGTTAATCTACCATGACGTACTTAAATTTAAAACGTAGTCCAGTAGCCAATTTAATTAAAATATCGCTCAATAGCTGGCTAGTGTAAACATGCCTTCGCATTGGTAGTTCGTTAATGTTGCGAATTGCCGCGCGGAATATTAATTTATAATTTATTTAATTAATCTGGGATAATTCTTCGCAATGGACTTCAATAATGACTATATAAGTGTATTTAGGTGTTACTGTTTTCCATATTATGTATCTATTCTATAAATTAGTATTATGTATAAGTATCTATATGCTTGTGATTTTTTTTAATTGTAAACGTAGTTTGATAGTCCTTACCTTGCTGTAACCAGTTTATAACTAGCACGGGAGGTAAAGTCTTGATAATTGAATTAAGTAATATATAGACTTATTCGTCATCTCGCGGATCTGAAACTCGCGGGAACCCGCGAGTTGGCACCTTCTGATTTTACCAATTTTTTATTGTCGTCAACTTGCGGGCCTATATTATTGTAAAGGTTTCATACATAAATTATTTTACTTGAATAATTTTATTACTTCTCGTTACGCTTTGAAAGCTAATTTGTAATTTTCAATAGTGTTAATACATACTTAAGTAGAATATTTCAAGGACATTAAAAACTTTATCAAGTATTTAGATTTTATCGCTTTCAGCGATAAGGCCGCCCATTGTACCTCGGACTTGTGATAACTTCTTTATGTTTGTATTTTGTTTTCTGGTGTACAAAAAAAGTATTTATATTCTTTGACCAACTTAGATTTGAACTAGGTTCGACGTAAGTTGGTCAAGTTGATGCCAAGATCGAATATTTTGGTAAGGTTTTTATTTCCTTCACCATCATCATTATATCAGTCACAGCCGCAGGGCATCCACAGGACACAGGCCTCCCTCGGGGTCTTGGAAATAAGTATTAGTATTATTTGATGAAAAATATATACATAAAAAGGAAATAAAGACGCCGTGGGATGCCAGCAGTAGAATGTTGCCTCTCCTCTCTTGTTCGTGGATGCAGCAATTGTACTTTGAAAACTTTCGCGATCTGTAGACATAATTTTAAACTGATTAAGGGGACTTTATCGCGTGACACGGGTGGCCGTGGGGTGCCGGCAGTAGAATGTTACCCCTCCTCTCATGCCCGTGGATGCAGTAAGAGCCTGCTAAGGGATACCTCCGGAAGATGGGCAGCAGCGTCTTTCCGTGTATCAACATCCCGTACTGCGCTCGCCAACCCGCCTGCCAAGCGTGGTGAGTATGGCAACTACCCCTCATGGAGATCCATGAGGGAGGCCTGTTCAGTAGTGGACTTTTTACGGCTGGAATGATGACGGGTGGACTAGGTGACACCCGTGACCACGAGGGCAGCCGAGCACTCGAAACGTCGGGAAATAATAAAATAAGGTAATTACGCGATAAAGTCCCGTTAACCAGTTTAAAAATGATGCAGCAATTAACTGTATTTCAATTTTTAATTTATTGTTTGTATGACATATTTATGTGTTCTTTAATTTCCCTATGGAAAATAAATGAGGCCCATGTCCAGCAGTGGGCGTCATACGGCTGAGTTGATGATGATGATGTAATAATAAAACAATTTTAGGGCCTCAAATGTAGTTTGTTTAAAAGGAAATGTCTTTAAATTTTAACTTGAACTTATAACTTCTAAGTTGGCATGTAATCTTGCATTTAAGTATAATGAATTAAACTTTGAATAACAGTGGAACCGAGACGTGGTCCTGCACTATTGGCCTTATGAAAAAGCTTAAAGTCGCTCAACGAGCTATCGAGAGGGCTATGCTCGGGGTTTCTCTACGGCTACGGGATCGAATTAGAAATGAGGCGGTACGAAGAAAAACTCGGGTCACCGAGATAGCCAGATGGATTAGTAAGTGGCCATGGGCAGGCCATGTAGCGCGCAGAACAAATGGCCGATGGGGCCGCAAAGTTCTCGAATGGAGGCCACGGACCGGCAAGCGCAGCGTAGGACATACGAGATCGGCAGTCGCCTTGGTAAGAGCCGCGGGTCGGCGTTGGATGCCGGCCGCTTCCAACCGCAGTACTTGGAGATCAATGAGTGAGACCTTTGTCCAGCAGTGGACGTCCTACGGCTGTTATGATGATGATGAAACCTTGAATAACATACTTATGCTAGATTTATGCGAATAAGATGGTATTACAAGTTAGGTTATAGTGCTTAACTGCCTGACAATGCCTAGGAAATATTTTATACTAGCTTCTCCCCGACGTTTTGCATGCGTTGTACCCGGATAAAAAGTAGCCTAGTAGCCGGATAAAAAGTAGCCTAGTGCAAAGTTTCAGCTCAATCCTTAGGGTAGGTTTTACGTGAAGAGGTAACAAACATCCATACGTCTATACAAACTTTCGGCTTTATAATCTTTGTGAGTTATATCTAATACAAACATAATAAGGAGGTTATGCGCACGTCACTACAAGTTAGTCAGTCAAGTTAGTAAAATAAAAAAAACTACGTGACCCGTACACGTAAGAGGTAGGAAACCACTTTCAGTTTTGCATTCGACACACCATTTCCTTGAACTTGATACCAAACTTGGTTAATATTTCTAAACATTTGATTATTCATTCCCACTACACACATATGAATGATGTGTGCAGAGTTTGCATGAGGTACTGTGAAGAGGTTGATACCGTAAGAATAAGTACCATTTGTTAATATTTTATTGTATTTTTTCTGTTTGTATTATTAAGATGTTTGTTGTTTGTGTAAATTTTAATTGTTTACTTTACCTATGTATAGCATAGCGCATTGGTTGTATGCTGTGTTATTTCTTGAATAAATAAAGAAATAAATAAATATAGGGGGTGAACCCTATTTGTTACGGATGTTTAAGAGCCATCGCTAGAAAACCTACTTTTAAATTAAATTCGATTCTGTATCTCGCGTAAATTGAAATATCCATCTGCCTAACTTTTAGCAAAAAATGACAAAAACACATGACGCGACGGATATGTCGACTTTGAAAGCATACAGCGTTATTCCCTCACGTGTACAGTCAGAGATAGAACAATGTTAAGTTTCCGTACACTTTTGGGAAACTTTTTTTCCTTGAACGAAACTTTTACTTCATAACGTAATGTGAGTTGGGGAGAATTCGTAATTTGTCTCCGAATTCTCCTCTTTAATAATTAATAGAGTCTGGTGAATTATTTAACGTAAACCGTTTAATTTAAAATAAATCAATTAAACGAATTAATGATAAATCTGAACAGATAGCAAAGGATACATGCTACAATAGGTACATGAAGAGATACTTCATGTATGGATTTTTGTAGCATACGGTAATTCAGGTTAACCTAAGGTTCTAACGAAATATTCTACTCCGTTGGTAAAGGTTTTTGTCTATTGCAGTAACAAGTTGTGTTTCAAGTCGACGAGCTCTGTGGCGCAGCGGGCGAAGGTCCGCCTGCGACGCAAGGGGTTGCGGGTTCGATTCCCGCCTCGGGACAAATGTCTGTACGATCTGCAGATATTTTTTCAGGGTGTTCTGGGTGTTTTTCTATATATAATAAAAATATTTATCTATGTAGTATAATGTATTAAGTATATCAGTCATCTAGTACCCATAACACAAGCTCTGCTTAGCTTGGGGCTAGATGATGCTGTGCGATTTGTCCAGCATTATTTATTTATTATTATTATAAGTTTTCATAAGCTTCGTGAGTCTATTAGCTCGATGCACTTTGGGGACATCCGTCCTCGCGAGGGCAAATGCCGTAGTTGCACTTTGGAGCGGATAAGCAAATACAAAAATAAATACTGAATCATTTCACCCGTAAAACGTCCACTACTGTACACAGGCCTCCCTCATGGATCTCCACGAGGGGTAGTTGTAATACTCACCACGCTTGACAGGCGGGTTGGCGAGCGTGGTTCAGGATGTTGGTATACGGAAAGACACTGCTGCCCATCTTCCGGAGCTATCCCTTAGCAGGCTCTTACTGGATCCATGGGCATGAGAGGAGTAGTAACATTCTACTGCCGGCCCCCACGGCATGTCAGCAATGTTATTTGAATACCTGCAATGACGCTGACTGTACTTTAGATACAATCCCGTATGGTCAGTTTGAATTCAACCTGTGGGAAATTCCAGCAGTTTTTGAAGCGAGAATTTCCACGTTAAAGTGTTATTGGTTTTGTTCGCATTTTCAACAATTTGACAAACGGTTTTCAGGCAAATGCTTCATCGGTTTACGACGTAAGGCCTTTGTATTTGTTGTAAATGATTTATACAGCGTCAGCAACTGGAAATCATGCTGTACGGAACGCTGCAGTGCCTGGGATATTGTTAGATGGATTAGGCTTGCCCAGAACCCATACCATCCTCTCAGCTTAGTCAGCTATTAGTCAGAGGAAAGAACAAGTCAATATTTCCTTCACCGTTAAAGCACGTGTTAAGATTACAACGTAGAATAATAATAATTGCAGATGTTTTTCGTAAATTTTCGCGATCACAATTCATTATAATATAATAACATAAACACGGGAATTTATCGCGTAATACCTTTGATTATTCCCGACGTTTCGACTGTGTTTCAACAATCGTGGTCCCGGGTTGACTCTAACGTCGGGAATAATCAAAGGTATTACGCGATAATTGCAGATGGCCTGAATTTGGTAGTAGTAGTAGAAATTTTTGTAGATATTATTTAAGCAGTAATGCCTGGATTGCTGTGTTCCAGTTTGAAGGGTAGAGGTTACCGCTTTACTTTTTTTTCCTTGAACGTAACTTTTACTTCATAACTTAGTGTGAGTTGGGGAGAATTCTTAATTTGTCTCCGAATTCTCCTCTTTAATAATATAGAGTCTGGTGAATTATTTAACGTAAACCGTTTAATTTAAAATAAATCAATTAAACGAATTAATGATAAATCTGAACAGATAGCAAAGGATACATGCTACGAAAATCAATAGGTACATGAAGAGATACTTCATGTATGGATTTTTGTAGCATACGGTAATTCAGGTTAACCTAAGGTTCTAACGACATATTCTACTCCGTTGGTAAAGGTTTTTGTCTATTGCAGTAACAAGTTGTGTTTCAAGTCGACGAGCTCTGTGGCGCAGCGGGCGAAGGTCCGCCTGCGATGCAAAGGGGTTGCGGGTTCGATTCCCGCCTCGGGACAGATGTCTGTACGATCTGCAGATATTTTTTCAGGGTGTTCTGGGTGTTTTTCTATATATAATAAAAATATTTATCTATGTAGTATAATGTATTAAGTATATCAGTCATCTAGTACCCATAACACAAGCCCTGATTAGCTTGGGGCTAAATAATGCTGTGTGATTTGTCCAGCATTATTTATTTATTATTATTATAAGTTTTCATAAGCTTCGTGAGTCTATTAGCTTGATGCACTTTGGGGACATCCGTCCTCGCGAGGGCAAATGCCGTAGTTGCACTTTGGAGCGGATAAACATAAATATTGCATCATTTCACCCGTAAAACGTCGACTATTGTACACAGGCCTCCCTCATGGATCTCCACGAGGGGTAGTTGTAATACTCACCACGCTTGGCAGGCGAGTTAGCGAGCGTGGTTCAGGATGTTGGTACACGGAAAGACACTGCTGCCCATCTTCCGGAGGTATCCCTTAACAGACTCTTACTGCATCCACGGGCATGAGAGGAGTAGTAACATTCTACTGCCGGCTCCCGCGGAATGCCGGCTTCCCACGGCACCTCACGGCAATGTTATTTGAATACCTGCAATGACGCTGACTGTACTTTAGATACAATCCCGTATGGTCAGTTTGAATTCAACCTGTGGGAAATTCCAGCAGTTTTTGAAGCGAGAATTTCCACGTTAAAGTGTTATTGGTTTTGTTCGCATTTTCTACAATTTGACAAACGGTTTTCAGGCAAATGCTTCATCGGTTTACGACGCCTTCCTTTACAAAGGCCTTCCTTTGCATCTGTTGTAAATGATTTATACAGCGTTAGCAACTGCAAATTTTGCTGTACGGAACGCTACAGTGCCTGGGACATTGTTAGATGGATAAGCTTGCCCAGAACCCATACCATCCTCTCAGTTCAGTCAGCTATTAGTCAGAGGAAAGAACAAGTCAATATGTCTGAAGCCAGCTAAGTCGCGGGTTTCCTTGCGATTTCCTGCACCGTTAAAGCACGTGTTAAGATTACAACATGGAATAATAATAATTGCAGATGGCCTGAATTTGGTAGTAGTAGTAGAAATCTTTGTAGAGGTCATTTGGGAAAGTAGGTACACCGTTACTATATTAACCGCCAAGCAGTATTGCCTGGGTTGCTGTGTTCCAGTTTGAAGGGTAGAGGTTACCGCTTTACAACAGGTGGGCTTTCGGCTTGTCTCGTCACTTAGTAGTATAAACATTTGGTTCGTGATTATTATTGCATGATATTTCACAGACTAGCTGTCCCACATAACTTAGTCTGCGTCACATAAGAAACAGAAGTGGGTCGTATCTTAAACCGTTTACGCAGCGCACGCAACGCAAGCTCTGAACGGAATAAATAAATAAAAATGTAATCAGGGTAGAGCGAGATCCCCTATTTTTCAATTCGAAACAGTAGTTCCTGAGTATAGCACGTTCAACCAAACAAACAAGCAAACTCTAGCTTTATAATATTACGAGTAGTTTAGATTTGTTTATCCAGAATAATCCAGATCTTTAAAACCTGTTATCACTACAATCACAAGTACAATCAATTGCACTTGTCCAGAATTATTTATTATACAAATTATACTTGTCTAGTTGAGGACCTCCTCCGTTTTTAAAGTCGGTAAAAAACGAGATTATGTACTGATCACTAAGGGTTGCTGCCATACTTCGACACGGTTGCGCCTGCCAAGCGTGGCGTGTATGGCAACAACCCCGGTCGGCGAGCGCAGTAAGAGTTGTTGATACGCGGGATGACGCAGCTACACATCTTCCAGAGCTACCCAGATTCGTACTGCATTTACGGGCAAGAGAGGAGGGGCAACATTCTACTGCCGGCACCCTACGGCCCGATGTTATACTTAAAATAATTAAAAAGAAAATATCGTCGGCACCGCACTAAACTCGGGGTTGTTTTAATTTAGCCCCGAGGGCACCTTTACGTACCTTTAAACGTTTTGTACTAGGTACCTGTTTAACCAGCGAAATATTCTGTATGCGAGTTATTCTGTACGCATTCTCCTTTGCACCAAAAAGTTTGCGAATCAGAAATAATAGTTATCACTATTATTTCTGATTCGCAAACTTTTTATGCGTGAGCCGTTTTCAGTAAAAAATAAAAAAGTGTTTTCTACTAAACCAAACAGATGGAGCTGGTAAGCGGAGAAAACAAGTATGTGATTGATTACAAATGCTGTCATTGTCAAATTGTGTTTCCTTCCATTAAATGACAACTAACGCCATCTATAAGGTTCGAGGAAACTATTTTTGAATTTTTTACTTTTTAATGAAAACGCCTCACTGGCTTTTTAAGGTTACGTAGGAACCATTATACATTAGAGTTACACTGTTTGTCGTGGGGTGCCGGCAGTAGAATGCTACCCTTCCTCTCATGCCCGTGGATGCAGTAAGAGCCTGGTAAGGGATACCTCTGGAAGATGGGCAGTAGCGTCTTTCCGTGTTTCAACATCGCAAACTGCGCTCGCCAACCCGCCTGCCAAGCGTGGTGAGTATGGCAACTACCCCTCATTGAGATCCATGAGGAATCCATGTGTTCGTTTGACACTGTCTGTCTGTCTGTCTGTCCGTGTGACTACTGCTTCTCTACATAGCACGTGGCCCGACACGCCAGGCCAGGAGGCCAGGTGCCTCATTTATCATTATGTTGGTTTAAGATTCCGTATCACCTCTCGCATGGTGCTACGGTGTTATACCTGAGCCAACGCCGCGCCGCCGTCTGTCAGTCTATCTGTCTGTTCGTCCTTCACACTATTTCTATCGTAAAAAGCTGACTGGTAAATATTCAGATTAATATAATTAATATAATATAATTTTCAACAAAGAATACGATGAGTTTAAAATCAAAATTAGTGTACCTACATTGACGACCTCTGTGGCGCAACGGGCGAAGGTCCGGCTGCGACAAAAGAGGTTGCGAGTTCGATTCCCGTCTCGGGACAAATGTCTGTACGGTCTGTAGATATTTGCTCAGGGTGTTTTGGATGATTTTCTATACAAAACAAAAATATCTATCTATGTAGTATAATGTATAAAGTATAATCAGTCATCTAGTACCCATAACACAAGCTCTGCTTGGGGCTAGATGATGTTAGCTTCAAGCATTATTTATTTATTTTTCCATCATCCCGAAACAATGCGTACGAATATTCCGGCAAAAGCGAGTCAAGCCAAAGGGTACTTACAAGGTATCACTTTTTGGTTTTGGTTCTTGTGTGAGTTTGATTTCCTCGTCGCGTGCCGACACGAATGCGTTTCCACTTTGACTGCGGTCTGAAAAGAAAATAAATTTTAGATTTTCTAAAATAAATAAAACCAATGTTTACGTAGTCTTTTTTAAACTTTCGCGATCACAACACATTATTACTATATTGGATTATCGGGTATTTATCGCGTAATTACCTTTATTTTATTCCCGACGTTTCAACCGGACCACGACCAGGTGCGTGGTCGCGGGGAAACTGCGGTCGAAACGTCGGGAATAAAATAAAGGTAATAACGCGATAAATACCCGATAATCCAATATAGTAATAAATTTTTACGTATTCTATCAAACTATCTGGTACCCACTACACAGGCTCTGCTTGATGGCTAAATGATGCTGTGTGAAATGTCCAGCCCTATTTGTTCAACACATTATCCTCTAAACTCTGTCGGCTATATTCATCAGTAGATGAGATTCAGAGGAAAGAACGGGGCCAAAACCTCAAAAGGTCAGGGAAATGAAAATTAAATAAATTTTTAGTATACGAGTACCTGCAGTCCCATTAAACATTCCATTCTGCTTTCGCCCCAACATTATACAGATGTTAAGTCCCAAAAAGGAATTTTCTAATCTGCCCGGCAGCAACATTTAAGCCAAAAAAGCCGTGTTAGAGTGTGGTATGTACATTCTACAACAGATGAAAAAGGCCTTAGTACACACTAATATTTCTTCGTCTCCCTGTGTGTCTGTGCATGAGACGATAACCGAATTAACCGATTTAAATAAAAAAAAAGTAAAAGTAAAAAATGTTTTATTGACATAAGTAGGGTGTTACAATTATTAATGAATCCATAGGCTCCCGAACTAGTTAATAACTGTGTTTCAGGAGCCAGTGGCTTCTCCAACAATCTGTGATAATAATTATGTCTAACTTAGGTAAATCTAAACAAAATATAAAAAAAAAAATTAAATTGCTAAAAAAAACACACCTTTCAACTAACAAAAGAAAAGAAAATAAATATTTTAAGGAATAAAAACAATAACTATTGTATTAAAAAAATATATCAATATTTTTAACAAAATAAAAAATGAAAACTTTTTTGTTAGCACCGTCTTAATGAGAGAAGGGTACTGATTGATTTTGGTGGTCACAATAACTTCGGTCCCTGTTACCCTAGGTCACAGGGATTGGATTGTGACATCAAAAGGTCACCAAAAAAATAAAAGGTTTCAAAAAGCCGAAAACGTCCAAAAACCCAAAAAATCCATTTTTGACCTTTGGTGACCTTTTGAGGCCTTTGCCTTTTCTGGTACCCCCGTACCAATGCTTGTTACGACTTACGGGTTCGATTTCCGCCTCGGGACAAATATCTGTACGATCTGCAGATTTATTTATTTATTTATTTTAGTTCACGGTGTTCTATATGTTTTTTATTTATTTATTTATTAGGACCACCAACAAGAGATACACAACACATTATTAAAATATAGGATTATCGGGTATTTATCGCGTAATTACCTTTATTTTATTCCCGACGTTTCGACCGGATTGCACCTGGTCGTGGTCGCGGGGAGACTGGCGTGCTGAAGTTAACCGCAGCAAAGCGAAGGCATCTTTTCAGACTACCCTCACTTGGTCTTCATAATTAGAAATTTGAGATTTAAGGCCGGTTCACACTGGGACAGCACACTACACTCACTGTATCAGCACACTTTGGTTTATTCACACGCCAAGTACACTTGGCTATCACTGGATTCCATGAGGCAGAGAGTCTGAAGCCGTCTTCACGATTAAAATTAGGATATTTCTTAATTTCAATCGCTTCCCGAACCATTCTCTTGTAGTAGTGCCTCTCGTTGGAAATAATCTTGGGATTGTGGAGTTCGATCCAGTGATTGGGTCCTGAGTCCACTACATGCTCCGCTATAGCTGACTTGTATACTTGTCGATTTTTGACCGCTGCGATATGTTCCTTAACACGTTCGGCGACTGTGCGCTTCGTTTGGCCTATGTAAGAACGACCACAGCTGCAATCGACTTTGTAAACTCCAGGTACTTGCAAGGGTACTACATCCTTTGGCGATCGTAGACGCTTAGCCACTTTTGTGTGTGGACTGTAGACTGTCTTTATTGAAAACTTCTTAAGCAAGTTTCCAATTTTGTCAGTAACACCTTTCACGTACGGCAAGAAAGCTGTTTGTCTTGCAACTTCAGGGTGTTTTTCTTTGCGCTTACGAGTGGGATGCCATCTATTGGTCCTGTAGCCATTCCGTTAAAGAACCTCCTGAACATGATCTAGCTCTCCTGGTAGATGTTCAGGGTCACAGAGGTCATAAGCTCTGTTCATTAGTGACTTAACTACAGAATCCAGATGCGACGGATGATGGTGTGACGCAGCATTAAAGGCAGGCCTATGCTTACATGCATATGCTTAGTGAACAATTCCGAGAATTCATTGTTTGTGACGCCCCAAAAGCAGCAGACCGAAATATGAACGTAAAGAACACTGAAATAAAGTTAATAATTCAGCGTTTATCAACCGCTCGAACCATGGGTTGAAGCAGGTAAAAAACTTGCTTTCGAGAAATTCGTTACCCAAACTATTTGTTAAGCATTGTTCTATTAAACTTTACAACAAATCCTAAGTTTACATACCTTTTTAGAAAGCTAAATATACGTAGATGTTTTTAAAATAATCTGCACGCCAAATGTATTGGCACTTTTTTTTTTAATTTTCATTCGTTTGCGTCTCAATTAAGAAAAAAAATTAAAATTTATAATGTTTTCGTCTTGTATTTTCTAATGTGGACCTAAATTTGTAGTTCTTGTATTGTTAACGAATGCTTATTATGTCCTCTAAATAAAACAAGAATTAACGTTTGATTATATCAGTAGTTTTTTTCTAAATATTTTTTTAACCCCCTAATCTCGATAAAATTAAAAAAAAACTTCATATTTTTTTTCTCAGAAATGAGTAACTTTTGCTTAGTATAATGTATAGTCTAATTCATCAGAAATACCCTCCCCTACAACCTCCTTAAAGGAATAGGTCGTTTAACCAATAACCCTGTATAATTAGAAAAATACTGCCTATTAGAGAGTATGTTTGTTATAATATAACAGTCAGGTGTTTTTCTTAGCAAACTTCGGAACGGTGTTTTTTTCCGCATTTTTATAAATAAGTCAAAAACTATACGGCCTAAAGAAATAATAAAAACTATTTATTATTGTACAATTTACGGCTTTCATATGATACCCCAAATTACCACATAAACTTTTAATTTTTGCAATCTTAAAAATAATATTATTTTCCAACATTTTTATATTTGCAACAACAGTGAATAAACGTTATCAAATTTCATATAGATCAGATAACATCAGTAGTTCCCATGATACCTGTGAGAGACAGACAAGGTCACACTATAAATTTTACCTAATTAGTACGTTAATTAGTAATTTCTAATTTATATAAGTAAGGCTTTTATAAAAAAATAATCCATAACAGAATTAATGCAAAACTAGAGAGCCACCACAACCCCCAGAAGAAGCTGGATTCCGCTCAAGCTACTGTACCATAGACCATTTGCATAGATAGCATTAACTAGATAGTAGAAAAATATAATGAATTTAACAAACCTCCTATATCTAGCTTTTGTAGATTATTCAAAAGCGTTTGATAGTTTACAACATTCTGCTATATTTACAGCTCTTGAGCAACAAAAAATAAATAAAACTTACATAAGCCTCCTTCAAAATCTTTATATTAACAGCACAGCTAACATTAAACTAACATCATCTGGACCGGTATTTAATATAGAAAAGGGCGTAAAAAGGGGACCCGCTCTCTCCTAAATTGTTTACGAGCACCCTCAAATATTTTTTTAAGAAATTAGCAATATCTTGGGATCAAAGAGGCTTATCAATCGAAGAAAAGCAATTAACAAACTTGCGGTTCTCCGATGACATCGTCCTTTTTGCTGAACCAGTACTTGAACTTCAGTGGATGCTCAAAAATCTGAGTACAGCAAGCCTTGAGGTTAGATAGACGATGAATCGGTTAAAGGCACTAATAATGACTAATTCCACCAAACACAAGATCGAGGTTGACGGGGAAGATTTACACTACGTCAATGAGTACATCTACTTGGGCCAGTTAGTTTCTTTCGAAAACAGGCTGGATAAAGAGGTCGATCGCCGTATCGAAAATGCCAGGACGAACTACTGGTCCATGAAAGAGTTTATGAAGGCTTCTTTCCTATAACACTGAAGCGAAAACAAAAATCCAAACTCAAGGTTTGCCAAAGGGCAATGGAACGTAGCGTACTTGGGGCCAAGAGGATCGACCGCATTCGTAACACTACGCTTCGTTCGCAAACTGGATTTGCCGATGTTGGAGACAAGACTGCTAGGCTCAAGTGGGATTGGGCGGGGCATGTCAATCGCATGCATCCCGAGAAGTGAGCCCGGATCGTCACACAGTGGGCGCCTGAGGACGGGCGAAGACGCTGAGGCTGGCCTAGAAAACGCTGGCGTGATGATCTGGATTCATTTAGGATTTATTGGTGGGACTTGACTAGAGAACGTGATTCCTGGAAGGACTTGGGGGAGACCTTTGCCCAGCAATGAGACAATAAAGGCTAAAAAAAACTCGTATCCAAAAATAACCGCGATACATTACATCGAAATATCGTGTGAAGTCACACGCTGGTACGCGCTGACGTGCCACTGTACAGTATTATGACTTTACGAGCCCCCACTCTTAAACTTTAAGTCGCTTTGTTTAAGTAGTCAGAATGTCAATAAATTGAAATAGATCATGTTGAAACTTCGCACGTGTATCAATGAAGACCAGGATTGGCATAAGCTACTTTTTATCCGAGGCAGAAGTAAATAGCTTACTAATAATAGGTACCTACGGATTAATTTACAAAATACGGAACCTATAAATTTTAAACTGTTTAACGGGACTGTATCGCGTAATTACCTTTGATTCAGTTTTAAAATTATGTCTACAGATCGCGAAAGTTTACAAAGTAATACTCATTTTAAGTCGGATAGCGTCACAGAGGGCAACGCGCGCGTTCGCGAAGGTGTCCATTAGCCCTGAAGACGTTTTTTTATGAAAATCGGGCCTCGAGACTAAGCTGCGGCTTTCCCTGCACGTTCATTAAAAATTACAAGAAATAAAAAGCCTTTGGTGGACAACCCCTATTTTGAACCCACAACTTGAATGAAAGTCGGGGGTCGCTACTAGGCCAACACGGCTTACTACAAGTTGTAGCATTTCCAAAACACAGGAACTTTCTCTGTTACAAAATTAGTATGATAGATTGAATGATGAACATCGAAACGCAGAAACTTTGGCTAAAAACATGAAATGATTCAATGAAAATGTTACAAAGTGTGCTTATTTACCTTTCATTAAGTTTGCTTATAAAAACAACAAATTTGTATACTTATTTTGTTGAAAACGTTGTTGAAAGGAACAACTTAATATGTTTTTTGCAACAGACATGTCCGGGTTATGTTACGTGGTTTTACTTTAAGAAGCATAAAATTAAATGTTGAAAGTACTTTTAACATCATGTGAGTTCAACAATGTTGTTGCTTTTACCAGCTTGTACTGTACGTCGCATGAGTTTATTAGTTGAATAAGTCGGCTTTATCACATTGCACAGAGTAATGCCTTTCAGAGTAACAGTAAAAGTTATAAATAAATAAATGGCGTTTATTGCTCATGGCCCCTAACACACAATAACATTAAAATACAATTACACAGGTCCGGGCCGGATACATTACGGGCACATGAGACGTAACAACTCTATGTCTCAGGGTGACGGGAGCAAGGCAATGTAACGTTGGTCACTTCGTGAACGTGATCACCGCAGTATTGCCGTTGTAATAGGTAGTAATTACCGCTTAAAATCAGGTGGGTCTTCGGCCTGTCTCGTCATTTAGTCGTACAAATGCATTTGACAAATTCACTTCAATTGGTTTCACCATTTACAAAGTGAATACTTACTTGAAACTCGAGTTTGTAGAGTACTGGGAACTTCCTACGCTGCTCGCAGAGCTTAGGGAAGCTCTTCAGTTCGACTGGCCGGTCCGGGATCGTCTCCGATATGGATCCGTTCTCGTCCGCTGTGGACATATTGCTGCTTTAAATCTGGACCAAACTAGATAAAGACAGGCATGAAATTGAATGAAGTCTTATAGTACGGATATTACTGGGTATACATAGGTATGCAGTAATATCCGTACTATAAAACAAAATATATTTTATTACTACTGAAGTTTCGTCAGCAGGATGGTATTAAGTGTAAACTAAAGGTACGTAGTCAAAACCGTAAACACTAATATACATTTTACAATAAACATTTATAACATTATGTCAGCTGCTATTATTTAAATTAAATGGAGTCGCTTAGAAGACGGTGAAACAGTAAATTACGTCACTGTAACGCTGTACGAACTGTTCGTTTCCAAACTAACTAGTCAGATTACAAGCTGCCGATGAATTAAATATTTTCCTCGGTTTATAAACTCTCCCGCCGTGGGGTGCCGGCAGTAGAATGTTACCCCTCCTCTCATGCCCGTGGATGCAGTAAGAGCCTGCTAAGGGATACCTCTGGAAGATGGGCAGCAGCGTCTATCCGTGTATCAACATCCCATACTGCGCTCACCAACCCGCCTGCCAAGCGTGGTGAGTATGGCAACTACCCTTCATGGAGATCCATGAGGGAGGCCTGTTGTCATCACTGGACGTTTTATGGCTGAAATGATAAACTCTCAAAATTAACTAGATTACAAATAAAATCCTTCATACAGCGCCGGTCCTGATAAATAAAGTACACGTCTCACTTAAATCATTGACCAATCAAAAGCACTGAGGGAAAGTACAATATGTCGGATTTGTAACCTGACGAAAATGTATACGTAAAATTGTATACCTTTTCGCCCGTGTACAATTAATCAAAAATTATAATCTGACTAGCTAGTTTGTATACTTACGATTTGTATAAATTAACGGTGACAAATACTATATTATATATAATATACAGGGTTTCCCAGAAATGGTGGATAATCCTGCACATGCGTGTGCGGGGGAGGGGAGTGGGGCCCCATATCCCAATAAAAAAATTCTATTCCCAACAGTCCGCGGTCAACGACATTTTTTGTAAAATTTTGAAAAATCCCAGTTTTCCTCACATTTGCGGGCATCACGTCCGCTATATGAGGCCAAGTTCAGATTTTTTTCTTTTAACGTGTTCCCTAATAATGGTATTCCTAAATGACTTTAAAAAAAACTCAACTACTTCGGATAGTAGTTAACTAGAAGTACCTAAACATAAATTTTATTTTTGAAATTTATTTTACTTCTAAGTTTGAGCACCTGTGGTGTAAAAAAAATGTATAGGAGTTGTGTAGCCAACCACATAAAAAATTTACCTACATTATAAGGATTCTAAAACCGTAGCATACTTATCTACTTTAATTGTAAAATTACTGGGCTATAGCTATTAATGTGTAAAAGTAGGCGTTTCATTACAAAATTGCGAAAGAAAAAATTTTTATAAATAATTACCAAAAAGTATTTATTATAAAAATATTCATAATAAATGTTTAAATTGGGCCCCTCCTGCCCTTATGCAAGCTCTACCATTTATAAAAGATCTTTGTAATGTGTTATTATAATATTTTGAAGATATAATTCTGGCTGCTTCGGCGACGCGAAGTCGAAGTACTTCTAACGAGTTTATGGTTTTTTTTAATAATAATAAAAAAAAAATTGCCATCCGGCAAAAAATGTGGCTCCAGAACAACGGTTGTCCAGCACATTACGCTGTGCAAGTAAGGAATTACCCAAACAATGCCTATCCCAACAGATGCATCGGCCGATTGGGGCTGATATTGTGGCCACCACGGTCTCCAGACCTAAATCCTCTGGATTTTTTTATTGGGGCTGTTTGAAGGAGCAGGTTTACAAGAAACCCATAAACTTGTTAGAAGAACTTCGACTTAGCGTGGCCGAAGCAGCCAGAATTATATCTTCAAGAAACTATAATAACACATTACAAAGATCTTTTATAAATAGCTCATAAGGGCAGGAGGAGCCTCATTTGAACATTTATTATGATTATTTTTAAATTAAATACTTATTTGGTTATTATTTGTTTTATTTTTTTCTTTTGCAATTTTGTAATGAAACGCCTACTTTTACACATTAGTAGCTATAGCTCAGTAATTTTACAATTAAAGTAGATAGTATGCTACTGTTTTAGAATCCTTATGATGTAGGTAATTTTTTTATGTAGTTGGCTACACAATTCCAATAAATTTTTTTTACACCACAGGTGCTTAAACTTGGCAGTAAAATAAATTTCAAAAATAAAATTTATGCTTAGGGACTTCTCGTTAACTACTAACCTAATCTAGTTGAGTTTGCGCAGGCTGAGCAGGAGGAGCCCAATTTAAACATTTATTATGAATATTTTTATAATAAATACTCTTTTGGTAATTATTTATTAAATTGTTTTCTTTTGCAATTTTGTAATGAAACGCCTACTTTTACACATTAATAGCTATAGCTCAGTAATTTTACAATTAAAGTAGATAAGTATGCTACGGTTTTTAAATCCTTATGATGTACGTAAATTTTTTATGTGGTTGGCTACACAACTCCTATACATTTTTTTTACACCACAGGTGCTCAAACTTAGAAGTAAAATAAATTTCAAAAATAAAATTTATGTTTAGGTACTTCTAGTTAACTACTATCCGAAGTAGTTGAGTTTTTTTTAAAGTCATTTAGGAATACCATTATTAGGGAACACGTTAAAAGAAAAAAATCTGAACTTGGCCTCGCGGACGTGATGCCCGCAAATGTGAGGAAAACTGGAATTTTTCAAAATTTTACAAAAAATGTCGTTGACCGCGGACTGTTGGGAATAGAATTTTTTTATTGGGATATGGGGCCCCACTCCCCTCCCCCGCACACGCATGTGCAGGATTATCCACCATTTCTGGGAAACCCTGTATAAAGCGAAACTTTTACTGCGAGCGTAGCAGGGTTATCATGGCACATTATAATTATTGTTGTCAATGGCAAATATAATTTAGTTTTACGTTGGGACATTATTTATATCGTCCACTCAGAAAAAAGTTTTTCGAAGCGAACGAATTCAATTATGTGCTTTATTCCATTTCAATGTGTTGTGTTTTTATTTTGTGAGCACTATAATACTATGTAGTAGCTTCTTGCTCTATCGAATAAGCACTTACTGACTTTGACTTTGATTCTACAAATGTGATCTCCCTTCCTTATGTTTATATTAAGCTGAAAGAGGGAAGGTGCCCTCTAAGTCACTCATTATACATACCATAGTTAAATATTACTTACAAAACCGTATTATCAGCGTCATTACGCCTCCTTTTCAACATCAATCCCCAAACTATTCAAAACAAATTTCCCTGTCTAAAACCTATACTCCAGCCACTTTTGAGCTAGTAGTAATTTGTATTGAAGGGAGTTGTAACAAATCCCCAATTATTGAGAAATATGATATAAAAACCAACAGAAGGAATGTTATTTTTAGGTTAAGTAATGACAGTTTGTTGACAAACATTCTACATCGAAAGTGACTGGAGTATAGGTAAAACGCCTTTTAGCTCCAATTCACTTGCCACATGACATATTGTAGAGTAAACGGGTTCTCACATTTTTTTTCGTTTTATAATAGTCACGGTGCTCCGTAGAAGGAGCTCGTAGCTACGGAATCTAGTATCGCTACGGAAATTGCTACGAATAAATTTTGAAGTTTACAACCGTCAGTCGTCGGTTTTACGTAAAGTGTAAAATGAATTAGGCCAAGTGTGTGTCAAAAAGTTAGCTTAGCCGTTATATATTTTTTTAAATTTCATGATTAAAACTACATCCATGCTCTTTATTTCAGATGTGTGCAGCATAAGTTAGGAGAATATTTGAATATTAGGCAAACGGAACTCTCAATTGAATACTTGTCTATAATACCTTTTCAACGATACCCCACACGGTAGGATAAAAAAGAGAAAAAGATTATCCTCATCTTACTGATATATCTATTCAATTTTTTTTAACCGTTACAGCTTTCCAGGGCTAATAGTCTCTTCGTCAGACATAGCGGAACTATAATGGTTCCTTGTTGTTCTACGGTACCCGAAAAAGATTTGATAATATGAGTCTTATAAAGTGCCACAGGTCCATTCGACCTCCCACGCAAAAACATAGGTGTGTATGTGTGTCTGTCTGTGACATCTATGATATCTCTTATTTACACCCAAATCGATTGTAGTGTCAGATAAACCCGGATTTAGTAAGTGGGAAACTGTGGGCATACACAAGAGTAGAGAAAAACTTTATGAACTGGACAGTGAAAAACAGCACAACTTTAGTGAAAAGTTTAAAGAAAAAGTTAATAACATCAAATTTTATAAGTTCTAAAATAATAAAATTTTTAAATCTAAACTCGATATTACAAGCTGACACATTATCTATTAATAATGACTCAGCAACTGTTTGAGAAAAGTTTAAGGATTTTGTCGTCGAAACAGGGATATCAGTAAAAAATGTTTCAAATGCTCGCGCCACGTCGGCATCTTTTTCAATAATATAATCATTAATTTTAAGTTTCAACTTATTGCCTTTTTTGCCGTGGGGTGCCAGCAGTAGAATGTTACCCCTCATGCCCGTGGATGCAGTAAGAGCCTGCTAAGGGATACCTCCGAAAGATGGGCAGCAGCGTCTTTCCTTGTATCAACATCCCATACTGCGCTCACCAACCCGCCTGCCAAGCATGGTGAGTATGGCAACTACCCCTCATGGAGATCCATGAGGGAGGCCTGTGTTCATCAGTGAACGTTTTATGCCTGAAATGATGATGATGACTTTTTATGTTCTTTCCCTGTTTCGGTATTAATAATTTGCCACGTGGTTTTAATATCACAGTGCTTAAAACAGCGAAGCGAACAGATTAATTAATGTGCCTTATTTCCTGTTAACATAAGATTAAATATGTTTTTATTTTTATTTTTATTTTTGTAAGTTGACGTGTCTATGTTTTGTAAATGCAAACTATGGAAATAAATAAATAAATTTCTGAATTTCTTAAACAGGTGAACCAATATGGATGTGTTTTTTTGTCGTTCCATTTAAATTTACAAATTTGATTTTTTTTATGAGCCGTGGGGTGCTGGCTGAAGAATGATACCCCTCCTCTCTTGCCCGAGAATGCAGTAAGAATCTGCTAAGGGATACCTCCGAAAGATGGGCGTCTTTCCGTGTATCAACAACTCGTATTGCGCTCGCCAGCCCGCCTGCAAAGCGTGGCGAGTATGGATACGACCCGCAGTGATCCATGAGGGAGGCCTTTGTCCAGCAGTGGACGTTCTACGGCTGAAATGATGAATTATGATGATGTACTTTACTTCGAATTGGTAGTTGGTTTACCCGATTGGTTAACTATTACTACAGCAAAAAAATCCCAAACACTGCTCCATAAAAACAAAGATCATCACTTTACAGGTGAACAATTTGTTCCTGAAACATGGTATAGTCTGTTTTTTCAAACGCTGCCAATAATGTAAACAAAGTAATGTCACTTGATGTCACTGTGAAACTGCCAAGACAGTGGAGCATAACCTTGTTTTTTATGGATCACTACAAGTATAGTTGCCGTAGGGTGCCGGCAGTAGAATGTTACCCCTCCTGTCCTACCCGTGGATGCAGTAAGAGTCTGCTAAGGAACACCTTCGGAAGATGGGCAGCAGCGTCTTTCCGTATATCAACATCCCGAACTGCGCTTACCAACCCGCCTGCCAAGCGTGGTGAGTATGGCAACTACCCCTCATGGAGATCCATGAGGGAGGCTTGTGTTCAGTAGTGGACGTTTTACGGCTGAAATGATGATGATGATGATGACTACAAGTATAGTTCCACCCTACACTATGGTATGTTTGTACCTATCAACAAGAGCCTCGGAGCATAATAAAACAAATAAATAGTTGCTTTTTATTTAGTGAAGTAGTTACATTATATTTTCACTGCTTAGATTACTAAAATCCTAGTCCAACAAAGGCGCAGAATTATTTATCCATTCCCTCAGAAATAAATAAAACAAACAAATACTTTTTTTTGTTTTTTTATTCTTAAAGACTATTTTTAATCATATCCGATGATGACAGCAGTTGTTCGGGTATGATACTTACATACTAATATCTGAACAACTATTAACATCATCTGATTTAGAATCTATTTCAGTGATATTTATTACAAATCGATCACATACAGTGTCAATTAAATGATGATTAAATGGCAAAAAAACTGATGGAGGATCTTTCTGATAACAGAATATGTATCAATGTTTTGTTTGTAATTTGTTTTGCGACCTTTTTTCTTGGGCGAAGCAAGTCTTCCTGTTGATTTGTGTTCTTTTACAACAACTCTTACTGTTCTTTGAGATATTCCCAAGAGCTCGGCTGATTTGTTTACACAGGCTAAAAGTGACCAATATTCGCTTTTGGGCCAGTTCTTGTACGTGTGCTTGTACACATTCATTATCATCAGTTTTTCTGTTGAACTCAGAGCTTTTACCGGCCGCTTTTTGGGTGGTGACAGTGTAGTAGCAGTTTCAATTGTTCTCGATGGACCAGCTACCGGCTCCAGGAGCGCAGCCGCGGGCTAAGGCTCCATAGCAAAACAACAAAAACTCAGCCAGATAATAACAACAACATAAACACAACAAGATAACTTTAACGAGTAACAAACAACTTCAACAAATAAAGAGAACAGCAAAAACAACAACAGCGGCGGCGCGGCGGGGCGAGAGAAAGAACATTCGATTCCATAACGGACGAGACACGGGAAACGAATGACATTTTAACCCAATGTGCAGTACCAATGCACCTTGATAGCTTTCCCCAAAAAGTGACCAGTGTTGCAAAATAATTACCCATAAAAAATATTAATTATTTTATTTTCTTTGTAAGAAACGAAATTATTGGAATAAAAATGTTCCAAGACCATAATTTCTATACAATTTGATAAGTTTCGGCTAAAATAAAAAATGCTAGATTTTTTTTATGGCAAAACGTAGCTACGACGAAGTAACCTTCTACAAAGGAGGATCTTTTTTTACTGGTATCACCTTTGTTATTGTTTTTGGCAGCGTTATACGAGATAGAGTATAGTTGGATTTTACATAGTTAACGAGAATTACTATTTTGGCGTTTAACGACTTTTCATATCGAGATATCTTTTCGCGTCAGTTTGTATGCAAGCTGAGTTTTACCATTGTAATTCAAACAATTCTTCTCTTCTTCATCTCTTCCAGTCGTTGGAAGTCCACTCCTAAACATTGGCCTCCCTCATAGATCTCCCAAGTTTGGATCACGAGGGTGTAGTTCCCATACTCACCTTGCCTGGCAGGCGGGCGTAGTACGGGATATTGATACACGGAAAGTCGCTGCTGCCCATCTCCCGGAAGAATTCCTTGGCTCACTGCATCCACGGGCAAGAGAGGAAGGGCAAAATTCTACTACCGGCACCCCACGGCTAAACAATTACATTCAAATAATTGTTTATCAATACGTTGCAAAATTGTAATAGTTTTCTTTTGTATACTGACTAATTCCGCCGTGGGGTGCCGGCAGTAGAATGATATTATTAAAATATGGGATTATCGGGTATTTATCGCGTAATTACCTTTATTTTATTCCCGACGTTTCGACAGGATTGCACCTGGTCGTGGTCGCGAGGAGACTCTGTAGAATGATACCCCTCCAATCATGCCCATGGATGCAGTAAGAGCCTGCTAAGGGATACCTCCGGAAGATTGGCAGCAGCGTCTATCCGTGTATCAACATCCCATACTGCGCTCACTAACCCTCCTGCCAAGCGTGATGAGTATGGCAACTACCCCTCATGGAGATCCATGAGGGAGGCCTGTGTTCATCAGAGAACGTTTTATGGCTGAAATGATGACTGACTTATTAAAGAAGCATTTGTGGTCCCACTTTATCACTTTGAATTCTTGTGTTAGAATCGTACTTACAACATAGAATGACGAAAGTTAAAAGCCCCTTTTTATCAACATTTTCCACCAGTCACTTACCGTACCGCGTAACTTTTATTCAAAAAGTAAAATCATCTTCAGCAAAATCTTTCTAATTAAAGTCTAGTTACAAACTATTCATAGCAGACGTTTCATGAAAATTTAATTTCAAGCGTCAGTTACTTCATAGCATCTTTCATTATGTTTAACAAGCCGTCAAATATAAGTACTCTTTAGATCTTAAAAATCTTTAGATGTTAACCGGCACTGATTCGACAGCTAAACTTCGCCCGAACGTTCGCGGGAATATTTGTGTCTGTAGATTTGTTAACGTGCTTGGAAATAAGAAGGGGGGGAGGGAAAGATGAATCTGGAATCCATACTCAAGGTGAGTTATATTAAACTAGGTTCTGCATGCTGCTTCGCACTCGTTGTACCTAAATAAATAGTAACCTATGTGTTGGTGAGTTATAATTAACTACTACTCTAATTCGCACGCGTTGTACTATTTAGAATAAATAGCTAGTTGTCAATCCTGATCAACATGTATAAAGAAAATAAAAGAAAATATTTAAGTATTCTAGTAATCTTGCCGTGGGGTGCCAGCAGTAGAATGTTACCCCTCCTCTCATGCCCGTGGATGCAGTAAGAGCCTGCTAAAGGTACCTCCGGAAGGCAGCAGCATCTTTCCGTGTATCAACATCCCGTACTGCGCTCGCCAACCCGCCTGCCAAGCGGTGGTGTGTATGGCAATCCCTCAAGATCAGTGTTCAGTCATGAGGGAGACCTTTGTTCAGCAGTGGACGTCCTGCGGCTGAGATGATGATGATGATGATGAGTATAGCGTGTTGTAGTAGTTATTGAGTGTATGTTAAGGAGAATTTCCTTTACTTTCTCGTTCTTAAATGCAATGAGAGGCCTTTGTCCTACAAACAAATCATCAAAGTACACAAGAAAATAAGGCCGGGTCTTCTATTAGCAGCATGAAAGCAAGTGTGCATAGTCAGTTTCGAACATATTGACGTGGAGTTTGAGTTTAGTTCGTCGCTAATAGACTTTGCTAGTCTTGTCAACGACGTATGCACAAGTTCCAAACTTTAATAAACTACATAGAACATGTAGCTCATGCAGTTACCCGCTTTGCTTTGCTTTGTTTAAAACTAATACGTTTCGCACTCCAATGAGTCAAACACAGACGGAAGTGCTGATAAACTATAGGAAAATATAAATAATAGGAAGACAGTCACGTTCCTCAGCAGTGAGGAACGAGGCAGGAGGAAAAGAATCATACATTTGATTAGTAGGTTTTAAGTTTATGATATAGGTATATGATATAAATGGATGTCAATTTTGGTCCTCATGAATGTCCATTTTGGTCCCCAGAAATGCTTGAAAAAAGAGTCTGCGCCACTACTGAAGTCTGGTAGACGCGGCGCTGCTATCATAGACAGACAACAGACAGCAAACTGTACTGTAGAATTTAGTTCCCACAACCTTGGTGGAACCGACTCTATTTTTAAATTGTTCGTCCATGACTATTATAAAGTTTAGTAACGATATATTTGATATTCAGCCTACTTCTCAGTCTGGCAAATCTCGTTCTAACAGACAATGTTAATGATTGTAAATAATTCCCGTTTTTAACAGATCGTCAATCATTAGGACTTGTTTAATTAATTTTTCTTTGTTTCGAACACTAATCTGGCTCACGAATTGATTTATGAGTTTCGAGCACTGAGGTCATTGACGTTACGAGAGTATTGAATTCAGGACGTCATTTCTTGAAAACAACTTCCATTTCGAAGAATCGAAACGTGTCGTTAGCGTCTCCCGAATATATGGTATTATCCGTACTCTCATAAAAGGTCGTCAATTCGTCAAGTCGTAAATTATCGAAACGAAAAACGATATTGTGTACGATAACAAACAGCTGTCGATGGATTGTTCGTTACTTCGCTTCGGTCAATTTACCTTTGTCAAATTTAAATTCCGATATCGATATCGAATTTATTTTTCATGAGTTGGCCCCAAAGGTTGGCCCGCAGACTTTTATCTCTTACATCGATCAAGAGCAAATCAGATTACAAAATCATTTTTCTTTTTTATATTTATTTGTGGAAGGATTTTATTTTATAAGAAGTGAGTGTTATACTCGTATATCGAGCGAGCGAGAGAGTATGTTACGAGTTTAAGAACTCCGTCACCCACATAGCCATACGGATTTGCACGTTGAAGTGAAACAGGGCCTTGTAGCGTGCAGAACATATTGGGAAACAGTCTTGCTTCATCATCATCACAGCCCTAGGACGTCCATTGCTGGATGTCATTCATTCATCATGAGGGGGTGTTCCTAAAGTCTTCTACAGTCTTATATTTATAAAAAGGCGAGGATAATACCATCGCACAAGCTACCAGCTAAGTAAAAGGGCTTTTAAGATGCAGGCAGCAACCATCAGTTAAGTGTGGTTTTAAACCCGGCGGCGATAAGGCTCAGATCATAATCGCAGGCTTAACAAGATTTAAGGGTTGAACGCTTTAAGGAAAACTCAGATTTTTACGAGGGTGGGCCTTGGGAAGGGAAATGATGAATACTTAATGTGATTTTGTGGGAAATGGGGTTTTGGGTTTTGGATTCCGTAATCTATAGAACGTTCTAACACGTTTTGATTTAATTTTTTATTTTAATATATTTTTTACGGCAACTCTTTGCGGAGGTTAATAACCCTATCAAAAATCAGCTGGCGCTTAGGTTGTCAATCTATACTTATATTATATAGAGGTAAAGTTTGTGAGTTTGTGAGGTTGTAAGTGGTAATCTCTGGATCTACTGAACCGATTTTCAAAATTATTTTACTAATAGAAAGCCACAGTATTTGTGGGTGTCATAGGCTAAATTACCGCCCAACGAAGTGGGCACCGGGTCAGCTAGTATCGTATAATCAGCTGTTCAAGTAAAAACTTTCGTGGTCTTTGCTTGAATGAAAATCACTGAATCGTAGAACTAAAGTTGTTCCTTGGGGTGGTCAGGATCACCCCCCTCTCGGCTTAGTACACATATTATAGTGCACCCTACAGGGTGTACTACAGTACACCATCCTTCCTCTTTGTACATTTTAACCGACCGATTTATTGTGAAAAGCTAAAAGTTTTTAGGGTTCCGTACACGAAGGGTAAAAACGGGACCCTATTACTAAGACTCCGCTGTCCGTCTGTCTGTCTGTCACAGACACATAAACCGTGATAGCTAGATAGTAAACAGATTATGTATTTCTATTGCCGCTATAACAACAAATACTAAAACCAGTAAAAAAAAACATTTTAGCCCATACAACAAACGTGATTTTTTTTTCTCTTTTTTGCTCAATATTAAAAAGAAGAAGAAAATCATTTATTTTTGACACACACACAACATATACAAATTACAAAGAAAACATAAAATAATCAAATTAGGCTTACACTGTTAAACAAAATTTTAAAAATAGGTACAACCAATGCTGCGTGAGGTCAAAAAATGGACACTGCCTCAGTATTACCGCAATCACGTAGCAAGCTACGCGGTTGCGGCGCTGATTTTCAGGCAGGTCCGTGTGTCCAATATTAATAACGGCAACAGGTAGACGCTTATAATACAATTATATTTTCACATCATCATTCATCATTTCAGCCGTAAAACGTCCACTACTGAACTAAGGCCTCCCTCATGGATCTCCATGAGGGGTAGTTGCCATACTCACCACGCTTGGCAGGCGGGTTGGTGAGCGCAGTATGGGATGTTGATATACGGAAAGACGCTGCTGCCCATCTTCCGGAGGTGTCCCTTAGCAGGCTCTTACTGCATCCACGGGTAGAAGAGGAGGGGTAACATTCTACTTCCGGCACCCCACGGCTGTATTCTCACATGCCAGCATTTCAAATTTGACCGGGTGTAGCTCAAGGCCTTCCCAATATCGTGACACTACCAATGGTTTACAATTTAATGGAATACAAAACTCAGTAGGCGCAAACAAGTGAAGAAACTTCAACCAAGAAATCATCAACCTCTCAAAAAAAAATGTCTTAAATGGTGGATTAACTACCGGTATTGATCTAAAATAATCAAGACATTAAATGACACTCTCCGTCTGTTAACAACTATCTGTTTAATTGTTTCATCATTTCAGTCGTAAAACGTCCACTACTGAACACAGGCCTCCCTCAATGGATCTCCATGAGAGGTAGTTTCCATACTCACCACGCTCGGCAGGCGGGTTGGCGAGCACAGTAAGGGATATTGATACACGGAAAGACGCTGCTGCCCATCTTCTGAAGGTGTCCCTTAGCAGGCTCTTACTGCATTCACGGGTATGAGAGGAATAATATTCTACTGCCGGCACCCCGCGGCATTTAATTAATTGTTTAATTAAAAAATATATCAAAACCGTCTATTATATAAGAGTATTTCTCTCGAATATTCATCAGAACTGGGTGTAAAAACAACTAAACATTAAGAAGTGAAACAAAAAAACCCAATCGCAAGTTTAAATTTAGAGCATAAAACTATGCCTTGAGGGACTCCAGTGTCTATTAATACAACTATTTAATTCCTTCATCATCATCAGTATCTAGTTTTGAAAAAATGGGACCGCCTCTGAACTGAAACATGACCTACTGTACAAGGAACAAAATTTATTTCATAATTTGTACAAGGAACATAGAATATTTCTCATCTTTGAGTCGCCCGGATGTATGTAAAAGGTACATATTATCACGTATAATTTCTACGTGATAAATTTAAATATTATATCAAGTCACGATTATGCGTGTAGATACATATGTATGTACGTGGACTAACATAGCAATAAGCTTCCTTATATAATTATGTAAGTATTGTTTTAATAAATCAGTGCGCTATGCTACGTCTCGCTCCCGCAATGCACTCTTAACGTTGTGTGAGCGAGACGGCCGACGCTTCCTAAACGCGACTACCTACACTGTCTTGAATTGTACTTTATTTTAGTGAGGGTAGGGGTATGCTCCATGTGAATGCAAAAACATTGTTTGTTATTACTTATTACTGATCATGAATGATATTGTTAACTGACTAGAATTACGACGAATGTGAGTACCTAGACAAACCTATAAAGGTTTTTAGGTGCAATACTACAAAAACCTTGTAAAATCGTCTAAAACAAATAAATAAAATAAAATAAAAATAGTTATGATCAGAATTTAATTGGAGTATCATTATACCGCCAACACCTACCTTAAAAAAAGAATCATCAAAATCCATTCATAATTGGCGAAGAAATCGCTTAACAAACATACAAAAAAAACTTACAGTCGAATCGAGAGCCTCCTCCTTCTTGAAGTCGGTTAATAAACGTCATTGAATATAGGACTATACTTAATTTAGGAAGTTTCTAGAACAATTCATACCGAAGTTCTAAGCGGCGAATCTCACTCGACTTTGAGTTGTTGGCCAATAAACTGAGGATGTTGTGGCCACTCGAGACGTGTGAGGTCGGAAGAGCCTACTTACCTAAAAGTTAGATATTTAGTTCCTACAAGTTCTACCCCTCATGGAGATCTATGACGGAGGCCTGTGTTGAGTAGTGGACGTTTTACGGCTGACATGAGATGATCAAGTTCTATACTTAATGATTTATGGAGCGGTGCATGAGAGATGTTTTGGATAAGCTTGCAGTGGAAGTGGTTGACTGGTTTATACCGCCAACACAAACACACATACAGCTTATATTAGGTTCCTTATTCGCTTCTTACCTTCGCTTGGAAAAGTTTTCTGAAGCGAACTAATTAAATTATGTGCTTTATTTAATTTAAATGTGTCTCTTTTAAAAATTGACTGTTCTAAGAAATTCTTAACTATTATTTATAACCACTTATAGACTTTGACTACTATCAGTTAAATATATTAATTTTTTAATTTAAGTCATCTTCAGAAATCATTTTGTGGTCAATTCCTGGTGAGTGAAATTATGTTTTTACAGCTAGAATAAACAACTGCACATTCTTCTCCCTATTTTCTGCCCGCAACTTCGCACACGTTATACCCGGATAAAAGTAGCAATTATGTTAATATTGGTAAATTTCTAAGAAGAAAACCGTGTTGGCCGAGTGGTATGTACTCTTGACTTTCAATCCGAAGGTCATGGGTTCAATACCCGCCGTGTAAGTACTGATTTAACAAATGCTTTAACGGTGAAGGAAAACCTCGCGTGGAAACCTGCGGCTTAGTTAGCCGTAGACGTTAGACGTATTGACTTGTTCTTTGTTCTTGAAGATGGGCAGCAGCGTCTTTCCGTGTAACAACATCCCATCAGTACTGCGCTCGACAACCCGCCTGTCAATCGTGGTGGGTATGGCAACTACCCCTCATGGAGATCCATGATCCCTGTGTTCAGTAGTGGACGTGTTACGGCCGAAATGATGGTGAATTTCAAGGAAATGACAGTTAAACAAGTTCTCTTACCCTTGATAGTTTAGTTTTGTTAAGTGTCAATCACTTAGAGAACTGTTTATGACCGTCTCCAGTACTATCAATCTCATCGTTAAGCTTCCATGATTGGATACTAACAAACACAATTCCGGCAACATTAACGGCAATGTATTCGTAAACTTCCTTCATTTGCACGGATGTGATTACATTTCCCGTGGAGAGGGCAATGTATTGCATTTAGTGGCAACATACGTTCCATTACTTGTATTGCCAAATACGAACCGGAGTGAGTTGTCACTTTATGTTGCCATTATACAAATTTGTAATGGTAGAAGCGCAGAGTGATTAATTCGGGTCAGAGGTTTCGAATGGATTCGTATGTTTTAAGCGTATCACACACTACGCAGATGCGGTAATATTTTATCTGCGTATAATAAATTATCTTATTTGAAGGTATCACACACTTCGCAGATACGATGATATACGAAATGATACATTCACGCGGAAATCTTCAAACTGTATATACTTGTTTCTTGGTGCGGACCTATATACAGGATGCTACAATGTGTTCGCGTTTATTACTTCTGGGTTTATTAAACATCTCCTCAGAAGAGGATTCTTCGGTAGAAATGCATTCTCGCGTTTTAGTATTTTTTTAATATCCCCATTGCTCAAGTCATGAACCGCCATAAATGTCGCCCTTGGTTTTCGGAAATAGATAGTAAATTTGTTATCTGATTGAAGAGATTAAATTCGCCTCGATCATTTTTAAGTTCTCTAAAGTAAGACTTTCCACCCAAATTATTCGCCTTTTAGTACATTCTAACGCGACACGTGCATCAAATTCAAATTCAGAATCCTCAGTGCAAAACAACCTGTATACAATCAAATCATTCGGCAGATAACATCTGCCGATATATTTGTATACACAGCAGATAATCTTTTGATATAATATGTCGGTGCCTACAGATACTTGACGGTATAAAATATAAGTTATCTGCGTAGTGTGCGTGCTCCTTGACTTTAGTATAGAGATATATTACCGCATCTGCGTAGTGTGTGATACGCTTTAGTTTGGTATACAAATATCTTGAACAGAAGTTTTTTCCTATTGGTTCCTTTATAAATTGATTCGTATGTTTTACTTTGCTAGTTTATATTATTTAGTGACCAATTTGTTGTATACGAAAATTCTATAGGTGTAGGGAAGAAGATAGTATCCGAAGCTGTAGTCAAAATGCAGACAACGCATCTACATAATTATAAATTTCGTTGGATGGCAGCCACTTAAAATCATCTGGTTAAGGTGACGCATTTACAAACAGTAGGTCTACCATAAGTTTTCACAATCTATACTCGTAAGCGACTGCAGTTAAATGAATGTATGGAAACATGTACAGCGCCTCTAGCGGATAGTTTGGTACTAAGATACGCAGTAAACTAATACTTTAACTAAGTACTGTAGTTTAGGCTTTATTTGCTTAGAATTTGGTATCACGAGTTACAAATCGACAGATGTCATAGTAACTTACTTTTCTTTTTACTATTACTATTGTAGTGAGGGCGGGCGATCTAACAGTGACAAATCATGGTAGATACACAGTTATTCTAATGAAATTGTTTAAATTACAATGGTAAACCGCGGACTGCATACAAATTGACGTGAAAAGCTAGCTTGAAACGAAAAGTCGTACTAAGCGCCAAAGCAATTAAGTAATTCTCGTTTAAAATACAAACTATTGATAATTATGTTAAAAGCAACCACCATTTTGGAAAGAGTTATATGTACAGAAAATTTGTGGCAAATCGTTTGCATTCACCTACATTGTGAAAATAAATGTTTTTATATAACAGTTTTTTTTTCTCTGTTTTTATTGTTAACCAATCATGTAAACCAACTTGACCAATTTGAAGTAAATAATATGAAAAATTCAAAATAAAAAATATCAATGCGGAATGTTTTTCTGAACAAAGTTGAAATCCTCGACGCCAATATCGCAAATGCGTTGCCTTAAGCAGACTGGATACAATTACAGCGAAAATTAAATTAATTTGCGACAAGCACTGACCGAAACAACAGAAACTTCAGCATTTTACAGCGTTATTCGAAACGTTTCGCGTTGCAGCACCATTTTGCTATTCAAAACATTAAGGTTCGTATTGGACACGTTAGAACTGCGGCGTAAGTTGCAACTCGCTCTCCACTATTGTCTTATTTTACGCAGCAAAGTCAATAATTCCGCCATATTGGACTCGATGTCACTCTATGTACACAACTATCTGCGCTGTGGCCGACGTCATCATCAGCTGTTTGCCTGCCATACTGTGGAGTATGGTATGGAGTATGGTGTTCGTGGGAACACAACATGCGAATAACGCACCTACAATTAGAGCTGTCAACCTTATTAATGCTTACATTCACGATGTTCAACATAAAGATATATTTAATGACAGCTTACGTGTAATTTTCAAATCTTTAAGAGTTTATCTTGGTTTTAGTTTAAGATAGTAAGCGTTTTCGTGTAAACTGTGAGCTTTCTAATTAAACTGTGAAATGAAACTGTGTAAACTGTGAGCTTTTTAATTAAAATTTAATTGTAATAAAAATAAATAAATAAATAAGGTTAAATTTTACAACTACGGAAAAAATATCGTCCGTACCCAATTTTGCTATTTAAAAATAAAAAATAAGTTTATCATTTTCATGCATTTAGCTCCTTACTTGAGGAGTACTTGTGTTAGTTTACAATTTTTGATTTTATGATTCTGAGCTGAGTTAAGTGGGTGGCTCGAACGGCATTGCTGGCATTTGTTGTCATTTTTGCGCCATGGGGTGCCGGCAGTAGAATGCTGCCTCTCCTCTCTTCCTCCTCTCTTTCCTTACTTAAGAATCTGCCAAGTGTTACCTCCAGAAGATGGGCAGCAACGTCTTTCCGTATATGATCATCAACATCCCGTAGTGCGCTCGCCAACCCACCCGCCAAGCGTGATGTTTATGGTAATAATGCCCTCACATGATGGAGGCAGTGGACGGCTCGCAGTAAATGGGAATACAGTTTTTTAGTGCTTTAAACTGTATTTTCATACAATATAATAGCTATAGCGAAAGGAGGCCTATACCCAGAAGTGGGTGATACCGGGCGAAAATTATGATGATGATAAATTCCTTTTTGCTGGTACCAGTTTTAAAACGAAAACAGTTGAGCAAATGCGTTAATAAAACAAGTTGTGTTTAAAAAAAAACTTTAAAAAACAAGGTTTTATTTGGTAATGAAAGGAACTAAAAAGTTAACAATCGCTTAATTACTGAGTTCCTATGGCCACATTCCAGCTCCATCATCAGACCCTGGTTACCATCTAGCCCCAAAGTACTCGTCAAGACGAATCAAACGAGCCCAAACTAGATGGGGTTATGTTGTTTAATTACGGAGTTCCTATGGCCATCTTCCAGCTCCATCATCAGACCCTGGTAACCATCTAGAATCATTATCTTGCCGTAACTCAGTTATGAACTAGCACGGAAGATAAAGTTTTTTAAACTGTAAAGGTACCTTCATTTTGCGTAAGCAGTAAGTTTGTAAAGTAATTTTGTCTTAATTTTAATAGTTTATAGATAAGTACTTTATTATTAAGTTATTTAGGTACCTTATCAAATGTTTTTAAGTATGTTGAAATAAATATTCTTATTCTTATTCACCAGAGTACTCTTAAAGTCGAATCAAACGAGCCCAAACTCGATGGGGTTGTGTCGTTTAACTATTCGGTAGTTAAACGACACAACCCCATCGAGTTTTTAGTTCCTATGGCCACCTTCCAGCTCCATCATCAGATCAGCTCCATGTCAAAATAATTTTGCATTGTCATCCGATTTACACATGCATGCACAATTTCAGCTCAGTCGGTAACCGAGAAGTGGATCTTTAACTTGCAAGATTTGATTACCTACAGTCAGACATCGGGACAGCTAAAACTAAATGAAAGCTTGTAGAAACGAACGCTGCGTTAACGGTACGATTAATTTGAAAGCAAAACAATGAATGAATATCTTTCGGGGTTCAAAGACGTCTGCAAAAATAAAATAAACTTTAATTTCACAAAGGCTTCAGCAAAATATATTTAGGCATTAAGTAAAGTAAGTAAGGCCTTTGCATCTATTATAGATGATTTATACAGCGTCAGCAACTGGTAATCATGCTCTACGGGACGCTGCAGCGCCTGGAACATTGTTAGATGGATTAGGCTTGCCCAGCACCTATACCATCCTCTCAGCTTAGTCAGCTATTATTCAGAGGAAAGAACAGGTCAATACGTCTGAAGCTAACTAAGCCGCGGGTTTCCTCACGATGTTTCCTTCACCGTTAAAGCACGTGTTAAGTGTGCACATATGTGCAGTTTCCAAGAAAGAAAAATCTATTGGTGCACGGCCGGTATAGAACCCACGACCTTCGGATTGAAAGTCGGGGGTACATACCACTCGGCCAACACTTTTATTTAAGCATTATAAACCTAAATTATACAGCAACTTGTACTAAACCTGGAGATCTAGCTGTTTTTAAGATAGTTCTAACAAATAATTATATTCTGAAATGCTCAGAGCTGCGACACTTGGACAAGAAAAGTCTAAAATTGCTAAATCTTTATTCAGAATAATTGGCATAGGCTTATTATAGATTGTAATTGAAAACGAGCCGAGTTGACAAACTAGGTTGTAGGCGTTTCAGTGTCGGCTATCAAAGCGCTGTAGGTCTATCGGGCCTGACCTATCTTAGATCTTGTATTCTAAGTGGTATCTAGTATCAGGTGCCTTCTCGCTGTTTGTTTTCATCTAAAGAAGCTGGGAAGCCGAGAGCCTATTATAGGTACTCGAGCGAGAAAAGAGAACACTATGTTTTTTGTTGTATATTGGCCCGCTGTGAACGCTGGCTTGCATTTTATTTAACCGTCTTAAAAACAGAATGAGATTCTCTCGTCGTATGTTTATTTTTTTATCTTTGTTACCTTAGAACTCCGTCGTTTAGGAGCCAATTTGAAAAAAACTCTTGTTGATTTAATATACAGGGTAATTGGTAATTCGATACATTCCTTAAAGGGGGGTTTTGGAAGACATTCATTTCCGATGGATTTTGTTGTTTATTAGGGTATCGGAAATTATTATTTCCTAAATTATCCCTTATTTAGTTTCTTATGGAAATCCCCCGATTTTGAGCTTAAAATTGAGATATTTTTCACAAAAACCATAATTACAAAAAACTTTTGATGTTTTCTGATAGTTAAATGATTAAAAATTTACTTATGATGCATATTTAGTTACGATTGCCAAATAAAAAATATGTTATGTTATAGTGCAAAAACTACGATCGCTTTTTCCGGAAAATCATTTTTAGGGTTCCGGACCAAAATGGTAAAGAGTAACCCTTATAGAATCACTCTGTCTGTCTGTCTGTCTGTCTGTCACAACTGGATATCTCGAGAACTACTGATGCTATCGACTTGAAATTTGAAATGGTAAAAGACAACACTTATAAAAATGTTAATAAATATTCTTATTTTGGTTGCAGGGGGGCGGATAGGGGATCTCAATTTTTTTAAGTGAAGTAACTAGGCCGTGTGGGGTATCATATGAAAGGTATTCATTTGCACATTAATAAGAAGTTTTTAGTTTTCCTTTAAGTCGTATCGTTTTTGAGTTATTTACAAAAATGTTGAAAAAAATAGCGTTCCCCCCCCTTATCTCCGAAGTTTGCGGAGATAAAGCTCTGAAACTTTTATTGCTATTAGAAGTGTATGTAAAGATTAGAGGAAATTTATTACAATCTCTCTACATAACATACTTTTTTAGATATCATCGAAAGTGTAAAAATCTACATAAGTTCCGCTATCAGACAAGAGATGGCGCTGTCAAGGTTCTCCAACAAATATAAAACCGCCTTTGTCATAATATATTATATTGTATGATGGCACGGAACCCTCGGTGCGCGAGTCCGACTCGCTCTTGCCCGGTTTTATTTCTTTACATATGCGGTCACTTCGTGTATAAAAACGCACGGAACTTAGCGTACAAATAGTTTAAATTACTTCCGTATTTCATTACATATCGAAAAGGGTAAATATGTTGATGATTATTAAAGTAGTTGTTGTAAAAACAAACAATTTGTATGAGCATATCTACCGTTTCTAAGAAATATTCAACGTCATAGTACCTACATAGTTATTTAGGTTTTGTGTGTTATTTAAGTACACACAAAGCCAAAGTAAATATAATTTCCAAAATCCTATTAAACAACATAATCCATCAGAAATGAGCTCTTCTATAGCCTTCGACGAGATATATATGGACTACTCACCGACGGACCTTCCCCTCTGTCAATCCTATTCGCCAAAAATCTAACGGGTTTATAAAAACTAATTCAATAATCGATTTCCCAGTCACAGAATCGCTTTTGCAGTGTGATAAGTTCTTAGGAAAATGCCTGTTTGTGCTGTTAGCGGATGCAAAAAGGAATCGAGGAAGATTGGTCAAATACATCTGTTTCACTTTCAAAATTAATGTGAGATATACTATTCATTTTGTAAAAACGGGAATTACTCACGTAGTATTCGTAATACGTCCGCGCGTGGGGCCGACACGACACGTCTGCCGACACTGTGTCGTGTCGGCCCCACGCGCGGACGGGCATTCAATCCTATGATGATGATTTTCTTGAAAAATAGAAACGTGTCGGTTACAATACTACGTAAGTAATTCCCGTTTTTACAAAATAAATACATCTGTGCTCAAATTAAAATGTAGGTACACGTTGTTATGACATGACTGTATTTAAGCAATAAATGAACTTTGAACTTTACGAATCACTCTAAAATACAATAGTTTTTATTTCAAAACTCAGTTCAAATTATTGGATCCATGAGGAATCGAGGGAACTCCTCAAATGTTGCAGGTAAACGCATAGCAATTTCAGCCTATTTAGCTCAAGGTCATATGCATTCAGAGAGTATGATTTGGTAAAGTGTTCTGATGAAAAAGACCACAGACAGATCAAAACTCTTCAATATTACCTACAAAATATACGTGTGACGATATCGAAAGATGGCTAAGTATACCTATCCACTCATCATTAAACTTACATACACATCATCATCATCAGCATCATTGTAATGAAATAATATAATAATGTGTACTGGAGTCCCTCAAGGTATAGTGTTATGTGCTAAATTTAAACTTGCGGTTGGGTTCTTTGACGTCTGCCATCCTTGGCTGCCGGTTTTTCTCGCGAACTAACGCTTTGTAAAAAAATACCTCTCCATTTATTTTTTAAAATTAAACGTTATGGACCACACACATAGTACCTATTTTGGGCGTTAAACCAGTTAAACTCACAGTCCGTGTTAGAAACTCCACACTACGCTCCAAACATCATCATTTTTTTTTTTTTCATATTTCATTTATTTTGCTTTCCATGTACATATTTTATACAGCTTAGATCTAAAATAGCCTTAAGTAAGTACATGTACCCTGCAAGGGCACTGCAATTGTGTTTGGGCCTATGTTAACAATATAAAATAAATCGTCAAATTCTAAAAATATTATAATACAATTATGAATAAGCCAATATAATTACGAAAATAATATTCAAATAAAAAAATGTCAATTGTCAATATGAATGAATGTGAATGTCAATATAATTACGAAAATAAGATTTAAATAAAAAATGTCAAACATGTCATACGATAGAAACATTCAAAATAGTAGGTACATATAGAAAATTTAAATTAAAAGTCAGTTAAATTATAAGTCAAAAGGTAAATAAGAATAATAATCCACAAAATTTAAATATAGTATCTAAAATCAACAAAATGTCACAGAAAGAGAAAATGTCAAGGATATTATTGTTTGTCGGAGAGAAATTGGTCAACTGTATAATTTCACATTTTTCCAATAAAAATAATTTTAAATGTTTGCAGAACGATGTCGTCTCTTCCTCATTTTTAATTTCGTCGGGAAGTTTATTATAAATTTTTACCAATCTGTAATTTGGGCTATTACTTACTAGCTTAAGTTTAGTCGCGGGAAGAATGAGTTTATTTTTATTTCGTCTGTTATAATTAGTGTTGATGTCAATATTTGAATTGAAAAGATTTTTATGTTTCCTCACGAACGTCGCGGCCTGTAATACGTAGATTGACGGAAGTGTTAATATTTTATTTTTTAAAAATAATGGCCTACAACTTTCTTGTTGTTTAATATTAAAAAGTATTCGTATACATTTCTTTTGCATGATGAAAAGTTGTTCAAAATCTACACTATCACCCCATAAAATGATAGCGTAATTGAGCCAGCTATATGCGTATGCATAATAAGCGGATAGTGCAGTTTCATAATTGGTATTCGCTTTTAATACGCCAAGTGCATAAACAAACTGTGACAGTTTTGATTTTATTTTCTGAATGTGGGCCCTCCAGTTTAAGTTAGTATCTAAAGAAATTCCAAGAATGTTAAAGTCATTTATTTCGTCAATGTTAAGATTTTTTGATAGTAAGCTAAGGTCAATATGTGTTCTTTGGTAAGTGCGGAATTGTAATAATTTAGTTTTAAGTAAGTTAATCTCTAAGTTGTGGTCTCGGAGCCAAATAAGACATTCATTAAAAACAGATATTATATGTGCGTAGTCTATTGTTAAGCCGCTTCTAAAGATAAGGGATACGTCGTCAGCAAACAATACACATTTAGTATCAATACAATTTGGAAGGTCATTAATATATAATAAAAAAAGAATACAGCCAAGCACACTTCCTTGCGGTATCGAGTTATTTATAGTAATCATGTCAGAAGTCGTATGTACTAATTGGTCATATTCATTAAAATTCTCAATTTCAACTATTTGTTTACGATCTTTTAGGTAGGATTGGAACCATTGAAAAGTCACACCTCTAATTCCGTACCCGTGTAACTTTTTTAGTAGTATTTTATGGCTAACTTTATCATAGGCCTTAGACATATCGAGAAAAAATCCTATTCCATATTGCCTGTCATTTAATATGTTATATATTTCTTGTACATAATGATAAACCGCCAATGAAGTTGAACGGTTTTTGCGGAAGCCGAATTGGCAGTTATTAAAAATGTCATATTTTTCAAAAAACTTATAAATGCGGTTTGCCATTGCCTTTTCAAATATTTTTGATACGGTTGGTAAAATAGCTATTGGCCTATAGCTACTGGGGTTATCTGATTTACCCCCTTTTTTCAGAATCGGTTTAATTTTGGAGATTTTAAGACGGGAGGGAAACGTACCCTCGTCAAAAGATTGGTTTAAAAGCATGGTTATTGGTGCAAACAGTTCAGAAGTGCATTTTTTGACTAACGATGGAGGAAGCTCATCAACACCACTGCTATTTTTATTGCCTAAAGATTTAATAATGCTTATAACTTCGCGCTCATTAACTGGTTCTAAGTAAAACGAATTAGTAGCCGGCGAATGCACGGGGCGGCCGCACGCCGCCGACGCCTGCGCCGTATTTAAAGAACTCGAATCGCAGACGGATGCAAAGAATTTGTTAAACTGGTTTGCTATTAGAGACGGAGAATCATATTTGATGTTGTTTACTGTCAAGGTAGTGTTTTTGTGTGACGTGAAGCGACATCCCGGGTTCGTAATACTTTTGATAGTATTCCACATTGTTTTAGTTTTATTATTAGAGTTACGCATGTTATTAATATAGTTTAGCTTCTTTGATTGTTTTATACATTTTTTTAGTAGTTTTTTCGTATGATTTGTAGTGTTTATGTAAAGTTTTATTTTTAGTTTGAGTTGTTAGAACTTTGAGCATTCTTTTATGATAGCACGACTTTTTTAAGCCCTTAGTGAGGTAGGTATTTTTAATTTTGTCTAACAATTTTACTTTCTTTATTGGAAAATGCATGATAAAGCAGTTTCGTAAAGTATTAATAAATAAATCATAGTTTTCATTGATATTTGCATTTTTCGTTAGTATTTCATCCCATTTTATATTTTTCAAGTCTGTTTTAAAGTTACCTATACATTTTTTATTCAATATTCTTTTAGCTACGTATTTTATGTTGTTATGCTTGCTAGATTTTAACGCATGATTTGTATATATTAGGCTGTAATGATCTGATATACCTTTATTTTCAATGTTTATATCACCGTCATCTTTATTAGTAAAGAAAAGATCTATGCATGTTGATGAACTAATTGTTACCCGGGTTGGAACTTTTATAATTTGGTGGAGGTTATGTTCATACATTTTATCCATTAAAGTTTTTCGTTCTTTACAATTTGATAACCAGTCAATGTTAAAGTCACCTGTTATTACTATGCGTTTGTTAGCATGCTTTTGGTTAATTAATATGAGTATCTTGTTTAACGTTTCAAAAAATATTTCAATATTTCTGTCGGGTCTATAGATAACGACTATTATAGTTTTAAGTAACCCCCCCGGACCAAAAGGGTCAGTGGCGCCAACAGCCACGTGACCTCCTACACAAAGAAGAAGACGAAGACTAAACCACAAGGACAGCCAGCCAGAAAGGCACTTTTCAATTGACCCAGGGGTAGTTGCCCCTGGAGTAGAAGTCGGGGTAAGGAGGTGTAACCTCGAGGCCCCACCCGGAGACCCCCGAAGGGGTCCGGAAGACAGGAATGATGAGTTTTAAGTGATGTAAGATCTAAAGCACAGCACTCGATTGTGCATTCCACTGATAGTTTTGAGAATTCCGGTAGCTCCTTGTAGGCAAGACTACGTCTTATGAGGATCGCCACGCCTCCGCCACGGTGTTCTTTCCTCTCTTCGTCCTCGATTCTGATGAGATTTTTTTGACTTTCTTGAATCCAGGTTTCCGTTAGGCATAAGAGTTGATAAGATGATTTTTCGAGTAAGCTTTCAAGTAAAAAGGTTTTGTTTTTAATGCTTTGTACGTTTTGGATTAGAATATTAAAATCGAAATGTACCTCCGATTTTAGACTGCGTTGTGTTATTTCGATCTTGTCTCGTAGTTTGTGGTATAACACTATTTAGGGATTGGCGATTAGGTATTTGGTTTGGTATGCTGTTATTGGCGTTGTTGGTTTGTGATAATGTTTCACGCGTTGAATTGTCAGAGAATTGTTCGTTTGGCTTTGTTATAGAATATCTTTTTTCGTATCGGGTTCTCTTCTCGTGCAGGGTTTTTTTATCCAAAAACTCGGACACGTATAATCCTGTAGACCTAAACTGCATCACGTTGGTTAGTATATATTTTGTCATTCTCTTGCTGATTAGCTCAACTTGGACAGGTCTTCGATGGCCTCTTCTGCCTAACCTTACAATATCTTCAATGTACCCCGTTAGGTCGATATTCATTATTGATCTGAACGCGTGAATCAATTTTCTTTCCAAGTCAATTTCCTGTTCATTGTACTGTTCGTATAGTCCATAAATTACTAATATCTTCTTCTCTTCCTTTCCTGTTTGAGCAACATTGTTGTAGTTGTCGTGAATGTGTTGTATTTCTTCTACTAAATGGTTGCGTTCGGTTTGAAGTTTTTCGATTTTTTGTTGGATATTATTAATGTCTTCTTTTATAATCGTTTGTTCTTCCTGCAAGGCATCTGTGTTTTGTGTCAATTCTTGTCTTAATTGGAGTATAGCCGTATTTATTTCCGATTGAAATGTCGTCTTTATTTCCGAAATTATAGCTCGCCTATGGTTTTCTAATTTGTTTTCCAGAGTTGAATCCAGGATCTGCTTAAATCTGTCTATGTTGATGGTGTCTATAACGTTCTGTTGCGGGCTATCTTTAAAATTTAATTTTGAACTAACTGTATCTCCAAGTAAGCTTTTGTCGTGTTGTTCATAGTCGTCCACGGACATGGTTGTGTCATTTAACTGTTGGTGTTGTTTCCTCACCGGCGTGTCATGATTTCGTGCACGTCTAGTTACATTTTCGCAACCAGGACAAAGCCACGAGTTCAATAGGGTGTTTTTATTTTCTATGTATGTAGCTGTTGTCATGTTTAGGCACGCATAATGGTAGGTACTCTTACATGAAAAACAAGCAAGAACTTCTCCTCTCCTTATTTGTTGCGGACATGCAGCGCAATTCATTTTGTAATAGGCAGTTTACGTTACTTATTCGTCGTTCTTATCGTATTGTGTCAAGTAAGGCTGTGTTGAACTAGCGGCCGAGACGCTCCGGCGCCAGCGGCCGGTCAGCTGATGCGATGAGTCACACACGCTTGCGATATGCGTTTGAAAACTAACGATGTTTCACTTTTATTTTAACTTGTTATACGCCTTACACACTGAGTTATTTATAAATAGTATCACAACGTCACGTAGTTTTGTGTGAGTTTTAATAAGATGCTAATCACAACTTAGTTTTCTTAAACTTTTATCGTATTTCGAATAAAAAAAGGTGAGCGACTGTAGCGACAATGCGTTCACCATGCGAGCGAGGCCCGAACTCCTTACATCATACATATAACTCTTTACATCATACCTATAGTCGTGGTAGAACTTTTTGTGAAAGGGGAAGTACTACCACCATACCTATTTCTGCCGCCAAGCAGTAATGTCTTCATTGCTGTGTTCCGGTTTGAAGGGCAAGGGGGCCGTTGAAATTACGGGCACATGAGACCTTACAACACTGTCTCAGGGTGACGGGCGCATTGCAGTGCAGCGTTGGTCATGTGCTTAGTGAACGTGATCACCGCGGCATTGCAATTGTTATAGGTAGAGGTTACCGCTTAACATAAGGTGGGCCTTCGGCTTGTCTCGTCATTTAGTAGTATAAAAAAAAATCATCATCATCAGAGACATCCACTGGACATAGGCCTCCCTCATGGACTAAAAGATCCATGTACTAATCGTAAGGGGTTGTTGCTATACTAACCACGCTTGGCAAGCGGGTCGTCAAGTGCAGATTCGGATGTTCATACACGGAAAGACGCTGCTGTCCATCTGCCGAAGATATCCCTTAGCAGATTCATACTGCATCCACGGGCAAGACAGGCAACATTCTCCTGCCCGCTCCCCACGCCACTAAGTTCATCAAATTAATCCCAAGATCCGAATCACGGCGTGATTCACCCCTCACATGAACGACTGAGTAAATAGGAACTATTTTGCATAACAAAGTACCTAAACCTCCCATACAAACACAACTCATCAGCAAGTCGAATTCTCAACTTCATTAGCACTAACTATTCTAATTAATAGAGATCTCCGAAGTTTTGATTATCTACTGCAATCTGAAGCATTTGTTCTATTGACCTCGATTTCTAACTTGTTAACTTGGAAAGTTATAATGGTTATATTATAGTACTTTTTCTATTGAGTTTTCTGTTCGGGTGGACGAAATTGACAGTAATTGTTAGATCACAAAATGGCGCAAACTGGTTTACGTACAAAAAATGTTTGTCATCATACATCCTTTAAATTGATAGTTAATGGTCTTACCAAAACCGTATATTCATATTCCAACAAAAAATAAATGTGAAAATAGGAGTGAACTTCAAAATAAGTTATAATTGTGTGGATGTCACGTCAACTTTGCTGACAAAAGAATTGAGATTCCAATGGGTTCAAGTTCTGTAGATAATCCTTAAATTGATTTAAAAGAATAAAGCTGAGGGCTTACGTGTAGGATAATTGAGGTTCTCGGTTTGATTTGGCTAGTTTTTAACAACATATGACATTAACGATGCTGATATATAGTACCTACCTACTCAAAGCCAAAGTCAATAAATGTTTATTTAATAGAGCAAAAATCTGCATGAATAGTCAATTTACAAAAGACGTACTAGACACATTAAATTTAATAAAGCACATAATTGAATCCGTTAGCTTCAGGTATTTTTTTACCAAGTAAGGAAAAGAAGCAAACAAGAAATCGCACTCTACCTACTTCTGCGAGTACCGCGAACCTAATCAACTTATGTTGGGGTAGTTCGGATACTCTTAGCATCGCGATGGAGAAGTGCAAGTGCAGCCTCTCCGTCATTGCGTAACACGGGTTCGGCACCACAGCTCGCCTCTGCAGCTTCGGCTTTTTGATCCAGTCTCAGCCGCTGCAGCTACACTCTTAGCTAGCGGAAGCTACACTCCCTTAGCGCCTCCAGCTTATTAAAGACACTACAGAGTGCCTTTAATAAGCCGGAGGCGCACTACAGAGTGTTTTTAATAAGCCGGAGGCGCAAAGGGAGTGTAGCTTCCGCTAGCTAAGGGAGTGTAGCTGCAGCGGCTGAGACTGGACCAAAAAGCCGAAGCTGCAGAGGCGAGGAGAGGCGATATAATATTGCAAATCAAGTGTAGTGAGGAAATCTCAAAAATAATTCGTGTGATTCATGGATTGCCCCTTATTTAGATTGCAATCTGAATTTATTCCACCTCCAATAACAAACCTGCAAAGTATGTATTGTTTCGGAACAAAACTAAAATTTGATTTTCTAACTTTCTGTTCATACTTTCAGCATTATGTCCATATGCATGTTTTGTTCTGTTCAAACATGCAACTCATTTTAATTTAATACTGTTTTTAGCTTATTCTTTGTTCTCTGTGTTTGTTTTTCGTAAAATAATGTGGTTACATCCGTGATATCACTGTCGGTCCTGGCGGAAGATCAGCGTTAGTTGTTCACAAAGCTAACACAATGCTGAGCCAGGTCAGATTTTTGATACTTGTTTCTTACAATTTTTTTATTTTTGAATGTATATTATGTATAAATTATATAGAGGTCGTATATAAATAGACGACCTCTGTGGCGCAGCGGGCGAAGGTCCGCCTGCGACGCAAGAGGTTGCGGGTTCGATTCCCGCCTCGGGACAAATGTCTGTACGATCTGCAGATATTTGTTCAGGGTGTTCTGGGTGTTTTTCTATATATAATAAAAATATCTATCTATGTAGTATAATGTATTAAGTATATCAGTCATCTAGTACCCATAACACAAGCTCTGCTTAGCTTGGGGCTAGATGATGCTGTGTGATTTGTCGAGCATTATTATTTATTTTATTTATATTTTTATAAATTATGTATAAAAAACAAATTTTCATTTAAATTTCGAATGTTCAGTTATCTTGGGTAACAATTGTCTTTCAGTGCATCAGCCCAGCAGATAGATACACTGGCAGTCTAAGCTTCGGCCCAGTTTGCAATAGCTACATGGCACTCTCACTGTCAAAGCTCTGCTGTTGCCGCGTCGGGAAATACTAACATTGGGAACATCAGTACCGAGCGTTGGCTCTTTCTACGCGATGCGTTTTTTACCGTGCGATGAAGCCCGTATCATGGAGATCACGGAGATCCATGAGGGAGGCCTGTGTTCAGTAGTGGACGTAATAGGGCTGAAATGATGATGATGATGATGAAGCCCATATAATTTTTTGTACAGAATATTTTTCTGTTGTAATAATAAAAACATAAACCCAAACGCGTACACTTGAATAAATAATGTCTTTCGTGAAAAAAAAAGATTGGCCTTGGCATTCTGTTAAGATAGCTAATTATAATAGCGTAAACTTAATGTTGTACAGGATGCTGCAGGGTCTGGGAAATTGTTTGAAAACGATTTGAAGGGTAAGAATCTGATGAAATTACGGGCACATTAGACCTAACAACTTTATGTCTCAGGGTGACGGGCGCAATGCAATGCAGCGTTGGTCACGTGCTTAGTGAACGAGATCACTGCATTATTGCAGTTGTTATAGATAGAAGTAACCGCTTAACATCAGATGGGCCTTTGGCGTGAATGGTCATAAAGTGGTATAAAAAATAAGTATAAGGTTTATTATTTAAACTAGCTTGTGCCCGCCGCTTCGCATGCATTGTATCCGGATAAAAAGTAGCCTATGTGTTAATCCTAGTCAACATCTATACGTTTTTTTGATACGTACGCTATAGTTTTTGCGTGAAGAGGTACCTAACAAACCTCCATACAAACAAACTTTCGGCTTTATAATATTAGTGAGATATATTAGAAAAAGTCGGGTTAGTAACACCACCTATGACTCGAGGACAGCTGGACCTATTTCAATGATCATTTGGATTTTTGTCATCGTGAAAGTTGACAGGAAAAATATTTAAATCATAAATTCTATTTCTCATACATTTATTCGGATGATGTGATGACATTTTTTGATTGTCAACTATTTAAAGGTGCGTTCAGAAAGTTTTATTATACACTCCATCACTAGAAGCTGCCGAAACGTAGGTGCTCAATGGGGAATAGAATCAAATTTTATATTTTGTGTCCCTTTGAGCACCACGTTAAAATATTGATTGGTGCTCAAATGGGATACCTTTGGAATGCCTTTGGTGCTCAATGCATAGGTGCCCAAAACTAGGTGCTCAAACGGGAATACTTCGTTTATTTTGTGACTAAACTTAAACTCCAGCTGTTAAGTTAGGTTGTAGTAGTATAGTTAAGTCTAGTAATAACTACTGCTACAACATAACTTACATTAAGAGTATGTAGTATGTAAAGTAGTAGTAGTACTACTACTCGTCTACTACCTAGTAGTAGTAGTAGTAAAGATGTTGCAGTATAGCAAACTCGTATTTACATATACCTAATGAAAGAGAAAGATGACTAGATTGATTCAGGAAACATTTTGGCCAGCAGCGGGATGAGATAGGCTAAAATTAGTACTAAGGACCATGCGGAAAAAACCGCACGGTCTATTCTCGGCCTAATATAAACTTCACGACAGTTACGTGGCATGTGGCGACATCTATTCTCGAGTCTACGAGTTCTATTTTCAAAGTTTCTGTGTCGCATACAGGGAAGAGCTTACACCGAGATTCTACCTGCATTCTATCGGATGAATCTGGATTAGGTATGGTGGTGCGAATTAGAACTTAGGTTTTAAACGATTTGGTTAAATTTGGAAATCCAAAGAACATTTAAATTATTGAATTTGTAAGGTAGGCAAGATATTAATACTTTGCTATATAATAAGCAATTATAAATTAAGATAATGTCACTCGTTTCTTGAACGTACATGCAGTTTGAACCGCTAAGGGATACCTCCGGAAGTAGGGCAGCAGCGTCTTACCGTGTATCAACAACCCATATTGCGCTCGCCAACCCGCCTGCCACGCGTGGTGAGTATGGCAATAACCCCTCATGATCAGTACTCGGCCATAAGGGAGGCATTTGTCCAGCAGTTGACTTCCTGCGGCTGAGATGATGATGATTCTTATATATAACGATTGTGTTATTGATTTATTTTCAGTTTATATAGGCTTCTTGCCTATTGGTGTATTTTGTGGTTTACAATCTAAGAGAACGCGCACCTTAATAGTATCTATTATGGCGACGCTTAAACAATTATTTAAATGATATTTTTAAATTACAATGGTAAAAGGTGGACTTGGGGAGGCCGCCTGCATACAGACTGACGCAAAAGCTAGCTTGAGTAGGCGCCAAGTCACACACACAAGTCGTAAGCGCCAAAACAGTCATTTTCGTTTCAAATAAAAACTATTGGTAACTATATAAAATCCAACCACCATTTTGAATAGGGTGTATAGACTTACATGCACAGATAATTAAGAGGCAGTAATAAGTTTCGCTCACCTGTAAAGTGAAAATCTATGTTTTTATAGAGCAGATTTCGGATTTTTTTCTGTTGTAATAGTTAATCTCAGAGTTTTAACCCTCACTATCTATGATCTATAGTTCTATAGTTTATTGCTGTTCTCTAGACAGAATGAGAGTTATAACTCTAAATAGATTCTGACTAGGTGTTTAGACAGAACCTAGTAGAGTGATCCAAAAAGAAATGGAAATCCAACATCGTCATCATCGGTTTCTTGTACGCTTCTTTCCCGCACTTGGAAAAAAAATCTGAATAGAACGAATTCAGTTATGTGCTTCATTCAATTTAAATGCGCCTTGTTCTTCTTTTGTAAATTGACTATTCTATGTAACTTTTTGCTCTTTTGAAAAAAACACTTATTGACTTTGGCTTTGGCTTCATCAATGCGTCTTCGTAAGGCACCCTTTGAAAATGCAGGAGGCCTTTGTGACTGCAGGTTGATACCCGCCGCCTCACCTTACAAATTTTTTGCCGAACATGATGAAAGTAGGAGATTTCTGAGAAAGTAGGAGACGAACAAGGAATATTGTTTAGTATGGTGCCCTACAGATATATCGCGATCCCGAGATAATTAGAGGGAATGATCGCCATTTACTCTATGTCGATCTTTATCGCGAAATAACTGGAGGATGTTTGCGCGAGTAACATTATGTAAGTATGTTTGTACTTTGTTTTATTAAGTTAGATTTATATGTGTTTTCGTCATGGGATGCCGGATGTTTCTTCTCTTCTCTTGCCCGTAGAGTGCAGTAAGAACCTGCCAAGGGATACGATAAGATGGGCAGCAGCGTCTTTCCGCTTATCAACATCCCGTACTGGGCGTCAACTCACCTGCGTGGCGAGTATGGCAACCTCTCTCATTATCTTGGTCCATGTGGAAGGCCTATGTCCAGCTGTGGACGTGGACAGCAGTCCTACAGTGATGATATTGTTTTCTTCGTTTTGATGTGTTTTTATCTAATTACATAAGATCAGCGGGATAAGGGATAATTCCATACTTGGGGATGGTTTTTATTTCTATGATAATCATTTTCTCACATAATATAAAGCTTTCAGCGCGCGGAAACGTTCTAATAAATAATATGTTGTATGCATTAACATTATAGTATGGGAGCTTACATAAAAAATGTGCGAAGATACAACTTTTCGTTCAAGGCCCTTAGAACACAGGCTTCCATAAACATTATCTACATCCACATTCAGCCCATTTTATTATTCGTAATTTTTAATTAGCAAATATTATAATAGCCATAAACATAACATGCGACATAAACATGACAGGATACGAAAACCTTATCAAAAATGTTTGATTTCGGCGAGTTCCGAACCCGCGTTTTTCAAATCGTTACGAACACCACTGGAATCGAAACATTTTGAGAACGTTTTCATTTCGTTAACATTTCTACCTAATTTTGGTAAGGCACTATAAAAATACAACTCTGCAACATTTTTATCCTGAAATATAGAAACTGAAAAAATATATTAGTCTATATGTAGGTATCTAGTGGTTAGTAAACCCACTCCTAGTATATGTTAACACTTTAGGCTGAAATACATCTATTTGTTTAAAGCTGTAACAGTGATACACAAATTGTATTAATTCACTACGTACATCATGCTTAGCTGAAAATTGAGAGAGTTTATAGTTTCATAGCTGTTAGAAGCTTTTCTAGTAAAAAGCCATTTAAAAAGAAACCAGCACGTTATACTTGTTGAAGAATTTTTTTAATGTCTAACTACTTGTGATAATCTTCACATCTTGAATTTTAAGTGGGCAGGTAATCATTTATTTATTTAAAACCTCAACAACATAATAACTTATATACGTAATTACCTACCTTGCCTTCCATGCTAGTGAAAAACTGTGTTGCGTGGCAAGGTCTCTCCAACTACAGATAGTATTTATTTGCGTCTAAAACTTGAACAGAAAGTACTAATAGGTAGTATAGGTAGCCTAACCGCTCTATTAAATACAACACGTCTTTTCTAGAATTCATGCACTTTTTATTTTGTTAAAATACACAATTATAAACGAGTTGTTATCGCGTAATTTTTGTTAAGTCTAAGACTTTTAACTATATACATATGTATATGTTTAGACTTTAGATAATCACTCGTTAGTATTATTCTATTTTATATTGCATAATGATAATTATAATAAATAATAAATAATGATAATGAAAATTATAAGTCACAATGTACGACTACTCTTCTGTTATATATTTCCATATAGAAAGATTAAAAAAGTTGACAGAGATTTGTATTAAGAAATTATTAATTTCTCTTATCGGCCAAGACACACTTTGGACTATAAGATTTTTATAGTATTTTAATAAAATAAAAAAGTAAAACAATTTAAGGATATAATATTAATATATTTCGATAAAATATAAAGATACGTTTATTTTGTCACACATCAATCAAAATATATTAATTAGCTTCTAAAACTTGTGACATAAATAGTCACTACTCAGCATCTGCTGTGGCAGAACGGGTCCTACCATAGTGCTGGTCTACCTTAGTGACCATGTGTATCTCTATGTATCGAGGAAGAAACTATGTATTTAAAAGTTACGGTATTAAACAAGGCGTACGCTGTGCTTGTCGCGTGGTAGCGGACTTGCACCTCTAGCTACTGGAAGAAACTTTTCAGGCAGTTCTGCTGCATAACATCCGGTTGTCTAATTCTTCTCGCTAGTTGGTAAAAATAATCAAAAAATACCACAGATTTCTTATTACTGTATTGGGTGATCGGGTATTTATCGCGTATCCTTTATTTTTATCGTGACGTTACGACAGGATTACACCTTAAGTGGTCGCGGCAGACTATCAAAATAAAATCACGCGATATCGAATCAATCATCCAATTATTTATTTATTTTTCAGCCGTTATTATCCCACTGCAGGGCAAAGGCGTCCCTTCCCTTCTTCCACTCCTCGCGATTTAACGCTGCTACAGGCCAAGATCTTAAATGGGCATCTAGTTCATCGCGCCATCTTCTTCTAGGTCTTCCACGTCTTCGGCTTGCGTTAGGTGGATTCCACTCCGTGGTGAGCTTTGCCCATATATCGTTTGACATGCGGCAGACGTGTCATAAATAATAATAATAAAAAATCAGTGGTATTATTTCATCATTTTTACAAACTAGCGAGAAGAATATTCAATATAATATGTGTTGTGATCGCGGATGTTTAAACAAGACTAAAACATTTGCATTTGTTCTGAGTTCTCTATTCAAAGTTATATATATCGATAACATTAATTATTAAAGCTTTTATTTTGTCAGTTTACCTTTTTATATTAAAGCTAAGCCCTAATTCTAGATCTAGTTCTAGTGAAAGCTGTTCTATTCTAATAGCTTCCTACGATTAGTGGTTCGTAGGCAACAAATAAGCGTTAGTTACTTCTAAATCCAAGCGCAGGCTTGTTCTGAATCTAAAATATTCGTGATCTATACCTACATCGTAAAATCTAGTTCCTAGACTAATAAATAAAACAAAACGTATATAACTAGAGCTTTAATTAAGGAAATCGTCTCGTCTCGTCCTTTTGTGCTGAAATTAGCTCTAGGGCTGAAATTAGCATTAAGGTTTCTACTATTAGAACACTAATTAAACAATAATATATATGTGTAGACTATATTTATCATATACATTTTCTTTAGTAAGAATTAGAGCTTTCGTTCTGAAATATCGACCTCCGACTCTGTTTTGACGAGTCAAACTATTACCTTTACATTTCCATTATAAATACACGTTTAAATATGTATAAATTAAATGTTATATATTATAAATTACTTGCAATATTTTGTGCCATAGATATCCGAAATCTAGGAATCCAATGTACAATAGTGCATTTTATTTATAGGAACATACTAAGGATGGGGATACAAAAAAATACTTCGATAGAATCGTAACTATGGTGTCGTTAACGAGTATCAATTGATCACGAATATTTGTGTTATTTTCGCAGAATAAGCCAGTCGATCTCTAAACACAAAAATCTTTTTAAAACGAACTTACTCTCTGGTCTAAACGTCACTCGGTCTGAAATAATAAAATAAGACATTAATCCCATGTCTTAAAGCTCCTTTTCCTGTACCACGTAACCTATTCTTTCAAAATCTGGGAAAGCTGTTATTATGTTTAAAGGTTTTATTCTTTTGCGTTGGTTTTATGATCCAAACTAGTGATGTGCTGGATCTCCCTAATCGTATGAAAGTTGGTTTACGATATTCTACTTGAAGCTTAACAATGGTTGTTAAACTTAGATCTTAAAACAAACATCACGACTTAGTACTCCATTTTGTAAAATACGGGGACGGGAGTATTGTAATGTCGAAGTTTATTCTGACAAGTTTTATTTTTCAAGAAAATCATCTTCATAGGATTGAATGAGCCCCCTTCGCGCGTAGGAATGCCGCAGCACTGAACACCGAATACTACGTGAGTAATCTCGCGTATTTTACAAAATGTAATTAAAGAAAATCATTTGAAAGTGAAATTAATAAATAGGTTCCATTGTCCTTTCATATTATCTGACCAAAAATCGTCTGTATTGCGAATGAGACGAAAATATTGCACATTAAATGACATAAGTATATATATATATAACTTTAAACTTTTTCTCCGGTGAAGATCTCAGGTCAGCCGTGGATACAGCTCGCTTCCTACCACAGTACTTGAAGATCTTTAGGGAAGGCCTATGTCCAGCAATGGAGGTCCTACTGCTGAGATGTTGTTAATGAAATTAACTTCAACTAAGCCAGCACATCACATTAGTTTTGGATAATAAGTTGTATAATACATATGGCAATAGAAAACTAGCAACGAGTTCCAAAACTTGGACATTTTGGATCACGTCCAGAAGTTTACAAACTTTGCACCGGAAAAGTATACTACATTTATATGTTTTATTTACAGGTAAAACCAAGACTAACTTGGTTAACCTTAGGGAAAACACAATTTTAGTAACATAAACTATATACATCCGATATGTACACATCCCTAGGTATCTCCTAGCTATATACATATATATATATATGTAGGTGTACTGTATTTTTTTTCTATAATATCTTACCTTTGTAGCAGAACACCAAACGGGAGCACGACATGAAACAAAAACAAACCAAATTTAATAAAAATAAATTTCTGTGGGGTGCCGGCAGTAGAATGTTGTCTCTCCTATCTTGTCTGTGATAATGATGATAATGGCGAATACAAATAAGCTGTGAATAATACGAATACTTGGCCTAAGCCGAGAGGATAGCTGGGCAAGCCTAATCCATTAAACAATGTCTTAGGCGCGGCTGCGTTTCGTGGGTTTCATCGGTTTACAGATGATGTTGACGCTGCACCTATACAATAATTATCTCTTAGATGGCAACAACAAAATAAACTAGTAATAATTCTTCCGTATAATCCGTAAATAAAAGTTACTGTGGCCAAAATCAGCCTGGGGCGTAATAAATTTCACAGTATGTAAATATCGTTATATATGTCAATATATTGATAGATTATTCATAATTGTCAGTTTTTATGATTATTTTTGTCTATTGTGATATTTTATCATCTTCTTTAGAATTAAGACACGGATCACTCTCACTAGATCAAGTCAACAGATCCAGCCTGGATCTAGAGAGAGTTTTCATTTTGGAAAACTCTCACTAGATCCAGTCACCCAAATACCTCTATAAATCTCTAAATACATGTTTCTTCTGACTAGGTTTAAAAAAACTCGTTTGTAACATATTTTTTTCTCAAAAAAATGCATTTTCTTGACCTGATGTTACTCAGGTAGCACTCGTTTCAGATTTATAAATTTTTTACATATGTCATTCTTGACATCTGTCAAAAGAAACGACTTGGAACTTAAATATTCAAGTTGTAATCGCATTTACATAGACACAGTTAAATTTTTTGTAAATTTTGAAACTGGATCATTTGAGAGTAAAAACTCTCACTAGATCCATAATTTATTGCAGATCACAAAACTCAATCTACTGAGAGTGACCCTATTTTTCGAATTGAAACCTCACTCCTTCACTTATATTAATTTTTACAATGTTCGAAAATTCCTAGCCACCATAAATTCTGACTGAGCCAACATTTACCATTGACCTCCAACGAGAGTGGTTTCAGTTACAAATCAAAAGAATGTTCCCTGCCCTTGAACCGTCAACTTAGAAAGGGCCTGAAGCCGATTCACATTGCTCATTACGACTGTCGAGTAGCTGTTCTGAGGATTCCTTTTCGTTTATTACTAGCCGCACTCCGCGATTTCACCCGCGTTGTTCCCGTTCCCGTGTGAATACGAGGATAAAATATAGCCTATGTTACTCATTATATAGCATTCTAATGATGAAATAATTTTGAAAATTGGTCCGGTAGTTTTTGAGTCGAGTTTATTCGTTACAAACATACAAAATACAACATACAAATCTTTCCACTTTCAAATATTTGTATAGATTCAGTAGTTACTGTCCCAGTGCAGGGCAAAGGCTTCCCTTTCCACCCTCCCAATTTTCCAAAAAGACAAACCCGTATAAAATCACTTGGTCTGCCTAATAATCATTTCCAAGACCTGGTCAGAGATTATTATTAGGGTTCTGTAGTACAAAAAGGAAGTATTAGTCTCGCTTTATCTGTCTGTCGTCGGCTTTACGAAGAGACAATTAGTCTTAGAATGCTGTAATTTAGCAAATAAAATAACCACGCCGAGATAACGGTACAGAAAAATGCTAAAAAAATATTTAGAAAAAAGTATTTGCTGACGTGATTTTTTTATTCTGTGTTTCTATTTTGTTATGTTCATCAATGTTGCCAATTTTTTTTTATCTTAACGCACATATTGTAGAAGTTATGTAAGAAAGAAAGAAAATTGTGATTTTACAATACCCTCGATGGGTTTGTGTCCACGGATCCCGGGATCAGATTTAATTGGCCACTACCTATAAGCGTACTTACAACAAGGTCTTGAAAATTGCGCTTACCTAATATGTAATACTTTCTTAGATTTTTAAATTAATAAATACTGAATTGATTTGATTTGGTACTTCAAATAAATATATAAAAGTAAACATTACTTCTACACGCGCAAATAAAATAAAAGCTATAGAAAACCTGCTTCCCATTGACCTAGAATCACAACATTTGGCAAGAAGCTTAGTCTCCCAGCAACTAAAAGTCCCAGAATCGTTAATTTCAAGCAGATTTATCGTCACAATGGCACGTGCAAGCGGCTTGGAAGCCAAGTGGACCAGCCACGTGTAATATTGCAAGTTTTTTAGGGCATAGCTTTAGCGCTATCGTCATTTCAGCTTAGATTGACATTACATTTTTTATTCATAATTATTTTCTTAATTTGTACTAAAATATTTTATATATGAATTGTGTAATATTGATATAATCAGTTATACAAGTGTTTGTATGCATATCAGCAGGATCTAGTGGTTCTAATCTTAAGTACCATCTATTGTTAAATGTAGAATGTTACCCCTCCATTCATGTCCGTGGATGCAGTAAGAGCCTGCTGAGTGCGTCTTTCCGTGTATTGACATCCCGTACTGCGCTCGCCAACCCGCCTGCTAAGCATGGTGAGTATAGTAACTACCTCTCATGGAAATCCATGAGGGAGGCCTGTGTTCAGTAGTGGACGTTTTACGGCTGAAATAATGATGATAATGATCCCATACTACGTAGGGTCGGCACAACATTAATTCATTCAGGCGAGACTTTAAGGAAATCCATTATAATATAGAAAGAAAGAAAGACTGCATCTACTGCCGGCACCCCACTAGCTTCCAACCACTACTTCGACAAAACTAGCTTCTGCTTGCAGCTTCGCACGCACTGTACCCAGTTCAATGCATACATATATACTCAATCAGTTCGGTAGCTTTGCGTAACGAGGTAACAGACATCCATACATCCATACAAACAAACTTTCATACTATAAAACATTATAGGGATTCAAATGCCCAGAAGTCGTAAAGGATAAGCTTTTATATAATTAATTTTGGTTTTTAAAATTGTGAATACGCGTACGAAATAAAATCTATTTATATAAAACAAAGTCGGGTTAGGTACACTTCTTATAACTTGAGAACGGCTGGACCAATTTCAATGATCTCTGATTTTTTTGGATTTGTTTGCGCCCGGAAGACACAAAAGTAAATATTTAATAACCTATTAAATATTTTCTTCTGTGAACTTTTTCACAGACATTTTAGACGATGACATTTTAAAGTAGTGTAAAGTAGTAGCTAATAGTCGTGTAGTAGGGCAGTTGTAGAGTAGTTGTAGAAGTAGAGTAGTAGTAGAAGTAGAGTAGTAGTAGTAATTAGTAATTGTAGTAGTAGAGCTGTACGAAGATCACCGGGACAGCTGGTTCGTTACATACGAGCGAAAATAATGAATAATAATCGATAGCAATAAGACAGTAAAATAAACACTACGCAACAAACACTACGCTGACTTTCAAATTGCAATGATTTATTTTTATGGAGGTTAGTCATGAAGTCAGCTCAAGAAACCCTTTCAACCTACCACTACTTGGCCAACGGAAACCAGCCTCAAACAAGGGTCGGCTTATTGAACCTGACATAAACAACTCGGAGTGAATCTCGTAAAATCTCTCTAGGAATTGCCGTACCTACATTTTGTCAAGTTACAACAGCGAAAAACAGTTCGGCGTCTATAAAAAAGGAGGAAGAATGTTTACAGCGTCTTAGCTCGATCTTTTTGAGATAAAAATACAGTGAAAGTTTAACTTAGAAAACACATTTAACGAGAGAGCCCAGAGTGATCTTAATATAAGGTGATCTTGCTCTCTGTTCACGATATTCCTACTTATTATTATAACATCAGCATCATCATCTCAGCCGTAAGACGTCCACTGCTGGACGAAGGCCTCCCTCATGGATCGGGAAGTACTGATCATTTTTTGCCGTACTCACCACGCTTGGCAGGCGGGTTGGCGAGCGCAGTGCGTTATGTTGTTACACAGAAAGACGCTGCTGCCCATCTTTCTGAGGTATCTAAAATATATCGACACAAAAATTGTTTAAGCGCCTAGTTAACCTTAATTTATGACTGGGACTCCGGGAATGGGTTTTGCCTAAATACACGGCGTAAGAATTATATCCTGACTATATTGATTAATTAATCAATAAATAATATGTAAACGGGTTTTTATCGCGTAAATCATCTTTATACTTAGGGTAAAAAACAAAGGTACGTTACATAAAAAACAAAGGTACGTTACATCGAAATGCAGCCGAGGGTATGTATTGGGTTACATACCTTTGTTTTTTTTTTAAATCAAAATGTGTTGTTATAGTGAATGTCTCAAAGAGAGAGTATATTGATAAATTCGTCTTTTAAATACAGTGTAGTTAAAGCCCTATTAAAATGTTACTTTTCCGGAAAGTTATAAACCTTTAGCAACAAATCTAAAAGGGCAAGAAACTTTTGGAAAGGCCATACTTCGCCCTTTGGGAGAAAAGTTCTATATAAACGCGCATAAACTACCCCAAAATCGTAAAGTTGCACTTACAATAACAATAGAGTTTTTTATGACTGAATGCTTAGGAGTTAGGGATACAACACCCATGGGTAAAACTTTTTTAAGTGTTGTTAAAAAACTGAATAACTGTTAAAAAAAGAACATTTATTTCGAGCATATAAAACTCATATAAAGGTACTCGGGTCACCGATATAGCCAAACGGATTAGCACGTTGAAGTGGCAATGGGCAGGACAGATGCAGACAGATGCAGATGTAGCTCGCAGAACAGATGGCCGATAAGGCCGAAAAGTTCTCGAGTGGAGGCCACGGACTGGCAAGCGCAGCGTAGGATGTCCACCAAAAAGGTGGGATGATGACCTGGTGAAGACCGCAGGTCGACGGTGGATGCAGATCGCTTCCAACCGCAATAACTGGAAATCCATGAGGGAAGCCTATGTCCAGCAGTGGACGTCCTACGGCTGAAATGATGATGATGAAAGGTACTTACAATTCATTTGAGAAGACTTAAAATTTAATTGGATTGCTGGGCAGGTGTCGCTCACAGCAGTGTCTTGTGTATACGTGCAGTCCACCCTAGCAGCTATCATTGCCAGGAGGGTGATGGAGCTAGCCTGCAACCTGCGCACCAGGGACGTGGCACCTTTGCGCGTGGTGGTATGGAAACAGTTTATTTTTTTTTATTTGTACACTAGTCCGTGACCATAGGCGTATTCCTCGAAATTCTTATGAGCTCTCTCAGTCCACAGACCGAGGCGCTCAGCAACACCATATCATCAGCATAACTGAGGTTATTAACGCAAATATCATCTTTATGATATCCGATATGGTTTAGGTTAAAGATTTCTAAAATGTAAAAAAAAACGGGCGTAGCACTACAGGGACCGCGCCTGAAATTGTGTTGTGGTATATATCTATTAAATTATATCAATTAAGCTGCCGCTCACGTCTTATAAAAACTTTACCAGCGGATAAGATAACCAACTTTTGCTACGTTTTATTGATAGAATGTTTTTAGTTCAATAAGTTTTTCTTTTGTGTATTTTAGTCTTGCTGTTGTCGACAATTTTGGTTGACAGGTAGATAACGCCTTCGGATTTATGCCCACCATTTGTACTTTTCCTGTTTTTATCTAATTGTGTGAAGTAGAGATTAAATAATAATAATCCTGTGTGGAAAACAACACAAAAACCAAGGACTTCATGTTCTTGGTTCTTGTAATGCTTTGCATATCTACTCGTTTTTGTATCGGGCTAAGATTGTAGACTCAATTTTCAGGTTCAATTTTACTTGCTAAACTTTCGCGATTTGTTAACATATTACTAAGTTTTAAAATTACAGGATTTTATCACGTAACTCTCTTATAGGACAAATTGTCCTCCCGCGACCAAAAACGCTTAAACGTGTTCGAAAAGTCGGGAAAATAGGGTACGCAATAAAATCCTGTAATATTAAAACTAAATAATAGGTTCAATTTAATTTCAATTCAAAAGCTAAAGAGCTTAAAGAACATGTAAGATAACAGAGTCACTAAATCTATAATATTACTAGTGTACATAATGTGTCCGTCCTAGTTTGGCAGTACAGAAAGATAATATGATATTTTACAAGCTTAGATTTTAACTTAAGACAGTTTGTATTTTTTTTTGTATCCTTGTAATTATTTACACAATAATATAATTAATCATTGCCGTGGGGTGCCGGCAGTAGAATGTTACCCCTCCTCTCCTACCCGTGGATGCAGTAGGAGCCTGCTAAGGGACACCTCCGGAAGATGGGCAGCAGCGTCTATCCGTGTATCAACATCCCATACTGCGCTCACCAACCCGCCTGCCAAGCGTGGTGAGTATGGCAACTACCCCTCATGGAGATCCATGAGGGAGGCCTGTGTTCATCAGTGGACGTTTTATGGCTGAAATGATGATAATTAATGATTCATTATAGGAGAGGCCTTGAATCTCGAATCACAGCCTAGGCTAGTTCAAGATCCTAAGGAATCAACAATAAAATTGTAATATTATGTGTCAATTAAATAAATGATTATGATTATTATCTACAATACTTTAAATACAATTATCGTCTCAATAAAACACGTTCCAGACTTTGAAGGTTAATTTTTGTTAATGTCCCGTCTGTGGTTTACATCTTTGGTGTTAATTTACTATTATGAGCCAAACAAACCACAAATTGCTAAATGGATTGCAGCCGCGGTTTCGGTTAGCTCTGTTGATTAGTATTCGCTCCGTAAAGGCATCTGATGCCTTGAATCTGTAGGTCTACCATGAGTTTTTATATCAATATATAAATAATAAAAACACAGTCAGGTAAGTTTAACCTCTTATAACTTGAGAACGACTGGACCGATTTTAATTATTTTAAATTTTGTAACATTGTAGGCTATTTGAAAATATGTTTACCTAAACTCAATTTCAATTTAAAACATTTAACGAAAATGATGATGACATTTTTTGGTTGTGAAATATTTATTAGTTCGTAAAGAAATTGTTCTGTGTTACTTGATGTAAGCTCGAGCTATTTATATTTTTGCTTAATTTAGGTACTAGTAGTAGTCGAGTGGTAGTAGTAGTGTATCGTAGTAGCAGTAGAGTAGTAGAAATAGGTAGTTGACTTTGAGACGTGACAAAGTTCGCCGCGACAGCTAGTGTTAGTTTAAACATATATGTTTACGTAAACAGTAAACACTGTGCGGTAATAGGCAATTTGCACAGTAGCCGGTGTAGTTGTAGATACATGAGCCCTGATAACACAAGCAATATAACCTATGTACACAAGCCATAAAAATACGTGATAAAATTAAGCTATCACCCTGCCCGATGTCATGTTCTACCGTAATCATTTACTTTAAGGGTGCATTAAGCCTCGTTGACCCTATAGCAGTTAACACGTTATAACGCCGGCTTCCAACGTTTGCCCAGAATTTGCTTTATACGCATCACGTTTTCACCGGGGGCTGAGATGGATTTTAGCTGCGAGATAAAGACATCAAAAAATCGTGTATTTTTGAATGGATCGTAGATGTGATCGTACATGTTCGATATCCTTTTTTTGTATTTAAATTTTTTCGATAATATCAAGCTTTAAATTAAGTAAAATAGTACAAACATAATGTGGCTAAAAAACGCTAGAAACATTTTCTAAGCATAGGTAACATATGAATATTGGGTAAAAGTAAACTTTACCTTAAATAAAATTTACATAATTATTATTATTATAATTATTATTAACATAAATATTAATTTTCATCCATTAATGTATTAAGAACAGAAAAGTAATAGATTTTTTTTGTAGGTATTATTTTAAAAGCTTCGTTCGATTTAAGTATCGATTTTGAACCAATGTCACGAGACATTTGGATACAATAAAGTACACGTGTCATGACGAGATATATCATGTATTTTTTAAAAAAAATATTATATCTAATAAAAAAGATATCTTGAAAATTGTCTATATTTTGATGGTTACATAGTAGAACATTTCATGCAAATGAAAAACCTTATCGAAAACATCCATCGTTGCCTAACCGATTATTATCGTACCTGTAGTAATTTTGTTGACATAAAAAATAATAATAAAGTAAATCCATAATTGGCTGTCAATTGGCTGTCGTATGTACGATGAGGTTATTAATTCTGAAAGCTGTGAATTATGTGTAATAAAAAATATCCGAATATGATCTTATCAAAAATTTAGGCGCAAGCCGCTTCAAAATTCATTGTTAATACTATTACATTTTTCAAAGAAAACAAAGATATTCCAAAAAATGTGTGTTTATAATTACGAGTGTGATGTCTCATGTACAACATCCTTAGTGCGAGAGTCCAAGCACTTGATCCGTATGTAGAAACCTCATAAAAAGACCAACTAGTGCACGATACTCTCTACTTAAAGTTGTGTTGTTCAACACTATGTCAGTGTTGGGGCCGGGTGGCGCGAAATGGCCCAATGTAGGCTACCTTGTCACCACAGCCTTAGCGCGACAATTTACATAGTAACTGAGTGTTTATACGCGGAGCCTGCAGCCTCGCTAGCAGTGTGGTCCAAGAAGCTACTGTTTGCGACTAAATAAAATAAATAAATTCTAGACTCATGTCATCATCATCATCTCAGCCGTAGGAGGTCCACTGCTGAACGAAAGCCTCATGGATCTCCAAGAGATCATGAAAGGTTGTTGCCATACACACCGCACTTGGCACGCGGTTTGGCGAGCGAAGTACACGTTATTTATACACGGAAAGATGGTGCTGCTCACCTTCCGGAGGTATCCCTTAGCAGATTTACTGCATCCTCGGGCAAGAAAAGAGACATTCCACTCACCCCACGGCAACGTATATTGATGTTTTGGGTAATAATGTGTTGATTAAACGAAACAAGAGGATATGAAAACGCTACGAGATTCAACGCTGAAAAAGCTACATCCTCGTATTTTTAAAATGAATAGTAACTGATTTTATACATGGAGCCTGCGGCCTGGCTAGCAGAGTGGTCCAAGCGACTACTGTTTGTGGAATAAATATAAACTTCGATAAGCTGTCAATAATTTTGACGCGGCGATCACTTTTGACATGTGTCGTTTTTGACAAATTCTGTAATTTTTGACATCTGTCATGTTTCACATCTGTCAAATAAATCGATTTGGAATCTTCCAGTCATAATCGCATATACATGGATACAGTTTATTTTTTTGGAAATTTTGAAATTGGATTATTATTTATAATTTATTGCTGTTCTAAAACCTCGATTTACTGAGAGTTTCCCCCTGACGGGAAAACTAAATCCAGAGTGGAACTTTAGACTGGATCTACTGAGAGTGATCCGAACATTTTGATTGAAATTTTCATTTGTATAAATAATGCCGTAGTTTGGAGTAACGCTTAAAAGTATAAGAAACTCAATTTGTTAAGCATACAAAGCCTAAGGACAAGCGAACGCAACGAGAGATACATTTATACCAATGCCAAAAGAATGTGTATAAAGATTTTTGAAAAAATTGTATGTGTGTGCTGATGTAGCATATAAAGAATTTATATATCTAGAGATATACGTAAAATGCTACGAACTTGCATGGATCGTAATATGGTTATTTATATTAATGCTTATTAGTGTAGTTATAATGTGTTGTAAGTTGTAATAATTCACGTCCAATATTAAAACTCTCGCTAGATCCTGACTGGATCTGTAGACAGGATTTAGTGATAATGTTCTACGTAACTGTGTTTAAACACTATATTATGTATTTATGTATTATGTATTTAAAAACTAGTTATACTCGTGCGTGAATAGTTTTTAATCGCTTTAATGTCATAACTTAAAGCGCGAAGGAAGGGGGAGCAGGAAGGCTGGCGCCGAGGCGACGCGACGACGCCCCACAAAAAACAACTATATTATTGAGCTTGAAGGGTTCAGGCGCTTCAGTTGAATCATCGCTGTACCAAGTATGATTACAATATCGCACACCTGAGTATTACTTAAATGCAGATCGTGCAAACGATGTTCAACGTTAAAAACATGGAAACTTGACTTTAGAACGAATCTTTAAATGCATTTAAAACACAACATAATTACGAAGTATCGAAGAAATTCCATTTAAATCTGATTAGATGACGCAATATTACTGCTGAGCAAAGCATACATAAACGTTAGTTGTATATTTTTAAAGTGATATATTTGTGGATGGACGGGCCAAAACTATGTAAGAGGTGCTGAGTTTTTGTGAGCGTGATGCGTGAATGATTCAGTTTTATATGTGTTGTGTGTTTCTTTTGTTTCCATTTGTGATAATTTAATTGATATACATTTTATAGGTATTGTGTAATAATTTAATTTAATTAGTAATAATTACAATTACAATTTTAATAAGAAAAGTAATTTGCACAATGTAATTGCTAGAAATAAAAATTAACTCGCGTTGCCCACTATTAGGCTACGTAAGGTCAATTTATATTTCAGAGGGCAGTGTACGCGCTTCCACAAAAAAATTCCTAAAGAAATGCAGCAATTTTCTATCAATATATATCAAGTTTAAAAAAATAATAAAATGTAATCTTCACAATAAAGCTTACAATACAATATCTGATTAATTTAAGAAATTATTATCTATAAGACAAAACTGCTTGGAATTAAAATTGCTCCAACTCATTAACAACTAAAAAACGAATTATTAAAAAGAACTATGTTTTCTAATCGCATCTTATCACAGTGCTTAAAACAGGGAAGTGAACAGATTCATTCATGTGCTTTATTTCCTGTTAACATATTAATTATGTTTTTTTTTCTATCGTTAGTTGACGTGTCTATGTTTTGTCATTGCAAACTATGGAAATAAATGGATGAATTTATGAATCTAATTAGCCATAAGTTTCTTACTGGTGGGCCTCCTCATGCATAATAACTAATAATTTAATTTTATACATTTTGACATAAATTAATTATCTTCCAATAAAGTAAGTAATTGGTTGTGTAACCGTTTCTTATGAAGTAAATAAATAAATAAAGCAAAAGCTACCAACTATTGATTTTGTGCAGTAACGTTTACAGCACGTTGCGTCAATGCACAAAGTAAATCGCACAATTTGTTGAAAGTTTTACTATTTCACAACGAAGATTTTCATCATAATTCATCATTTCAGCCATTGACGTTTACTGTTGGACATAAGCCTCCCTCATGGACCTGCAGGTATTGCGGCTGAAGCGGCCAGCATCCATCGTTGACCAGCATACAAAATACTAAAATACTAACTAAATATTATATCAATTAAATAAATTGTAAATTTTGAAACTTTATACCTTACCAGATCATCCCCCCATCTTGTGGACGTCCTACTCTGCTCTGTGAAGACACTAATCGAAGCTAATCGATATCTACCTTTCAACATATGATTGATATAGAACTAGACTAATTTATATTACTTTTTTATATTTTTCTCACAAAATGTATGTATGTGCACACTTAACACGTGCTTTAACGGTAAAGGAAACATCATAAGGAAACCCGCGGCTGAGTTGCTTCAGACGTATTAACCTGTTCTTTCTTCTGACTAATAGTTGACTAAGCTGAGAGGATGGTATAGGTGCTGGGCAAGCCTAATCCATCTAATAATTTCTCAGGCACTGCAGCGTCCCGTACAGCATGATTACCAGTTGCTGACGCTGCATAAATCATATATAATAGATGCAAAGGCCTTACTTATGTAGAACATAATACATTTTTACTTTCATTGTGTTACTATATTTCTACAAAAAACGTTTTACAAAAAATTCATAGAAAACTTTAAAACTGTATTCCGTAAGCCCAAACGAATTTATGTCGCGATGAGCGCGTTGATGCAATTTCAATGCATAGATTGTGCCTTGTGTCTGTCAAATTTCCCAGTTCATAACTCAATCGCACTCAATTTGAATCTTATTCGCACAGCACGCTGGTTGCGACCCGCTTGCAGTATGACGCGCTATCTGCACGGAAATTGAAAATGTGCAGTTTGATGTTGCTCTCGTCACAAAATAAAATTCCCTTCAGGAAATATTGCAAAAGTTTACAGCGAATACCGTTTTCATAGGAAATATAGGTTACCGCTATAATGTTATTTACCCTGCTATTGGCACATCGCGACCTAGTTACCAGTATCTAAATGCAATGAACATGAAGGCTCATGTTTTTCGGGGTATATCTTTTGACCTCGGAACCGAAAAGCGCTCCGAGTAGGCTTCCCCAATTCTGTTTTGTTTATGTTGGTTTGTTCGGGAGTTTGTTCAAGCTAAACCAAACGACCAAAAATCTAGGTAGTTTCTTCGCCACCATTAAAACGCACGTACTGCAACTTACTTGGTCACATACTCAAAAATGACAGCGCACAAACTGTAACAAATCCTTCTCCAGATAGGTAGGTATGTCGTAGGTTATTGGATAGTGTTCGATAATTTGTTTATTTGATTTGTTGTAAAATTTTATTAAAACATATTTACAATGATTAAATAACTTGACACTGGCGGAATTGTGTAACACCAAAAACAAAAAGCCATAAAATAAAAAGACAAGGTATGCCGTCAGAATATTGACAGCTGTCATTTTAAAACTAGAAGCAACTTATTATATATAAGCCCACAACGAGACTCTTTTAGGTTGCGGCCATAATGTTATTTACCCTGTTCTTGTCGCCCCCTAATATACATAGCTGTCTATCTCTGTCTGTCTGTGTATTTGACGATTACAACCGAACGCGTTGACCGATTTACATGAAACCTTTTTTGTTAGCATCGTCTTAAAGAGAGAGAAGATACTGATTGATTTTGGTGACCCACAGTTGGTGGTCGCAGGGACCGGAGTTATTGTGACCTCAAAAGGTCAACAAAAAAATAAAAGTCTTCAAATGGCCGAAAACGTTCAAAAACCCAAAAATGCCATTTTTGACCTTTGGTGACCTTTTGAGGCCTTCGCCTCCTTTTCTGGTACCTCCGTACCAATGCTTGTCTAAATGCAATGAAGACGAAGGGTCACGTTTTTCGGGTATATCTTCTGACCTTGAGATCTAAATGACATTGATGAATGATCTGATTTCGGATTCATCTTTGCTAGGGTGTGGAGAAGGGTTATGAACAAAGGAGGATATACTATATACACATAGTAGGTATATAATATGTATAGAATAAGGTATATATATTATGTAAGAAGGTTAAGCCGTGGGGTGCCGGCAGTAGAATGTTATCCCTCCTCTCCTACCCGTGGATGCAGTAAGAGCCTGCTAAGGGACACCTCCGGAAGATGGGCAGTAGCGTTTTTCAGTGTATCAACATCTTGAACTGTGCTCGCCAACCCGCCTGCCAAGCGTGGTGAGTATGGCAATAAACCCTCATGATCAGCACTTAGAATCAATAAGGGAGGTCTTGTCCAGCAATGGACGTGGACTGAGGTGATGATAAACAACTTTCTCTGTAGGTAATTTACACAAAATATGTAACACCCGTGGGGTGCCGGCAGTAGAATGATACCCCTCCTCTCATGCCCATGGATGCAGTAAGAGCCTGCTAAGGGATACCTCCGGAAAATGGGCAGCAGCGTCTATCCGTGTATCAACATCCCATACTGCGCTCACCAACCCGCCTGCCAAGCGTGGTGAGAATGGCAACTACCCCTCATGGAGATCCATTAGGGAGGCCTGTGTTCATCAGTGGACGTTTTATGGCTGAAATGATGATGTAACACCATTTATCGAACCAATAGCCAGCAACAGGTGGTTTGAACTGTTCCATGGGTACTTGCGTTTTCGCCATAAAGCCTTGTCTGCGTGTTCATGGCGTATCATAGCGTTTTTATTATAATGTCGGCTAAACGTTTTACGAGTTAATTATGGTAGAGTTATTTTTAAACGCTTTTAGCTTATTGTTTTACATTACGACTAGAATAGCTGTAGTAACACTGAAGAATTCTTTTCGCTTCTCGCTGATAAAAGTTTGTATTAGTATTTTCAAGGTTATTTTATGCTGGTATTGTATTGATTGACATATTTTTTTTAAATAAACCTTTTAAAAATTCATGTTTTTTTGCTCTCCTACTTTTTTTATGCGTTGAAACCCCCCTTTTACGTTAGTACACATACACATACTACAAGCATTTTAATAAATAAACGTATTAATATTATATACTAACGCATTAATATTATATACTAGCCCCTATCCGCGGTTTCACCTGCGTAGTTCCTGTTCCTGTGGGAGTACAGGGATAAAATATAGTTCTTGTTACTCAGAGATAATGTAGCATTCTAATGGTGAAAGAGTTTTGAAAATAGGTCCGGCAGTTTTTGAGTTTATTCGTTACAAATATACAATATACAACATAAACATATTCAGTCACCTGATTCCCATAGTTTAGCTTAGTTTTTGGATGGATGGGTGATACTTGTAATATTCAGCACTTAAAAAAACGTACGCATAATCCAACAGACTATGTAGTGTGCTATATCTGTGTGTACTATATATTATAATAATATTATAAAGAGGAAAGATTTGTATGTTGTATTTTGTATGTTTGTAACGAATAAACTCTAAAACTGCTGGACCGATCTACAAAATTCTTTCATGATTAGAATGCTATATTATCCCTGAGTGACAAAGATTTTATCCCATATTTATCCCAGTATTCTCAAGGGAACGAGAACTACGCGGGTGAAACCTCGGAGTGCGGCTAATAAAACTGTCGACTGCAGGGTTGCAAATAAATGAAGGAATTAAATACTTACTTATCAAAACTTAATTATCCGTTACTCAGAGGAAACTCCAAGCTTGTTGATTTTAGAGAAAAGCAAAAGAATTTCTTTTAGTTAGTAAATACGGCGGATGACGACAGACAGACATAAAGCCTCTCTTCTGAAGACGGACGATCCCATGAAAATTTAATTACATGATTCATTATTAACTGTATAGCATGGAATATGCGCGGTACCTATAATATAAGTGCAAAATATAATTAGTCAAAAATATCACAAATAGAGAGGGCTCGGAAATGGCTATTCTCGGGGTTACTCCACGGGATCGAATCAGAAATACGGAGATACGTACGAGAACTCGGGTCATCGATATAGCCAAAAGGATTTGCACGCTGAAGTGGTAATGGGCAGGCCATGTAGCTCGAAGAACAGATGGCCGATGGAGCCAAAAATATCTCGAGTGGAGGCCACGGCCACGGACCGATTCGCAGCATTTTTCATAGCTGATTTACACAATGGCCAGGCTAGAATAGCTAGCAAGCTAGAATCTTTTAATCCAGTAAAGTGGGCTCAACTTTATTAGGCTTGTTATTTAACGTATTGGCTACATCCACCTATTTATGTTAAGCATAGAAGTAATTTTGTCAAGGTAACAGAAGAGCGTGGCCAGCTTAAGTTATAACAAGCTTAATAAATTAAAAGTGAGTCCAAGTGCCAAATTGAAGTTTTCCATTTTTTTGCAGTTTTACTCTCTAAGATATAATTTAGCCATAGAGAAAACACTCATGCAGCAAGCTTCACTCTTGAGTAGTATATTTAATTACCCAGTCCAAGCGCAAACGAAATATTTTGATACGCAAAACAAGCCCAAAAACCAATTAATTTTATAATTAATTTTTTATTCCTTTTATACATAACAAGCCCAAACGACATAGTGTTACGCATCAGTAGTCCACGCGACATTATATCATTTATTTATTTATTCAAAGTACACTGACATCGAAAGTATTTACAAATTATAAAAAAACACATACATATAGGTATTAATCTGATACATATGATATATCATGCCACTGAAATGTTACATTTACGATTATATTACATTTTTTTTTTTAAATTTATATTTTAGGCTAGGTTTTTCAGTAGCTTAATCTGTTAAGCACATTTTTTCTTGGATTTAGACTAGTCGAAAGCTCTTTATGATGCGGAGGTTATCTGCCTATAAACAACTGCTACACCGCGATGTTCACGATTTATAAGCACGTGACTAACGCTGTATTGCATTGTCACCCCGAGTCATAAGGTCTCATGTGCCCGCTTAGAGTCGCTCTGCTATGGAGAGGGCTATACTCAGGGTTTCTCTACGGGATCGAATCAGAAATGAGGAGATACGAAGAAAAACTCGGGTCACCGACATAGCCAGACGGATTAGCAAGTTGAAGTGGTAATGGGCAGGCCATGTAGCGCGCAAAACAGATTGTTGATGGGGCTGTAAAGTTGTTGAATGGAGGCCACGGACCGGCAAGCGCAGCGTAGGATGTCCACCTTCAAAATGGGCAGACGACTTGGTAAGAACCGCAGGTCAGCGTTGGATGCAACCCGCTTTCAACCGCAATACCTGGAGATCAATGAGGGAAGTTTTTGTCCAGCAGTCGTCCAGACGTCCTACGGCTGATATGATGATGATGTGCTCGTTATTTCAGCGACTCCTCAAACCATAACCCAGGAATACAGACATACTTCAGATGTTACAGGTCATCATTTCAGCCGTTACACGTCCACTACTGAACACAGGTCTCCCTCATGTATCTCCATGAGGGGTAGTTGCCATACTCACCACGCTTGGCAGGCGGATTGGTGAGCGCAGTACGGGATGTTGATACACGGAAAGACGCTGCTGCCCATCTTCAAATTCAAATTCAAATTCAAATTCATTTATTGCGAAAATGGGTTACATACAGATGTCAATAATATAAAAGTCCTTCCATAATCAACTTTACAGCATGCAATATTCAATACATTACATACATATAGGTATTAATCTGATACATATGATATATCATGCCACTGAAATGTTACATTTACGATTATATTACATTTTTTTTTTTAAATTTATATTTTAGGCTAGGTTTTTCAGTAGCTTAATCTGTTAAGCACATTTTTTCTTGGATTTAGACTAGTCGAAAGCTCTTTATGATGCGGAGGTTATCTGCCTATAAACAACTGCTACACCGCGATGTTCACGATTTATAAGCACGTGACTAACGCTGTATTGCATTGTCACCCCGAGTCATAAGGTCTCATGTGCCCGCTTAGAGTCGCTCTGCTATGGAGAGGGCTATACTCAGGGTTTCTCTACGGGATCGAATCAGAAATGAGGAGATACGAAGAAAAACTCGGGTCACCGACATAGCCAGACGGATTAGCAAGTTGAAGTGGTAATGGGCAGGCCATGTAGCGCGCAAAACAGATTGTTGATGGGGCTGTAAAGTTGTTGAATGGAGGCCACGGACCGGCAAGCGCAGCGTAGGATGTCCACCTTCAAAATGGGCAGACGACTTGGTAAGAACCGCAGGTCAGCGTTGGATGCAACCCGCTTTCAACCGCAATACCTGGAGATCAATGAGGGAAGTTTTTGTCCAGCAGTCGTCCAGACGTCCTACGGCTGATATGATGATGATGTGCTCGTTATTTCAGCGACTCCTCAAACCATAACCCAGGAATACAGACATACTTCAGATGTTACAGGTCATCATTTCAGCCGTTACACGTCCACTACTGAACACAGGTCTCCCTCATGTATCTCCATGAGGGGTAGTTGCCATACTCACCACGCTTGGCAGGCGGATTGGTGAGCGCAGTACGGGATGTTGATACACGGAAAGACGCTGCTGCCCATCTTCAAATTCAAATTCAAATTCAAATTCATTTATTGCGAAAATGGGTTACATACAGATGTCAATAATATAAAAGTCCTTCCATAATCAACTTTACAGCATGCAATATTCAATACATTGTTTAAAATTAAAGAAATAAAGTATTATCTAAGCAAATAAATTAATTAACAGCACACACAAATAAATATGTCAATAAAGTAGGTAAATATTACAAAATATGTCAACTACGAGCATGTTAATATTAGGTCTTTACCTATGAAATTGCCGTTTTGTATGGAAGAAATAAAAGTACTTTTTTTCCTAACTTTTTTATTTCTATTACTCAAAGTAACACCCCATGCAATCGACGCATCTTTGCCAACGCATTGGCAGTTTATTGATGCCCTTCTTGTAAAAATCAGCTGCACGGGAGGCAACAAACTCTTCAAAGGCATTTTGTACTGCCCCTCGGGAATTTAATTTTTTACCCACTAAAAAGTTGTCTAAATTTTGAAAAAAGTAATAGTCGGTAGGTGCAAGGTCTGGTGAGTATGGCGGATGAGGGAGAGCTTCCAACCCCAGCTCTTGCAGCTTGGAAACTGGTCTGTTGTGCAGTATGGGGTCGCGCGTTGTCGTGAAGGAGCAGTAGGGACGACCGATTGACCAAAGCTGGTTGCAGATGTGCAAGCTTCTCCATCATTGTCTTCAGTTCTTTACAGTACACATCTGCAGTAATGCTCATGCCGTTTTATAAAAAAAACTGTGGTGAATCACACCCGCACTAGACCACCAAACTTTTTAGGGGTCATTTTTGGTTTAGGGCATTGCTTTGGTGATGAACCAGGATCTAACCAACTTGTTGAGCGCTTTCGATTGTCGAACAGAATCCATTTTTTATCGCACGTAACAATTCGGTTCAAAATTCCTTTATTTCTTTGTCTGTTGAGCAGCGCGAGACAAGTCTCAACGCGTACGTTGCGCTCGCCAGCGCTAAGTTCGTGGGGTACCCATCTATCAAGCTTTTTTACCTTGCCAATTTGTCGCAAATGGATCAATATTGTTTTGATGCTAACATCAAAAGCTGCTGCTAGCTCAGCTGTAGATTGAGTTTCGTCAGCTTCCACAATCGCCTTTAATTCATCATTGTAGACAATAGTCTTCGGACGGCCACGAGCTTCATTTTTCAAGTCAAAATTTCCAGAACGGAACCGGGAAAACCAATACCGGGTTGTCCGTTCGTTTGTACAGTTCTCTCCGTAAACGTTTTTGATGTTACGTGCCGTTTGTGTCACGTTGGTGCAACGACGGAACTCATATTCCATAATTACACGATTTTTTAAGGTACCTATTATGACGAAAAATGTTCAAATGTAAGGAAAATACAACGTTAATCAATAAACAAAAGACTGAGTTTGTAAAAAGAATGTCATGTTTTTAAAACAAAATTAATTTGAATTTGAAATACCAAGCCATGTCAAATTTTTTTTTATTTGAAATTACCAGTACTGAAGAACGGCAATTTCATAGGTAAAGACCTATTATTTAAATTTCAATGAATTAATTATAAGCACAGAAGAATAACTTAATAAAGTTAGATAAAAATGTCAATTACATTCAATTTTATCATTTAAATAGTCATTAATAGAATAGTAAGCTTTTTCTAAGAGTAGTTGTTTAACTTTAAACTTAAAAATATTATATGAGGTGGTTTCTAATACAGATTTAGGTAAGTGATTGTATAGTCTTGGTGCCATGCAAAAAATGCTTTTGCTAAGCAATGCGGTTCTATGTGACGGACATTGAATTTTACAGTTTAGGCGCTTACTTTTCAATTTGTTATAAAGTTGTAAGTTGCTTCTCACAAATTGAACCACCTCATATATATAAATACAAGGCAAGGTCAATATTTTAAGACTTACAAAATATGGTTTGCAGGTGTCAGTCTGTTTTAGTTTGCTGATAGCCCTAACGCATTTCTTTTGTGCCCTAAATATCACGTCTTTATTGGTTGAGTTTCCCCAAAACATAATACCATACCTCAGAAGGGATGCTACATATCCGTGATAGGCTGTTAGAACAGTAGAGGGACTTGAAGTTTTAGACAGCATGTACAAAGCATCTTCCGGAGGTATCCCTTAGCAGGCTCTTACTGCATCCACGGGCAAGAGAGGAGGGGCAACATTCTACTGCCGGTGCCCCACAGCAACGAAAGTTACAGGTACTTTTACTCATTACTCTGAAACACTTTAAAGAACCCGCATATATTAAAGCTTCATTTGAATAATTGCAGCCGCTCCGCTGTCGGATAATGCTGCGATCAAAACTAATTAGCTAAGTGAAAACCTTGCTTACGAGCTGATTAAAACCAAGTGTTTACACAGTCTTATGCATTTATTATACAATGTTGTTTTTCACGCTCAGCTTCGATTCTATCAAATAATAAGGAAAATTAACAATTCTGGGAGCACAACTTTTAAACATACCACCCGCGATATAATACATTTTACGCAATTTTAGTTAGCTTTAGTTAAGAAGTACGCCTACAGAATTGACACTAATTTTCATTTCTTAAAGCAGAAAATGTAACTGTAAACTGACTGACTGATATATCAATGCACAGCCTAAACCACTGGACCTAAAAACATGAAATTTGGCACACATATACCTTGAGTATTCTAAAGGTGCACTAGGAAGGGATTTTTCGAAATTCTTACGGGATAGGGAATAAACGGGATTTATATTTTCGAATCAAAGTGGCTCTGCGTAAAAAAGGGGATTTTACGTTTTATGACTTCGACGCGGACGAAGTCGCGGGCAAAAGCTAGTGCAATATGCAAGTTCTAATTACACAAGTTTCGAATCGTTATAATTTTACGTGTGTCAATATCAAAGCGGTAATAAACTTTCGACTGCTTGAGACTGTTAATTCATATCCGAGTGCTAAATGACAAAATTGACTACCAAAACAGATTTATTCACAACATCCGTGCCATTTACAGCGACGTCACCTGGCAACCCTGCAATTGCCGGAGTCGCCGGAACCGGCGCTTCGCCGACATCCGGCGCGCCGCCGCCGCTTTGGAAACGTTATGCTTCTGAATATACCCTCTTAATTGCGTGTTCTTGTACTGTTATAGTACCTATGCTCTGATGTCTGTAGGGTTGTTTTTAAGTAATCGACTATGTTTGTATTTGTTTATTTTGCAACTGAGTGTTGATTAGGTAAAAAGTTAGCTAAAAAGCAGAAGAACGTTCATAAATGGGCCGTCCACTAGCGCACTAGCGGAGCGGAGCAGGCTCACTATTGACCGCTGCATGCCCAACCCCCAGAGTATAAAGGTCAGTGGCGCCCTTCCCTTAGCCGCGGGACCTCCTATCACAAGAAGAAGAAGACTAAGCAACACTGGCTGACTAATGGCATCTTTTGAATGACCCTGGAGTTGAAACCGGGGTAAGGAAGTGTAACCTCGAGGCCCTACCCGGAGACACGGGTCCGGAAGACAGAATGATGATGATGATGATGATCATTATTGACACATTTTGACAAGCAAACTTTATATTGCCGATAATGGTAATTGTATAAATGTGTATCTTATCTACTAATCGAAAGAGTTAGGCTGAGCGCAGACTTGAGTTACGGTAGTTTTTAGACAGACTATTGCTTTACAAAAATTATGAAGACGCGCCAACTTCAAACAAAAAGTCCCATAGACAAAATTGTCTAATACCTACAAGAACTGCACGGCGACAAGTCTGACTAACGATTGTCGGCTTCCCTTTTGTATGTATGCGGGCGCGCACATCAAAGGCAAAACAGTCTAGTGACGTACCCCCCTCTCTTTTAGTCTCGTCCGAGCTTTCAGAGATTTCTGTAGATTATCAAAAGTTGACACGTTCATTCCGAAATACTTTAAAAAGTTCCGGGGGTGTTTTCTTAATTTATAAAACAGTGTATAAAATTTTCCTTATAACAGTCTTTCGCTATTTAAGGGATGAACCCAATATTTACGTCTACGTCGTTTTGCAAGGGAACGCGTAACTAGGACGCTTAATACAACAGTATCGATGAAATCCATTTTGATGCTGAAAAAGAATTGACGCACACGGTGCGGTCGTACTAGCCAGAACAGTTTCGTTTTAGGCGTGCGACGTGTCGTAGGCAAAACAGTTTCGTTTTCGTTTTAAGTCAGACTTGTCTATGTGAGGAAATTCTGTCTCAAAACTGTCGTGACTCCAATATGCGCTCAGCCTTAGCGAAGCGAACGAGGTTCGTAGTAGCACTAGTTGCGCCTTACGTGTTTACGCGTTTCGGTTGAATGTTTGTGTCCGCAATTTTCGTCCGAGGATGACTCTTGTACGGATGATCGGATTTTGATGAAATTTAAAACTTAAGAAGATTATTTTCAAAGAAATGCCTTATCAAAAATTTTACGAATAACCTTATCAAAAATTTTACGGTTCCGGTGGGATTCGAACCCACGTCCGTCAAACCGATACTTGACGCTTCCATAAGCCAAGATAAGGTTTTTCATTTCTTTGAAAATGTTCTACCTAAGTGTGTTTAAACACAATAACAAACCTATGGAGATGACATAAATAAATAAATTAAAAGTAAAAAAAAATAAATAGTAAAAAAAGCTTTTATTTAAACGTACTAAAATACTAAAATAAACATTTTCCATTAAAGTTTAATCGATCGATTATCGTCGAGCGCAAAGGGCACCCAGCCGCAAAAGTTATGATGGGGAAACAAGCTCAAGGGTACCACTTAGGTACGAACCACGGCTTGGACTGTTGGCAGATTATTATAAGCTTTTATATTACCTCCATTCCGCGAACATAAAATATTAAATAAATAAAATAATAAAAATAATTTATTTCAGACTTACAAAATCCATAGATGTTAAATACACAATTACAATTTCAAATTTAAATAAAATAATAATAATAATAATAATTCACAATAAAAAAAATAGATCCCAGCACTGTGACAGATCGTTGAAAACGCGCCCTCGTAATTTAGATAAAGATAAAAGATAAAGATACGTTTATTTTGTCACACAATTTACAATTAATCCATGTACAATATTAAGGTTTAAAAAATAAAATAAAAATGTGACAAAAATGGTCATTACTCAGCATATGGTGTGGCAGAACGGGTCCGTACCACAGCGCTGGTCTTCCGTAGTGACCGAAATTGTATTTTTATGTATTTGTAATATGGGTATGCAGGTATATACACAAAACCGAGTATAAATTATAATGATTTAATAAATGAATACCAATTAAACTACATAGAACATTATTATAATCTCAAATAAATACATGGCTCGGACTTCTAATTTTACTGCCAAATAGGCTAGGTTGCTTTTCAGGAATACAGTATATCAGTTAATTGATGTTTGAGTAAGGTTTCACTGCTCATTTAATCCTTAAACTAATTTACGTGTTCGCTTTGACTATTTATCTAAGACGTAATTAAATATTCATAGGTGCCCTAAATTAAATGGGGCTTCGGCACAAACATAAGAAATTTCTACATAAGGTTGAGTTCATCATCATCATCATTTCAGCCGTCAACTACTGAACACAAACCTCCCTCATGGATCTCTATAAGGGGCAGTCGCCATACTCACAACGCTTGGCGGGCGGGTTGGCGAGCGCAGTATGGGATGTTGATACACGGAATGACGCTGCTACCCGTTTTCCGGAGATGGCTCTTAGCAGGCTCTTACTGCATCCACGGGCAAGAGAGGTGAGGCAACATTCTACTGCCGGCACTCCACGACAAGCAAGGGTTGAATTAAATGGCTATGTTTAGATTATCATCTACTATTAATATTCCTCCATTCGTATTTTTTTGTGCTTCTCATGTTTCATCGTCATTTCAGCTGTGTCCACTACTAAAAAGAGGCCTCTTTCATGGATCTCCATGAGGGGTAGTTGCCACACTTCCCACACTTGGCAGGCGGGTTGGAGAGCGCAGTACGGGATGTTGATATACTAAAAGATGCTGCTGCTCATCTTCCGGAGGAATCCCTTACCAGGCCCTTACTGCGTCCACGGGATGACGGGAAGGGTAACATTCTACCGCCGGCACCCCACGGTACATCTATAGATGATAATATAATATTATTTTGTAGTTACGAAAAGCTAGAATAAAAAACTCGTAGATTCGGTCAGTTCGTAGAAATTTCTAGAGAACATTATGTACTCAAACTACGTTCAATCCTAATCCATCTTAATCATGTCCCGTACAGACTGGGTCAGTAGTTGCAGACGCCTTATAAATTATCTAGGCAGACTGATGTATCAAAGTTTCATCTACTATTTTGGACGTTATCAAATTATAATACGGTTCAATTTACTTTAGTGATCGCTTAAGAATTGATCACAGCTGTGATTTATTTATAAAAGGGATATAAATCAATTGATTACCATTATTCATTGAGAACTTTATAGTTCTAATTTGGTTTATTTATGGAAGGCGGTGACCTAGTAATGTCTAAATGAACAAAAAATATTAAGTAACAAATATGCTAACCTATATTTATTGCCGTAGAGTGGCGGCAGTAGAATATTGCCCCTCCTATCTTGCCCGTGGATGCAGTAAGAATCTGCCAAGGGATACCTTCGGAACAGGGGCGGCAGCGTCTTACGGTGTTTCGCAAATTTTCACGGCATGAGACGAATTAAGTAATTGGCAAGTTTTTATCTCAAAGTTGTAAAGTTCTATCACTTTTCAGTTACGGGTATGTAAAGCTTTTAGCTTGAAAAGCTGCCGTGGGGCGCTGGCAGTAGAATGCTGCACCTACTCTTTTGCTCGTGAATGCAAAAGAAACTGCCAAAGGATACCTCTAGATGATGCGCAGCAGCGGAAAGACGCTTTCTGTGTATCAATTACTGCGCTCGCCAACCCGCTGCCAAGCGTTGTGAGTAAACAGCAACCTCCTCATAACCACATAGAGATTATGAGATCATCTTATTATGCGTATGCACAAGCCTGGATCCAATACGGCATTATTTTGTTCGGCAATAGTACCGATATCGGAGACCTGTTCATAATGCAAAAAAGATGCATACGCATCGAAAGTACGGAAACTTGTAGGCCCCACTTCGTAAAATTAAATATATTAACAACTACATGCATTTACATACTAGAGGTGTGTAAATTTGTTAAAAAATATTCAAACTTTTTTATTACAGCAAAGGACACATATATAGACAATCTAAATATTAATCTAAGACACAGAAACCGGTTAGCGCTTCCAGATTCTACATTGGTAATGTATAGTTCTAGTCCACATGTCATGGCAATTAAGATTTTTACTCATCTACCAAAATTTATAAAAGATTTAGAATCAGAAAACATATTTATAAAGAAACTCAAACGCCACCTGGTTCAAAAATGCTATTATAATTTGCAAGAATATTTTGATGAAAAGTGCACAGTTTTGTTATAACAATCTGTAACGGAAATTTCAGTGCCCCTACTCCAATTTATATACCTTGTAAATAAGACGTAGTACATCATTATTTTCATGACATGACACAACAGTGCCGGTGCTAAATACTACGTGACTACTCCCTATTTACAAAATGTTTAAACTTGTTTTTCATTTAGATAAAAGAATGGATATCCGTAGAGTCACGAATTAATGGCCTTATGAATGTTTGGGGACAGAGTATGTTATTGTAAGACAAGGAGGGTAACCCGTAACTCAAACAGTTTTAGAGGATTTTAAAAACGTTTTGAGCGTTAGGGTAGAGACCGTAGACTCTATATTATCTAACATCAAAAATATTTTTAAAATCAATAAGGAGCGTCAACGGCAAATCTAGATTTATCGTCGAGGTAAAGGATAGACGCCGTGGGGTGTCGGCAGTAGAATGTCACCCCTCCTTTCAAGCTCGTGGATGCAGAGCCTAGAGAAAGAGCCTAAGAGCCTGTTAAGGGATACCTCCGGAAGATGCCCGGGCAGCAGCGTCTTTCCGTGTATCAGCATCTCGTACTGCGCTCACCAACCTACCAGCTAAGCGTTGGCGAGTAAGGCAACTACTCCACATGGAGATCCACGAGGGAGGCCTGTGTTCAGTAGTGGACGTTTTACTGCTCGAATGATGGAAGGATATTCATTATACTATTCATTTTACTTTAGTTTAAGTAAATCTCGAAGTAAGGTGCATCAAGATTACAGAACTATTACCAACATCAACAACAAAGTTAACAAGTGATTTGGTACTAAACCTGAGCGCGGTATAAAATTACCATAAGCAGGCGATTTGACGAGATCCCGCGGAGTTACGGTCTGGAAGACCCTAATCTGCGGTCTTAGACGCATTGAGCTCATCAAATAACTTTGGAGTTAGCAAAACATTTGGTGTTTTTAAGTTGAGCAAAACTAAGATGACTATTTTATCTGAGACTAATTTATCACGAAGGCGAAAAATTGTTTGTATAGATGTTTGTTACCTCTTCACGCAAAAACTAAGGATTGAGCTGAAACCTTTCAACCGTATAGATGTTTACCAGGATTGACACATTGGCTACTTTTATCGGGGTAAAACACAAGCGAAGTGGTGGGCAGACGCTGATATGTATTGTTATATGTATCGATACCATAGAATTTGAATGTAAGTGGATTTTCTGTCGAATGAAGAAACTGATTTGTTTGAGATTGTTCTCGATTATTTTTTTTTTATGTTAGATAGGTTAGCTCTTGATTTCATTTATTTATTTATTTATTTATTTTTCTTTTATTTCATTCAACGCAACCAGATAACTCCAGTTAAACCGAAGACACTGATTCACCTATGGATTTTTAAAGTTACAGATTTAAACATAAGTAGCAAGTTATTATTATTTAAGATAAAAACAAAAAAAATACGACTTTAATTAAATAATGAAAGAAAGGGAGAGAGAGTTTTTGCTTCTTTCCCTTGGAAAAAAAAAGTTTTTTGAAGCGAACGAATTCAATGTACTTTATTCAATTTAAATGAGTTTTGTTTCTCTTTTGTATATTAACTAATCTAAGAAGTACTTTACTCAAATGAATAAACACTTATTGATTTGACTTTGAATTTAAAAGTGAAAGGACTTAACACAGGGTGATTACGTATCTCGCAACAGGTTTTGCAACAGGCAATCGTTTCTGTCAAACGTCAGAAATCCCTCTATGATATCCTTCCTCCGTCATTCCGCGTCCTACTTCCTCAAAATGCATACCTACTGTCCCTTAATTTCTGCCCCCTAATTAACTATATTCTATGTAAATTTGTAGATATGAATAATATTAAATTGTAATTAGTGTGTTTATATGTGTATATTATTATCATAAATTAACTTTAATAATATTTATGATTAATAATATTTGTGTTCTCTTTATTTGTTTATTTGTATTTGTTGTACTTAGATTAATAATTTAGTTAACATTTCGGGTGTGTCTCTTCTAGAACACCGGCAATATTCTTATTTGATTCTCCGGCGCAATTTATGAAAGTATCATTGTACGAACACTGGACAGGATTGTGACCGCTAGTCACAAAAGCCAAAAAATAAGAAGAAGAAGCAAGGAATTGCCATTTGACAGCCACGATTGCCTGTTGCAAAACCTGTCTCGAGATACGTAATCACCCTGCGGGTATAAAAAGGGGTAAGGGTACCTAGATCCTAACCACGCGCTTTAAGACAAAGACAATAAGCATAGACTAGCGATGTAGAACTAATATCTATTATTTATACTTCTACACTTATAATTTATATTTACTTATTAAACTTTAATTCATTAATCTAATAATGTTCTATTAATACTGCTATTGATCCTAATGAAAATTAAAAATGTAACGATCGTATATTCAGTGCCGGTTTTAGCACTACCAGCGCCCTGGGCGAGATTTATACGGCGCCCCCTAACTGCAATTCAAACCCATATGAAATAAAACCGGGCAAGAGCGAGTCGGACTCGTGCACCGAGGGTTCCGTGCCATCATACAATATAATTTATGACAAAGGCGGTTTTATATTTGTTGGAGAACCTTGACAGCGCCATCTCTTGTCTGATAGCAGAACTTATGAAGATTTTTTACACTTTCGATGATTTCTAAAAAAATATGCTATGTAGAGATATTGTAATAAATTTCCTCTAATCTTTACATACACTTCTAATAGTAATAAAAGTTTCAAAGGTTTATCTCCGCAAACTTCGGAGATAAGGGGGGGGAACGCTATTTTTTTCAACATTTTTGTAAATAACTCAAAAACTATACGACTTAAAGGAAAACTAAAAACTGTTTATTAATGTGCAAAAGAATACCTTTCATATGATACCCCACATAACCTAGTAACTTTCCAAAAATTTTGAAAACACCCCTTCCACCCCCATTGTCTAAAAAACTATGCAAATTAGAGAGTTCGCTATAATTTTCCTATAAAGTTTACAAACACTTCTATTAACTATAAAAGTATCACGGGTTTATCTCTGCAAACTTCGGAGATAAGGGGGGGGGAACGGTCAATTTTTCAACATTTTTGTAAATAACTCAAAAACAATACGGCTTAAAGGAAAACTAAAAACTGTTTATTAATGTACAAATGAATATCTTTCATATGATACCCCACACGGCCTAGTAACTTCACTTAAAATTTTTGAGATCCCCTATCCGCCCCCCTGCAATCAAAATAAGAATATTTTTTAACATTTTTATATATGCTATATTAGTAAAAAAGTGTTGTCTTTTACCATTTTAAATTGCAAGTCGATAGCATCAGTAGTTCTCGAGATATCCATCTGTGACAGACAGACAGACAGACAGACAGAGTGATTCTATAAGGGTTCCTTTTTACCATTTTGGTCCGGAACCCTAAAAAGGAAAAAGATATAATGAAATTACCATTTATTAAAAGAAATAACCATTTATTTAAAAAAAAACTAATAAAATTTTACTTTTCTAGCCTTTCTGTCGGCGAACTCTTATTATTTCATCGAAATCGAGGTTTTCAGCAATTTCATTCTCGATTGACAAAGTTGCCAAGTTTGTCAATCGGTATTGCGATATTGTCGATCGCAGATAGGTTTTTATCAGCTTAAGCTTAGAAAAACTCCTCTCCCCACTAACAACCGTTACAGGTATAGTTAATAATATGCGCATTGCTATCCATACATTTTGGATACAGTTCTTGTAAGTTGCGATCTTTGATAAAATTTAAAACAAAAACAGGGGTAGCCACATTCTGATCAGGCAAAAAAGATTTTAGACTTATGAGTTCATCACACAACGTACACCCATCTATATCTGATTTAGAGTCATATATCAACTTAGATAAATTAGAGTCAGTTAATTTCAATTGGAGATCACCACAGAGTTTGACAATGTCAGGTTTTATCGGAATCTGTTTTATATTGTACAAAAAAGACCAATATTCCGAGTACTCATTTAACTGTTCAAATCTTTCATTGACTGAGATTAATGTAGTGTCCAAAAGGCAGTTGAAAAATTCAATCTCAATTTTTTTTTCCGGAGAAGCTATAGGTTCATCGCGGGCAGTTTCACCAGCTTGACGCTTAAAATATCGAATTCTTGTCGTGGCTCTAAACACAGGTTCAATTTCCAGTTCTTCAGCCAATTCCTTCGCCGTTAAAATGGCGCTTTTGAAGCCTTTATTTCTATATTCTTCCAAGAAAGTGCAGCATTTTTTCAACAGTTCTGTGCATTTACCGAGATCTGTGTCTGTTGATTGCAGAGATTTACTAACGATATTAATTTGAAAAAGTATGTCATACCAAACGACCAATGTCACTATGAAGCTAAAATCTTTTAGCTGTTCGGCTAGAGTAGTAGCCTCATGAGAGACTTGAACATCAGTTTTCTGAGTTTCAATAGCTAAAGTAATTAAAACGTCATGGATGGCACTAATTTGATAACTGATTCTTGCTTCCCAACGTGCGTCACTGAGCTTTTATATAGTAGGTATGTGCCAAGTGATCGGTAAGAATTTTCCATCGATGAACAGTAGCTGAAAACAATGTTAACAACCTCTGAAGTAGGTACCCCAAACAAAGTACCTAACTGATTTTACGGATGACTTAGCGGCATCGCAGAGTATGAGATTGTAGCTGTGACAGCCACACGGTACGTAAACAGCTAAGGGATTTATATCCAGAATTCTCTTTGCGCCTGCGGCGCCCCTTTATATCCGGCGCCCTGGGCGGTCGCCCAACCGCGCCCTACCCTAACGCCGCTACTGCGTATATTAAATACGTTCCGTTCACGATCATGCGTGACGTCACATGTAACGCTTCGTTACAATACCAAAAGTTGCCAATTACTTTTAGTATCTTGCCGTGAAAATAAGCGAAACACCGGTACAGACCTCGTTTCACCCTAAAGCTATCGTACCTGAAATACGATAACGAAAAGGGGAATTGCTGTTATTTAACAGTGTTTTTATGGACTCGCCTAATTTTCCAGTTTATTCTGTCGGCAGAAGTAAATGTTTTCGTGTTTATCCTTAACAATTTGGGTTTTTTAAATATTCATGGAGCACTTCACCTGTGAAAATGAGATTAAGATAAAACCTCGGGCATGGGCTCCACGAATACAAAGGTAACTGAGGTAAGGCAAACGTAAAGATAACTGACTGTACTGCTTTACGGGGATGTCACTTGCAGGATATGGTATTTTTAGGCTTCATGCCCCAATCATCTAGCCCCAAGCTAAGCAGAGCTTGTGTTATGGGTACTAGATGACTGATATACTTAATACATCATAATACTACATAGATAGATATTTTTTATTATATATAGAAAAACATCCAGAACACCCTGAACAAATATCTGCAGATCATACACACATTTGTTCCGAGGCGGGAATCGAACCCGCAACCTCATGCGTCGCAGGCGGACCTTCGCCCGCTGCACCACAGAGGTCGTCAAATCTACCTCGGCAAGATAGAAAATGGTAACATTAACAAAATCGCGTTCAGAACTTGCCCGGGTTGCAAAATTAAAAGTACCTACCCCACATCCGTGTAATACGAGTACATACTATAGTTATGGTTACTTGTTGTGTGGGAACGTGGTATGAGCTCGTGAGACCGTCATTACAAATGCTAATGATGACGAAAAGTGGCAAAATAGTTAAAGTTTGAACCTTAGGTACCTACGCTATCACGCTCATAGTAGGATATCATTCCGGTCGGTTTTGGTATGTTTCTAAAATGATTAAGTATTAATGCAACGTTGACCATGATTTGAGTCTGTTTGAGTTTACCGTAAATTCGACGCAGTTGCACACGGCATGATCACGGATAAAATGAAGTCTTTTGCTGCTTTTGAAGTCTTTTAGTGCGTAGACACAGACGAAACGATCTACCTTTTTCTATGTCTCAACTCAAAAAGACTCAAATCATGGTAAATATCCCGTATGTGTAATATTGCATAATGATCATAACTATGATAGTTTCAAAAGTTACATTGTTAATATTATGACCACGAAAGGACACTAGTTTTAAATTGCTTCTATCGTTAACCCTGAGATGAAATGGCTCATTAACGATTCGTTCGAACGACGTTGCTGGATATTAATGTCATATTTAGTACTAGCTGTGCCCGCGACTTCGTCCACGTGGACTTAGATGTAGTAAGCCTGCTTTAGACCGTAAATAAGCCGTTTATTACTCATATATATAAATATAAATATTGCTGGACAATTCACACAGCATCACCTAGCCCCAAGCTAAGCAGAGCTTGTGTTATGGGTACTAGATGACTGATATACTTAATACAATATACTACATAGATAGATATTTTTTTATTATATATAGAAAACATCCAGAACACCCTGAACAAATATCTGCAGGTCATACAGACATTTGTTCCGAGGCGGGATTCGAACCCGCAACCTCTTGCGTAGCAGGCGGACCTTCGCCCTCTGCTCCACAGAGGTCGTCAATATAGTTACAATCAAAAAAATTGCAATGTAACGCTTGAGAGTTTATTCATGAGGCATTGCGTCTCGTAGACGGTAGGGCGAGCAGGAACAAGTGCGCTTCCGTATATTCTAGAAAGCCACCCCGAAGTATCATTATGACCAAAGTACCTACCTACATTCGTGTAATAAGTACAAGAACTTTAACTATTGAAGTTACCTTTGTGTGAACGTGTGAGACCGTCATTACGAATGCTAATGATGTTGCGAAAAGTGGCAAAGTGGTTTAAACTCGTACCTTACCTACATTATCATAGTATGGTATCATAGAAGAGTAGTTTTGGTGTCCACGATGGAGGCTGTTGAAATAGCACATGTTGTATGAATATAAAGAAAAACAGGAAATAAAAGTTGATAAGATCATGAATTAGGTACCATAATTAGGTAAATCTAGTGTAGGTAGATATTGTTGCGCTGTACGCTAACGAGCGACTAGTAGATTAGTTAAACATCGAGAAAGGACCGTTGTTTGAGTGTAAACTTTAGAAAGAGACAGAATAATAATTGATATAATAATTGGCTACGAAAGTGAACAGTGCGATTTATCCAAGCGACTTCAAAGAGAATACAACTTTAGAGTTGATCAGTGATTTTTGAGCAAGTGCTTAAGTTGTATGATTTGCGAAGAAGTGTTCTTGTGTGAATCTGCTGTGAGATTATTAATGCTGTTTTCCGTTAATAAAGTGACCCCACTAACACTAATTGTTAAAACCTTATTTAATTATGAACCCCAGCTCGTAACAATTTATGTTTATTGTATGTTTTGCGTAGCTTCTATAGTATGTACCACAAAGTTTTTTTTCCAATCATATTTATAATTTTGGTGTTCAGTTGAAGCATATCCGTCTCTACATTATTTTAGCTTATAATCTCAAATATTAGTCAGAAATTATTATGGCGGACGTGACCAAGCTTAAAACTAATCAAACCATCATCATCATCTTACAAAGGCCTCTCTTATGAATCTCCAAGTACTGATCATGGTTGTTACCATACTAACCACGCTTGGCGGGTTGGCGAGCGCAGTACGGGATGCTGATACATGGAAAGACTGGTGCCCATCTTGCGGAGGTATCCATCGGTAAATTCTTACTGCATCCACGAGTATACTTATGTTTTGTACCCCACGGCCTAATAGAATTACATTACACCAAAATCAAATTTGGATTCTGTAGTAGGTAGGTATTTAACAAGCAGAACCAGGTGGATCAATAAAAAGCACAAGCAAGACATATTTTGTCCCCAATTTATCCGATCAGCAATGTTTTCTATATAAAATAATAACCTAAAGTTCAGAAAGCAAAAATAATCATTTTACGAAATATTATTCATACGATTGATAGTTTGTGTGAGCAAGCGTTATGCCCACTGAACTGAGAAAAGATGTCGATTGAACTCTGCCTCGAGTGAGTTAATGGGTAAACCATGTTTAGGTTGTCCGACACGACCAATGGCTGGGATGAGAGATCCTAAAGATGTCCTAAATAAGAAAACATGTTTTAGTTGTTCGACATAGCAAGAGTATTTGCCCGCGGTTACGTTTGCACCATTTATTGTAATGTAAAATGGTAAAGACGTAACTGGCCATTTATATTTTTTTTATATCCTACTAAATGACGAGACAAGCCGAAGGATCCCCTGACGTTAAGCGGTAACCTCTACCTATAACAATTGCAATGCCGCAGTGATCACGTTCACTAAGCACGTGACTAACGCTGCACTGCAATGCGCCCATCACCCTGACACAGAGTTGTAAGGTCACATGTGCCTGTAATTTCACCGGCCCCCTTGCCCTTCAAACCGGAACACAACTATGAAGACATTACTGCTTGGCGGCAGAAACAGGTATGGTGGTAGTATTTCCCCGAATGAACCCTTCACAAAAAGTTCTACTACTACTAAACTTATTTGCACCATTAATGGTGAAGACGTAACGGTTTGCTACATTGATTGATAGGGAAAAGACAAAACAGACAAACATACCTTATTTAAATTGTAGTGTGTATCTAGTGTTAAAACTCCTTCTGCAGCTTCTTTACATACAAAACATAAGTTTAACATTTGTATGCCTTAATTTTACAATTCAATGTATCATAAAAGTACCTACATCACAGCTATACAAATTTACATTATCTTCCCGTAGTATTAAAAACATAAGACGGTATCATCTTAAACAAATTTTAAGGAAATGGTTGATCCCACATTCCTTCTATTGTCTCAAGGAATATTTTGAACTAAATTAATGATTAATAAATAATTACTAAATAATTGATGTTAGTTAACTAGCTTTTTCTATTTAAGTAGTTACCTTTTTATATAAAATAGGAGCACATTTTAGATTATGAGTACTCAGACTCGCAAACCTTGTACGTCTTGTGTATTTTTTATTTTATTATTTATTGTTATTTGTGTAAGATAAATTATTTTAAACTGTACCAATAAATTTAAGATCCTTATTTTACTTACAACAGTTTTGCAAATATATTTCTATTTCCTCCATGAGGGAGTCATGTGTCCAGCTGTGGACGGTCGATATGATGATGATGATGAATAGCTTATTGCAAGAGAACATTAATTGCGGACAGAAGCTCCGAACCGTTTTCGTATTCAAAACTATATTCTTTACTATCTTCTAAATCTAGTATTTGGAACAAGATTATTTTCTTCAACTGCAGTATCCAAGTATAAAAGTAAAGTAAGGCCCTTGCATCTATTATAGATGATTTATGCAGCGTCAGCAACTGGTAACTATTCTGTACGTGTTGCTGCAGTGCCTGGGACATTGTTAGATGGATTAGGCTTGCCCAGCACCTATACCATTCTCCCAGCTTAGTCAACTATTAGTCAGAGAGTCTTGAAACATGTACATATGTGCACACTTAATACGTGCTTTAACGGTGAAGGAAACATCGTGAGGAAACCCGCGGCTTAGTTAGCTTCAGACGTATTCACCTGTTATTTCCTCTGACTAATAAATAGAAGTATAACTTACAACGAAACTTATTTAATTTGTGATAGTACATCGAGTTGAACTCTCAAGTTTGATCTTGTTAAAATGCAAACGCAATTAATTAAAGCCTTACATACAAAGTTTCCCAAACAAGACCCAATTTTAACGCGAACGGAGTTTTAGCGAGATATAGTTTAAATAATTTTTTTATGTGACATCACTGATCTTGGCTTATTATACTAAAATAGGCTTAAGTTACCTTTCAACTCGAAACTGTTTACAGCGCGAATTTCAGAATTTTCTGAATTTCCAAACTACAATCGCTGTAGTACAGTTTACTGCGTATTTTAGTATCAAACTATTAAACGCTAAAGGTGCGGTACAAGTTTTCATACATTATTTTAACAACAGTCGCTAGCGAGTATAGATTGCGAAACTCATGGTAGACCTACTGGAAGTACTAACTCAGGACAGTGGATTACTAATAAGCATGATAACAGGGTATAAAAATCGAAAATCCATTTAGGCCGTCAGTTGATAATACAAAAATAATAGACAAGTATTTTTGCTTTTTTTCAAATTAATTAAACAATACTAATATAAAGCGAGTTAAAGTTAAGGAGTGACTAGCTCGTGACGTCATCATTTTGTACCGAGACACGTCGTCGCGTACCAGCGTGTGACTTCCCGCAGAATTTTGATAAAATGTATTGCGGTTATTTTGGTACATCTAATTGATTCGTCATGTCAAAATAATTAGAAAACATTTAAGGGTTTTGTGACGCTTTGGTGCAAGCTGTAAGCCAATTTAAGCATGTTTATAATCTAATCTAATCAGCCTGTAGGATCCCACTGCTGGGCAAAGGCCTCCCTTCCCTCTCTCCATACTTCCCGGTCCAAGGCGTTGGTCGACCAGTCAGCACAGTACATGTCCAGCTCATCCCGCCATCTGCGCCTGGGCCGGCCGCGCGGTCGTTGTACCGCATGTGGGACCCACTCGGTGGCTATCTTTGCCCACATTTCTTCCGACATGCGACACACATGTCCGGCCCAGTCCCACTTCAGTTTAGCTGATTTATTGACACCATCGACGATTTTTGTCATGGAGCGCAGTGTGGTGTTTCTTATGCGATCTGTTAATTTAACACCTAGAATACTGCGCTCCATCGCCCTTTGGCAGACTCCGAGCTTTGAGCGCTGAAGAGATGTCAAAGACCAGGTTTGTGCACCATAAGTTAAGATAGGAAGAATGCATACGTCCATGAGTTTGCGTTTGAGGCAAATTGGAAGGCTACCCTTCATTAATTCCTTCATGGCCCAGTAGCTTTTCCAGGCGTTGTCTGTTCGACGGATGATCTCTTTTTTTATTGTTATAATAAATAAACAAAAACATTATGATAAGTCTTTTCCAAATTTAATATTTTTTTTAATTTTTTAGGAGTTATGCATATCAATCACTCTAGAACTTGTTAAACTTTCGCGATTTCTTAATATGATGTTACCGTAACTTATTAACTTACCTTATTTACGAAAAATGATTAAAGAGGTACCCGATAAAATCCTGTATTTGAAAACTTACATATATCAAATTTCACTCTTACGTCAAAAATGTTAACATTTCAAACAGGCTTCATGGAAATTTTTATCTATAGGGTTTATCTTGTCAAACTTACATATACAATAAATGACTAATAACAAAGAGGAAAGATTTTATTGTTTGTTTGACTGTAAGCATTGAATAGGCTCCGAAACTACTGGACCGATTTGATAAAATCTTTCACCATTAGAATCCTACATTATTTCTAATGAACATAAGCTATATTTTATCCCCGTATTCCAACGGGAACAAGAACTACGTGGGTGAAACCGTGAAGTGCGGCTAGTAACTTATAATACAAAAAAACACGCTGCAATTGTATTGTCATCGGTCCTTGATAAGGATGTAGTTTCAATTAGATCTTTTTTAATATAAAGCTTCTTATATAAGCTCTTAATAGAAGCTGATATATTAAAAAAGCGTGTTATAAATACAAAAAAAACGTAATTGCAAGAACCTGCTTTATTCATTTTAAACCGCTTCATATTCCAGTATCGTCCTGTATAATACAGTAACGAGGCTCTTTATTAGCTACGTGGGTCAAGGGGGCTATTAGTTATGAATATGGGATCCAAAGGAATCTCCGATGCGAGGGTATGCCACGAGGCTGCGTCATTTGATATTATATTCCTAAGAGAATTTTCCATGAAAAATTTTCGTTTGGACCTTTTAGTTCATTGTACATTTATTATAATAGCCGGACTCCGCAGTTTCACCCGCGTAGTTCCCGTTTTCGTGGGAATGTGGGGATAAAATATTGCCTGTGTTACTCTGGGATATGTAGATTTTTGAGTAACCTGTCGTTAAGACGCATTTTAGTAATTCATGTTTGACTGTTATTATTAGAACGTAAGCGCATGTAATGTAAAATGATTTTGTTTATTTGTTTATTCTGGCGGAAGGTCTAGGTGTGCCATCATGTAGGAGTTTTCCTAGCTTGGATGCCTATACTCTTCCTCCCTGCAGTGTTAGCTTAGCGTATGTGACTCTGTAATACTTATATAATAAGCAATTTTGGTTTATGTGAAATAAATTTATCTTATTTTATCTTAATTTTGAAAATCGGTTTTTTGTCACAAACACATTTAATACAGATCTTTCCTTACTTATAATATTAGTATAGAAGTATAGATAAACAGTTACATGTCACACTGTTTATGTTATTAGAAAACATAAAAGTAATTTTATTGAAAGTTATTTTGATTATTATACAGTTAAATAGTATAAAAACACAAGGTAATAATATTAAGTCATGATATTAAAAAAACTTATCTCCGGAAGATGGGCAGCAACGTCTTCCGGTATATCATCCCGTACTGCGCTCGCCAACCCGCCTGCCCAGCATGACAATGATGATCAGAACTTGAAGATTCATGAGGGAGGCCAAAAATGTCCAGCAGAAGAAATTCTACGGCTGTTGCAGCGATGATCGCGAGATATACGCCTGTTGCAAACCTGTCGCGAGATACGTAATCACCCTGCGGGTACTTTTATTATTGTCGTGGGCGTACATCGAAAATTATCGCTAGAGATTTCAACAATTAATTCGGACAGCGCCGGTGCAAAGATTTAAATCGTTAGATACGCCCTCACCGTAATGAGACCGCACCGTTTAGTTTCCGCACGAAATGAGTGAGCTCACTCATTTGGAACCAGTTTACCTATATAAACACAGTGTTAGCCGGACATGTTTTGTGTTATTTCTTTACGAATGTTCTTGCATCATGATTGCACAATAAATGGTAGCAATAACAGTTTAATTTACTGGCGAAATCAGTGCGCGTGCGTCGGCATTATTGTTAACACACATATAAAGACACAGCCACATAGACGATGTCACAGTTTTTGGTGTGAGGGCACATCTAACTATTTAAACATTTAGATTTAGCTGGGAGCATACTAAGCTGCAATGGCAGTATGTCTTTAGTTCTGAGAACTGAAAGAGATGAGTGCCTGAACATTTTGGTGTTTTCTATCATTCAAATATTTGTGCCGCACATTGGTGGAATTCTACCTTAGGGATTTAAATCTTTGCGCTGGTGTCGATAAAAGCCTTCATCGACATCGAATGACATCACGTCAGACGTCATTTGCGCGTCGGATTATTTCGGCAACTTCCGTCACCGATCGTCAAGCGCAAATTCGTTGACAGTTCGACATCGAACAAATTATCATCTATTTTAAATTTTCACACGTCATCGAGTCGGATTCGCTCACTGAGTAACCTAATAAGGGCACTGGTTGAACAATTCATGTGATTGGATACAAACTGCTTTCGCGATATGTAGGCATCATCGACCACTATCCAATAGAGGGGAAATAAGGTCATAAGAATTCCGAAACACATTAGTGCTTTGCACTAATGCAATGACAACTGTCTCTCGCCTTTGATCTCAGCCTTTGACAGTACAGCGCCAAACTTAGTTTCTGTAATCTGTGGCCAAACGCCGACCTGTGTACTTCTCCGTACAATTATGAAATATTTTGGGCGGAATTGTTGTTTAAACAAAATAAATGACATTTCCTCTCTATTGCGTATGTCCTCGATGGTAGTAGATATAGATAGATAGATAGATACATTATTTATTTGCAACTTCAGCACACACATACATACTTTACAAAAAACAATATCGAACATATTCCATACTTAAACAAAAACAAACAAAATCACATAAACAAAACAAATAAAAATAAACAAAATATACAAGAGATTCATATACATTTTCTAAGAAAAATACTGGATGTGTGTTTTGCAGCATGGCAAAAATTCATTTATTTACTAAAAAGCACACAACGCATAATTTATACATAAAAAGAAAAACAGCAATGGAATTTAATTAGTGTGTGGGCCGTGGGGTGCCAGGAGTTGAATGTTACCCCTCCTCTCATGCCCGTGGATGTAGTAAGAGCCTACTAAGGGATACTTCCGGAAGATGGGCAGCAGCGTCTTTCCGTGTATCACCATCCGTACTAAGTAAAATTACCAGATTCTATAGCGTACCTTTTTAATAATTTCCCCGACGAGGTACGCGACAACGAAAAATCTTTTTAATAACTTTCCCGACGAGTTACGCGACAAAATCCTGTAATATAAATAATTGATAATAACTATGTTAAGATATCGATCTAGAAAAAGGTGGTTTCGGCAGAATACCCACCCTGCTAACCAGAGGCGGCTCTAGCCCTCGTGGCGCCAGTGTGCCACCAGTGCCCTGGCGCCCCCTAGTAGGAGCGGGGTCAAAATGGAATACTTACAGTTATATTTTACGATAAATTCGGGTGCAAATAGTGCAATTTTAAATGATGTCAAGAAGCTTTTTAGGAAGACCCTTGGTTACAACAATAAATAATCACAACTTTGTAGTTCTTAAAATATTTAATTTAAAACTAGGTATAATATCATAAAGGACGCTCGTACACACAAATATATTTACAAAAAAATTACTTTTCGTGCTTTTGCATTAGCGAAATCTTTAACAATGTCCCTGACTTCAATTTTGATTTCATGTTCAATACTTATTAACGATTTTGTCAATCTACTTTGCGACAATGTTGGTCTAAGATAGTTTTTAATTATTTTTAGTTTAGAAAATGACCTTTCGCTGTGTGCTACCGTGACTGGAAGTGTGAGGTAAATCCTCAGTGCTGTGGACAGATTTGAGAATACTGAAATTAATTTATTATGTATTTATATATCGTAAACAAGTAATCTAAAATATCCAACGGCGTAGTGGAATCATCAATAAACATCGGTAATAATTCGATTTCATTAAAGAGCTCGAACTTTTCCACATCTGAAGAACCAGCATGGCAAAGTTTATTTTCTAAATTAGAACAATGTGCTTTTAGGGTTCCGGACCAAAATGGTAAAAAGGAACCCTTATAGAATCACTCTGTCTGTCTGTCCGTCACAAGTGGATATCTCGAGAACTACTGATGCTAACGCATCAGTAGCTCGCGCCCCTGAGCGGTCTCTTCAAAGAGTTCTTGTGTTCTAGCGATTGTATATATATGAAGGGTACAGGGTAAAAATGATGAGTGTCAATTTTACCATTTAGAATAAATTATATTCTTAGGTTCATAGACTCTTTGTACCCTTTTTCAACACCTACATACCTCAAACCTCAAACTAAATATAATATAAGTTTATAGGTTCATATTTTATTGTCATGGTTAAAATTAAAATCAAAGTAATCAGAAATTTTAAATTTATAAAAAATAATAGTTAAAAAAAGAGCAAATAATCCAAGAGAAAAATAATATATATAGACATAGCGAAGCAATACCAATACCAACCACAGAATTGACACGAAAGCAAAGAACATTCGTTCAGATGATCTTGCTTATTTGTTTGATGTAAACGCTGGTAACGAGTTTTCGTTTACACTAAAAGATCACGAAATAATGTTCTTGTTCTAGCTCTAGCTCTGTGTTCGTCTGATGTAAATCGACCTTTAGAGGGCGCTCGGCGCCCCCTTAGACCCGGCGCCCGTGTGCGCCGCACACCCTGCACTATAGGTAAAGCCGCCTCTGCTGCTAACACAGTGGGCATAATGGTGAGCCAGGACCAATTTGCTACTTACACACACTCATCATCACATTCATCATTTCAGCCGTAAAACGTCTACTACTGAACACAGGCTCATGGATCTCCATGAGGGGTAGTTGCCATACTCACGGTAACCCTTGGCAGATTCTTACTGCATCTACGAGTAATAGAGGAGGGGCAACATTATTCTGCCGGCATCCCATGGCAACGGCAAACATACGGCAACATGACACATATTTCGGAAACTTTTCGTGTGACAAACATGACTCTTACATTATTCTTTATCTTTTATAGCACTTTACGACGGCTATAAACCAACTTATTGGAGTTTATGTGACGTCATTATAGTTTATATCCTGCGGGACAGCACGACGTGACGTTTTGACGAAATTTAACGGGAAAATTTAGGTATTAAAGATGAAATAGCTCAGAATCTCACATTATATTTATTAACCGTAAGTTTAGATGAATCTCTGTTCAAGCAAAAAGTACCGGGTAGATCGCACTAAGGCCTTTGCATCTATTATAGATGATTTATACAGCGTCAGTAACTGGTAATCATACTTTACGGGACGCTGCAGTGCATAGAAAATTGTTAAATAGATACATGTTGACCTATATCTCAGCTTGGTCAGCAATTATTCAGAGAAAAGAACAGGAAAATACGTCTGAAGCTAACTAAGCCGTGGGTTATCTCACGATATACGATGTTTTGTATTGTATTTGTAAGAAAGAGTCTTCCCGGGACCACGATGGGTGCAATCCTGTCGAAACGTCGGGCAATAATAAAGGTAAATAACGCGATAAATACCCGGTTATATATGTATGTGTTAATAAAGAAAGAAAAATCCATTGGTGCATGGCCGGTATCGAACTATAACCTAAAACTGCAAATAAATGTATAGATTTTAACTAACTATACAACAACCAAAGATAAATAACCTCTTTGGTTGTTGTATAGTTAGGTAGAGAAACTTCAACAAACATTGAATTTAAATGCAAATTAATCATCTGAATAAATGTGAAAGGCCCATTTATCAAACGAGTGAGCTAAGCGACGAAGTTCTTAGTGGCAACCAGGCGTTTCGGCAGAATGTTTGTATGTTACATACATACATACATTTACGTAGTTGTACGTCCGCATTTTTTTACGAGGAAAACTCTTGAAAGGATGATTGTCTTGGGGATCTTGGGGGAAATTTATAATATTAGGAGATAACATCAGTAGGTAATAACTGATTTTCGTATGGGATTTTTGATAAATAGGGTTTGTTTTTCAAATAAAGGTTTCATTGATTTTTTTCATTCGAGGATATCTCTTGAAGAAATCACCCGAATTTCATGAAAGGGATTTTATTTAAATATTAGTTTTTGAGGGTTAACAAACTATTTTTGTCCGAGGTCAACAATAGTCTCTTAGGCAGACAATCTTATTTTGATGAAATTTGAAACATAACGAGATGACATCAATAGCGATCGATATTCGCGGAGAAATTTTGATGGTTGGGGGATCAATCAAATGTTTGGTCATCAAACAAATGTTTCAAGGATAACTCTTGAATGGATTATCTGATTTTAATATAATTTGGACTGCATTGATGTAATCTCCTTGATTACTTCAATACAAACTGATTGTTGTTGCAACCAACACTAGTTTATACCAAAGGAAAGCTGCGTCTAGCCTTTCCACCACACTTGCAGTGTATTAAATTCATTTTTATATACTAAATTAGTGCATAAATGATTGTACAAAATTTCCTCCGAGGTCACAGCACAATATCATTTTAAAAAGACCAATATAACCTAGTGATTCTTAGTCTCTTCAATTCGTTAAATCAAGTTAAATGCAAAACTACTTTCATTTAAATAAATTAATCTCGCTCGTTCTAAGTTCGGGCGAACAACTATTACTACTTAATAAAATAAAATAATAATAAATAAACATGTAAACAAAACTTGTCAGGGTTGATTGTAAACTTAAATACGTTTATTTCATGCTTACATAAATACCCACACCGGGGACAAATATGTACAGAAACTACAAACATTTCTTCCGCGGCGGAACCCAAAACCTCCAGCGTCACAGCCGGCTATTAAGCCAACTCGATTGTACATTCTTACTAACAATAAAAACACAAAATTACACTGTAAGTAAACAGTTTACTAACACTGAACCGCTATACACTTTTGTTAATTCAAACTAATCCGTTTAAACGTTTTCGTCAGTAACATCTTTCCATCGTCAACCTTCTCCAACAAATCAGTAGGAAGTGGGGTGATATCGATTCACGAGAACACATCCCAAGTAACACGAAACCAAAACACCATCCTGAACGTGGGTGTAATGGACTTATCGATAAATGTCAACACTATCCGTTTCGGAGATCCCTCAGAAAATTGAGCCGCTCTAACAAATGACGTGCTTTATTAGATTTTGGCCGGCGAACCCCGACATCAACGAGTAACCTTAGTGTCACAAGAGAGTTATAGTTTACGCCAAATAGAAAGCTCGCTCTATTCTCATTCTGGTGGGATTCTGGGGAGATCTGTAATGCGATGTAAAGCATATCAATAATGTACGTGTTTCTAATGATAAACTGATTTAGGCGTAGCAAGAACAATCTTAAACGAAAAGTTCCGAAAACCAATACGACAATATTGCTTAATTGAAAGATGATTCAGCCAGTCAGCTCAGCGTATATCAGCGAGACAGATAAATAGGTTTTTGGTGTGTGAACTGAGCGAGTCTTCTATAGGCATTAGATAGCTAAGGACGAAGTCCGTTGCTCAGTTGGACTGATAGCTAATTGATAAGCAGGAGGTAGCGGGTTCTATTACCTCGCGGCGTAAATGTTTGTAATAACCATGATGACGGGGTATGAAAAGGTATGAAAATCAAAATTGATTTCAGTCCGTCATACAAAAATAAAATACACGAATTTTTTGCTCTTTCAAATAAATGAAACAAAACTTGTTGTAGTAAAGAACGCATTTACAAAAAAATATATTTAAGTATCCTATCTGTTACTTATAACACAAGCTCTGCTTACTTTTGGGCTAGATGGTGCTGTGTGAAATGTCCTGCACTATTTATTATAGCTCAGCGGTTATCGGCCAGTGATACAAACAAAAAGATATTTAGACGTGTGCTCTGTTTCTTCTAGTGGCGTAAGCCCATGGCTGTTCTGTGTAGGTAATGGAATCTATGGGTTAGTAACAGTAACTACGGTCGGCACAGAATGAGCTACTTAGTAACATTTTGTTCGTCTGTTTTACCTCTTATTAAGTGAATTTGTATAAATATTTCTAAGAAATGGGGGTGAAACCTTATATTTTTTTCGATTCCCTTCGCGTCGGTTAAGTTTTAATTAAGTTGTTCACTTCCTTCAAATTAATTAGTAAAAATACCGAAGCAAATTTATATACGGATCTAGACCGACGCGCTCTTACCATCGAAAACAAAACAAGTCTGGGAGATTTAAAAAATACTAGCTTGTGCCCGCAGCTTCGCATGCATTGTACCCGGATAAAAAGTAGCCTATGTGTTATTCCTAGTTCACATCTATACGTGTGCAAAGTTTCAGCTCAATCCGTTGGGTAGTTTTTACGTGAAAAGGTAACAAACCTCCAAACAAACTATTGGCTTTATAATATTAGTGGGTATCATTAGACGTACAAAATATTCACAAAGGATTTGCAAAGTCAAGTAAAACCTTAACCTTTTTACTACAAAGAGTTCCACACAAAACCTGGTTGTGTGTACCTGAATGCCATTACTCGCCCGCCCACAAAGAATTATCGGCAGACATTTATCAAACTAGCAAACGTGATTGGTAGTCAGATTGCTTGTTCTCTATTTGAATTGGAATCGATGTTTGATGAGTGTGGCGCGTGGATATTTTTCATTTGTGATTCAGGTTTTGAGTTGCTTTCTTGTGAAAACAAAAGAAGATTTGTAGCCAGTTTTAACAGAATTCAAAAAAGAAAAGGTTCTTAGTTTTAAGTCATCGAGGACATAATAGAGAGGAAATGTCATTCATTTTGTCTAAACAACAATTCCGCCAAAAATATTTCATAACTAGCTTGTATCCGCCGCTTCGCATGCGTTGTACCCGGATAAAAAGTAGCCTACATAGGCTACTTTTTATCCGGGTATTATTGGATTAACACATGTTAATCCTGGTCAACATCTGAACTTTTGAAAAGTTTCAGGTCGATACGTACGCTAGTTTTTGTGTGAAGGGGTAACAAACCTCTATACAAACAAACTTTCGGCTTTATAATATTAGTGAGATCGTACGGAAAAGTACACAGGTCGGCTGTTAGCGCTATACTGTCAAAGGCGAAAGACAGTTGTCATTGCAAAGCACTAATGTGTTTCGGAATTCTTATGACCTTATTTCCCCTCTATTAGATATGTGCTTGTATGTGCTCGATGTTCTAAGTCGTCTGTATTTTTTTGTATCTTTGTTGCCTCAGTGCACGGAGTTACTGACGATTGTAATAAGCCCTACTAAGCGGCTCGCTAAACCAAACTTGTTTTTAAAAGCCCTACCAGCAAGAGTAACAGTAGAGCTGACCAGCGGCATTGGAAGTATTACATACAGGGGAGCTTGGGTCTTGGATCTTTTCGGATAATTCTCATAACAGAGAGTAAAAAGGACGCCGTAATCTAAATCAATAAGGAGGACTTTATTATACTTCGTCGTTTATTTACCGATTTGGAAAATTCTTTTGGGAATCTACTAACTAGCCCTTCTAGATTGATTCCATTTTTTTAAACTCAGTTCTGATAAAGGGATCCTTATGGAATCGAGGGAACATTTCAAATGGCTCACAGCCTTACCGTAACAATAGCTGAGTGGCTACCTTTTTTGCTGTCCGTAATCCTAATTTTGTTATTGTATGTTGTATTGTTTTAGATTTTGTGACAGAAAGTATACGTTCTAATTTCTAATTTAAATTTTAGATGCATACATAATAACGTTTTTGGTATTATCAAAAGAGTCAAGACGCCTTGTAGAGAGGCGAATCACGTGTCGAGTTCTTATTGAGTCTTTTAAATAGATTGCGGATTAGTTACTATGTATTTGGTGTTCATTTAGATACTATCGTATTCAGAGTCAAGGGCCCTGCAAATATTACAGGTCAAAAGTTAACCAGTTTTCTGTTTCTGTCAATTTGTAAAACTTTATACCAGAGAGATAAAGTACAAGAACAACAAGAAGAACAAGTTTTCCCAGCTTTCTTACTTTCCTGTAACGAATATGTATGGTCCAAGTCTCCATCTAAACGAAAACGTCTTAGAACTCCTGTACTACATAAACCCAATCCCAACTTAAGTGCCCATTTCGATTTCCATTTTCCCCGCAAAATTATACGTAATTCAATAACCTAACCGCTATTGGACACTTGATGGGCTTGGTCAGACGCACTACACCGAAGAATAGGGATAGGTACGTTCGTACTACATCATCATCATTTCAACCCGTTTGCACCCACTGATAAATATTAGGCCTCTTCTTCAATGAGTTATTCTTTCCGGTCTCTTGCGATTTGTGTCCATCGGTTTCCATGGGAATTAACAATGTCATTGGACCATTGGGCTCAGTGCACTGAGTCTCAATTGTACTTGGTACTAAATATTGGATACTAAATATATTCGCCGTGGAGTGCCGGCTGAAAAATGTTGCCTCTTTTCTCTTGCACGTGGGTGCAGTAAGAATCTGCAGAAGGCAGGAGCGTCTTTCCGTGTATCAACATACTGCGCTCGCCAAACCGCCTGCCAAGCGTTTGCCACGCTTATGTATGGCAACAATCTCCTTATGGTTTATGCAATAATTACGGGTTATTTACTATGAATTGAGTTTTTTTGAGTTTACCGATATTTCGACGCAATAAATATTGCATCTCGTGTTCTCAGCCATAGTTTCAAATGTATAAGCCCTTTATGATTTTGGAGATGCCTTTTGCAGTGTATGAGGACAGCCGTCCTATCGCTGAGAGAGAGAGACACATACTATAAAGGTAGGGGTGAGTGATAAGATGGCGACTAAGAGTGGAGCGTGGAAGAGAAAAACATGTTGTGCCGACCCAACATAAAATCCCCATAAAGGCAATGTTCAGAGTTAATTTATTTTGCGACCATGGGTTACAAAGATGGTGTGGGTTAGAGCTAGAGTACATACAGCCATGGTCAGCTTTTCATCATGCAATTTTTTTCATTTTTTTTCTAATTCAATTAAAATATTATTATAGAAATGAAAAATGCAATCAAAATTTTGTCTCCGACGGGATTCGAACCCGTAACATTCAGACGAACACCTTTAACGCATGCTGCCTTTACCAATTCGGCTACAGAGCAAACTAACCGTCGGGTCGAAAATCTTGACTGCCTTTATCGGTTTTGTAGCACCGATAAATGATATCTTAGTGTGGGTTTACACTTTAAATACAAAAAATAGCATAAAAAAAAAGATTATTAGTTTTTAAAATACAAGATTTTATCGCGTACCTTTGTTATTATTTTCCCGACGTTTCGACCGGATTGCACCTGGTCATGGTCGCGGGAGGACATTTCAAAAACTTAAACCCAATTTCTAATATAAAAATATGAATTATATTAGAAATTGAAAAAAAATACCTATAATAAATAACTTATAGTAGTAGCAGACTAAGCTGAGAGGATGGTATAGGTGCTGGGCAAGCCTAATCCATCAAACAATGTCCCAGGCACTGCAGCGTCCCGTACAGCATGATTACCAGTTGCTGACGCTGCATAAATCATCTATAATAGATGCAAAGACCTTAATACTTGTAGTAGCAGAACGTTTTGTGAAAAGTTAATTCGAGGACGTACTACAACCATACCTATTTTTACCGCCAAGCAGTAATGTCTGCATGGCTGTGTTTCAGCAGGCGTCCGTCACTCGCTCAAGGGCACGCGTTAAATGCCTACCGCTTTGCGAGGAGTCCGCGATACGCCAGTAGTTAAGGCTGCCACACGCCCGCTTGAGCGCACGCACGTTAAATGTTAAAACGTTTCTTTAGATGCCGAGACCGCGTAACTATTGTGCAGTGGATGGATGCCAAAGTAAAAAAACGAATGAAAAATTGTCATATTTTACATTATTATCAAAGATATTTTAAATCTTAAGTTTTTAGAATCATTTTTTCTCTTTCCTCTAAAAATGGTCAGAACGTTGAAAGGTACTATGTAAATATTCGTAAATAAAGGAGTTCAGCTTCTAAAACAGTATTGTTTGTATAAGAAATAGCTATCTATCACACACAAAATATGCCTGTAAAACTGTGGCTTTAAAAACAACAGTCCTAAATTCAAGCCAAAAAGTAGTAGGTACCCACCGGAGAACAAAGATTCAAATCTTTGCTGGCGAAGTATTTGAATACCTAGGTTATAGATAAAGTGTGGTGTTATGTCCTAGTTCGTTATGTCAAAGAATATAACTACTACCATAGTACACCTATTACTATACTGCGTACGGAGAGTAGGTAGGTCCTTACCTCCCTACACAAAGGTCGCTGCTTTTCTTAACCGACTTAAAAAAAGAGGAGGTTGTAAAAATAACTGTTTTTTTCACCACATTCGTTTTATTATAAAAAAATATCGTAGAAGCAACCCTAGCGACTCATTCGATGCCGCGTCACAGATTACTTGCAAGTAAGTGAGGCGGGTACACTCTTTTGCTCTGTGAACTGCTGGTATTATTAATACAATTTTGTAGGCTATTATAGCGTAGGTATTTTCGCTTTTGTATTGAAGTGATGTATCTGTTAGTTTCTGTAATCTGTGGTTTCAGTTCAGTTTGAAGGGCCGGGGAAATTTCGGGCACATCATCATTTCATGCTTTGGTGTAGGAAAACATCGTAAGGAAACCTACAGCTTAGTCAGATGCAGCCGTATAGACATAATTAGCTGGACAAGCCTAACCCATCTAACAATGTCCCAGGCACTACCGCGTCCCGTGCGTCATGAATAGCAGTTGTAGTGTACTGTTGAGCTGATCCTGTGTGCATGAGCTTTCTAATATCATTTTTAAGTTTAGAATGAGTATTTGAATTTTTTTACTGGTGTTTTATGTTATTATTTAAGGTCTTTTCTTTCTTTTTAAACACTTTAATTTTAATATGTCGACACTCGCCAAAGGTCTTACCTGAAAACCAGCGTTAATCCTTATTTGGATTAACATTATGCTGAGGTAGGACCTTTTGGTCCACAAACTTCCTTTATTTTTAATTTATACCTGATGTACCTTTATTGTGGATAATTAAATGTTTTTTATTTCGTTTTTTCAGTTGCTGTCGCTGTATAAATCATCTTTAATAGATGTGAGCGTCCAATTTACTCTGTGCTTCGTTACTAAGCAGCCATTAATATGAGCGAAGTCGCGAAGATCATCAATTATGAACGGGGGGGGGGAGGGGTAATTGGTATCCCGGGCGATGCTACAGCTGATTGCTGTTTTCTAGTTAAGTAGATAACTTTAACGGTCTCCAGACCGCTTAAAATTACTGATGAATATAAGCGATATTGTATTTAAACATATTAATAGCATGTAGCTCGAAGAACAGATGGCCGATAGGACTGAAAAGTTCCCGAGTGGAGGCCACGGACCAACAAACGCAGCGTAGGACTTCCACCAGAAGACCAGAAGACCAACAAGATGTGCGGACGACGTGGTAAGGTATGCAGGCCGGCGGTGGATACAGGCCGCTTCCAGCTGCAATGCTTGGAAGTCCATTAGGAAAGCCTATGTCTAACAGTGGACATCCTATGGCTGAAATGATGATGATGAAAAAATGATGCTGGAAAGGGGTATACCCATTCTAAAGATCACCAAAATCGCAGTTGATCAGTACTGTTGAAAATTCTTATTTTAAAATATAACTTGTCTGTCAAAAAATATAAAAATAAAAACCATAACGGTAGGTTGTATTTTTTGTAATAAATCCTCTTTCGTCACCTAGAATATCTACAACAGATACAGGAGAAATAAAAGAGGCTGTACTTAAAATAGGTCCCAACTATTTTAGAATAAGAATAAGAAACGTTTATTTTGTGTCACAAAATATAAAACAATAACACACACAATAACAAAATTAGAAATACTGACAACAAAAATGGTCGCCACTTGTTTTGATTTGTTTGTCAATTTATTTTGACGATAAAGTCAATAGATATTTTGTTGATTGAACATCTATCATTATTATGCCAAAGTGAATAATGCAATCACGGGCATTGTCTTTTCACTAAGCATCATCTTGTTCTAAAGTAAGTACAGCTTCAGATATGGTACCAGATATTTAATAGAATAGGTACCGAGAGCAAGAAACTTTAAAGTGCGTTCACTTTTTATTATATTTTTAGCCAGTTAAGGTAAATTACGAGAGTCGACACTACTAAGCTACTTCTTCAGCTCGCTAGGCTTCCGCCGGTAAATACGATTGCAAAACCACTTAGAAACTCTTTTCATTCAAAAATAATGGAACCTACATATTTAAACGTCCACTGTGTAACTACAAGCATAAATATTGGCCGTACAAAACAGCAAACGAAACTATCTAGGTGTTAGTTTGCACAGCAACAAAGGAGTTGGGAACATTTTCTTCGCTTGGAAATGCAAGAGACTCGTAACTAGCTTTTCTACAACGCGAACAAAGGAGGAGAAAGGTTTTTCTGTTTTAGCATAGAGGTTATTTGAGGCACGTGTTGGCCGAATGGTATGTATGAGTCGTGGGCTCGATACCGGCCGTGCACCAATGGATTTTGCTTTCATGACGTGCGTGCACATTTAACACGTGCTTTAACGTAAAGAAAACATCGTGAAGAAACCCGCGGCTTAGTTGTCTTCAGATGTATTGATTGTTCCTGCCCCTGATTAATAGCCGACTTAGCTGAGTGGATGGTATAGGTGCTGGGCAAGCTAATCCATCTTACAATGTCCCAGGCACTGCAGCGACCCATCATAACGAGCAGTTGCTGTATAAATCATCTGCAATAGATGCATATTACAATCTTAAGTTAGTTTGAATAGTAAGACGATTTTCAGCTCTGTGTCGGTATTGACTTCACCGCGACGTTTCTCTTGACCTAGAGCGGGTAACAGCCTTTTCAGACTATTCCCGTGCTGTTAGAGCGCCGACAGGCGAGACTTATCATTAGTTACAAAACCTTAGTTCTAAGTGGAACATTTTTAAAATGTGAACTCGAGCTGGAAATGTAAACATAACCATCTATACTAATATTAAAGAGGAAAGATTTGTATGTTGTATTTTGTATGTTTATAACAAATAAACTCAAAAACAACTAGACTGATTTTCAAAATTTTTTCACCATTAGAATGTGACATTATCCCTGAGTAACTTAAGCTATATTTTATCCCTGTACTCCCACGGGAACGGGAACTACGCGGGTAAAACCGCGGAGTGCGGCTAGCACTTTATAAAGTGGGTATGATCTATTTTACTTTCAAAATTAACATGAGATGAACTATTTTGTAAAATACGGAGATTACTCATATAGTATTATTATGTCGAAGCCTATTCCGACAAGTTTAGATTTTTTGACGACCTGTGTGGCGCAGCGTGCGATAGTCCGCCTGCGATGCAAGAGGTAACGGGTTCGACTCCCGCCTCGGGACAAATGTCTGTATGATCTGCAGATATTTGTTATGGTGTTCTTGATGTTTTTCTATATATAAAAGAAAATATATATCTATGTACATAGTATAATGCATTTAGGACATCAGTCATCTAGTACCTATAACACAAGCTCTGCTTAGCTTGGGACTAATTGATGCTGTGTGAATTATTGTCCACCATTATTATTATGAAGGGAATCATTCATTCATTCATTCAATGAGCAGCCTCTTCCCCGCGTAAGGATGCCGCAGCACAGTGCTATACACGTATTTTACAAAATAAATGGGTATGATCTAGTTGTCGTTTACTAAGTTATAACTTTCATTCATCAACTCAGCCGTAAAGACACCCACTGCTGGACGGCCACACAGACCTCGCTCATGAATCTCCGAGTATCATCAGGGCTTGTTGCCATACTCACCCCGCTTGGCGGGTATGCCAGCGCACGGAAAGACGCTGTTGCCCATCTTCCGGAGGTATCCTATGGCAGATTGTTACTGCATCCACGGGCAAGAGATGAGGGGCAATATTCTACAGCCGGCACTTTAAAATAAATAGCATAAAAATATACCTAATGCTAATAAAGGATATCATTGTCAACATTGGCCCTGTCATAAATACCCTTGTAATTCATCACTCTGACAAGTATACGAATAGATTTTAATAATAGCATAATCACAAAGCCGTTTATTAAGTTTTCTGTGAGCATGATTTATTTGACGAGCTCTGTGGCGTAGCGAAGGTCCGCCTGCGACGTAAGAGGTTGCGGGTTCGATTCCCGCCGCATTTAACATAGGCTATATTTTATCCCCATATTCCCACGGGAACAAGAAATGCGCGGGTGAAACCGCGGAGTGCGGCTAGTATTTTATAACACGTTTATATTAGCTTCACCTGCATCTATGTAAATATATATAAATCTATATACCTATCGAATAAATCATTCACCTTCGGTTTGCCGACGATGTTACGGTCATGACAACGTACATACGTCACACGTTGATGGAAGAACTCAGCACGATGCTCGAAGGCCTCAATCGGGGTAGGCCTTAAAATTAACATGGACAAGACGAAATTTATGTCGAATGTCCATATCGTACCTGACCCACTTATATCTCTCGGCTCTCAAAGTTGTCGACGCGTACGTATACCCAGGACTAACAGTCCAAAGTTGTCGACGCATACGTATACCCAGGACAAACAGTCCAAAGTTGTCGACGCGTACGTATACCCAGGACTAACAGTCCAAAGTTGGCGATGCGTACGTATACCCAGGACTAACAGTCCAAAGTTGTCGACGCGTACGTATACCCAGGACTAACAGTCCAAAGTTGTTGACGCGTACGTATACCCAGGACTAACAGTCCAAAGTTTTCGACGCGTACGTATACCCAGGACTAACAGTCCAAAGTTGTCGATGCGTACGTATACCCCGGACTAACCGTCCAAAGTTGTCGACGCGTACATATACCCTGGACTAACAGTCTAAAGTTGTCGACGCGTACGTATACCCAGGACTAAAAGTCTAAAGTTATCGACGCGTACGTATACCCAGGCCTAACAGTTCAAATTCGAGAAAGTGTTCAATCGTTGAATCCAACTCTGATAGGCAGCGTTTGGGAAACTTTGCAACGTATTTTCGTCCAACATACCTCACTGCCTGAAGACGAAAGTCTTCCATCAGTGATGGCATCTTATGGAACCGAGCCGTGGTCCTTTACTATTGCCCCTAAGAATAAGCTCAGAGTCGCTCAACGTCCTACGGAAAGGGGGGTTCTCTACGGAATCGAATCAGGAATGAAGAGTTACGTAGTAGAACTCGGATTACCGACATAGCCAAACGGATTAGCACGGTGAAGTGGTGATGGGCAGGCCATATACATTGAGCCCAGGGACCGGCAAGCGCAGCGTAGGACCTCCACCTATAACCAGATGGGCAAACGACTTGGTAAGAACCGCAGGCGGTCGGCGGTGGAAGCAGTCCACGGCCAACGGTAGCAGTAGACGTCCTACAGGTAATATGATATAAACTATTTGACTTTGACTTTGATGATGATGGTACTTCGTAAGGACCGATGACAATACAATAAGGCGTGTTTTTTAATATTAAATCTATTATTATTATAACTAGTTCTGTCCGCAGCTTAGCACTCGTTTGACCCAGTTAAAAGCATGTGCGTAATTTCTGGTCATCATCCGGAACTAACAGAATAGCAAAACACCAACTCGACTAAAAAAGCTCTTCTCTGCGTAGAGATATACACCAAATTCGAAAACAAATGTTCGCCTATTATTTTTATGACATCCGAGTGGTAGAACTAGGAAGAACTATTTATTTGACGAACTATATGGCTTAGTTGGTCTAATAGCCGACTGTAAGCACGAGTTCTATTCCCTGCGGGAGACAATTGTTTTATTATCTACTGGTCTAGGCTTTGGGTATTTTTCTGTTTCCTAAGTATAAACAAAATAAAAAAATATGTATTCTGTTAAGAATCTGGCCGTGGGGCGCCAGCTGTAGAATGTTGCCCTTCCACTCTTACTCGTGGATTCAGTAAGAATCTGCCAAAGGATACCTCTGGAAGGTGGGCAGCAGCGTATTTCCCTGTATCAACATCCCGTACTCTCGCCAAGCTCAATCGTGGTGAGTATGGCAACAACCTCTCACGATTTTGAAGATCCATGCGGGAGGCATAAGTCCAGCAGTAAACGTGGACAGCAGTCCTACGGCTGAGATGATGATGATGAAGCATCAACCAATAGCTCTGCTTACTTTAGGGCTAGAAGCGGTGTGAACTATCTAGCACTATTTGTTTACTTTTGGAACAAAAATTCCCAAATGTCCGGAGTTCAACACTCAAATCTTGAAAAATTTCGAAGTCCTTTGCACGACATTCCAAAGCTTCCATGAAATTCAAATTCGCCACACATATTTATAACAAAGTGTCCTAAAACGGCATGAGCCGCGCTTAGCCGCGGTCATCGAGTTCAGCCCCGACTTTACCTGTATAATTGGGTGTTATGTGCGAATTATAACGCTCTGTTAATGTGCTTTTTTATAAGTGGAAAGCTCAGGTATGCCGTGTATCGGCGCTATTATAAAAGTAATTTCTGTCTGTGTCTAGCTTTGTCGTACAAGTAGATTCAATTAGGACTATTTTACATTAATAACCTATTTAGAAATAAATTAGGCCAAATTCGTGCCACTGTATACCGTAGTTACCCGTAGACCTGTTTTTAGAAGTTGATGATTGTTGCTTTTGCCACATCATATTTACATATGTTTTGGTAAACGTAAAAAACATTTATATGAATTGAGTTTTCGATCTACAGTATTCCGGTTGTTTCGTAAACAGTACCACATATTTGAGCGACAATTTCCCCGAAGCTAAAAAAGCTAGCTAAACCGTTATAGTTTCCAAGAGGTCTAAGGTTAAAACTACATCCATTATTTATTCAGATTTTAAGTTTAGATTTGCAGTAAAGCTTTTAGAGTCCCTTACGTTCGAAAAATAATAAAAAAATACCATTTTTACATTTGTTTCCCTGAAGTAGCTAAGCTAGGTCTTGTTAACATCCTATCCGAAAAGCAAAAAATCACAAGGAGAAATATCAAAATACTCACCAAACGATATGAGGCCGCTGTTCAGCATCGTCAGTTTGATGCTGTTGGGTATAGACACCAAGCTGGTGGTTCCGGAAGCTCTCACATCCTTCTTCTTCGCCTTCTTCTCCAGGTCATATCTGGTGGTAGACCTGGACCTGTGCTTCCGCTGGCTAGTAGCCACGGAAGTACCGCGTTGGCCCGTTCGAGAAGACATCACTTTTATCCACTACCACTTTACACGCACAAATCAATTCCCGTTTTATTCGGGGAAAGAACACATTTCACACGTCGATATAAGACGAATTATGAAGCAGCACTGAACGTAAAGGAAACACTAAAAATAAATAAAGCAAGTGAGATGCGCGCGCGACCGCTCGTGTTCATAGCCCGAGAATTTGAGTTGGAGTTGGCACCTGCAACAACAGAGACGATATTTTAATTATTTTACAACAAGGAAAGGAATAGTCAGTAGATTTTTACATCGGTCGGACAAAGTTCCGACCGATGTAAAAATCTACTGCGTGAAGGTGAAAAGAAAGACGAAAAAATATATATATTAATTTGTTGTCTTTCTTTTCACTTTTAACCGAATCACCACATAATTTTCAAGGTAACAAACCCGGACAGCTGTCATGGTACTCAACATTTTTAATGTATATGTACCTACGTAGTTAAAAGATTTAACTGTACTATTTAGTCACTTAAGACCAATCAAAATTGATTTAAAATGGCTATGTCATCTAGTTTAAGAGATCTTTAAGCTTATTTTACTTTTCGCCTTCTGAAATCTTCCGCAGGGAGAAAATGAACTCTCATTTCAAATATAAGTACAGTAATCCCCCACATATTCCACTTTTTTAGAGGTTTTGTGCTCGGTGATAAACATAATATTTATATACAATTCTCAGCATTACTATTATAATCAAAACGATAATAAACATTACCATCAAAACATCCGACTAAAGTTGGCGTTGACCGGGAATTTCCGCGGAAGTATGATCAAATATTATTGCCATACCACATTCACAGACAGGAATAACTACACATACAAGAAGTATTGACACGTGTATAAAATGGTGAAGTGTTATGACTCATAAAAGAGCCTAATACTTATACTAAACAACAGAGATCTCCACAGCTCAGTGGACCAGCAGCCAGCTAAGTCGCAGGAGGTTGGGGGTACTATTCCCACCACAGTAAAATTTTTTGCATAAACTACACATGTTTGTCTCGGATTTCCATAGCGCTAGCTTTGCTTAAGGGCTAGATATATGCCGATGACTTTGTCGACGTCTATTTCTCTCTCTCTCTCTCGTTACTACAACGTTTCTACCGCACTGATTTTAGGGCCGCAGAGGCGTTGCTTGAGCGTAATACGTAAAAATATGGTTAAAAATAATTAGGTCATTTTTTGCATCATCATTTCAGCCATAAAACGTCCACTGATGAACACAGGCCTCCCTCATGGATCTCCATGAGGGGTAGTTGCCATACTCACCACGCTTGGCAGGCGGGTTGGTGAGCGCAGTATGGGATGTTGATACACGGATAGACGCTGCTGCCCATCTTCCGGAGGTATCCCTTAGCAGGCTCTTACTGCATCTACCTCTTACTGCCGCCAGTAGAATGTTACCCCTCCTCTCCTAGGAGGGGTAACATTCTACTGCCGGCACCCCACGGCAAAACGCAGAGGCGTTGCTTGTGCGTAATACGTAAAAATATGGTTAAAAATAATTAGGTAATTTTTTTGCATAAATAGGCCGAAAGTTTCCTTGGTATCCTTTAATTTTAGATGATGATGTCAATAAAAAATCTTGTAATTGATAGTTGAGGGGGTTAAAGTTAAGAGGGGACGAGGTAATTACTTAAAATAAACTGATGGTACTTTGCACAATTATTTCAGATACTTTCTGAATATAGTTATTTTTGAAACTACGAGAAGTGAATGAACGTGATCGCGAAAGTTTAAAAAATACTATATTTTTTAAACTTCCGGTTAAATATGTGTTTTTACACTTTAAAAACACATATTTAACCGGATATACATATGTATAAACTATATACTCGTACATTTATAAGAGACATCAAGCGTCAACAAACTGAGGCAAGTTATTGAAGGTAGTCGTTTAAGAAGGAATTTTAGAAAGAAATCACCTAGTTTATGATTTCAAGACGATAAAGATCATGATCATTTTATACAGTAGGGTAGGGAACGTCGGAATTCAGAGCACGATCGCATCGTTTGGTATATATTGCGATAATTTCGCGGAGTAGGCCCGAGAGTCTTGTTTTGGCTCGGTCGTCTTTATCTAACCAGCTGCCTGCGGCTTTTGCGTAGTAGTACCTACCTTGCGTTGGCTTGCTAAAATATAATTATGAAAATAATAAAAAATATAATGCTTGGCGGAACGTAGTCTCTGTCATGATCAATATTTTTTTTATTAAAACCTTAACAATACATAACATATTTACCGTTATTATCAAGTTCTTACCTAAGCTTCCGAATGATGGAAAACATTATAATAATATGATCAGATGGACTTTAGCTCTGTAGTTTTCCCGGCAATTGAAATCGCGTAACTTGAATTATTATTTGAAAAATGTATATAAGTTATAATTCTAACGGATTTACTGTGATTATTAAATACACATACAGTTGAAATAGCCGACTGATTTTGCGTGGCCGTGTGACTTTTGTATGAAACCGCGTATTTCGCAGAAGCATCGGAAATTTTGCAGCTCATTTCACGAGACTACTCATGCCTGGTAGAGATCACTCTTTAGCGATAAGGCACCCAATTATCACTTTATTTTTCGGTGTTACTTGTTAAGATCTTTAGTTTAAGGTGTGAAATAAAGTATTTTCTATCTATCTATAACTCAAAAAATTACGCTCGTATGGCCTCAGCCTTAGAGATAATTTAATGAAAAACAAAAACGACTTCCGTGACCTTGATGATGATAATAATGTAGTAAGTAATAATGGTAGTGAGCACGATCGCATCGCTTGGAATAAATTGCGATAATTTTTTGGAGTTGGCCACGAGTCCGTTGTTTTGGCTGGGTTGTTCTTATCTTACAAGCTGCCTGCTTTTGCGCAATACCTTGAGTGATTTAGCGATGTTTATTTCATGATAAAGGAATATAATATATATCATAATATTACTCATATGAGAACGATATTATGATAAATACACGCTACGGTCTACCGGAGAAGTTACCTGTACAGGTTTGCCTGTGCAGGTAGACGTAAAAGTTTACTTTTCGTACAGACCATAAAACTGGAAACACGAATATTACCTTTGCTCTCATAATGTCAGGTCAAGTTAAAATCTTACAACACAGTTACATCCAGATCAACCGAGCGAGGGTCACGAAGTTGTCTGAACTGGTCGGAAATGATTATAAAACAGTATGAACTAAAAAGATAACTTTAAAAAACAGTTTGGTTTATTTTAAAGAAAACGTTTATACAAAAGAAAACTCAAATAGCCGATAGCTGTTATGTTCAATAGTATTTCGCGATTTTGACTTCAAGAGTTGAGTAATAAGTAATAATGAAAGTGCTTATTTTCTACTATGTTTACGTAGAAACTTACATGGAACAACTGTGAAGCCGACATCAAAATTAAAATTCTGCCAAACACAGTCTAAAACTAAAGTGACAAGAAGATCATTACATAATTTAAGCATTTTTGGATAGGATATTCTGTGGTTAATAGCAGCAGCTGCATCCAGTTAATGAAAAATAAGAAAACACTGAATTCCGTTTACAATCCGTCACGGTGACGTCACAAAATTCCTGGCAACAACCAGGAATCGAGTCTGGCTTACACATTGTTCGACTTTCAGCACTATTTCTAAATGGCCACGATGTATTTTCTTCTGTCCTCTTTGAAAGCAACAATGCCAGTCAATTCCGAGCTATATGGATATAGATTGATGGTATATTTTAGCTTGCAGTGTCGCCGTTCTGTTTTGAATATTGGTGATACATAATCTGTGGAGATGGCTAGTATTGGGACTACCTATATTGTCGGCAATTAGTGTTGGCACCTTGCCCACCTTTCCTATTGTGCTGTCCTAGACCGGGTTAGACGGTTAGACCTTTCTATCTCAGTGCTATTTATCCGTCTTCCTAACCCGAGATCAAGGTAAACTCAGATTCAGTACCTACCTCCTTTTTTTGTATTTCACTTTTTATGTTAGTATACAATAACATAAGATGAAATAAGGTTGTTTGAGAAAATGAAATATTTTATGTAGGTACATAAAAAACAAAAACGAAAAATGCTCTCTATTAAGTACGTGTATATCATACACTTTTAAGAATAAAAGCTTGTATGTTTTTTGAGGTGGTCAGGATCACACCCCTTTTCGACACATTGTTAGAATAAAAGCTTGTATAATGTTACATGTTCTATACAAGGTAGGTACTTGTAAATAAATGTACTAACACATTTGTTATAATATTTCGATCTTACGGAATTCGGTGATTTCTGGTGATTTCCATTCAAAAATAGACTACGAAAGTTTCTAACTTCACAGATGATTACCTATACGATAATGACAACCTAAACATCAGCTGACTCTTGACAGGGTCATTGATCTCCGCGAAGAGTTGCTGCAGAGTAAAAAATAAAAATACCTAAAACCAGAGGTATTTTTTTTCTAAATGTATAAAATATGATAAAAAACAGGACCATGTTCACACCACAACTAGTAGTTATAAATAAAAATATTAACAAAATATATGGAATAAAATACAAATTCCCGATTTTTCTACTTTAAAACGACTTGTTTTCATGGGCTCAAACCCCGCTTTTTGGGTTAGTACATATATTATATGCTTTATGCTAACGTATACCTTGGCATGAAAATGGTTTTGCGTTCATATTCAACTCCCTGTTCTTTTCCACGCTATGTGGGGGTCTGCACAACATGGTATATTTGCGTAAATGTTTTCTTCTTCACTGTCCTCTCTCAGTCATCATTTCATCACTCATTCATTACGAACAATTTTTTTTATTCATAAAATTTCATCGTGATCTGACTCTGTTTATTAAGAACATGTAGTAGGCAAGACCGCGCGGACGGGTGTCTTTGCATCATGCCTAAAAATTTTCCTAAGAACTCTTTACCAAAAATACCTATACCAACTAAAGGAATTTCCAAACGCATGAGATATAGGTATTTAAAATGTAAGCTTCTTACGCATCTGTGCGCTATTCCTGGAACCGACTCCGTAGGTACGTGCAGGTTCATTCAAGAGTAATGAATCATTTTGTTTACTTCGTTTCATTCATTCTTTGTATGCGTACGCGTCATTCTGTCGCTTCCGGTTTCAATGACACAATTGTCAATGTCATTGAACTGTCATTGTCTGTGTGAAAACTACGAAGTCTAAAAGATCAAAACTACTATAATTTTGACCGTTTTGACTTCGTAGTTTTCCTGTGTGTAGGATATTTCCGTGAGCATCATCTTGTCGGAATTTTCCATAACCCTTGAGTATCATTCTTGATATACGCATCTCATTTTATGTATGAACCTATAAATAGTTTAACGGCTTAGTTTAGTAGCCAGTGTTTTGGATGTGGGTAGTAACACAACATTATCTTCATCATCAACACTGGAAGCTGTACCTATTTGACGGTGACGTTTTGTAATTGCAATTTCAAGATTGTAGCCAAACAATGGTATTTTACATTTGTTTGTCCACATACAAACGGTATAGTATATTATGCGTAATTCACATCACTTCCATGTTTCCCGAAAATATGTTGAACCAAACAAAGCAAAAGTCGTCATAACGCACATTCCATCAGAACCAATATTATTTTCTGACTCCATTGGAAATTTCCGTAACGCGTACCAAGCTCTTTATCAATCGATACAGGGTGATTCACGCATAATGGATTTGGAGTAACGAGCATGTACAGCCGTTTTACAGCCGGCGATAATTTGATGTGCCTTTATTGAAACGCTTTTCATTATTCTTGAATTAGGTTATTGGTATATTTTTTTGCATAAAACCATGTACCTTATGTAATTATAAATGTGACCACGTCACACAGCTTTTTTTCAATATTTTATTTACATAAATATATGACAAAAATATATAATAAGGATTTCCGAGTTCTTTCCCTCCAAAACTACTTGTTTTCAAGGGCTTAAACCCCCTTTTCGGGGTAGTACACATATCAAAGGTTGTCTAGAAGAGATCGCTCTTAGCGATAAGGCCGCCCATTGTGCATTTATATATATTTTAAGTTTTCATATTGTATTTAATTTTAGTTTTTGGTGTACAATAAAGATATATTCATTCATTCAAAATGTATATGTTAAGCATGTATTTTCATAAAAAGGTACTCAAATAGGTATTATATCATTAATCTGGTACCCATAACTCAAGCTCTGCTTGTTTAGGGTCTAGGTGGTGCTGTTTGAAATTGAAATAACATTTCTACTCGCAGCTTTGAACCCGTTAATCCTAAACTACTTGATTTAACCGCAAAGCAATTCAAAGTAAGATTAGTTTGTTACAGTTTCCAAATAGGACGAAAAAGGGGCTCTATAATAGACATTCCTTTTATAGGGAGCTTCAATATTCAATGTCTAATGACTGAGATAATGGTCTGACATTTTTATAAATAAACTTTATCGAGGTCCATCCCACGCCAGTAATTTTCATGAATGTAACTCAAAGTCTGAACAGGAGTAAGAAAAGGCCATTGACTTTGAATCACCCTGTTCATACGTAAGTAGTAGTGTACACGACATAATAATATGCTGACAAAGGATTCAATATAAAATAAAACCGGGCAAGAGCGAGTCGAACTCGCGCACCGAGGGATCCGTGCCATCATACAATATAATATATGACAAAGGCGGATTTATATTTGTTGGAGAACCTTGACAGCGTCATCTCTTGTCTGATAGCGGAACTTATGTAGATTTTTTACACTTTCTATTATTTCTAAAAAAGTATGCTAATTATAGAGTTTGTCATAAATTTCCTGTAATCTTTATATACACTTCTAATAGCAATAAAAGTTTCAGAGGTTTATCTCCGCAAACTTCGGAGATAAGGGGGGAACGGTCGTTTTTTTTTTCATTCTTGTAAATAACTCGGAAACGATATGGTTTAAAGGAAAAATAAAAACTGTTTAATAATGTGCATGTAATCAAATGAATACCTTTCATATGATGCCCCACACGACCTCTCTAATTTCAAGTCGTTAGCATCAGTAGTTGTCGAGATAACCACTTGTGACGGACAGACAGACAGACAGAAAGAGTGATTCTTTATGGGTTCCATTTTGGTCCGGAACCCTAGAAAATATGTGTACAATAATATAAGACACGTCACACTTTTAAATTAAGCTTTATAGCAGTAAGAATAAGGTGGACAATCCTACGCTAGAGCAAATGTAGAGCTTGTTTTTACATAATTTAAAACGCGAAAATGAAGTGAGCTTCAAGCGTTGAATATTTTTTTATGATTTTATATTTGCTATGATAAAGAAGTTTATTATAGAACTCATCATCATCATCATAGTCAGCACGTACTGACCCACCGCTGGGTATAAACCTCCTACCTTATCCACCAAACAGCTCTAGTTTGGGCCTTTGCATCCAGGTCTTACCCTGTACCCTAGACTCAACTATCAATAATATAAGGTATTTCTAAGCAACTTTTTATAGAACTCAATTTAAAACTTCTCAAAAGGCCTCAACAAAATCAATGAGCAAGAAATATCTCGTTCTCAATGAAATTCCTCAGAAAACTCCAATTAAAATTCTATATACAAAGTTATCAAAGGCGGACTTTATCAACTAAATGAGATCTGAAGTTTGATGAATAATTAACTGGTGACGGTCCAGAGTGATTACTCTGATTACCATTGAGATTGACTTTAGTGTAAGACAATATTTGACGACCTCGGTGACTCTGGTTGCACAGTCAAACTAGTTTTACGTTCTAGTTTTGGAATGCACTCTGTGTGTGTATTAAAATAAAGTGCGAGCGAGACTCTAAGGGTTCAGAAATTAGAAGATTAAATAAATAAATAATGCTGGACAAATCACACAGCATCACCTAGCCCCAAGCTACGTATATAAGTATATCAGTTATCTAGTACCCATTACAGAAGCTTTGGTTCATCATTTCAGCCATAAAACGTCCACTGATGACAACAGGCCTCCCTCATGGATCTCCATGAGGGGTAGTTTGCCATACTCACCACGCTTGGCAGGCGGGTTGGTGAGCGCAGTATGGGATGTTGATACACGGATAGACGCTGCTGCCCATCTTCCGGAGGTATCCCTTAGCAGGCTCTTACTGCATCCATGGGCATGAGAGGAGGGGTATCATTCTACTGCCGGCACCCCACGGCGGAAGCTTTGGTTAGCTTGGGCATATAACATACCGTGTGAATTTTCCAGCATTAATTATACCTTTAGCATAATCCTCACCAGCCTTTATTATAGCAAACAGTCAAGATCATAACAATAGGTTCCCTGTAGCATTAATGCATTAATTGCACACTATATAGGTTCAGAGCAGACATTGCAGCCGTGTTGTTACATAGATACGAATAGATTATCGTTCCGTTACATACATATACAAAAGATAAATAGGCCTCTTCGAAATATATTCGCCTTCCGCTAGCTAGATTCTAAGCTCTAAAAGGTTAAAAATATCACTTTAATTAGTGAAAGAATTTGAATGAGCAAAATTCTCTTTTACTGAATAAACAAAAACAAACGCATACCCGTAACAACCTATCGTCCCAGTAGGTACACGCCACAATTAACGGCAATGTAACGCAGATGAGTTTATGATATCGTCTAATATGCAAAATGTATTTAGTCGTTAGCATTGAAGCGTCAGAAACATCACAGGGTATTTACACGTCGCTGAGTTTGGTTGTCTGCAAAGAGGGTATTAAGGATCGGCCAAACCTGCGCGTCCGTAAAGCGGGACGCGGTGCGGGAGCGTCTGCAACGCGAAACTTAACGCGCACACCTGCGCGACTCCGGCGCGAACCGCGAACTTCATTTGCTAGTGAACAGTCACTAAATCTGCACAACTTTATTTGTTATAACTACTTAATTGTTGTGGTGATGACATCCTCGTACTTAACATCGGAATCTGACTCCGATGAGGAAGACCTTTAGATTACTTGCTCTTGCGGAACAAACCACACGGTAAGTACTGAGACATCTCTGTTTTTATACGATTTTAAACTCGCTGATTCTTACCACGAACTTCCGCCATAACCTTAATTTGATTTAAACAGGAAAATCAGGACAATTTTACGTTAAATGGATTATCAAAATTTTAACAACTTTACCATCATTCCTTATAAATCAAAGTAATAATTTTTAAACAAGCTAACAATATTATGGAAGACAGTTTTCTCGCACGTACACACGTCTGACCACTAGACTCGTGCGTCCCGCTGGATTCCGCTCTGCCGACGCGGCCCTGCCGCTTTGTGGTCGCGTAGGTGTCCAAAGAGCCATAGATAAAGTATGGGTAGCGTCCGCCGCGCGGCAGACGCTCCCGATTCGCAGTCGCTTTGGCCGCGCAGGTTTGACCGATCCTTTAAACTCTGCAATTTTATTATACTTCAGGTAAATTCGTTAAAGGATGTGTGTAAACAAACTGGCACACTTTAAATTGCTCCAAAGGGTTGGTTTTTTTTACTGAGTATATACTAATTTATAGATAAGATAATTTATTTTTTACCACAAACATCACAAGTACAATTTAGTTCGTAATTCTACTAGAATAAAAAAACTATTCAGAACGGAATACATAGGCACCCAAACTAGGTATAAATAACCTGTATGATGGCGTGCCTATACCCTCCTACCGGAATATGCGTTTCAGAATTAGAGTATATACACTATTAAATTATACAATAAAAACAGAATCAATTTTATGTGTAGGTGTAGGAAGGACTCCCTGTTGACACCTTCTCATAAGAGTTCGGGCATACAGGGGCAACCTAAATAGTTAAAGAAAGTAATTTAAGAATGGACTGTAAGTATATTCTCCGTCTCCACATAATCTTTTTTAAGTAGCCAACATGTTAAGGTTTTTTTACATTTATACGTCGTCATAGAATATAAATCTAAAATCTTATTTAGTTATATATATGTATATTGTAGGGAGTGGTCACAAAACCCCAACTAACCATAACATAGTAAATTAAAAATTTCTAAGTTGGCATCGATAATTCAATAAAACAATGAACATTTTTTTCTTTATCTGAACAGGGGTTTCTCATTAAACTGTTTAACAAGTCAATTGAGTTTGTAAAAGTATTTTAAGGAATAGGCTTTTAATTTTCATTCACTCAGGTATCTTTCAAAAAGAGCTACGAAAATCCTGCAACGTGTTCTGGTTTATAGTTCATCCAGTCACATTAATCCCGCTTCGGGATTTAACGCTACAGAGGGCATCTATCTACCTACGAGTAGCTTTTAACCAGTAACTATGTTCTGGAAATCCGATTATGCTGTAAAAATCACGTACGCATTCTCGCATATTACCAATGCATAGGCAACTCGTTCAAACGGATCCACATAACAGTAATATAATTGAATTTGATCCCAGAACTGGCTGTATTTATTTCTTAATACGAGAGAAACCCACGGGAAATACTGGGATGCTGTCTTGTGAGTCGTACGGAGCTTTGTGGGTAGATCTCAAATAATTGCAATGCAGCATTTATGTAGCACTAATATTTGTAACACTCTGTGCCGTTTTGGTTGTACATTACAACATTTTACAGTATGAAATTTGGAACATATGTAAAAAGGCCTAACTCTAATCTTTTGAGGTATCTCCACTTTATGATTATTGTATGTTTGATTTTACTTTTCGGATCATGGTCTTATGATGAACTCTAAAAAGCCATTGAACTCTAAAATAAAACGTGGTTTCTAAATCATTTTATTTATTTGCACTTCGTGGACAAAGTCACTAGCAAGAGCTAGCATTTAAAGGTCTTAAAACAACTTTAACGATGAATGCTGAAACACGTTATATCAAGTGACAAATGGAATCCAACCGGAGGAAGTTCTTGCGAAGATCTAGAGTAATTTGATTTCTGAATCATTTGCGAAAGTGTAAGTTGGTTCTGTCCCTCGGGCGTGGGTTTACACCCACTTGGTGAATATTGTATGAATGTTGTATTGCTTTTGCCTACGGCTTTGCGTATGAACAGGGTAGATAATACAAATGTTTCTAATCTTTTCTAAACAGTGCTTTGTAAACTTTCGCCATCAAAAGACATAATTTTAAACTGTTTAACGGAACTTCATCTCATCTTAATAGTCCGCTAGATCCCATTGTTGGACAAAAGCCTCCCTTCTTCCATTCCATTTATTCTGGTTTAGGAGTTCTATCCGCTAATTTTTGCAATGCGCATCCAGTTCATCCCGCCATCTCCGCCTAAGCCGTTCATGAGACCCCTTAGCCCTTTAAGCAATCCACTGTGTGGTAAAAAACCACTTTAATGATAAAATCCTTAACTTGTTGCTGAGAATACCAAAAGCCGCTTTAAGTACGCCTAATATATTAGAGTGTTTCCCTCGATTTATTACGGATCCCATCATCAGAACTAGGTGTAAATCAAGCAAACATTGTAACAAAAAACCCAGCCACAAGTATAAATTTAGGGCATGTAACTATGCCTCTAGGGATTCCAGTAAACACTATTACAATAATCTAATTTGTCATCAGCAAAGAGTTATAAAAAAAGCATCTATTCGAAGTTCCCAACGACTATTTTAAACCAGAGTTCTGTGGTAACAAAGGTTTTAAAAATATACTATGCGACTTGGAGCTCTCAGTTTCTATGCAAACTAATATAGTTAATGAAGAAAATGAAAAAGCAAAGTCTGGAATAAAATTAAAAACCTTGCTTCATTTTCATCTTTATTGAAAAGTTAACACTCCTTTACAACTCAGATTTAGATTAAACTGTACCGACAGAGACGGGGTGATAATGTAAAATTACTTTGCGAGTCTTTTCAGTTGAGCAAAGTCTCGAGCTCATAAAAACTCGGTCGTTTAAATATTAGCCGAAGTCCACAACTAAAAAGAGTAAACTTGCACCAGTTCTTCACAAAGAAACCAAGCAGGATTTACATCATTTTGAACTGATTAACGGGACTTTATCGCGTAATTACCTTATTTTGTTAATTCGTTTAAAATGAAATCTACAGATCGCGAATGTTTACGAAGTACGAAGTAGGGTTCACATTTGCCTCTCTTAGTTTTTTCAGCTTTTGTTAGTGGTGGTAGAACTTTCTGAGAACAAATCCGGGAAACACTACCACCATACCTATTTATGTCGCCGAGCAGTAATATCTGTATTGCTGTGTTCCGGTTTGAAGCGAAAGGGGGCTGGTGAAATTACGGGCACATGAGACCTTACAACTCTGTCTCTGGGTGACGGTCAATCGTACAAAAAACTAAATTTTTCTTTAAAAGCGTGACTTCTAAATAACTGTAGTTAAATAGTTAATATAACACAGGACTGCAAAGGGCAGCATTATCGCTATGAGCGATCTCTTCCATCCTTGGGATGGTCAGAAAAATTATACACGCTTTCTTCTAATTCTGGTATTTTGGAAATCTTGTTATGCGCTCTGGATGGATCTTCATGGCCTGAATCCATAAATCAGTAAGCTCTCTCTCGGATAAACGTATCATGGAAGGTGTCTGCCACATTGGCTTATGAAATGAAATGTACAACGAGAACATAAAGCTTATTTTCCTTTATCAACTTCGTCTATTCTTACCTGGACCAACCTCTCATGGGATAACTGTGTTTTAGGATCATAAAAGCATTTACACTATACACTATAACATATTATAGGTTTGATTATCCTTATGTTTACACGAATTAATGTGCGATTGTGTATAAATTTAAATAATACTGGAAACTACACACGACACCATTTAGTCCAAACTAAGCAAAGCTTGTACAGCTGAAAAACAGATGATTGATAGAATACCTGAATACAATTGTTTGTATATACATTCTTATCATAACATAGAAAAATATCCAGACCCGGTCCAAATATTTGCAGAACAAATACAAACATTTGTCCCGTGCCGGGAATCCCGCCTCCTGAGTATCAGTCGGCCAATAGACAAACTGAGCCAATGCAGGGAGTGGAAATGCTCGTGGCGCGACATAATTGTATAATTGGCTACTCGTATCTGACCCGGCAAACTTTCTACCGTACCGCATACCCATTGCAGCGCCACTTACCAGGTCTTATACGCACAAAAAGTCATCAAAATTTGTAGTCATTCTGAAGTTAGTTAGGTGCAACTATTGCTGAGACAGAGCCTTTTGGCACACCACACTTTTATGAAAAACTGTAACCTTCATAAGTTAGCTTATTAATTATGTTTAAGGTGTGGTGTACCAATAAACGCATTTTCATTTCATTTCATTTTCATTTCAAGTTATTCATCCATCTGAGGCGAACGAACTATCGATTCATAGGTTGCAGAACAATTACACAATTCCTTTTCATAAAACAAAATCTTATAGAAAAAGCTTATTACTCCATAAATGATTATTTTATATCGACCCTTGGTCGAGTGTTGCTCCGTTCAACCGCGATAGGAGTGATGTCATCTTGCAATATCCGAAGAATCCAATATCCTTGCGGACATTAAAATAAGCACACTATTAAGACAAATATTGTAACATTTAATAGAAGTGAAGGAGTGAGGTTTTATCTTTGCTTCTTTCCACTTGGAAAAAAGTTTTCCAATGCGAACGAATTCAATTAGGTGCTTTATTCAATTTAAATGTTTTTGTTTTTATTTTGTAAACTGACTGTTCTATGTAGCTTTTTGCTCTATTAAATAAACACTTATTGACTTTGATCTTTGATTTATGGCTTGATCAAGGGAATTTTAATCATTGGGTCACATCAATTGATATCTTGTTGCTTATGTAACTCATTGGTTAGTGAAAGTATTTGTCAAACCGGTCCTGTGAAGTTTATTCAATGCTAACAAAATACAAATCTTGTATCAGCTTTTTTTAAACTTTTGCGGCCACAACACGTTATTAACTTTAGTTATCGCAAATTTTAGGCGACGCATTGATAAACGGCCATGTTTAAATTAACAACAATTTTAAAACGAGGACTGAGAGGAAGGGGGCGCCTGCATACAAACTGACGTGAAAAGCCAGCTTGAAAGTCGTAAGCGCCAAAACAGTAATTCTCGTCACAATAAAAACTATTGGTAATTATGTACAATCCAACTACCATTTTTAAAAGGGTGTGTAGTCTTATGACGCAAAACTTTCAGTTAATAATAAAATTTGATTAATGGTAACAATAACAGTTTGTTTTGTTGGCAAAACTAGTGTGCGTACGTCGGCATTATTGTTAACACACATATAAAGACAATGCCACACTTTTTGATGTGAGGGCATATCTACGAATTAAACCTTTGATTATACAATCGTGTCTGACTCAGAGACATAGGCCTCTTTCGACTGCTTCCATGGTTCTCTTGATAGAGCTCACTTCTCGTTATCGACTAGGAAACGTTATCGACGAGTTTCCTAGTGTAATCCCCCTTACTTCATATTATTAAAACTTTACTTGCCGATCGTTTAATAACTAAAAATATAATTATTGGGTTACAATTTGTCCTACTTGGTATATTTGTTTAATTTTATGACACCCAGCGATACAAAATAAAAAAGCGGAATTCCTCAATCATGTTTCATAATGGAAACATAATATCATTAATCATAATAAAACAAAACGCACCGCCACGTTTTAAATTAGAATTTACGTAACACTGAAATCCAAGGGTCGGAGTGTTCAGGAAATAGAAAAATTCATAATATTGTCTGACCCTCTGGAACTAACTAAAATTGATGAATGATTTTATGGAAAAAAACTTAAGTAAGTCAATAAAGTTTGTGTTGTTTTACTTAGAAACATTATTTTTTTATCAACCGGGGATCAAAATTCGTGCCAGTAAGTATCAAAGTGTATAATAACAGGAATAACAGTTAAGAAGAACAAGTGTGAGAAAATATTTCACTCAGCAACATCTGAGGTTAAAATGTCTATGTGGACATGAGCATCTAAGTAAAGCTTGTACCAGATCACTGACCAACTAAATTCTAATATTATCCGTGACTTAACTTAAGACGCAGAGCCTCTACGCCGTAGGCATTGGCTACATCGTAGAGTATGCTACAAAAAGTCAATGCAGCAAGAGCCAATAATAATGTTAGTAAATTAATAAAGGCCTTTGCTCCCGTTATATTGGGATTTCGAAAATTCTGTTGTTTACCTTCATCATCTTAGATATTAACAGGGAAATGTTAGCTCTCCAACCAAAACACAGGAACACTTGGGGGCAAAAATACAGAAAATTGTCGGTAAATAGGTTAAAGATACTATTATGCGCGACCGTAGGAACTTTTCCTACTGGTTTATTACAATTTCAACTTTACATCTGAGAAGTTAAGTGGCTATTTTGAGTTGTAAAGTTTAAAAATGGCTCTAGTTACGAGTTGCACCTTGCCTTTGAACGTAAATATTTACTGCGAGTTTTCACTGAGAATCGGAAAACAGGCTCTGGAGCTTGAAAGTTTGAGATGTAGCTTATAGTTATCGCTATTTGCTAGAAATTTGTTGTATCTTAAGGGGAAATAATTCAATTCTACCTTCCGTTGTAATGTTATAAATTATATTGTAAGCACTTCGTAGCTTTTGATTATTTTGATCGACTACCGCAAACTAATTTTATACAGAAATGGGACGTAACGTACCGTCTTTTTTGCGCTTTTATCCTGGAAGGTTGGTATAGGTGCTGAGTTAGCCTATACACATACATTTACATCTGTTACAGATGATTTATACAGTTGCTGACACTGTGTAAATCATCTATAAGAGATGTAAATGCCTTACTTTTTATACATATTCTAAAACAGTTGGCTCCGCCTGCGACGCAAGAGGTTGTGGGGTCGATTCCCGGCTCGGGACAAATGTCTGTACATTTACATCTGTTATAGACGATTTTTAGGGTTCCGGACCAAAATGGTAAAAAGGAACCCTTATAGAATCACTCTGTCTGTATGTCTGTCTGTCTGTCACAGATGGATATCTCGAGAACTACTGATGCTATCGACTTGCAATTTAAAATGGTAAAAGACAACAGTTTTTTACTTATATAGCATAATATATAAAAATTAAAAAAAAAATCTTATTTTGATTGCAGGGGGCGGGTAGGGGATCTCAAAAATTTTAAGTGAAGTTACTAGGCCGTGTGGGATATCATATGAAAGGTATTCATTTGTACATTAATAAACAGTTTTTAGTTTTCCTTTAAACCGTATTGTTTTTGAGTTATTTACAAAAATGCTGAAAAAACGACCGTTCCCCCCCCCTTATCTCCGAAGTTTGCAGAGATAAACCCGTGATACTTTTATAGCTAATAGAAGTGTATGTAAACTTTATAGGAAAATTATAGCGAACTCTCTAATTTGCATAGTTTTTTAGACAAGGGGGGTGGAAGGGGGGTTTTCAAAAATTTTGTGAAGTTAATAGGTGATGTGGGGTATCATATGAAAGGTATTCATTTGCACATTAATAAACAGTTTTTAGATAGATAGATAGATAGAAAATACTTTATTGCACACCTTAAAACTAAACATAATAACAAGAAACACTTAAAACAAAGTGACAATTGGCGGCCTTATCGCTAAAGAGCGATCTCTACCAGGCAACCTTGGGATGGATTGGATTGTAATATATGACAAGGGGTTATAATGGTGTACATGTAGATAAACTAATTACATATATACCATACATAATATACATTATAAGTACATAACATATTATACATACAAAATACATAACATGAGTATCAAAGATAACGTATAGACATATATACTTACATGTTAATAATAAATATATAAATAAAGTGTCAATGAATCAAGCAGCTAGTGACAACAGGACAAATAGTGTTCCTTAACCATAGATTTGAAGATTGTGAGGGATGGAGCACGCCTGATAGATACAGGCAATGCGTTTTTAGTTTTTCTTTAAGCCGTATTGTTTTTGAATTATTTACAAAAATGTCGAAAAACCGACCGTTCCCCCCCCTTATCTCCGAAGTTTGCAGAGATAAACCCGTGATACTTTTATAGCTTATAGAAGTGTATGTAAACTTCATAGGAAAATTATAGCGAACTCTCTAATTTGCATAGTTTTTTAGACAATGGGGGTGGAAGGGGTGTTTTCAAAATTTTTGGAAAGTTACTAGGTTATGTGGGGTATCATATGAAAGGTATTATTTAGCACATTAATAAACAATTTTTAGTTTTCCTTTAAGTCGTATAGTTTTTGAGTTATTTACAAAAATGTTGAAAAAAATAGCGTTCCCCCCCTTATCTCCGAAGTTTGCGGAGATAAACCTTTGAAACTTTTATTACTATTAGAAGTGTATGTAAAGATTAGAGGAAATTTATTACAATCTCTCTACATAGCATACTTTTTTAGAAATTATCGAAAGTCTAAAAAGTCTACATAAGTTTCGCTATCAGACAAGAGATGGCGCTGTCAAGGTTCTCCAACAAATATAAAACCGCCTTTGTCATAAATTATATTGTATGATGGCACGGAACCCTCGGTGCGCGAGTCCGACTCGCTCTTGCCCGGTTTTATTACAGTTGCTGACGCTGTGTAAATCATCTATAAGAGATGTAACTGCCTTATTTTTTATACATCTTTTAAAACAGTTGGCTCCAAGCTTTATATGATAATAGATCCCAAAGACAGAGCAAAATTGGCAATCCGTCTTCAGATATAAGCTTTGTCTCACCAACACCCTTCGACAAACGAACAGAACAATGGAACCAATCAACGCCTGCTTTGAACCAGAGATGGCGTTTGTCGTTTTGACAAATTGCTTTTAGAGTTCCGCTCTGAGATTTTAGATAGAGAATACTTTATCAGAGCTGGTTATCAGTAGTAAGTTAGTTGACAAAATTTTAACTTTAGTCCGTCTTGTGGACTCATAAACATTATTAGTTACAGCGATGGTCGACCTCCGTGGCTTAGTTGGTCTAATAGGCGTCTGCGACGCAAGAGGTTGCGGGTTCCATCCCCGCCGAGGGACAAATGTTTGCTTTTTTGCAGATATGTGTCTCGGTTTGCTATGTATATTTGCTATGTATAGACAAAAGTAAGTATTCTATCAATCAGCTAGTACCCATAACACAACTCTGCTTTTTTGGGGCTAGATAGTGCTGTGTGTAGTGTCCAGCATTATTAATATATATTTACGAGGGGCGTTCAATGTATTCTCGGTATCGGGGTGATTTGATATTATGGTGGGTAATTAAAATATATCATTAGCTAACAACATTATTTGAGGCTATCCGATATGAAATTTAATATAATTTCATGTTGATAACTTCATTAGTTTTTTTGCGACCTCCAGTCAAAGACGACGAAAATGACTGACGCGACAATGTTGAAGAAAATCGAGCACCGTGCGGTGATTAAATTTCTCACGTTGTACTCGAATAAAAAGTAACCTATATGTTATTCCTGGATAACATCAATAAGTATGCAAAGTTTCAGCTCAATCCGTTGTCTAGTTTTTGCGTGAAGAGGTAACAAACCTCCATCCAAACAAACTTTCGGCTTTATAATATTAGCGGGATGACACTTACAAATAATGAGCCTTTCTATTAGTAAAAGTATTTTCAAAATCCCTAGAAACTCACAAACTTTACCTCTTTATTATATTATAAGGAATAAGTATAGCCGTGAGGTGCCGGAAGTAGAATTTTACCACTCCTCTCCTACTCATGGATGCAATAAGAGCCTGTTAAGGGATACCTCCGGAAGATGATGATAAATAGTGAAAATATGACGGTATTGGTATGTTGGTTGCGATGACTAATCGGCATCGGTTCAAAGTACGACGTCTCCACATGTCATTTGTACCAAAGTTTTAAATCGTTCATACATTTTGTATGCAAAAAAAATAGTACCTAATAGAGCATGCTGCACCCCTTGCTTGGCTTGCGCCTTACATGTCTAACGTTGATTGTTGATTTTTACATTGATTTGAAATGTCAATGAATTCCAGCAATATAGGGACTGGAAGTCAATGAGCCCGTAAGGTGATTACTTATCTCGCGACAGGTTTATCTATTTTATATTAGACAAAAGCAAGGATGGAATAAAATGGCCGCCTACATGGCCAGCCAAATAACATAATAATTTTTAAATTAACTTGAAACTGGCAGAATTGTGTAAAACCAAACACAAAAAGCCATAAAATAAGAAGACAAGACAAGACAAAAGCAAGGATTTGACGTCTGACAGCGTTGATTGCGAGATTCATCTACGCTTTTTGGAAACCCGTCGCGTGATACATAATCAGCCTGCCGTTCCGCTCGCACTGAAATACCCGCTCCAGCTCTAAACAACACGACTTCCTAAAGAAAATATATTTTGACCAACTTTTCAATGTCTCTCAAAGTCCATTACATTAAACACTCAGGCGCCGTTCGGCCTATTTATCTAATGAACTCTAGCCGGGCACCGGGCTATGGAGCTTTTTGATGGATTATAGGAGGCATTCGCGCGCCACTGACCACCGAAATTAGTTTTTCGCAAGTTGGACTGCGGTTAGGGTTGCCGGGGAACAAAACCAATCCATCTACCTAGAATATTCATTGCGAAATAAATTATTCTATTAAAACGTAGTGTTTTCCTGGAAATATACATCTAAAAGTGAATTGACTTTAAGATGTACAAACAAATATAAATAAATAAATAATGCTAGAAAATTTACACCATCTCGTCCCAAATATAGTCTAAAACGTAGCTTTGTGTAACAGGCGTAGTTTTGTATGTGTTTTAGCTGAATCGAAACAGCTGTATCGTGGTACTTTTAAAAAAACAGCTTTTAACGGCACCGCTTTTTCATGGTAAAATATCTAGCCAGATATCCGGTGACCCTACAGCCGGACTTTCTCAGCAAGCTTTTACAAAAAGAAACTTTGTTATTTTATCTTGTAATAAAAGTCTGTGACTAACTTGTGCGGTTTTGTTACTGTTTCGATTTTTGCTTCATGTTGCTGGGTATTTGCTTTTTATGAACGTCGTTAAATAAAAAGTAATTTTAGTGTGTTGTTACTGCAAATTCAAATGGCTTTCTTGATTTTCTAGTGGAATTTACAAAATAAAACGAGTTCTCTGTGATAAGACCGGCGGCGGACATTTTGTTTTGGCTATGACACACGGTTATTTTGTGGAATGATATAGTATCAGTATTATTTATTTAATCTATAAACATATTTCAAGTGCTTATATGTCTTAGAATACAAATATTTGAAATTAATAGGACTTCGTTGTGTACGTGTACACTGGACAAAAGAGCTAGTCAATAGAGTAGAAAATCCATAAATTACTCTGAGCACGTTTTGTGTCGTTCTCTCGGAGAAAAGACACATTTTTTACTCTGTGACGTGAATGGAGAGAGGACGTGGCGTGACGACGTCCGGTGACAGGGCTGCCGATACTGATTCTATCATTTATTTACAACAACAGTTTGTTAGAAGAAGGAACACATTCTGAGGAAAATGTTGGGAAATCTGAACCCATGTACAATTTTTATAAAAGTTATTCTTTATCAGCCATTTTGAACGCAACGAAACGGATGTGTTTAGGGTGAGAGGTTGTTCGTTAGTTTGTCTTTTATAGTGTATTCGATAGTGTATATGTCTGTTCATACCTTAAGCCATTTCGGAGTAGCATGGTCCTGACAGAGAGACGGACATACGAGTGATCTTATAAAGGTTCCGGTTTTTCTCATGGAGTACGGAAACCTTTTGCCAAAAATATAATCAGCTTTAAATTAAGTCTAGTCACGAAATACATTTTCTGGCACAACCTTTAAATATTTGACATGATGTTTCCAATAAAAAGATCCAAAAAATCTAGGATATGGAAATCGTCCAGCCGATATGCTGTACGTGGGACACTGAAGAAAGTTTTTCTAAAATAAAATAAGGTGTACTTATGGTGAATATTTTTTTTATTTAATCTCTCCGCCAGCCTTTATACAAACTTATTTTATTACAGTCCACCGCAGAGACCTCATTTAACGCTGACAGCGCATCTTTCGGCAATGAAAATTGTACCCTATGAAATTAAAGCCAATAAACTTTATTTATTTTCGGGAATAAAAAGAGTCACACGCTGCCTAGGTCAGGGCTGTAAAGAGGGTGACCCAGGAGTTTGACCGGCGTGCTGTCCAGGAAGTACCTCGTTCCGAGCGTGTGCGCGGGCGCGCTGTCGTGGTGAGGCATTAGCCCGCGGAGCCCTGTGTTTAGTTGCTTACAAAACAAAAAACTTCTGCCAAGTATTTGATAGTTTACCATGCGGCGTAGACGCTTCTTTGGTTCCGTAAAGAAATTGATAACGAATAGTCAGTCAAAGGAGCCGTGGGGAGCAGTAGAATGTTGCCCCTCCTCTCATGGGCTCTTAAGGCTAGCCCGCTAAGGGATACCTCCGGAAGATGGGCTGCAGCGTCTTTCCGAGTATCAACATACCGAACTGGATGGAGTCGTCATGGAGGCCTTTGTTCATTAGTGGACGTTTTATGGCTGAAATGATGATGAGTCAGTCAAATTGAAAAGGCTCGCGAATATTTCCCCCGCTTCTAGATCGCTCCACTTTGATAGACGTTGAAACAACCAAACAATTGATTTCGATGAGACACGATAATTTACTTTGGAAAAAGATGTTGCTGTATGAATTGTCCAGCATTATTATTAATATTATTTATTGCCAATCCGTGTTGGCCAAGCGGTACATTTAACACGTCCTTTATAGATGAAGGAAAACATCATCAGGAAACCCGCGGATAAGTTAGCTATAATAAGGGATATAAGGGATAGGCTAAGTTAGCTTGAATTTACCTCTTGAGTTGTTGCCATTCTCACCACGCCAGGCGGGTACGGGAGCGCAGTACGGGATATTGATACACGGAAAGATGCTGCTGCCCATCAGGCCGGGGCAGATTCTTACTGCGTCCACGAGCAAGATAGGAAGGGGAAACTTTCTTCTGTGTATACATCTATAATGGATGTGAAAGGCCTTACTATTTCTATTAGTATTTGCTAATAAACGAGGCAGCCCTGATCCTAGCGCAGCGAAGCCACGTATTTAATAAATCTAATATGAATAATGTACTAAGTTTGACGTTTACATGTGGAGTCGTATTTGTTATTCTCAAGGTGCTCACGGAGACCTTGTTAGCCAACTTTCTATAGTGAAACAGTTGTTATGACTTATAGACCATTAAACTTAGTTTGATCGCTGCGAAATCAACATCATCATCGGCCTTTATAAGTCCACTGCTGGACATAGGCCCACCCAAAATCTGCGCCATTTCGCCCGGTCTTCAGCTTGCCGCATCCAGCGTCTGCCAGCGACCGTCCGCTCATCACTCCATCTAGCTGGTGGGCGTCCTACACTACGCTTACCAAGCCGCGGTCTCCACTTACAAACTCGTTTTCTCCAACGGTTATCGGTTCTTCGACAGATATGAGTTTGATCGCTGCGACAGCTGTCATCAAAATCCCGCCCATCAAGTTCAGAATTTGGTGACGCTATAAATGACCTGCCGTGGGGTACCGGCAGTAGAATGTTACCCCTCCTTTCATGCCCGTGGATGCAGTAAGAGCCTGCTAAGGGATGCCTCCGGAAGATGGGCAGCAGCGTCTTTCCATGTATCAACATCCCGTACTGCTCTCGCCAACCCGCCGGCCAAGCGTGGTGAGTATGGCAACTACCCCTCATAGCGATCCATGAGGGAGGTCTGTGTTCAGTAGTGGACGTTTTATGGCTGAAATTATGATGGTGATGATAAATGATCTGTGGCAATGTCGTACTTAATGAGACTGCACGAATAGTGACGTGCGATGCCGGTGAGTCTTCCTAACCAACATTACCATATTTTAAAAGAGTGGTGTTACAACTTTGACTGATATGTGTTTGTGTCTGCGTGTCTGTATATCTGTGTGTCTGTCTGTGGCACCGTAGCTCTTAAACGAGTAGACCGATTTGTGTGCAGTTTTTTTTATTTAAAAGCAGGTTTCCCGGCGCTCATTTTTAACATGTTTTATCAAAATCAGTTTAGAAGTTTACAAGATATGGGGGTGTCAGAGGGGATGAATAATTAAACGTTTTCAAATATACCCGAGTTTAGAATCAAATGAAAAGAAATGATGTGTAGAATGCAAAGATGAAAGTTATAAGTATGGAAATCGGTCGAGCCATTCATTAGAGGTATATACATAAGGGTTGAAATAGTAGTAGTAGTAGTAGGGGTGAACAATCAAATTACTAAGTTAGCAAAAAAAAATTTAGGTAAACTCCGAGACTGGGAGTGATGGGGGGTTACTTAAATTTATAATTTTATAAACTTTATTTTTGTCTATTATGTTATGCAAAGTTTTACATGCACAATGCACTTCCCTGCAAATTAAATGGCAACTGAAACTATATTGAGCCCCACCACGCTGCATTACCACATAATTCAATAACTTGTGCACGAAATTGCACTCAATCTAACAGAGCTGACCCGGATGTTAATGGCCGCGATTATCTGCCACTACCATTAATGAGCTTCGAATAACGTACGATATAACTTGTTAAGCTTTCGCGATTTGTTAACATATTTATTAGTTTTAAAATTACAGGATTTTATCGCGTACCTTTTTTATTATTTTCCCGACGTTTCGAACACATTCCAGCGCGTACCTTTTTTATTATTTTGCCGACGTTTCGAACGCTAAAATGTGTTCGAAACATCGGGAAAATAATAAAAAAAGGTACGCGATAAAATCTTGTAATTTTAAAACTAATAAATAACGTTCGATAATTTTTAAATAGCATGATTTATTCATGGAACCACAGCTATTATTGAGGTAGAGGTACACTTTATAACTAAAGCCGTGGTATTTGAGCGGTATATAAAGTATAAAGTATTTATTGTGGAACAAAAACACATCGGTACAGATAATGATGAACGTTGGCACTGCAAAAGTTTAATAACTGTGTAGCAGTTCAGCGCCCGGCTCCTTAACCAATCACAATTTTAAACATTGGTACCTACATGTATATAAAATCAAACAAAAATAAAATAAAAGAGTCTTAAATAATAAAATAAAAAAATAAAAATACCCTAGACTTTGGATTCGAAGGTCTGTAGATATTTGTCTCGGGTCTGGCTATTTATTATGTAGGTATGATTAAGTTTGTATAATATATTAAAAATGTATTCAAGGATGTATTAAAAATCTATCAGTCATCTTGGTTCATAATACAAGCAATGCTACTTTAAATTTAGTCCAAACTATGGGATATGACTTGATTAAATTTAAAGTCTGTCATGCTGATTAATAAAATGCATGGGACACGTAATTTTTTTAAACGTAATACGCGGGACAGCGGAATGACGGCAGATGGACAAAGGCGGTGACAGAATGATGGCCCCGCGAAGGGTATAGATCACCAGGCAGACCACCAGCCAGGTGGTCAGACGACATTGTCAGAGTAGCAAGAAGTCGATGGATGGTGCAGGGTCGGAAAGAATGACGTGACAAAGAGGAGACCTGTACCCAGCAGTGGATGAATGTGTGCTGATAGAAAGAAGAAAACGTTATCCAAAGTGATAGCGATACTTTATTAACACATAATTAACTGGGTATTTATCGCGTTATTTACCTTTATTATTGCCCGATGCAATAATGAGCCGTGGGGTGCCGGCAGTAGAATGATACCCCTCCTCTCATGCCCATGGATACAGTAAGAGCCTGCTAAGGGATACCTCCGGAAGATGGGCAGCAGCGTCTATCCGTGTATCGACATCCCATACTGCGCTCACCAATCCGCCTGCCAAGCGTGGTGAGAATGGCAACTATCCCTCATGGAGATCCATGAGAGAGGCCTGTGTTCATCAGTGGACGTTTTATGGCTGAAATGATGATTGTAATATGCATGCTAGATGAAGTTATTTGAACTAAGAAAGGTAAAATACAAGTTGTGTTTTGATGAAAACTGTGTACTTAGTTTCTAAAATTTATTTTATGCAGTGATATTTTACGAACCCGGGAATATCGAGATTGAAAACCAATTCCAACCAATTACTAAATTGTAAGCCTCCTTCAGGTCGTGTACAACCGGCAAAACAAATACAGATTTTCTAGAGGTTTTAGACCTTGTTTACCTTACAATAAAGTCTAGCAACTAAAGCACTTGTGTTGTAGGTTGTATCAGAGGACGGGTAATAATACTTTTAAATCTCTTATTGTAGTTTGTTTTAATGAAAAACACGTTTTAATTTAGTTTTTTGTTGAGGTGATGTTTTCATTATTAAGAAGGTCGTGGGTTCGATACCGGCCGTGCACCAATGGATTTTTCTTTCTTGAAAAATGTATGTGCACACTTAACACGAGCTTTAACGGTGAAGGAAACATCGTGAGGAAACCCGCGGCTTAGTTAGCTTCAGACGTATTGACCTGTTCTTTCCTCTGAATAATAGCTAACTAAGCTGAGAGGATGGTATAGGTGCTGGGCAAGCCTAATCCATCTAACAATGTCCCAGGCACTGCAGCGTCCCGTACAGCATGATTACCAGTTGCTGACGCTGTATAAATCATCTATAATAGATGCAAAGGCCTTACTTTTTACTATAATTATTATAGGTTCTTTAATATTGCTTAATATTGAGAGGCGACCAATGTCGTTGGCAACATTCTTCAAATTGTTTTTCTGGTAACTTATTGTGTATTTTTTTATGTAAGACATAAAATTAATCTTTAAAACAAAGATTTGCACTTTACAGTTGAGGTGCGTAACCAATGTACCTATGCCTCTAAATTTTCTGTCTAAGTTCTGTATAAGACTATAAACCCTATTCAAAATGTTATTTTATATCAATATTATTTTTATTTAAAACGAGAATTACTGTTTTGGCGCTAACAAACGGATCATTTCAAGTTCAGTAAAGCTTCAGTTTCTAAGAAAGTATTTGATTGCCAAAAAGTTTGAAAACATTGTACCTATTACAAGAGCTAGGTATCGAATATCAATTTGACAATGCATTAAAACAGTCTAGTCTAGGCAGGCTCAATAACCTAAACAATTTAGTTGGCTCCGACGAATTTCAATCTAAAAGACCATTTATCAAAGTCTCGAGACATTCAATTCAGATAAAGTGTGTAGAGATTGCAGCCAGTGTTATTATATCTATATTTCTTGAACGTAAATACGCCACACACTGCCTTGTGTCAAGATATAAAGTAGCTCTCTTCCAAGCTATACGTCCCACATGGTGGTGGGGTCAACTCACTAATATTATAAATCCGAAAAATTGTTTGTACGTACCCATAGATGGTTGTTACCTCTTCAAGCAAAATTTACTGAATCTTATACTTTGCACTAATATAGAAATTGACTAATGTCTATTCCACATAGGGTGAGTTCGGTGATATCAGGCGGGTCTTCGGTTTGTCTCTTCATTTCGTCGTATAAAAAAATCTATGAGTGAAAAAGGTATATAGCTGAGAAATAGCTTGTCTCTTTGGCGTTACTAAATTCTCCTAGTTCTGCAGTGGGGCACAGCAGAACTAGAAGAATTTAGTAATGTCTCATGAATGTAGTAATGTCGACAGTACAATGTTGTCCCTCCTTTTTTGCCCGTAGATGCAGTAAGAGTCTGCCGAAAGATCCGAAAGATGAGCAGCAGCGTCTTTTCGTGTATCAACATGCCTTACTGCGCTCGCCAACCCGCCTGCCAAGCGTTGTAAGTGTGGCAACAATCCCCTCATTAGTTGTAGGAGATCCATGAGGGAGGCCTATGTCCAGCAGTGGCCGTCCTACGGCTGAGATGATGATGGTAATTCTTCTAATCACTATCCAGAGGCCTATACTTGAATGCAAATTGCGATAAATCGAAATCGTAATCAAGCCAAACTAACTCTAAATAAGGATTGCTATTCTGACGATAATATCGTAATCGTTTTCTAGGGAAGGCGCCATGTTCTATTCTACTGTCACAAAACTCATCCTGTATGATTTACAGATCTACTTTTTATTCGGATACAACGTGTATCCGAATAAATCCGCGAAGCAGCGACTTAGTTTTTTTTGTTTTTTTTTCGGCTATAGTTTAAGACCATACCGCCTAGTCTAGCAGCGGACCTAGTATTTAGAGTCGGCGCCACAACTCAAGTCTTACGGCAAAAGCGGGAACTAAACTCTACAGTACAGTCTTTTGTCTGTATCTAGTTCTGTTACCAGCGCTGCGTCTATCGGACTTGAGTGGTGGCGCGGACTCTATTAAATTCATGGCGCAGTCTGTTTTTGACACCTAAGCCGCATTGATTATGACAATTCGAAGTATTCCCGTTTGAGCACCTATATTTTGGGCACCTATGCATTGAGCACCAAAGGAAGGACAATTCAATAAAAGTTTACCCAGCTCATAACACCGTGGCCCCTGACATCCAACATTCATACCTTTGGCAACTTCGTCAATTAAATAGCTACTTGCGTAGTAAATTTTTTTAATACAGGCTCTGCTTACTTTGGGACTGTGTGTGACATGACCAACATTTTTTTGTATGCGTCAATGTGTCGTACCACACCACTGCCTTGTGTCATATGTTATTTCAATGTAACTTAACATACTTCAATTATCTCAATATAGATAAGCGTTCTTCATGTAAGAAATACTAGACACTTCGCAGACTCATTCTATCATTTACCAACTACGGATATAAATTCCTATTTAAATTCATAGCACCAACAACAGCGTGCTCTTGACACCTAAACCACATTGGTTTTGACATCAACCATTCTATAAAAAGTTTACACAACCCAAATCCCCGTGTCACCGACAATATAGCCAGAATTCTACCATCATTCATACCGCTCGTAACTTCGTCAATTACAGTAACTACGAGGTACGAGACGACAATTTGGAAGTTTCTATCAGATCGGAAACTTTCCTCCCGCTTCAACTTAGGTATCTGGATATTGTCACACCCTTTTCTGTAAATCCCTGAATTTGCTACTTGTTTCGGAATAGTCTAATTTTGGTAACAGATAAAAAGCTATTTTAAATCGTTCGAAAGTACGAGCTAGCTGAATTATGAGAAAAGTTTTTATATTTTTCCTCTTATAAAATGTTCTACTTTTTAATGATGTATGTCTTCTGTTTCTGAATATAATCCTATCTACAAGTTAACGCTGGAGTTACGTAATTTCTTATTTTTAATCGCGTTCACTCGATTTAACTTAAAATGCAAATCATGCGCGAGGGCTTAAAAAATAGGTTTGTGATCCGTAAAAAACGTCATTGTTTTTGGCAAACGGCTCCCTGTACTGTCCTTGACATAATTACTGCGATGGAATCAAAGGTTATTTTACCGAGAAATTCCCAAGAATAAGCTTGCCAAGAAATTGTTAAAAACCTTCGGGACAATTTTCACGCGGTGCCTACTCTCCGGTATAAATAGGTACAGCAGAACAAAAATGTTTTCACTCGATCAAAATTCTCTACGTTTTACTAGTAGTCTATCAATGGACCCCTTTTTAATAGCCTAAGTAATCCGAGCGCTTCCAAAAGGGACCTACCCTGGTACTTAAACTACCTGGTACGTCATAGATTTTAGCAACCTTTTCACGCGCTCTACGGCACGCTGTATTTATTGTCCTTGACAAAAATGCCCAAAGATTAAGCTTGGCAAGCACGTATTAAAAATATTCGGCACAATTCAGTCGATAGTTACCTACCTAGGTACGCTCCGGTACACATACAATCCGTATTAGAACCATAACTGCCATAACCTACAAAATTCATAAATTTCTCGGCCGCTGAAATGTCATTCGCTGCGGGGTCTCTAACCTTCAATGTAGTTTGCGTTTGCACGGAATTCGCTGATGGAGTGTGGTGTAAATAACTCAGTTAGTGTATAGTATACAACGCTGAGTGAGCTTTCATGCTTTAAGGTACGTGCAATATTAAAAGCATACAACCTGACTCCAACCACAATATACAAGTAGCTTTAAAATGGCTAACATTGCAGCGTAGGGTAGGTTAGATGGGATAAAAGCTAACGGGGACTTAAAATTCCGTGGGTACCCGTCATGTCAGTTAAAATTTCGATAATATTAGTTCGTTACATATGAAATTGGCGTTTTGTATAAGAGGAACATAATGTCGATTTTTTTTTATATAAAATATTTAATTAATCAAAGTATGTACCATTGCTATCTATGCACTTTTGCCATCTCATAGGTAGTTCATTGATCCCTTTACTAAAAAACCATTCGGACGGGAATCAATAAAATCTTTGAAAGCGGTTTGGACTGCCCCATCTGAGTTGATTTTTTTCCCTTGCAAAAAGTTATTCAAATTTCGAAAAAAATGGTAATCTGATGGAAAAATGTCCGGAGAGTACGGTGGATGTCTTAGACATTCCAATTGAAGCTCCTCTAATTTAATAGCCGTCTGTTGAGCAGTGTGTTGTCTAGCGTTGTATTGAAGCAGCAGTGGCCTAGAGCGATTGACCAGCCTCGGTTGTTCAGCAGCTAGCTTTTCCATCATGGTTCGCAGTTGCTGACAATAGACATCTGCCGTTATCGTCTGGCCAGATTTAAGAAAGCTGTAATGGACGACACCGGTACTCGTCCCTAATAATATTATTATCCTACTAACATATAAAAGTGAAAGTAAGAATGTATGTATGTAAGTAATTTTACACACAAAGGCTTTCTGACAATGCGTATTTTGACTGCATAATTTTGATTACAATTCGTTAAATAATTAAAGAATACAAAGCCTATGTGAACATAATTATCAGAAACGTCGTTATAATTATTCTAGGTAATTTTTGTTAGGAAAAACCAAAAGTTCAGAAAAGATAATATTCTGAAGAAGCTAAGATCACTTTGGGATTCAATTATTCCATTATACCCTTAAATGAGGCTTCTAAATAAGTTTCGGACGCAAAGTTGCATGATTGCAGTTAACACCGCCAAAACTTCGTTCGTTTCAGCCGTAAAACGTCCACTACTGAACACAGGCCTTGCTCGTGGATCTCCATGAGGAGTTGTTGCTATACTCACCACGCTTGGCAGGCGGGTTGGCGAGCGCAGTACGGGATGTTGGTACACGGAAAGACGCTGCTGCCCATCTTCCGGAGGTTTTCCTTTAGAAGGCTTTTACTGCATCCATGGGTATGAGAGGAGGGGTAACATTCTACTGCCGGCACCCCACGCAGCCAAAACTTAATTCCTACAAAAGCTTTGCACTGAAGTAGGATATCTTGCCCAGTTAACGTTTCTCTACAATACATGCTCAAGTTGGTCCTGAACTTGCGAGGATATACATACATAATTATTAAATATATTATCATAGTTGGTAATTATATAAATGACAAGCTTCTGCCCCCCGCTTCGTATGCAAAGTAGCCTATGTGTTAATCCTGGTCAACATCAATAAACTTTCGGCTTTATAATATTAGTGGGATTGTATAAACAATATCACTTGGTCTATGATAAAAATAATGAGCCCCAAACGAAAAATATAATAATATACATAAAAGCTCCAAATAGAGCGCCATTTAGAAATAAGACATGACTTTGACATTATTTGAGTTTATTTCATATTTTGGGATGATCTATTGGATTTACGGAGAACCTTTTGCTTCACTATCAAACTAAATAATTTATCTAAATACTGGTTGTAACTTATTTAAACGTTAAACGTTTATTTTTGTTTCAGGCTATTTAAACTAGTCAATGTTGCCAGATAAAAACATAGTAATTTACTCTGAGATCTCATTAGCTTTCCTCGCAAAAAACACGCAAAAAGATGAATTCCAACATCAGAATAACAGACGAGTTTTTCTCGCTTACATTATTTTCTTTGCACAAATCCTAAACAAATTGTCCTTGAGCTGTTGTCAGTGAAATAAATTTGAAGCGATTCAAAGCATTGAAGAATGTTGACGACTCAATAAATCAACACAGAAAGGCTCGAGACGGCCGAGACGGCAGGACAATGGTATCTGAAGTCCCTAATGTAGAAGTTTCATTTTCATTTTCAGCAAAAAATACGAGGAATGACTTAACAGGGCTTTCAAGCGAATTTGTTTGGTCTCACGGGGTTAGTCGGCCATGGGGTTCCATAACATAATAACGAGGTTGACAACTAGAATCATAGATTAAGAAGCTATAATTATCCACGGTTCACCTGACCGGGTGGTCTATTGCTACATTGAAAAATGATGATGAGCCGTGAGTAATTCCCGTATTTAACGAATGAATAGTATGTTTTACGTTATTTTGCCGTGGGGTGCCGGCAGTAGAATGTTACCCCTCCTCTCATGCCAGTGGATGCAGTAAGAGCCTGCTAAGGGATACCTCCGGAAGATGGGCAGCAGCATCTTTCCGTGTATTAACATCTTTTACTGCGCTCGCCAACCCGCCTGCCAAGCGTGGTGAGTATGGCAACTACCCCTCATGGCAATCCATGAGGGAGGCCTGTGTTCAGTAGTGTACGTTTAACGGCTGAAATGATGACGTTATTTTGAAAGTGGTTTGCTAATTGAATGAGAAATAGATAATAGAAATAATTTAATTGATCGAGATTTTACAGTTTGACATTTTTTTTAAGTTATGTTGGAACACTTTCCAGTGTGCATCTCTTTGCACGACGCCACATTTACGGGAAAATTCAGAACATAAATCTATAGTTTTTCATACCGCTGCTTCTAAAATAAATAAAATAAAAGGAAGATATCTCAATAAGTATTGGCATTGTAGCTGCAGTGCTTATTAAGACTGATGCAGACTGGGGCAATAACTTGGGGCGGACGACTGACAGACTCTATAGCATGTGTAAGAAAACATTTTTTTTTAAATAAAATTGAAATTTGCCTTAATCAAAGTCTTTTTAAAATAATTTCCAACCGTTGAGCCATTAGAGTAGCTACAGTGCTCATTGAGAGTGATGCAAACCGGGGCAATAACTGGTTTATTGGGGCGGAAGACTGACGGACGCCACTCGGCGCCTCTCAGCATTGTAGATAAACTGTGCTTTTGTGAGGGGTGCTCAGCCTTTTGTTATTGGGCTTGTACGCTGTCTCAGGCAGGGGAACGTTTGTGGAATTACCTTGGCATTAATTGTTGTACGGATAAGCGAATTGTGTAGGCAGTGACGTAGTTCTATTCGTTGTTTTGATATCTCCTTCTGTGACCTCTTTGTCGTGTTTTATGTGGCCCATTTCAAATTATTACTGAGTAGGTAACGTAATTGCTGAATTCTAATGACAATTTCCCTAATTAAAGCTGTAATAAAACATGATATTCCAAAGGTAGGTATGATATTCACATACTTTTGGAAAACCATTTCTGGTGGTTATGAATTATCTTGATGATCGGAATTGCCTATTATTCGTATAGTAAGCATTAATTTTTCAATGTTTCAACTTAATTAGTTGCATGATTGACTTTACCTTTGTATTAAAATTGACATAGAAATTAAGTGATCGTTACCTCTAATTACCTAGTCTTGCCATAAATACTGAAACAAAGGAAAACATTTTTTTCTCTTGCAAATAACATTTATTACTTTTACAGTGTGTTAGTATAATACATAAATATAAAACAATTTAAAATATAAAAAGCTTATTCGAAGTGGTCTCCATTGGCTGCAATACAGTCCTTTAAACGTTGAGGCCAATTATCAATAGAAGCACGCACTCTTTCCATGGGAAAATTCTTCACTGCCAATCGTACGGATTGTTTTAGGGACTCCAAATTATCATGGCGTTTAGAGCAAGCCGTACTCTCTAAAACTGACCATAAATCATAATCCAGTGGATTAAGATCGGGACTAGACGACGGCCAGACTTCAGCTATGATGAAGTGCGAAATGTTCGTTTCCAACCAAGACTGCGTAGACCGAGCTTTATGACCCGGCGCCGAGTCTTGCTGGAAGGACCATTCTTAGTTATTGAACATGGTGTTGTTAAGGGGCTTCACTACCTTCTCAAGAATGGTATCTTGATACACTTGTGCCGATGTTTTGATAGCTTTTTCACAAAAGCATGGCTCAGTTACTCCTTCATAGCTAATACCCCACCAAACCATCTCTGAAGTCGGATAGTGCCCACGTTGCACTCTGTCGACTAATTGGGAAGCTTTCTTAGAGCTTTGAGCATAAATAAGGTCATTTTGTTTGTTAAAATGTGGCTCAATTGTAAAAAAAATCCCATTCGTAAACAAAAATTTTCTGTAACCTCCCTTTGCGTACCACTTCAGTAATTGTTTCGATTTTACCACCCTATTCTTTTTTAAATTATCAGTTAATAATTGACCAGTACGTCTCTTATAGGCTGCAAGTTCTAAGTCATCTTTTAAAATACGCGACATGGTTCTAGGTGATCTTCATCTCCCGAGATAAAATCTTTTGCTTTCGGACAGGATTTCTTCGAATTCTTTCCCTTACTGCTTTGACCACCTTTTCCGTACGAACACTACGTGGACGGTCAGATTTTTTTCTGTCACAAACAGAGGAGGTCTCATTGTACCTATTAATAGCCCGGCACACAAACATTTTACTAATACCAAGCGTAATGGAGAGTTTTAAAAACTGCATTTGGCTCCATACCTACTTTGTGTAATGCAATCACAGCGATTCGGTTCTCTTTATCATCCCACTCCATTTTAATATCGCAAAATATTGTACAATTTATTGGCGCCAAAATGAGAAAACACAATGAACAATCATATAAAAATAACAGGTTCCAAATTCAAATGTAATATTTTGTTTATTTTTAATTGTAACAGTATTTATGGCCAGACTAAGTATACGTTATATTTATTGGCCGATTGGTGTCGATTCTGTGTTTGCATTTCCTAAAGCTAAATAAAATTTGAGATATGCCGTTTCTTTAAGAGCTATCATAGTAAAATTATGTAAAATTGTTCCATTTTAATAAATGTCGTTTTAGTTCATTTTAGGCAATTTTCATCAGCATTAGTTAGGAAGTGTGTCTACTGAATTGACACCGTTATATTGTCAAATTTACGTTATAGCATAATGTAAGTATTAGTTCATTATCAAAGTCCTATTTACAACGGAAAGGGAGAAGAAATCATCAGAAATCATGTAAATCTGATAAATCAGAGGCTCTGAAACCTATAGTTATATACCCTCACGCGCCTGAAATATGTATAAAACGTATTTACGCCCTTTTATCTGGCAATAACTATAGAATGGCCCCTCCCTAGAAGTTTGCTTCGTTTTTTGAATAGAGCAGGCGCTATGAGGATTATGGGCCTTAGCGATGTCATATTCAATAGTAAGGTTTACTCGCAGCTCCATACAATTTACAAGGTTATTTTCTTAGGAGATTTTTTATATCTCTCAATATTATAAAAAGAAAATATTTGTATGTTGTACTTTGTATGTTTGTAACGAATAAACTCAAAAACTACTGGACCGATTTTCAAAATTCTACTCTATCATTCTCTACCATTAGAATGCTAAATTATCCCTGAGTAACATAGACTATATTTTATCCCCGTATTTTTACGGGAACGGGAACTACGCGGTTGAAACCGCGTAGTCCGGCTAGTTTTGAATATATCAATAATATCAATCTTTTTGGCGCAGCGGGCGAATTCGTAGTAGGCGAAGGCGAAACGTATTCCTTCAAGGTGTTCTTGATATTTTTCTGTAGATTAATAAGTATATATATCTATGTGGTATAATGTATTAAGTATAACAGTTATCTAGTACCCATGCCACAAGCTCTGCGCGCAATTTTAGATGAAATAAAACAAGTAATCGTACTATCAGTATAATATCACCGACATAGCTAAGCTTTGAAAATCCCATTAATCGATACCTAATCAAATAGTCTTATCTGATACATAAAACATTGCGACGTTTTTATCTTTGTCGGCTTAAAGACAATACCAATTAGGTGCCTACCTATAATCCCTCTACCCATCCGACTGGCCAATTACGGAGAGAAATTGCTTTTTCAATTCAAATAACAAAGAAAGCATAAGGGTAATCCAGTGCTAAACTCCATACAAAACTCAAAGGACTTGAAGTTGTGAAGAAATCTTCGTCTACATCTTAGTGTCTCATTACTACATTCAATGTAGGGGTCATCATTATCATCAGCTCAGCCGTACGACGTCCAATGCTGGACATAGGCCTCATTTGTGTTATGGGTTGCCACACTGGCCACGCTTGGCAGACGGGTTGGCAAGCGCTGTACAGGATATTTCTTGATACACGGAAAGACGGCAGACTCTTACTGCATTCACGGTCTAGAGAAGAGGGGCAACATTCTACTCTGTCGGCATCCTAAGACTAAGGCCCCCATAGCGAAGGTCAGTTTTAATTAAATAACATGTTCATTATGCACGGATACAACATTTTTTTTACGGCTTTTAAGATTTGTAGTGGGGTGCCGGCATTACAATGTTAGCCCTCCTCTCTGGGTCGTGGATGCAGTAAGAGAGTAATAGATCCAAGGGTGCTCTGGAAGATGGGCAGCAGCGTCTTTCTGTGTATCAATATCCTATACCCTATTTATAACATAGAAATATTTATTTTATTGGTTCATATTTTTTCGTAGGTTTATGTATTTATTGTATGTAGGACCTATGGAAACGGTAGTTATCACGTTATATACCTTTAAAATATATATTTATCTTTTTCCAATAGTCACTTTGTTTTAGTGAAGAGACTATTAGCACACTTTTATTCCTAGAAAACTGCAATTTTGCATGGACATTTGAAAAAATAACGCCAAGATAACGCTACAAAAAATATAGATTACTTATTAAATATAGAATAATATCGAGATAGTAAATAAAGACAATCGATTGGCTTAATTTTTCATTTCTGGTCCTTCATTTTTATATCAAGATTGAGTAGCACCCTTAACCATACATCAGCTTATGCCCTTAAATATATAAGGCTCTTTCGTATTTTTATTATTATTTCAGCCGTGAAATGCTTCTGAACACAGGCCACCCCCCTCATGGACTCCATGAGGAGTAGTTGCCATACTCACCAAGCTTGGCAGGCGGGTTGGCGAGCGCAGTACGGGATGTTGTTATACGGAAAGACGCTGCTGCCCATCTGCCGGGGGTATCCCTCAGCACGCTTTTACTGCATCCACGGGCATTAGTAGGTACTCACTTTCATATTTAAATATTCGATTAAATTCGTAAATATTGCATTAAATTAAAAAAACAATTCATTTCACAAATACAAATACAAAAACCCATTCAATCACATTAAAAACTGATACTCAATTCCATTAAACATTTAAAACACCATATTATAAAATAAATTACAACACACAATTTCATTAATATAAATATTCGAATAAATTCATACATATTCAATTCAATTCATAAATTCCATATAAAATTCTATTCAAAAACAATAAAAATCAACACTCAATTCCATATAAAATTCTACAATGTCAAAAACTGTTAAATAACATTATTGTAACACAATATGAACATGATGACAGAGTCAGCACCACATGATCTCCTTTTCTATTTACCTCTATTAACGTCAAACCCACACTCACACCTTTACTCGAGGATATCATCTTTCACACAATCCATCAGAGAGTAAATGAATATCGCTCAGATAATACGAAAGAATAAAAATGCCGTGGGGTGCCGGCAGTAGAATTTTACCCTTTTAATTTGACGTAAAACTGACTAAAATTACACTACAGCTATTCGATTTATGCCGTTCTAAAATTAAAACGGAACAAATATACCCAAACGAAAATAAAGTTATCACCACCATTGGGCAAGTCAGTCGGAAAATTATTCGATAAAATAAATTCAAATGATTTTGTAAGTAAAAAAAAATATTTCAAAAACTTGTTTTTAGAGTGTTGTAAAATAAAAATATTGTTCAAAAAATATTGACAAATATGTCACGATTTTTAAAACAACTCGTTGCGTAACTGCAGTGCATCTCGAAAACCACCTCAAAGAAAATAGACCGTATTCATAGTGTTATCAGTTTATCAGATAGGTAGATACGATAATAGAGGTAGGTACCTTTACCGGTACCTTTCATGTCCAGGAGAGCGAAGCCATTTTTCATAATCGACCGCGCTTTCAGACGACCATATCTTCTTGGCCACCACTCAATCATAGTCTTTGTCCGGTGCCCAGGTAAATAAGATAAGAGGCAGAAAACCCAGAGATTTTTTTAACTAGCTCTGCTATGCCCAGACAATGTTGCAGGAGACGCTAGTGTCTTATAAACAATTCATATGCCACGTCCCATTTACTGAGAGTAAAGGCGAGGCATCTATTATTCCTAAAGGAATTCTTGCGAGAGTTACTCGACTCAGACATTTTGTTTCATAAATTAAGATAGATAGATAAACTCTTTATTGTGTAAATCATACAGAAAATAAAAACAAAAATAACTAAAATTAACTTAAACTACAAAAACAACAGAAATACACAATGGGCGGTCTTATCGCTTAGAGCGATTTCTTCCAGACAACCTTTGGATGGAGAGGATTTGAATGGAAGAATGGGGTGTAGTGTTAATATAATTATTAAGGAGTCGCGTGAATCTGCCTTCTCATAATCGGGCCTGTAACATCAGGTCAAGATGGATTATACAATGCTGGATAATGTTATTAAAACGATTCTGAGCGCATTAAAATATTTCTTTAACTTTTCAACTTGATGATGACATGGGTTGCCCCAATAACCAACAAGTTTATATATGAAATATTCGTGTAATCGAGGTTGACGTATGTAGGTAATACAAATTGAAATTATTGAAATATAAAAATTATGCGTATGCGAGCTTTCGTCGTCGGCTAAGTTGTGTCCTGGGGAAGAGGTGTGAGGTGCGGGGGAACGAGGTTGCATTCCGTTATAAGTAGTCATAGGGTTAACATGTCTGGCCAAATAACTTACGAATTTATAAAATAACTTGACACTGGCGGAATTGTGTTAAACCAAACACAAGAGGCCATAAAATAAAAAGACAAGACAAGTTGGCATAGACACAACTTACAGTCGACTTCAATGATAAGATCCGTGACGTCAGCTCGCAGTAGACATCATCAGTGTGCCACATAAACATACGGCAAATGCTTCGAATTATGAAAAACTTGAGCGTTTATGTACGGGAACGATGTAAGAAGCAAACGAATCGATATCAAATGTAGGGATGTCAGGTTCAAAGGCCTTCCCTAATTACTGTGAACAAAAGGCTCGTATCGCGTTGTAAATCTGTAATTTCGTCCATTGTCTTACACAATACGACATGTTAATCGCGAAAAATGATAAATGTCGTGAAGTGCCGGCAGTGTGCCGTGGGTTACGGGTGTAGATTGGTGCCCCTCCTCTGTTGCCCGTGGACGCAGTAAGAATCTGCCGCGGTATACCTCCGTCAGGTGGGCATCAGCGTCTTTACGTGTGTCAACATCCTGTACTGCGCTAGCCAAACCGCCTGCTAAGCGTGGCGAATATACAACAACCCCCCAATTTTCACTACTTTGATCCATGAGGGAGGTCTATGTCCAGCAGTGGACGTCCTATGGCAGCGATGGTGAAAAGAAAATAGGTACTAGAAGTAACCTACTACATACAATATTAAACTTTTCAATAACAATTTCCCAAGTAAGTTGCAGAAGTTACGAGTATCATTTAATTAACTTAAAAACGTTGACGAACGCAATTAAATTTACAATTAAGCTTGTTATAAGTTACTTAAGTTATTATTGTTGATTACCTTGAGAACAAAACCACTTTGGACGGAATCTGCTTTAACTCCGCCAAACGTGTTATAGAAAAAAAATATTGTTAAAAGAATAAGTTAGGTTCTTCATTTTGCTTCTTTTCTGAACTCGCGTGTTATCTGAAGCGAACCAATTCAATTATGTACTACTTTAATTATATGTCATCATCATCATTTCAGCCGTAAAACGTCCACTTATGAACACAGGCCTCCCTCATGGATCTCCATGAGGGGTAGTTGCCATTCTCACCACGCTTGGCAGGCGGGTTGGTGAGCGCAGTATGGGATGTTGATACAATGATAGACGCTGCTGCCCATCTTCCGGAGGTATCCCTTAGCAGGCTCTTACTGCATCCATATCCATAATTATATGTGTTTTGATAATATTGACGTTTCAAAACGGCCCTTGCGGCCGCACTGAATAAAGTATTTTTTGAGTTTGAGCTTCAATTACGAAATGAAGCGAACTTCATTTAATAGAATAAACCTACGAAGCCTCCAGGGAAGGTTGCCTGTGATATATAACTTTATTCCAACATAACGCGGCACGCCCAAAACTTTTGATGTAAAGTAAACTCGCAAAATGAAATAAGGTTTCAAATATCGATAGATTTCACAGAAGCCGATTGGATTTACAATTTGATTTTGGATAGAGTTCAGTGAAAAAGGGAAAACGTATGTTTATTTGCCGTGCAGGTACTAAACAAATTACCTAAAACCCTACAAATATATTTTTTTGTAAAAAAAATATAAACCTAATTAGGACCTCAGGAATAACTTCACATCACACCATAGAATTGTAAATCTTAAATCAACTAAATTCAACTGGACAAGTGCGAGCTAGACTCGCCCACCGAGGGTTCCGTATGTATGTCGGAATATAATATATAATAAATATAAATAAAAGTTTTAAAAAGGCACAAAAAGATTCGGTCACACATCCAATTTATGACCGCGCGTAGGGTTGTTTTATCTCGATGATTATTAATTTCGTACTTTTTTAGGGATGATTTTCTTTATGATTTCATTGCAAATTATTAGTTTCTGGATTTTTCTCTATATCTACAGTATAAGAGGATATAAATTGCTAAATTTCATAGTTATAGGTCTACGGGAAGTACCCTATGAATTTTGATTCCTTTGAGAATGTCGAAATATGTATTTTTGCGGCATAGACGCCTGTATCTTTTTTTTCAGGATAACTCAGAATATTGATTTTTTCATAGCTTAAAGAGGCATAAATTTGAGTATATGGTTTTAATTTCAACTCGATACCTTTACATGTTCTCTAGTTAAAGGGCCTTGACAGACCGACATACGGACAGACAGACAGACAGACGGACAACAAAGTGATCCTATAAGGGTTTCGTTTTTTCCTTTTGAGATACGGAACTCTAAAAATGAAAAACAAACGAATTGTCGATTTTTTCACTTAAAAACTATTTGTAACTTTCACTTTTTCATGGGCCTGTGTTTCAGTGGACCTGAAACGGGTTAGTACAAATAATATACATTTATAATACACCCACTACACACTAATATGAAAGTTATAGCTGGTAAGAGTTTACTATTCACATTTGTGATATTTTATTATTATTAAGAGAGGGTTTAAAGTGAGGTTTACTGTATAAATATGCAACAATAACACAATATCAAACACTGTTTTCTTATCCCGCGGTGTTTCATAGAAATAGGAAAGAACACAGCTTCCCTTTCTTTCAATATACTAGACTGAGGACCTCGGTGGTTGGTCTGATACGGCTGAGACGCAAGATATAGCGGGTTCAATCCCGGGGCAAATGTACCTACGCTTTAGAACTTATTAGACTTAGAACTTGTTTTAAATCTCGCGTTATAAATTTTGTATTATATAGCAATGACGAATTGACATTTAACAGCGATTATCTCGAGATATACGCCTGATGCAAACTTATCACAAGATCAGTTATAAGCCTGCTGGTCTGGGTGGCTTCTATATGTATAAAAAATCCCACTAATATTATAAAGCCGAAAGTTTGTTTGGATAGAGGTTACCTCTTCACGTAAAAACTAGGCTACGGATTGAGCTGAAACTTTGCACACGTTTTGATGTTGACCAGGATTAACACATAGGTTACTTTTTATTCGGGTGCAACGCATGCGTAGAGGCGGGCAGAAGCTGGTAAGTATATATATTAACAAAAAATATATGTAAGTATTCTATCAATTCATTTTTATTTCTTTTCCCAACTACCCCCTCATGATCAGTACTTGGAGATGATCCATAAGGGAGGCCTGTCCAGCAGTGGATGTCATACGGCTGAGATTATGATGATTCGATCAATCTGTTTTCCACTGTACAAGCTTTGCTTCGTTTGGAACTAGAAGAGTGAAGTGTCCAGCACTATTTTGTCATTGCTCTTCTGTAAGGAAATTAAACTCCTCAAAGAGATGCTACAAACCGTAGGGGCCCAACAGGGCCGATGCCCGCAAGCTAGGACCGCGGGGAATTTCTGAAAAGGAAACCCGTAGTTCTAGAACGCAAGGGGCAACTGAAGGACACAGGTGTGGTTTTAGTCAGTAAAAGTCTGACACGCCCTCCCGCTTCATCCAGAGCGGGAGGAGTCATTAGATGATTTCTACACCTAAAAAAAAATGGCAATAAACTAAGTATTATGATTAAACCAGTGTGCTTAAAGAACTCATAGCGTATGTTCTTAATTTTTGTTCATTCCCAAGTGAGTTGCAGAAGTTATCATTGAATAAATTCAAAAACGTTATCAAACGCAATCTTTGCAATAAAGCTTATTATAAAATATCAGATTACCTAGAAGACAAAACCACTTGGGACGGATTCTGGTCAAACTCCGTCATCATTTAACAAAATAAAATTGTCAGATGATGACTATAACGACCGAGTTAGGTTCTTCTGTTCGCTTTTTCCTAACTCGCGTGTCATCTGAAGTAAAAAGATTCAATTATGACGTGCTTTATTCTATTAATTTGTGTTGTTTTATTTTGTAATTTGTGACGCGTCAATAAGGTCCATGCGGCCGCACTGAATAAAGTATTTTTTGAGTTTGAGTTTTCATGCATGATTTTCATTTTCTCAAAATGTTGATATACCTTATCACATCAAATAAGTATTTTGTTTGAGTTCCGGTCTTTCTGTAGTCGTATTTGGCAAGGCAGTGTTTGTTTATCATAAAGCTTTGAACGTGAAAAAGACTAGTGTTGCGCTTTTAGATCTCCATCCGTTTGACTACACCGTGTTTTGAATTTTATTTGGCTCGATAAGAAAAGGCTGAAGCACGAATATGTGTGCAGAATAAGCATAACTTAGTAGATAGGAACAAACAAAATAACCTCTTTGTTCTGAGAATATAATATTTTAATTTTCACTGTTTTAAGAAAACTTACTGCTTTTTACCTCTTCCAGCCGTAGGAAGTCCACTGCTAGACAAAGGTCTCCCTCATTGACCACTAAGTACTGACCATGAGAGGTTGTTGACTCACCACGCTTGGCGGGCGGGTTGGCGAGCGCAGTACCTACAAGGTATTGATACACAGAAAGACGTGCTGCCCATCTTCCGAAGGCATCCTTGGCCTTCTTACTGCATCCACGGGAATGAGTGGAGGGTTTACATTCTACGGCCGGCTCCCTACGGCATTCACATAAATGACAAGTCCCACTAAACACTTTATACCTCAATATTCTGAGTTTCTATTTAACTGAATAGTTAAATAAAATTATGTAGTCCCTAGGACGTTATAAAATTGAATATTGTTCAGAAACTGAGCTAACATAACCGAGCCTGTATCGCCGATACCGCCGCAACTCGGCCAGACTCCCCAGAGGATAATACGAAAGGTGACAAATTCGGAATATTCCGTACCATCTACCAAATCACTTTGTAGGTAAGTATCTTACACAAAACGGTTAAAATGTGATCTTTTACACAGGGGTGAGTTTTAAAACAATCTGTATTGCCGTCATCGAGCTCATATCCAATAGAGGGGAAATAAGGACATAAGAATTCCGAAACACAAATTAGTGCTTTGCACAAATGCAATGACAACTGTCTCTCGCCTTTGACAGTACAGCGCCAACACCCGACCTGCGTACTTTTCCGCACAATCTATATAAATAAATATGAATCGCCGAAATGTATGTACGCGCATAACTTCCGAACTACTGCACCAAATTGGATGATTCTATATTTTTTGTTTTTTTTATTTTTAGGACAAGGTTTAAATGAAATAAATTTTAATAAATCATCATCATGATTTATACTTATACTGCATCACAGCGCAACGGCAATTGCCCGGTCGAGGTCCCTCTTTGAAATTTGAGGCAAGGGACCACCTTATCTTTAAAATTTAAAACTATGCATTGAAAACATACAGGGATTAAAAATAATACTTTGAACATTGGACACATTTGGACATAGTTTAACAAATGGCACTTTTCACAGGACTCTTCATGAATTAAACATGATTCAAATATGCATATTCCCGGCAAAGTCTTTATGAAAATTCACTGACGACCGTTTCCATTAGCCTGGGGTATTTTTTTGCATTTAACGCGGACACACTTATGTTGTGAAATATTGTTTACGAACTCGTTTAACTTTCAAAGAAACTTTCAGTTGCGTTGGAAATTGTGAAATAGTAACGAAAATTGTATGAAAACAATGTGCCGTAGGGTGCCGGCAGAAAAATTGTACCCCTCCTTCAATGCCCGTGGCTACAGCAAGAACCTGTTAAGGGATCCCTCCGGAAGATGGGCAGCAGCGTCTTTCCGTGTATCAACATCCCGTACTGCAAAAATCCACCCGCCTGCCAAGCGTGGTGAGTAGGTATAGCAACTACCCCTGATGAGGGTTTGTGTTCAGTAGTGGACGTTTTACGGCTGAAATTAATAAATAATAAATAAATAATGCTGGACAATTCACACAGCATCATCTAGCCCCAATCTAAGCAGAACTTGTGTTATGTGTACTACATGACTGATATACTTAATACATTATACTACATAGATAGATATTTTTTATTATATATAGATAAACATCCAGAACACCCTGAACAAATATCTGCAGATCGTACAGACATTTGTCCCGAGGCGGGAATCGAACCCGTAACCTCTTGCGTCGCAGGCAGACCTTCGCCTGCTGCGCCACAGAGCTCGTCAAACGAAACTTTCAGTTGCGTTTGAAATTGTTAAATAGTAACTATCTGTATCGTATGTTCTCTTTCAGCCATACGACATCCACTGCTTGACAGAAAACTCCCTCATTGATCACTAAGTACTAGTCGTGAGGGGTTGTTGCCATACTCACCACGCCTGGCAGGCGGGTTGGCGAGCGCAGTACAGGATCTTGATACAAGGAAAGACGCTGCTGCACACCTTCCAATGGTAGGTATCCTTTAGCAGATTCTCACTGCATCCACGGGCAAGAGAGGAGCGGTAACATTCTACTGCAGGTCATAAATTCCGGCCATACTTATTTATGTTGAAGGTTTGGTGTATTAATAAACGCTTGTTTTATTCCGCACCGCTACGATCTGGAAATCCCTGCCGGCCTGCCTCCTTTCTAATTGCCCAAAAACCTATAACCCTTGGAAGTCTTGAGTATGAGTACTTGATATGTATTCCAGACCCTTGTAATATATCGTCGGTTACGTCCCTTACCATCAGGTGGAATTGTGGCCTAACTATGTTTTTATCCGAAATAAGGAAAACAGTTTCGAAGTCAAGAGTAATGTGCATTTTAGACCTTTGTCATCCATCGACAACCACATCGCTTACTATCCGATGAGATTAGGCCCAACAAAAGTCTCTCCGTAAAAAAATCACACATTTTTAGAAACCGTAATTCAGAGCGTCAACAAAGGACCACTTCTCAAGATCACAAAAAGGTCAAAATAACTGACCATGAACAGGATGTAGCGCATTAGGTCTTCATCAACATGATATATGTTTAGTATTCTGTAAGATAAGCTATTTTCATTTTTCACAGCCCTAAAATGGCAACGAAGCGCTTTTCATGAGTCAAGTGTTATCAGCTACGGCGATGTTCTTAAATTCATGAGCTGATGTCAACTTACACAGGGTTTCAATGGTTTGCACTTTTAAAAGTATTTTAGGAATATTACCAATATTACTTATCTTAAAAAAATTTTTTTAGTTAAAACTGGTGATAGAATTTTGAGATAGTTAATCTTAATCTGGAAATGTAACCAAAATTGTATGTAAACAATGTGTTGTGAGGTGGGCAGTAGAATGTTGCCTCTCCTCTCTTGCCCGTGGATGCAGTAAGAATCTGCTAAGGGTACGGGTACGACCGAATGATGGACGGCAGCGTTTTTACGTGTAACTACATACCGTACTGCCCTCGCCAACCCAACCCGCCTGCCAAGCGTGGCGAGTATGGCAATATCCCCCTCGTGATTTAGAGTCCAGCAGGGGACGTAAGCTCCTAAACCAGAGATGATAATGATATATGAACACAAAACAAATATGTCTTAGTGTTAAAAAAATAACTGATCACAAATATCAAAGTGTCCATATGCTGAGCATAAATAATAGATCAATTGTCATAATAACTCGTCACGATATAACGGATGAACCTATCACTTGAAAACAGTTCCAATTTGGCTGATTTACTGAATCATTATTTTACTTCCGAATGTTAAAAGTACAAATGATAAAATATTAGAGAAAGTATTTGTTACTTCTTTAATTGCAGGTACATTTCCAGCTTTGGGCCCTACACGCTGCCACGTAAAACTTGAGCATAATATGTATAGTCTTTTGTCTTTTTTAAACTTTCGCCATCACAACACATTATTAACATACATATAGCCGGGTATAAATATACATAAATGATTTATGCAGCGTCAGCAACTGGTAATCATGCTGTACGGGACATTGTTTGATGGATTAGGCTTGCCCAGCATCTATACGATCCTCTCAGCTTAGTCAGCTGTTAGAGGAAAGAACAGGTCAATACGTCTGAAGCTAACTAAGCCGCGGGTTTCTTTCACCGTTAAGCACATGTTAAATGTGAACTTACACTTCTCAAAAAAGAAAAATCCATTGGTTCACGGCCGGTATCGAGCCCACGACCTTCGGATTGAAAGTCGGGGGTACATACCACTCAGCCAACACGGCTTACCGGTTATAATGTATGATAATAATGTATATTCTTATTCGCTACATTATCCAAAACACATTTCGCGACAACCCTATGGACTCTTAAAACTTTGAAGGACAAGCAAAAATTCTCCTTCGCAAAATTCGCGCTGAAATTCTTGAGAATTATGATGCCGGTATTTTCATCAATCATTATGATGGGAAATTCTTGCTCCACATTTCTTATACGTATACGAAAACAGAAGAGTCAGGTGATGCATACAAAAGCGATCAAAGCTTGTACTATGGATGGAAGTCAGATAGTGTGTTGACATGAAATAACATGAGTTGTCGTCACTATTAGATCACCTGTCGTTACGACAGTAGTAATAGTACGTTGCTATGACATCTGTCAGATTTGTAACTCATGGTACCAAACTCTAAGCAAATGAAGCCCAAACTACATTCGCTGTAGTATAGTTAACTGCGTATTTTAGTACCAAACTATCCGCTAGAGGCGCTGTACAAGTTTTCATGTATTATTTTAACTACAGTCGCAAAACTCATGGTGGACCTACATAGTTATTTTATTGGTAAACAATTTAGAGGTCAAAACCTTAAATAATTTATAAAATTATAGATTATTAATTTCGCTATTATGAATAAAAATACACAAACCACATAAAAAATACATAACACTAGCCGGACGTTGTGTTTATTTTTAACGAAAGTTCGTGCAACATAATTGCACAACAAATGGTAACAATAACAGTTTGGTTAATTAGAAAAACCAGTGTGCTTGCGTCGGCATTATTGTTAACACACATGTAAAGACAATGCCAAAGTTGTTGGTGTCAGGGCACATCTAAGGATTTAAATCTTTGAGTGCACCCTGATCCCAGACACGAGACAAATATCTGCAGATAAATCATTAATTTGTCTTCCTGCGGGGATTGAAACCACTATGCCTAGGCCGGAATAGCAGTAATAACAGCTTTTGCAAATCGACGATTGTACAACGTAAAAAATCCTGCTGCTGTCGCACTGAATAAAGTATTTAATTCTGCCGTGTGGTGACGGCAGTAGAACGTTGCCACTCCTATCTAGCATGTGGACGCAGTAAGAATCTCCCAAGGGATACCTCCGGAAGATGGGCAGCAGCGTTCTCCGTGCTCGCCAACCCGCCTGCCAAGCGTAGCGAGTACGGCAACCCCCTCATAATCTTGGTGATCAGTGAGGGAGGGCTGTAGTTCACGGCTAATATGATGATGATGATTAAATTTTAGCCACATTTGGTGTACCTACCCATGTACAACGTACTACTATGAAGTATAGTTTGACGAGCTCTGTGGCGCAGCGGGCGAAGGTCGGCCTGCGACGCAAGGGGTTGCGGGTTCGATTCCCGCCTCGGGACAAATGTTTGTACGATCTGCAGATATTTGTTCAGGGTGCTCTGGGTGCCCTTCTAAATATAATAAAAATGTATCTAAATAATTTATTGTATTCAGTACATCAGGAATCTAGTACTTACCCATAACAGAAGCTCTACTTAGCTTGGGGCTAGATGATGCTGTGTGAAGTGTCCAGCATTATGATTATTAATCATTTTAATGTTGTTATTTATGAGTAAAAGTAAGGCCTTTGCATCTATTATAGATGATTTATACAGCGTCAGCAACTGGTAATCATGCTGTACGGGACGCTGCAGTGCCTGGGACATTGTTAGATGGATTAGGCTTTATGAGTAACTAACAAGGTAACTAACAGTTTCACTAGAAGTATACCCAGTAGTTTCACAAATGCTACTTAATTTAGTCCAAGTAAAATATTACTTTTTCTATGCCCTACCAGGGTTCATGTTGAACTTTTGTACTTATATTTTAAGACCTTCTATTACAACATGTTTTGCAATAAAGAAATGAATTGAATTGAGTTGTACTTACCTTCAAACGTATTGAAATTGAACACACTTCTAAGCGTAATCCGCCCTTGAAAGCAAGTTCAAGCGTTGACCTCCTCAAGTTTGACATAAACCAGTATTTCCGTCACTTTTGTTGCGAGACAAAGCTCCATTGTTAGGTAGGTAGAGTACAGTAGACTCTTTGTGTCTGAAGTCGCTTCTCTGTTATAGTTCTTGAAAATTACAAGCCTTGTAACTGTTGGGCTGTCCATTGCAGGATGATTAGCTCGATAATGTCTCGCTAACCTAACATTGGTATGATTGTAGTTTTTCCAATCAATGCTAAAAATTACAATAAATGCCAGCAATGTAATTAAATGTATTATTTTAATTATTATATATGTATACATATATATATATTATAATTTATTATTGAGACAGCCTGCTTACTGCTAACGAAGGTGATCTGATTTTCATGCTGGTTGCCAATGTAGTATAGGGTAGTTTAGTCCTTTAAAATTCCCTAGAACGTTTTGTTAAGCAACGTTTCAGTCATTTTGTTTTTGTTTTTCTTTTGAAAATTTACTATTCTATGTAGCTTTTTGCTTTATTGAATTCACTTTTCTTCATTGACTTTGATTTAGAACACCTATAAAAATACAATTTGTTCGGAAGTAGCTCTTTATTTATACAGGATTCGCAGGGGTGGTACCAAATGGTAGAAAAGCCTCGATGTTAATCCTGGTCTAGGTTTAAACAGGCACAAACGTACGGAAAATAATGATGCAGGATATAGGAGAAGGACATACTACTAAAAGGCTACTTTAATCGCGAAATACGTAGACGAAATCGCGGGCATCAGTTAGTTCCTAATAAAAGAAATAACTGAAAACCTATCTATAAATGAAATCCTGCTATTATATTTGCAATCCTCTAAAATGTGTATTAACTTTTCCCTATGGTACTGAAAACGTAATATACGCTTACTAAACTTGTACCTTCGGTTTGTGTTCCAAGTTCTTATTAAGTTACTCACAAATAGTTGAGCAAACATAAGTAAGTAGTTCATAAATACCTAAGCAAAGTTATGGCTAAGCTTTATTGAAGCGATTAACTGGGTGAAACTCTGACGTGCCTTGACTTACCCATCTAAGCATTTCTTGATAATAGTCACTGTTCGGCGGTTTCATCTAAACACATAAATATGGCTATACAGACTAAATCTCTTGGAAATCGTTCGTTCGTTTCGCCAGTTTTAACTTTAGTTACAAAAATCTGCGTGATTCTTAACAACATTTTCATAATACTCTTAAGTACCTACATAAAAATATTATTTTTTATCTCAGGGTGACGGGCGCAATGCAATCCAGCGTTGGTCACGTGCTTCCTAATAAACCTGATCACCGCGGCATTGCAATTGTTATAGGTAGAGGTTACCGCTTAACATCAGGCTTGTCTCATCATTTAGAAGTAAAAAAAAATAAGAAACCCCACTCTTTTAAAATTGTATTATGTTTTTATATCCTAAAACACAGCTGTCTTCTGAATTGACCTATTTAGCCCGAGTCCCAGAAAAGCATTTCAGTTCCCGTTCATGTTTCTAAAACATGTTTGGCCGCATAATCAATTCCCCTATAAGCAAGTAGCCCCTATGTGAAAGTTGCTTGAATAAACTATTTCCGATGAACGTTTGAGATTAGTTTTCCTTTTCATTAATTACTCATAACGTGACATTTCATTAAAAGCCACTCTCTTGTTAATTTGCTAACTGTATGTAATTTAGTATTTTTTTGTAAATTCTCTTATGTGAAATGTAAATTAATTTTAGGAATAAACCTTAACCACAAAGTCTCTTCTTCATCCTTTTATTATTATTTCGTTTTCAGACACAATGCTCAGGAAATAGTTAACATACTCGAGCCTATGTGTACAACATAGCATTATTTAAAAAACTGGAGACTCGGTGTTGGAAATGTCAGTCTTTTTGAGTTCTATTACGTCCAATCTGTTTCAATCTCGTAGAGAAACTCCCAAACATACTTCCGCCCATAGCTCGTTGAGCAACTCTGAGCTTATTTTTGGGTCAATAGTGAAAGACCATGTCTCTAGCTGTTTAATGTTTTTTTTTTTATTTTTTAGCCCTTAATGTCTCACTGCAGGGCAAGACCTCTTATGTAGGTGGAAGAAGTCAACGATTTGAAAGTTTTATCACTACTGTAGTGGGTATCAACTTGGCACGTGATCTCTATACAACAGGATAAGGAAGAGCAGATTAATTTGTGCGCTCGGATAGTACTCCCCACCTACATAATGAAGCCATCTGTCCCTTTTCCTCCTCACTTCTGTCCCTCTTATCTAATGGCATATATTACTACCTCTATAATGGTGCAAAGCCTTTTATATAAGGGGCTTTTTACTAGGCTGGAATAGCATTATTTAGATGTTTACAGGAAGTATTCCCGTTTGAGCACCTATTTTTTGGGCACCTATGCATTGAGCACCAAAGGTATTCCCATTTGAGCACCAATTAATATATAGCCTAGCATAGGTGCCCAAAAAATAGGTGCTCAAACGGGAATACTTCGTTTAAAGTGATTAAATGAAAAAGTATTGACGTTATTTATCATCTTTAACAAGTACGTAAATATTCCCGATATTGAATATAGTTACGATAATGCACGATTATTATTATAATAGAATGTTTTAGACCATTATTTATTCCCTAATTCAAAACATGTAGCTATATCAACCTTAAAGTGAGACATAAACATCAGCAAAGCATGTGTTATATGGAAAATTATGTCATAGAATACGTATTTATGTATGGAAAAAAACTATCATGCAACGGAAATCTCATCTGTTAATTTTCTGCTTAGCGGGCATGAGACAGTCTGCCTCTAAATAAAAACAATTCAAATAAAATATGTGGCGCGAAGGCACTTAGTCGTTATTTTTTACGTTTTTGCTTACGCATATAGCCCATTTTCAAATAAAAGTATCATTAGAAGTGACGTAGGCTTGCCAAGGGTGTATCACGTGACACGTACCACACGTTCGTGCAAGGTCACCCCCATTAGGGAACTAGGGAAGAATCCTGAGGAGGTTTTATGGCGCACTAGAATGCCATACCTTTGTGGCATTCCTTTGAGATTTGGCATTATTAGATTAGGTGGAATGCCACTGATAAAGTCTCAAGGAATAATATTATATGCCTATGCCGTACACGATTAGGGTACGGGAAAATAATGGAAGAGCAAAGTAAAATTTAATTTGAACTTGACCATATTTCATAATTCCACACCAAAACAATCAATTTCATGATTTTTATGATTTTTTTAAACGAGGAGAAAAAAATGTCCTTGGGAGTTAAATCCCAAGGACATTTTTCATTCTCCTTAACTAAATTAAGATTTTTACAAACAACTGTATAAAAATCTAGAGGCAAAATTAAACAAACCATTTACATTATTGTGAGACATAATTGCCGGATAAAGAAATGATCCAAAATAACGAGTGATGTAGTCCGTTGTATAAACGTAAAGGACAAACCTACATAGAAATAGAAACCACCTCCAATCTCGGAGCTAAAAAAATACCGAGTGCTTTATAATATGTGTACTAAGCCGGAAGGGGATAATTCTGACCACACCGAGATTCGACTCCTAGGATTCAGTGATTTTTGCTTGCTTGCTTTGAATTGCTTAACTCCCCCTTCCTTCCGGTTAGTATACATATTATAATAAGTAAGGCCTTTGCATCTAATAATTAAGCCATTTATTCAATATCTCTTACAAAAAACTTATGCATTATAATAAAATTATTAGTCTGTTAGTTACTTTGCTTATTATTAATATTAGTATGGTTAGTTTCCGAGATATGAACCCCTGTTAGGGTGAAGGCCTTTGCATCTATTATAGATGATTTATACAGCGTCAGCAACTGGTAATCATGCTGTACGGTATGCTGCAGTGCTTGGGACATAGTTAGATGGATTAGGCTTGCCCAGCACCTATACCATCCTCTCAGCTTAGACGTATATTATAATACACCCTGTATAAAACTTCAAAAAGAAAATTGTACCAACTTTTATATAAATATGCCATAATAAAAAAACATGACATAAATCACGTCGCTCATTTTGAATGTATTCAAAGTTTTGAGCGACAAAATGGCCTAATTCAATTTACTTTCGAGCATTTTTATAAATATTTTACATCTCTTAACGATTTACGAACTCGACGGCAAGCATTTATTCATATTTCGCAAAGGCCCTACAAGTAGATAGCTGTACTGACAGTCAGCCTTTTGAAATACTTTTTTCTTGTATGCGGAGCCGTAGTATTTTAAATAATTAAATATATAGGCATGACAAAACATAATTTGCCAATTTGAAGACTGGCATCTTCAAATTGGCAATTTGTGTTTTTTTTTAATTATAATTACTATCGTGACTTTTTAAATTCATATTAATTATCGGGAATGTTTACGTAAGTACGTGTAATGTTGGTACTAGAGGCGCGACCCGTCTTCACCCTGAAATAGGCCCGCGATAAGGGTCGAAACAGTTGGTGCCTCCACCAACATAACAAGTTCGTGAACATTCCCGATAATTAATATGAATGAGTATGTGTTCTTCTAACATTTTATATATATTTCTGTTTTTTGTATGATTTACTTAATAGTTTATCTATCTGTATTTAACTTTTATAAAATTATAAGAAATTTAAAACTACCTTGATTAATTAAAAAAATATTTTAAGATTGGAGGTATTTTAGATAAAGTAATGTTATAAATAGAAGCATTTTTTATATTCCCAAGTTTATAGAACTTTTAATAAGTTTATGACTGGTAGCGCCATCTAACGTCAATTCAATACGAAGTAGTTGAAATATTTTTAATATAAAAACTGACGCGACGCTCTGCTCTGCCCTACTGAACAGCTTTGAATGAAATGAGTCAGAGCCGCCGAAACGCAACTACGCGCATGAGTGCGTGAAAATCCCGCACGATGATACAGATCTGCACTCCCGCAAGTACGCGCGTAGGTACGTGTCGACGCACTACGCTGCATGTTGCGTGTCGACGCAACATGCAGCGTAGTGCGTGGCAGTGTGTGAACTGCCTTAGGGACCCTTAGGGCACAAGTCTGGCTCGCACATGTCTGATTGAAAACGCCTCATCCATTTATTCATTAAGGTATTAACAAAATATTGATAGTGGAATGATAGTTTTGATTAGGTAGTACATAAAAACTTTGCGAGCTGAAATCTTTCATCTCTGCGGCAGACTGTACTTAGGTAAAAACGTAACGGCTTTGGCGTGAATACTGTAGTGCAATCAAATTACCATCGTCCTTCGAAGAGAAACGCAAAATACTGAGGATTTCACCGTTAAAACTGAATGTAAATTTAGAACGAACGAGATTTTATTTTACACAAGCCTCTTTGTAAATTCTTGGATTTATGGACGGATCTGACGAAAGAGACTTACCTTTCTACTTATGGAAGTTTTTTAGCGCGAGATCCTTCCTTGGTGTCGTGACCTTCTTTTGTTTTTAGTCGCCATTTTGTTTTTGCTTAGATTTTGTGGAAACAATAGTAGTGAAATTAATTTTCCTATTTTGTGATCCTGAAATTCTGATATCGAGTTATATATTATACAGAATATTATAAATACACAAAAGTGCCAACTAAGTAAGTTTATTGTTTTTTTAAAGTAAAGCCGAAAAAACGGGGTGTTACTTAAAGTTATGGCACTTAACATTTTTGGCTAGAAAAATACTTAGCCTACTTAATATTTATTCAGCTGTCAAAATGAACAAATATTTTCTTATTTTGTGATTGGCTGTGTAAAAATCGTTTATCGTTTATTTATTTACAGATAATAACAAAACTTTGAGTATGATTACTGTCCGATCTCTCATAATAATATCATAGAGCTCGAAAACCTTCTTCTACGTGCTAATGGCAAAGGCTCTCCATTAGTGCAAAGTAATGGATATAACTCCTCTGAATTGTTCTTGCCGACAACAATAACTGCAGAGAAAATCCCGCGAGCTTACAGGTCTTTTAACACATGCCTTTTAAATTGGACTATATTATTGTACCCAGAAGACTAACTTTGAAACGGAAGCTTCCGGCGTGCCTTGGGCATTTTATAACCGAATGGGGAATTTAAACTCAATACCAATGCCAATATGGATCTATTTACAACGCAATCTGGTTGTTTTTTAAGCCGCCGGTACTTTCGAAAGTCACTGAACAAATTGTTCAAACCCGCTGGTAGTAAAAAGAAGAATACTATGAATACTATGTCGCTGGCGATGCTATGTTGCCGAAAGCACAAAAATAAATCTACAACAACTATATATTTCCGGGTATTTGTATTTGTATTTTCTTTATTTATCAAAAACTTATTCTAATCTTATTAATACGACACTTAAAACCATACAAGGTTTGTCTAGTGTCGACAGTTACAGCGTGTTGCCACACATTTTGGCTTGAAGAAATAAGCATTAATAACAAACACATCACACCAAGTCTAATTACGGTTATTATTAATGATGAAATACGGAGTAATTATTAATGAGGGGTGGGGGGGGGGGGGGGGGGGGGGGGATGACATTCTACGCCGTGGGGTGCCGGCAGTAGAATGTTACCCCTCCTCTCATACCCATGGATGCAGTAAGAGCCTGCTAAGGGATACCTCCGGAAGATGGGCAGCAGCGTCTTTCCGTGTACCAACATCCCGTACTGCGCTCGCCAACCCGCCTGCCAAGCGTGGTGAGTATGGCAACTACCCCTCATGGAGATCCATGAGCGAGGCCTGTGTTCAGTAGTGGACGTTTTACGGCTGAAACGATATAGATTTAATAATACAGAGCGCCTAGCGATCACTGTCTGAACATAATATAAATTTGTAAATGTTAAAATGTTCCGGGCCAAATTGTAAAAATGAGTCGTGATGTAAATTCAGTCCATTTATTTCACCTGAGTTGCTACAAAAAATCACCATAGACTTTAGAATAGAGATACGAGGGTCCAAGAGGGAGGAACATCTTTAACGCAGGCTGCCATTTCGGCTACGAAGGCACTAACCGTCGCGTCGGGTCGAAAATCTTCTTGAATGCCTTTATCGGTTTTGTAGCACCGACTAAATTTCTATATAATGGCACCGTAGTACACTTTAATAACAAAAATAGAATTCCAAAAGTCAAATTTGAAATAATTTGAATACCTATATTTTTTAAGACAAATCAAATTTAGAGAAAACTTTCTTTGTTTATTAAGTATGTACGAATAGTAAGCATTAATATTTTAAATATTGCAGGACAATCACATAAAACGATATATAGGTTTTAGCAGTTTTTAACAAGATTTGTTAGAAAACAACAATAACCCGGCGCGTTCTACTCGCTCGCGCTTAACCAGCCTTGCTTTATATCACTGCAGTTACAGAATATAGCATAGATATATCACTACTTTGTTTACAGTTTGATAAAAATAGCCGGGTCTGCGTTGAAATAGCTCTATTTTTTGGAGGCGGATATTGTTAGCAAATTGATCGGAAAAACAGATGCAGCGATATTTGTTTACACCGATATTTTATTGGCGATGAATCTTTAGCTTAGTGATTTATTCTACGTTTTTTCTATCGAGATTGCTCGCTTGTTTTTTACCAGTTCTTTTTATTAGTTTCCGAAATTGAATATTGGAATCAGGTGAAATTTTTATTGTGAACTATGGGGCTGCATTCGTTTGAAAACGAAATTACTTTTGTAAGGAAGCGTCAAGTCAAATTTCTAAAGCGTTAGCAATATCGTTGAACCAACCCTTAATCATCTCGTCTACCTTATATAAAAAAATTGGATCCGTTGAATATTAAATTAAATGTTAAATAACATTTATTGATAAGCCATGGTAGAGTTCAGTATGTAAGCCCTGGCTATTAGGTAATTTTAGATAGTCAATTATTAGTTGTATTTTCTTTATAGTTGCAAAACAATTTTGCAAGTGATACGTGAGTAATAGATTTGATTTTATTGCGATGGGTACCTTGGCTAAGCTCTGACCCTCGCTCCAATAGATCACAGTAGAATTTAGGCAAGGTTACAGAGGTTCGCTTTGACATTTGCAATAAACATAAGAACACATGTAGGTGACTTTCAAAACTTTCAAAATTAACGTGAGATATCCTATTCATTTTCGTTTGTCATGTCGGCCCCACGCGCGAACGGGCATTCAATCCCATGTTGGTGATTTTCTTGAAAAATCGAAATGTGTCGGAATTTTCTTCGACGTTACGTGACGCTACGTGAGTGATTTCCGTTTTTCGAAATGAACATGTAGGTGTTGACTAGTTTAGAAATATTATATACCGTGGGGTGCCGGTAGTAGAATGTTACCCCTCCTCTCATGCCCGTGGATGCAATAAGAGCCTGCTAAGGGATACCTCCGGATGATGGGCAGCAGCGTCTTTCCGTGTATCAACATCCTGTACTGCGCTCGCCAATCCGCCTGCCAAGCGTGGTGAGTATGGCAACTACCCCTCATGGAGATCCATGAGGGAGGCCTGTATTCAGTAGTGGACGTTTAGCGGCTGAAATGATGATATTTAAAGTGAACCAGTAGTTATGCAAAGTACCTACTACTTTAAATGTAGGTTCAGATGACGATGCGCACCAGGTATTCCGATCGGAGTTGAACTTAGCTTCTGTAATCTGTGGTTGAACTCTATATATCGCGCCGCGCCGCCTAAAAAATAATTATCGCTTGTAACTTGTAACATCACTGTCATAAAATTCGCTTTCGACATTAATTTTAATAGCATAGAATAGACATTTATTCAGTTCATAAAAACAGCAATTATATAATTAATGAGAATAGTCTATGAAATAGGAAGACCAATTACTGTTTCAAAAAAGTTTTCGTTTGTAGTTTTAATTAAATAGAATACACTATTAAATTCACAATAAAATCCGAACTAACTAGCCAACAATATTAGACGGTATTTTTTCCATTCGGCCCACAAGGCACTTAACTAAGCTCGAACCGAGACCAACCCAAAAGGTCATTTCTATTTTTGTGGTATGAAACTACGCATCTGCTTTACAGACAGAAATATATCACTTTGGTGCTTCCCTGACCCTTTTACAAAGAGCTCTTCTCAGACTAAATGGGCCAATTCTACCGTTAGACGTATGGAAAATTACAAACTATATACCTATATATATACATAATATAGCATTTATGAAAGAAGCCACGTCGTCCCACTTCAAAAGTCAACGAAACCTTCCGGAGTTAAAAAGTTTGCTTTATAAAGGCTCCTTTTACAAACGGTTTGATCAAATAATTTTATGTTTATGATTAAACCGTTTGTATTGATCATTTCATAAATCATATTTCAGCAACTCGTATTCAAAATGCCAAAACGGCTTTTTAGTTAAGTTAAGACACACCAATTATTGCCCCGCGATTAAAACATTTAACACATCCAATGTCCTAACTTTTAGATATTAAATCAAAGTACGGAGCGCCGTTATTTTACGATTAAGCGCAACATTTTCCAACAGTAACAACATTAACGTTCGTATTTTAATAACAGCTTTGCACGCGTTATTCGGTCAAGTATTCGGATTTAGAAAATGCAGAGTTTTTTTGCAGTCAAAAACCTACTACTACAATAAAAATCATCATCAAAATCAGTTCATAAACGACGAAGTTATCCGCGAACAAACATAAAAAATATATATAAGCTAATTTTATGTCGCATTGAGAAACCTCTTCCTTTTTTCCTCGTTTCAAAAGTTGGACTTTTTCTTAGAATAAGAACAAAAAAAGTTTTATTGTTCAATTGTGTCGGTACAAATACACGAAGATCTTAAAGATATAAAAAAATATCAACAATTTTATCAAATAACGTACAATAATAGATTGACAATTTCAATATAAATTGTACAAATTAGGATACCAATTTATAGAAGACCATTTTGGATTAACGGGTATTTATCGCGTAATTACCTTTAGCGGGGTCTTCCCACGACCACGACCAGGAGCAATCGAGTTCAAACATTGGGATAATAATAAAGGTAATTACGGGATAAAATCTTACATAGCAATAATGTGCTATGATCGCGAAAGCTTAAAAAATAATATAAAAGACTATATATATATAGTATAGACTAAATATAAATATAATATAGAAAATTACCTACCAAATTGATAGGTTTCTAAAGAATAATTATCAAAAAAACCTTTAAGATTATAATGTACTCTATTGACAGGCTAAAAAACATCCATCGTTAAAAAAACATCCATCTTCACATAACCCTTTCGTATTTTCTTCAGCTACGCCACCGCGGCACTAAACTTGTCCTAATTACTGAAACAGCGTCCCATAAACATCCTGTCCGTCCCATTTACAAATGCGTCCGTTTAGAACCTATACCAGTTCAGTGCCATTTGGCACTAAATTCCCGAAGGCATAGATACAAACAAATCGCTGGGATGCCGGTGGAAAACGATGCTCGATACGGATCGTACGATACGCCAAATGTTTATTTATAAGGTTTGTGTGCAAGTATATTGTTTTAGAAGGGTTTTACCTGACACTGAAGTGCATTTTTGAAATATTGAGAGGGGGAGGGGGAAGGTTTAGAACTTAATATTACGCTAACAGAACAAAAAATAAATTGAAACATTGACTCCGCAACTCTTAAATGGTTTTCAAATACCTATTCAACAATACCCAACACGATAGGAAAACAAAAAAAAAACTCATCTTACGTGTATACCTAAATTATTCTTTTCAGCATTTCAGTTCACTCGGAAGTCATTTTAATTAGATCGATGTTAACAAGAAAAATCCGTATATTAGAAAAATTTACCAAACTTAACTTTTGTATCGGTCACCTATGAATAAAGAAATAAATAAAGTAGGTCATTGCCATCAATACCCGATCTTCAGAGCTTAAATCTAGTTTTATCCGGTAAAATCCTGCGGGAAGGTAATTGAAATGGGACTTGGGACATACGAGGACAGAGCCGTAATTACTTGGATTGGGCATAGCTGGGGATAGCTGCACCAAATGACATACATAGCATTTACTAACTTGTAGGCGCGTCTTTGTAGTCTTTTTTAATAAAAATCAAAGTAAATAAGTATTTAATCATTACAGCACAAAAGCTACTTTAAACTGTCAATTTACAATAAAAAACAAAACACATTTAGTTTGAACAAAGCACATCATTGGATTCGTTCGCTTCAGAATACTTTTTTTCAATTGAAGGGAAAAAGCAAAGAAGAAATCTCACTCTTTCCTTCCTAACGCAATACCTAAAGCAATAGACGGGGTATGTTATATTATAGATGTAACATGTGTTTATCTGTAGTATATGTGTGTACAATGTAGCGCCCAAACAGTCCTAAAAAGACATTAGGATAATTCTCGTTAGACAAGTGCACTAAAGTTTATACTTACATATATAATTGTCTTTTTTAAACTTTCGCTATCACGACACATTATTAACACATATTTAACCGGGTATTTATCGCGCTATTTACCTTTATAATTGCCCGACGTTTCGACAGGATTGCACCCATCGTGGTCCCGGGAAGACTGACATGTTAGAGGTAACTTATATAATTACCTGGATTTATCTGAACACAACGAACAGATGGACCAGCGGTTTCCAAAATCCTGCGTCTGCCGTGGATTAGAAGCCCGTGATTAGCCCAATTGCCCTGATTTGGGTTTGTGGTCGGTTGGCTCACTTACCTACAGATTGTTTATTCGGAATGAGAGCATTATGCTCATTGCTTATTCCTATTAAACCTGTGCTGCGAATTATTGAAATGGGTCAGTGGTACTCGAAAAAAGTTGCTCGAGATTGAATTGAAATAGAGAGTAGGTACTGATTTGATTGACTGCTGATTTCGTTTTCAATCGGATTGTAGCAATGAAGTTTAGTTTGTTCAGGAATTCGGTATAAACAAATATTTAAACAAGGAACAAAGGTGAAAATATTTGCGTATTTTGCAAGGTATGAAGTTATATTATTCCAAGCCAATTCTTTACTAGACTGATCTCTCTGCATAGCCTACATACTGTGGCCAGAAAAACGGAATAGTATATTTCGGATTTGTGTTTACCTACGTACACAAAATAAATTTCACGCTGAGTGACCTCTAATAAGTCAATCTCATCTTATCCTTATCTTACGGGAGTAATACGGAATCAATGTATACAGAAAATCAGATATATCAGTGGAAAAGTAATAAACTTAGAGCCACCGATTGTCCATAAAACCACAATTTAAGATTTTCCCTTAATAGACTTATGTACTTTCAAGATAAGCAATGATTCGGAGGAAAACTCTTCCATCTAAAAGCAAAAGGTTAACGCGAACTATGATGGGCTACAACAATTGAACAGCAGACAAGGATGACCGGCGACATTGTTCGCAAAAAAGGTTTCTAAGCATCAACCCTTGCGTATTATATTACCCGCTAATAGCGTTTGATGTTGAACCACAAAGCTAACACTGGCTCTGGTGTAAATAATAGGGTACCCAACGTTTAAAATATAAAATTTCACACATTTAAAAACCTAATTCAAAATAAAAATTTTGGAATTTTTAATTAAAAAGCTATAACGGTTTTTTGATATGTCACGAGAACGGATTGACTGATTTAATTTTTTTGTAGTTGTTTGTAGAAACAGAGTAATAGTAGTTATTTTATTAATAATAATACTAGACACTACTTACAATACCATTTAGTCCAACCCAAATTAAGTAAAGCTTGTATTATGGAAACCAGATGATCGATAGAATACCTAAATACATTTTTTATAAATACATACTTAACATACATTAAAAAATAACCAAACACGGGAAAATAGAACGAACGAACTGAAGAACGATTACAAACATTTATCTGGTGGTGGTTCTAGTATTTCAATAAAAATCTATCAAATTTGATCCTTAATTGATTTGCATCAAAGTATCGGATCATAATTAACTAAACTAAAGTACTAATTTTATGTTTTACTTAATAGGTATTGTTTTTTTCCTGTAAATAAAGTTGATTGATTGTGAATTTATAATGAATGTATGAAATACTCTGATAACGAAATAGGTACCAGGGTATTTTACTGACACGTTTCCTTTTTGTCTTGAGTGAGTTTTCTACTTTATAGCTTCTACTAATTAGCTGAAAAATCTGTTAACTGTAAAATACTTATGAACGCCCAGATACCTCCGTAATTGCCACACGGTTGAATTAGGTTCTTATATCGTTCGTCCATCCACCACGTCCTGGAGAATAAAAAATAAAAATTTTGGAATTTTTAATTAAAAAGCTATAACGGTTTTTTGATATGTCACGAGAACGGATTGACTGATTTCATTTTTTGTAGTTGTTTGTAGAAACAGAGTAATAGTAGTTATTTTATTAATAATAATACTAGACACTACTTACAATACCATTTAGTCCAACCCAAATTAAGTAAAGCTTGTATTATGGAAACCAGATGATCGATAGAATACCTAAATACATTTTTTATAAATACATACTTAACATATGTACATTAAAAAATAACCAAACACGGGAAAATAGAACGAACGAACTGAAGAACGATTACAAACATTTATCTGGTGGTGGTTCTAGTATTTCAATAAAAATCTATCAAATTTGATCCTTAATTGATTTGCATCAAAGTATCGGATCATAATTAACTAAACTAAAGTACTAATTTTATGTTTTACTTAATAGGTATAGTTTTTTTCCTGTAAATAAAGTTGATTGATTGTGAATTTATAATGAATGTATGAAATACTCAGAGTATTTCATACATTCATAAATTCACAATCATCAACGAAATACCAGGTTCTTATACTGACAAGCTTCCTTGACAACTCTAATAACGAAATAGGTACCAGGGTATTTTACTGACACGTTTCCTTTTTGTCTTGAGTGAGTTTTCTACTTTATAGCTTCTACTAATTAGCTGAAAAATCTGTTAACTGTAAAATGCTTATGAACGCCCAGATACCTCCGTAATTGTCACACGGTTGAATTAGGTTCTTATATCGTTCGTCCATCCACCACGTCCTGGAGAATATAACTTCTGAGGAAACCCGAAGCGGAGTTCCGTGAGATATCTTAACACCTGTATGCCAACAAACTTTTATTCGCTGTTTAACAAATACTTCAAAGGAAAGATATCTTACAAAGTTTCTTGGAAACACCCCAGATCTGGCCATTGGCATCAATTGGACTTTGTTATAACTAGGCGAAAACACCTACGCGAGACTTTGCATACCTACACGCGCTTTTCAAAGTGCAGATACCCTGAGAGTTACTCGCATTAAAATATCACCCAAAAAGATTCACTCATCCAAGCGCCCTGGGATGAAGAGTATTGATGTGAACGCAATCAATGACATAAAAAAGTCGAAGCATTTACAGACATGGTCAAAAATTAAACTTCCACTTGGGACTTAGATGCACCACTGAAAAATTTGGAAAAAAATGGCCGTCAACATGGCCAGCCAAATGACTTACGAATTTATAAATTAACTTCATACTGGCGGAATTGTGTAAAACCATTCACAAAAAGCCATAAAATAAAAAGACAAGACAAGGTGTACCGCTGGAGACTGAGTGGGAGAATGTCAAACACCGCCTGAACGAAAAGGCTGCTTAGATCTCCGGTTATCGCAAATCAAAAACCCAGGACTGGTTTAACGACAATATTGAACACCTGCAAACGCTATTAGAAGCCAAGAGACAAGCAGCTGCTTCATACCGCATAACACCAAACTCTAACAATAAGAAAAATCTCATAACCACTAAGGCTAATTCACAGCGCATGACTCGATTTGCAAACTCCCACTGGCAGAGTTTATGCAGCAATATTCAGTTCTGTGCTAGTGCAGAAAATTTTGGAGGCGTCTTTGCTGGGATAAAACAGGCTCTTGGCCCTACTCAAAACAGCTTTACTAAAGGTGTCTAACGGTACCATCATTACTGATAACTGACGCCAACTTAATAGATGGGTAGAGTACACACTACACCAATCTTCACTCGCTGCCAATTGAAATCTTACCTGTGGCAATTATGTCAATCTCACAACTACCAACCTTAATCGAGCTTGACGACATGCCAACTGTAGAAGATTTCCACCAGGCCACCTCCAAACTCAAGTACGGGAAGAGTCCGGGCAATGACAACATCTGTAGCGAGATCATCAAACTGAAATGCGTATACCCGGTCCTCTATAGCCTACTTGGAAAGTGGTAATCGGGTACAGTACCTCAGGATATGCGCGATGCTAATATCATCACTCTTTATAAGGGTAAGGGGGACCGCGGTGATTGCAATTTTTACCGCGGTATTTCTCTCCTAAGCATTGCGGGAAAGCCACTAGGACGGCTTTTTCTCAGTAGACAACACATGCTTGCTGATCGGGTAAACCCTTAGTCCCAGTGCGGGTTACGCGCAGGTCGCTCTGCAATGGATATGATCTTCACCTTACGGCAGGTCCAAGAAAAATGCAGAGAGCAAAATTTCCCCGTTTTTATTGCTTTTGTCGATTTAAACAAAGCATTCTACACAGTTAGTAGGGACGGCCATACTGCACTGAAAAATATAAGTTGCCCACCAAACCTCTTGAACCTAATTTTTTAATTTGAATTTAATCGAATAAAATTATTTTTTCTTAGGCTACGTAAATTTTATTTGTTATTGTCATTGTCAACTTCATTCAGAAGGCTACAAAACAAAGAAGAAGTTGATAAACACCATAGTTTAAAAATGACAATTGTTTTCGTGGAACGATGACTCACTGGTCAGTTTACTTACCAAAACCAAACAACGGCTAAAAAATCTTGGTAAGTAAACTGACCAAAACCAAACGAGCGGTTAAGCTAGCTAGTTTAGTTTCGGAGAAATTGTCACCTTTATTTATTTTATTATTTTGTTTTAAAAAAATACAGGAATATTATTAATTATATATATAATATACATTTAGGAATATGCTTCTTAATAGTGTTTTATGTCTGATCGAAGCACTTGGTTTTCGAAGTTATTTTCACAACTGCATACTTAAAACTATCTTAACTACTTACAACAAAACTACGCAGGCAAAAATATGTATAGTGCGGTGTGTGCAGAAACGCTCACACACTGCCAAGAATAGATTAAGCTTTGTCCCATCGGCTTACCAAACATACCGGAATACTTTAAACCGAAATCTCAATCAATACCTATAAGCAATATTTACGGTATGTTTTCCATTATTTGATTCTCTTTGAGTTTCGCGATATTTTGGCGCAGGTCCACACGCCATGATCACGGATAAACTATGATATTATTCGTGATAATGGCGTTTGGAACTGCGCCGAAATATCAGGAAACCTCAAAATAAATCAAATTTTACTTTATTTTATTTTTGAAATCTTAGGAAACTTACAGCTAACCTAAAGAAAAAATAGACAAATAATATTACGCACACCTTAAAACGTGGCATAATTTTAAGAAGGCCAATTAAAAGTTTCCACAAATATTTAAAGAATTTAATATTAAGAACAAACAGTAAAATAAACGTCGTTAGAGAAAAAATATATAAAATAACAATACATAGGTGAAACACACACATGTAATAATACATAATTATAATTAATCTAACACGAAAGACCTAAAAAACCAAAGTGATTGTGTATTTTCCGTAAGTATTGCGTTTGAGCTTACTCGGGTTTGTGTTGAACAGATCAACCTTTTTCTGTTCTTTTGCCAATGAGTTAAACGAGCTAGATGCTCTCATAAGGAATGAATTCTTCCTATAGCTTGTAATTGTAAATCATGGTAAATATTCTGTAAATATTACATAGAGTGTTAACAACCATGATAGTTTAAAAAGTTATGTCAATTAATACCTGTTAAACTCAATTCAATTCGTTTTTATTATTGACTAGCTTCTGCTCGCCGCTTTGCACGAGTTGTACCCGGATAAAAAGGAGCATACGTGTTAATCTAGACCTACATGCCTACAGCCTATGTGCTAATCCTGATCAACATCAATACGTGTGCAAAGTTTCAGCTCAATCCGTAGCCTAGTTTTTGCGTGAAGAGGTAACAAACCTCCATCCAAACAAACTTTCGGCTTTATAATATTACATGGGATAAAGAAACTTACACGCATAATAAATTAAACAGAACGACATATTAAGTGTGTATGTACCACTTAATATGTCTTGGTAAACGCAAAAAACACACACTAAATTTTAACAACCAGGTCTACGGGTAAACTCCGTAAGCAAATAATGCTGGACACTTATCCACATCCACCATCTAGCACCAAAGAAAGCAGAGTTTGTGTTGGAGGTACCGTACCGTACGGTGGACAGAATACATAATACTTTAATACAATCTAATTTATCAGATTCGCTGGACGAAATTGAAACAGCTAAGTTGTACCACCTACTTCAAAGGCCGAGAGCAGCTCTCCCAGCCATTTTGGCAAGGCAAACAAGATGAAACAATCTAGTTTACAGTTAAATGAACTTAGCAGACCCTCGTAATTATCAGAGAGCGTATCAAGTAGTCGTGTGTCACGCCACTCGTTACACGGGACGATATCGTGTCGAGTCGTATCTCGTGATCAGATTATGTCGTTTATTTAATTTATTTATTTTATCGCTGTGTTCGAAACATTGAGAAAATAAAATATTAGACACTTTTCACGAAAGTTTAACAATTCATGTCGTGTAATGCCACACGTATTTTAATGTTTTTTGTGTCTGTCGTGCTCTATCTGACCTTCTATGTACATATGTTTAACTCTAACTTAAACAATAAGAACTTTGCACGTTCCATCGGTGGGGGATGTTATTCCGAAGATATTTAAATTTGTATTAGCAATCTTTAATAAGATTCAATTTAAAATCAATATAAGCAAAACGCTTCCTATTGCTGGATGTTCAAAGGCCTCTATTATTAATAATTTGTACAGCGTTTGCAACTTTACCTTTATTTATACGCAATTTTAAATCAGTTGTTGCAAAACGCTTCCGATTGCTGGATGTTGTAGGGACTTAACCTCTATTATAAAAGATTTATACAATGTCGGCAACTGGTATTCTTGCGGTACGGAACGCTGCAGTGCCTGAGACATTATTAGATGGATAACCTCTGCCCCGCACCTATACCATCCTCCCTCCCTACCACCACGGACATTGACGTTACACCATAAATTTTGAATTGAATGAATTGAATTTTGATACACCTGAAGCGCGCAAAGAAGATGTAACTCGTAGTTGACTCATTAAAATCACCATAAAAAAAACCAACATTAGTACATAGGTTTATCGCAGCACCCGCAGTTGCCATTGTGACACTAATCTAGAAAGTGTAACTATATGTTACAAACAGTCAAACAGTAAGCACTAACTATTTGACAACTTGAGGTAACAATCTTCGTGGTATATTTCCATGAATAACTCACACACTTTTATATCTTATTATAACTTCAGCTCGCTTCCCTACAGTGAGCATCGTGTCGTATATTGGTAGCGCAATGTATGTACGCAAGTACATTGCGCTTAGGTTCTTACCATGATAGGAAACATGTCATGCATAGTTACAGTACGTGAACAAGGGTAGGGCCTGACAATTCAGCTGATTGAACTTTGTGCTGTATATTTTGCCAGAATGTATGTACAATGGATCTTACTTTCTAATATTATGTCCAAATACAATCTACCTCAGATAGGTGTGCAAAAATGTCAAATATTATAATTTGTTAAAAAGGATTTTAAACATACTATAAAAGTTAATTATAATAAACGTAAACATAAAAACATTTCTCTAAAAGCCATTTTTTTATATGTACTTTAAACACATTTATTGGTAAATTCTTCAAATGATCAGGTAATTTATTAAACATAGTTATTGCGTGGCAGTATGAATTCCGTTTTATAAGCTTTAACCGGCATGGAGGCACATACAGTTTATTTTTATGTCTTGTGTGCCTACTCAGGAATTCCGAATGTTTTCTGAAATACCGAGGATGTTGTTTGACGAATACACAATATCCCTGATGTACATAAGCTTTTTATGGACAAAATGTTAATTATAAAGCTCCTTTGGGCTTGTACCAAAGATGCTTACCACGACTTAACATTATGAACATAATCTTAGCCAAATGACATCCACTGCTAGACATACGCCTCCATCATGAATCTCCAAGTTCTGACCAGTAGGGGTTGTTGAAATACTCGTCACGCAGGCAGGCGGGTTGGCGAGTGCAGTAGGTACTGTATGTTTATACACGGATAGATGCTGCTGCCCATCATCCGGATGTATCACTAGGCAAATTATTGATGCGGGCACCGAACGGCAACCAACTCGCTTTTCCTTATATTATCAGACCCAGACACAATAAAGTAGTTCATATTGTTCACCAAAAGCTTGCAATAACACACTGTCTGATTTCTGGAAAATCGATATTACCAATACATCCGTAAAACGGTATTTGAGAGCAATAAAACAAAATGTATTTTGATATAGCTATTCTCATAAATAAAACTATGCATATAAAATGCAATGAAAATATTTAGTTTTAATTCAGCTTATGAATAACATGACATAATATGAATAACATAAGCGGAATCAAAATACATTTTGTTTTATTGCTCTTAAATACCGGTTTACGGATGTATTGGTAATATTTAGTTTTAATTCCGCTTATGAATAACATAGCGGAATGAAAACTAAATATTTTCATTGCATTTTATTGTCATGGATTTAAAGCCGCAAAGTAACGCCTGATTCCATTAATTATAAAACTATGCATAATTATTGACCAGGTATCAAGTTATAAGAAAAAGTGAACAGAGATACATATTTTTTTTTTATTTTTTTTTATTTATTTAACAAAATCCACAGCCCTTAAAAGTAAACAAGTAAAACTTATGAATTAAAACTAAAGCCAATAACGGATTTACATTATACTAAGTAATTCTGATAAGATACAACGACGACCGTTACTTAACTTAACATAAAAGATAAAAAAAAAATATCATAAATTATTATCATTATGTACAATCCCCGAATACACATATCATCCCAAAGAGAGTAACTAAAGACCACATAAATATACAGAGTTAAAAGATAGTGACAATGTGGAACATGAACAAAGATTATAATTATGAGCTGTGGCTCAGTTAGTCCAATATCTAAAAGATCGTCAATGATGACTATTCTATATGTTGACTTATCATCCCAAATCATCAAAAACAGCATGATCGAGAAATGTGTAAAGCACAGTTGCAAAAGCTAATCGTGCTAACCCAGGCTTCTGCTGTCCGGTAAAAATGGACTTTCTTGACGTGTACCCTAGACATTTAGTTTAAATTATCTTAAAGCTCAGAAAAGTAGTTAATTTAACAACCTGTATACGGTGTCTTTATATGTGGGTTACAATTAGTACCGGAGGTAAGGTTTTGATAATTGCGCTACATTATGTTATATTTTTAATTTATGAAAATACTTTGAAAGAATAAGACATCATCAAAAAAGAAGAAGAAGAATAAATCACTTTGTCCAGAATCTACTTTCTTACAAATAAGTCTTTCTTTACTAGTTAATCAATATGTACGTGCGTTAGTCACTTGTTTTCGAGGCAACCGCCTAGTTACGTCACTTGCACTGCATCCATTGCCAAGTTGAGCCGAATACAGGCGTTTTAAAGCTGATTTTGCAATGCAAACGATTTTATTCCCTCGTAGACACGGCCCGGTGTCGTGGTTTGCATCATATGGCGTCGGATATTACGAGCCACGTTGCACTTCCGGGCAGAAATATGAAGACTGACTGGAGGGCGATTATGGGCTTACATAAACCACGCAGTTACCTGACAATTTCCAATTGAAAAATTGTTTTTTTAATAAAAATATTTAGTTTTAATTCTGCATATGCTGAGATGCAGGAGCACCGCCCTCCCACCCGCTAATTATGCACATGCAGGGAGAACTAGCTTGTCGTGTTTTTTAATATCTTATTAAATTTTCGTTGTAGTAATAAATTAATTGAATGGTTTATTTTTACTTTGACGGCTACAAAACGTTTAAACGCATGGTCTAGTATATGATAGAGCAGCCGGCCAAGTCTTTTTTAAACTTTCGCGATCACAACACATTATTAAAATATGGGTCCCAGTGTGAACCGTGAAACCTTGAATCTCAAATTTCTAATTATGAAGACCAAGTGAGGGTGGTCTGAAAAGATGCCTTCGCTTTGCTGCGGTTAACTTCAGCACGCCAGTCTCCCCGCGACCACGAACAGGTGCAATCCGGTCGAAACGTCGGGAATAAAATAAAGGTAATTACGCGATAAATACCCGATAATCCCATATTTTAATAATGAGCCGGCCAAGTGTCATGCGACCATTAGTAGGCTGGTGTGACAAGTTCTTAATACAAATTATATTAGCAGTTCACTAGTCGCCTGGAAATACGAGTTCACATGGATCTACCTTGTACTGTGCGGTAGTTAAGGAAATCCCTGCCACGCGCGGATGTCGTCGAAAACGATGATTGTACAAGTACCTACGCAATTTTGAAATTTTAAAAATCACCTTTGTTTTATGGGAGCCCCCTTTAAATATTTATTTAATTCTGTTTTTAATATTTGTTGTTATAGCGGGAACAGAAATACATCATCTGTAAAAAAAAATTCAAATGTCTAGCTATCAAGGTTCATGAGATAGCCTGGTGACAGACAGAGACAGACGGACAGACAGACGAACAGCAGAGTCTTATTAATAGGGTCCGGTTTTTACCCTTTGGGTACGGAACCCTAAAAACGAGCGCGCTTTACTATTATGTCCTATCCCCCTTTCGGCCATGTCGTTTATGTGCCCGGACAGACAGACACAGACAAGTAAAAGCGGCACTTGGTTGACTTTTATTTGTTAGCACGGTGTTAGCTTTTTGCCCTCTTGCGTGCTCTTCGGTGCATACTTAAGCTTCTTTACATACGTACGAAATCATATTGAGCACGACATATGTACGGCTTTTGCATCTATTCTAGATGATTAATACAGCGTCAGCAACTGGTAATCATGCTGTACGGGACGCTGCAGTGCCTGGGACATTGTTAGATGCATTAGGCTTGCCCAGCACCTACACCATCCTCTCAGTTTAGTCAACTATTAGTCAGAGGACAGGTCAATACGTCTGAAGCTAACTAAGCCGCGGGTTTCCTCATTATATATTCCTTCACTGTGACAAGCAGGTGTTAAAAATAACTTTGTTCCAAATGTTAAGAGAGAAAAATGATTGATAAATAAAATGTTTATTTAATATTCTCTCACAAAAGTACAATATAACAAAATTGTAAAAAATAGTGAAAGTTTACTCAGGTAGGTATGCGTACTTGCTTTGTGAGAGACTGGTGCCTGATGTAGGTTCTTTTGAACCTGTATTACAGGTCACCAGGCCTCTCCTCAGCTTGGTCGCCACAGTACGGATGCATAACATAAAAACAAGAGAGTAAAAAAAAAAACAAAATGAAAAAAACTTAAGTTTAAGACAAAAATTATAAATTTGAGTAATATAACAGGCACGATATTGTGTTGTGTGAGTGTATGTGTGTGTAAGCATGAGTGCGCGCGTGTGTGTGTGTGTGTGTGAATGTGTGTGTTTGTGGGTATGCACTACTATAGGGATGTGACTGAGATTTGACGAATTTGTGTTGCGATGTTATGTGACATATTACTAAGAAAAGGGGGAATCATTTGGGTGGTTTTAAAAGGTTTTCTGTCGTTATGTAGTCTAAACTTTTAAGGTATGTTGTAAGCGACTTTTTACAGTTTAGCCTACACAGGGGATATATATTGAGGGACAAATTAATTTTGTTGTATAAGAAGTCTCCCAGAAAACAATAAAATTTGTGTGCATGGTTCGTGCGAAAGAATTGTGTAGTGCAGACTGCATTGATGAACCATGACTGCAGCGTCCATGGATGCTGCATGGACGAATGGATGCTGATCGCAGGAAGAATACCAGTTGCTATCGCGGTATGTATAAATCATCTATAATGGGCTTTTTATACATTAAAATAAATAAATAATGCTGGATATTTATTCTGTGTGCTGGATAAACAGCAATAACTAGCCCCAAGGTGAGCAGATCTTGTGTTGTGAATTACTAGACAACTGATATACTTACTCGTATACATAATAAATTATACTATAGATATAATAATTATTTAATATATTTATAGAAAAACATCCAGATCACCTTGGAAAATATCTGCAGATCGTACCGACATTTGTCCCGAGACGGGAATCGAACCCGCTACCTCTTGTCGCAACCGGACCTGCGCCCGCTACGCCACAGAGGTCATCGCTATTATCACTACTTATAGTCAAACCCATTTATCTCTTACTCCATCGCATTCCTCATTCGTCAATTACCAGTCACATTATCGCGAAGACAAACGTTCCAGCCTAAAGAACGCTATATTCTAGAAAATGGCCTGTAATTTAGCTGCTAACAACTTATACAGTCCCATTATTTTCAGTTGAAATGTGGAGGGAAATAGTTTCCCATTTCGGGCGGAACATCACGCAGCTCAATTAATCACGTTTGAGTGGACAGAACGGGCGTAGGCTTCGTGATTAGCGGAAAACTCTTTATTGCATAAACAGTTTTCAGTATATCACAATTTTGCAGTATATCAGCTGTTTAAGGGCTTTAAATCTGTGGCTATAGAGTATCGTATTATAAAGCCATTCTACAGAAAGATGGTAAGTAAAGTAAAAAGTAAAAAATCATTTATCGCTTTAAATATAAACAAACAATACAATAATATTATGAGCACACAGTAATAATACACGTTTAAATAAATGGTATAGTAGCCCTATAATAATAGCGTTTACAGGGATATCTTGTAGCGCTATTGTACGCTGATCTTAAGCAAGTCAGTAAGTCAGAGTTACAAACATCTCTTATAGAACAAGATGATAGGTATATAAGAGGACTTTTGAATCTATAATTGTTTAAAAGGAAACTCTTTATGTTGTAGTGAAAAGGATTTCTAGGAATTTAATAAACAGTACAATTATGATTTTAGCAGTCTATGTTTGGAAGACGACATTGATAAAGTCGCGGGAAAATGATGGACAGGATCGTGGCGGATGGCACAAACTGAGAGAGGCTTATACCCAGCAGTGGGTTTAGTCAGGCTGTGGATGATGATGATGTTTGTACTTTATCTGTGTATGCAATTCTAATCCTGCCGTAGGACGTCCACTAAAACACAGTTCACACACACAGACACAGGCCTCCCTCATGGATCTCCATGAGGGGTAATTGCCATACTCACCACGCTTGGCAGGCGGGTTGGCGAGCGCAGTACGGGATGTTGATACACGGCAAGACGCTGCTGCTCATCTTCCGGAGGTATCCCTTATAGCAGGCTCTTACTGCATCCACGGGCATGAGAGGAAGGGTAACATTCTACTGCCGGTACCCCACGGCCATAAGTATTGAATATGAGGGGTTATTGCCATACTCACCGCGGTTGGCAGGCGGGTTGGCGAGCACATATACAGAAAGATGCTGCTGCCCGTCTTCCGGAGGTATCCCTTGGCAAATTATTACTGCATCCACGGGCAAAAAAGGAGAGGCAATAATCTACTGCAGGCACCCCACGTCTTACGGCTGAAATGATAATGATGATGACGCAGGAGGCAGAGTAGGGGTCAGAGTGAAACCGTCATTACTTACGAGTAGATATTATAATCCTTTATCGCAGTTACAAAGTAATCCCGCTTACGGTTCTGGATGTTGTCTCATCAAATATAATTTCGTTTCTAGGAATAGGTAACTAACATACAGTGTTTGTTGCATTCCATGAATATCTAATAGTTCTCCACTAACACATTCATCGCACTCCCAGCATTTAGCCGTAATCGCATATTCTGAAGACTTTGCTGGCTTAGTGGGTTACCTGATACTCCTAATAAAAAAAAGCCCATGGATGCAGTAAATATAGATCAATAGCGGTTGTTACCATACCCACCACGCTTGGCAGGCTGGTTGGCGAGCACAGTACAGACGCTACTGCATCTTTCGAAGGTATCCCTTGGCAGACTCTTAGTGCACCCACGGGCAGGAGAGGAGGGGCAACATTCTACTGCCGGCGCCCTACGGCAATTTATGCTCATAAAATATGGTTATGATAATCATTTTTATTTGTAAGATATATTTTTTTTGGTTATGAATGCATTATGTAGTAATTTTATCTTGTTTACGAGTTTATTGAAGATAGCAGAATATTTATTATTATTTTTAATTATCTTTATGTAATTGACATAGTATTTCAATATGACATACATAGATGTAGAAACGATTTACTAATAATATACTTACGAGTTTAAAACCTATGTTTGTATTTCACCAAAAACTATCTTGTCCCACATCTATTGAAGCCAAAATGATTTATGAACTAGTCAAAATTGAATGCTGACTGGTTCATCATGCACTGAGTGTGCTAAATGTATATAGGTAATCTGTGTAGGCTAGTTCAAGATCCTAATGAATCAACAATACAATTGTAATGTCATGTGTCAAATAAATAAATGATTATGATTTATTAATACAAGGTATTGGAAAAAAACCGTTTGAAAAAGTACGACGGGCCGGCCATTTTCAATGCCAGGTCAGGTTATTTTTCAATAAAATTACTAATAAGTATGTAAGTAATGCTGGACAATTCACACAGCATCATCTAGCCCCAAGCTAAGCAGAGCTTGTGTTATGGGTACTAGCACAGACCAGTTTAAACTGGTCTGTGGTACTAGATAATTGATATGCTTAATACCACTATACCACATAGATAGATATATTTTATTATTTAGAGAAAAACAAACAAATTGTTTTATTATTTATAAAAATGTTATACAACAGCCTTAATCCTCCATTTCTTTTTTTCAAAAGCGTCTTAAGTAGATGCATAGATTGTTAAACTACTAGCCGTCACGACCGGGCGCATTCTATGCTCCAAATCCCTTTATCCCTTTCTTGGTGGCTTATTGATAAATCAGGTTACACCAAGGATTTGAATAAAATAAAAATAAAAAATACATAAATACTGCTAGACATAACCAGTACCATCTAGTCCCGAACTAAGGAAGCTTGTACTATGGAAACATGATGGTTGATAGAATATTATTTTTTGATAATACATGCTTAGCCATACAATAGAAATACCCACACCCGAGACGAATATAAAAAAAGAAATATTTGTCCCCGGATATCGTACCCGCAACCTTCTACTTCTTAGCCGGCTATTAGACCAACTGGGTCACGGAGGTCGTTAAATAATTACTTTACGTTTACTTTTAACAAAATATTGTGCCAGTAACAGTAGAATAATATTTCTGTTGTTTTGCCTTGTCAGGTGCAGTTAGAGAGAGCTGCAAAATGGGTGACACAACAACAATTCTCGTCCTACGCTGCGCTTTCCGGTCCGTCGCCTCCACTCTAGAACTTCTTGGCCCCATCGGCCATCAATTCTTCGAGCTACATGGCCTGCCCATCGGCAATTCAACAATTCTAATCAGTTTGCCTTCGTAGGTGACCCGAGTTTTTCTACGTATCTCCTCTTTCCACCCGTAGAAAAACTCTGAGCATAGCCCTCTACGTAGCTCGTTAAGAATGAACGAGTCGCCCATCTTTCCATACAAACGTGGAAGGGTAACTACTCCACTGTTTGACGTTAACCATCCAATACTAAGGATTATATCAATTTATCTCGTCATAATCTATGTTTGTATACACCCCAAACCGTAAAAAAAGTATTTATTTAAAAATACAAGCTTCTAAACTTTCGTATTTCAACACAGATTTTAGCTAATCTTTGGACGAAACTAAATAATATACGGAGAAAGAAAACTCAAAAATAAACGCCGTTCCGACATAGTTTAATTATTCAAAAGTTGAAATTAATGTTATTTTGAAAAGATTACACTCAAGTTTTTCTATAATAACCCTTGTGCTAAAAGTCTATTTTTGCGCGGTCGTTTTAGGAATGAATCATTGTGCATTTTATTCTAGTGCGCGGGTAGACATACTATGTCAGGTAAGATAGCACACATTTAGGTCGCGCCCACTGACGATTTTGCCTCCGCGACTAGTTGGACCTTAAGCCCTTATTATCTATGTACGTCGGTTTAAAGCCGTGTAGGCCGGGTGGTAGTACCTCCCCTGACTATTCATCGTGGTCGTGGTGTAAGAGTTCTCGAGTTCTATTCCAGCCGTACGAATGGATTTTTAACGTGCTGGGTAAACCTAATCCATCTTATAATAGCATAGATGAGCAGTTACTGACTCTGTATAAATCATTTTTAGATTTTGAAAAGGCCAATTTACCAAAAATTTCATTTTATTTCTAACCTGGATCTACCGAGAAAAAAACTCTCACTAGATCCATAATTCGGTGCTGTTCTATATACTGGGTCTACTAAGAGTTAAAATTCTCACTAGACCCAGACCGAATATACTGAGAGTGATCCTTTTTTTAGGGTTCCGGACCAAAATGGTAAAAAGGAACCCTTATAGAATCACTCTGTCTGTCTGTCTGTCACAAATGGATATCTCGAGAACTACTGATGCTATCGACATGCAATTTAAAATTGTAAAAGACAACACTTTTTTATTAATATAGCATATATGAAAATGATAAAAAATATTCCTATTTCGATTGCAGGGATAGGGGATCTCAAAAATTTTAAGTTAAGTTATGTACTAGGCCTAGTGGGATATCATATGAAAGGTATTCATTTGCACAATAATAAACAGTTTTTAGTTTTCCTTTAAGCCGTATTGTTTTTGAGTTATTTACAAAAATGTTGAAAAAACGACCGTTCCCCCCTCTTATCTCCGAAGTTTGCAGAGATAAACCCGTGATACATTAATAGCTAATAGAAGTGTATGTAAACTTTATAGGAAAATTGTAGCGAACTCTCTAATTTGCATAGTTTTTTAGACAATGGGGGTGAAAGGGGCGTTTTCAAAATTTTTGTAAAGTTACTAGGTGATGTGGGGTATCATAGGAAAGGTATTCTTTTGCACATTAATAAATAATAAATAAATAAATAAATAAATAATTCTGGACAAATCACACAGCATCATCTAGCCCCAAGCTAAGCAGAGCTTGTGTTATGGGTACTAGATATCTGATATACTTAATACATTATACTACATAAATAGATATTTTTATTATATATGTATAGAAAAACACCCAGAACACCCTGAACAAATATCTGCAGATCGTACAGACATTTGTCCCGAGGCGGGAATCGAACCCGCAACCCCTTGCAGCGCAGGCGGACCTTCGCCCGCTGCGCCACAGAGCTCGTCTCTAATAAACAGTTTTGTTTTTGTGTTATTTACAAAAATGTTGAAAAAAATAGCGTTCCCCCCCCCCTTATCTCCGAAGTTTGCGGAGATAAACCTCTGAAACTTTTATTGCTTTTATAAGTGTATGTAAAGATTAGAGGAAATTTATTAGAATCTCTCTACATAGCATACTTTTTTAGAAATCATCGAAAGTGTAAAAAATCTACATAAGTTCCGCTATCAGACAAGAGATGGCGCTGTCAAGGTTCTCCAACAAATATAAAACCACCTTTGTCATATATTATATTGTATGATAGCACGGAACCCTCGGTGCGCGAGTCCGACTCACTCTTGCCCGGTTTTATTTATTACAAGCTTTTATTTAGCTTGCCATGTATGTACATATGTATGTAACTACGCTTGTTCGGGTGGAAACTTGCAACTCAATTTTGAAGCAGATAATTTCAACCAATTGAGCTGTAATTTTGTATACATGTTTTCATTGGATGACAATGCATGGTCAGCTATCAAATGTAAATCAATTAGATCAAGGTACACAGGTTAATCTCGCGACAAGCTTTTTTATCACATTAATTGTGTAAAGACGTTTTAAGCAGAGGCGGCTCTAGCCCTTGTGGCGCCCGTGTGCCACCAGTACACTGGCGCCCCCTAGTAGGAGCGGGGTCAAAATGGAATACTTACACTTATATTTTCATACGAAAATTCGGGTGCAAATAGTGCAATTTTAAATGATGTCAAGAAGCTTTTTAGGAAGGAAGGGGTTACCCTGCTCTCTCATCGAGTATTTGAGAGTGGTTTTAGACTTAAAGTTGGCGCTTCTTTAGCAAGTATTTGCCAACGTAACATAAATAAATAACATATAACATAAATAGTAACATAAATTTCTTGCACAATTGAAAATAAATTTACTATTTCTAATGAACCTTTAGCAGCGTATTCACTACCAAATTTAGGCTGTGTGTCGCACATGGTACATAAAATGCGCGCGGGTTTATATCTGAAATTCGTTTTTAAAGACCTTTATTCCGATTTTTTTCCCTTTCATGTTTGCACCATTATCGTAACCTTGACCACGCATCTTGTATGTCAATTTCGTTTGAGATTAAAAAAATTAACAAAAGTTGAGTTAAACCCTGGCCAGTAGTGTCTGTAATAGGAAAAAACCCAGAAAGTGTTATTTTGCCTCGTTGTTGCTTGCAAAAGAACGTACCGTACGCCAACCAATATTTGTTCTTCGTGTGCAATATCTGGAGTGCAATCTAAAATAACTAAAAAATATTTGGATTGTGTCAATTGCAAAACAATAGCTTTTTTATTCTTTCTCCTAATAATTGTATTATTTCATTCTGAATATTATAGCCAAGATAATGAGTTTTGAATAAGGGCAATGTGCTCCGCAAGCACATTATCAAAATTAGAGGTATATTCAACCAGCTTTAAAAAGTTACCATAACCAGAATCATATTTTTTTCAGATCTTCCCCGAAAAGCCAGACATTGCCTAGCTAAAAAATTAATAATATTAATTATTCGTTCGAGTACTGCAACCCAACGTTTTTTTTCCGTTCATCCGGCAGGCGCCTTTGGTAGTGATGCGACACTACGCCAATATAATCATTAACCTATAATCTGTTGTGTCGCATTAGATGGCGCTCGGCGCCCCTTTAGACCCGGCGCCCGTGTGCGCCGCACACCCTGCACTATAGGTAAAGCCGCCTCTGGTTTTAAGTTGACATTAAACTTTAATGGAAAATGTTTATTTTATTATTTTTAGTACGTTTAAATAAAAGCTTGTTTGTAAAAAAGTTTTTTTACTTATAATTTAATTAACTAATTTGTTCCCACTGTTAGGAAAAGGTCTCCCTCAAACTTCTCCATCCCAATAACTGTTACTCCAATTAACTGTAACTTTACAATTTAAATCAGATTAAAATGTTTACAGTTAACGCAGAGAAGGATTTCGCGTTCGCATCTTTAGCCTTATCCTTGCTCTAACATTATCCCTGCCCTTTTTGTGACACCACAGATAGCAGATCGGACCCAGTGATACGAGTAATTCCATTTTTCTGATAAGATGCTTTTACGTGTCCTTTTGCTGGTGACGTGACGAGATTCAGGTCGGTGTCGGTGGAAAAACAAGGGCATATATTATTGAATAGCTGAATTAAAATTGTCCAAGCTTGACATCGTTAAATACATATTACAGCTTTTACCATGTTCGTAACTTTTTTATACGACTAAATGACATGAGAAGTCTTGTAAATTATATTGTTTCGTGTTTACTAACTTTGAAAATTAAAATCTTTATATTGATGCTGAATCTGGTGCAAAGCGGTAACCTCTACCTATGACAGCTGAAATACCGCGGTGATCACGTTCACAAAGCTTGCATTAGGCCCGTCACCCTTAGACATAGAGTTGTTAGGTCTCATGTTCCTGTAATTTCCCCATTCCCCTTATCCCTCAAACTGGATATGGGGTAACTATTCAGTGATCAAGCTGTACCTAATATTCATTCATTCATCCGTTCTTCACGTGCACCACTCGTGACCGCTTTCAAAGACTGTAACTCTATCTGATAGCTCAACCCACATATAATGTGGCAATTCCCATGGAAAAAATAACATTCAGATCTTCCAGTATAACCATTTTGGTATACCATGGAATTTCCGTAGATCCTCTAAATTATTAACACAACGAAAAAGGAATCATCCGAGTCGTTCTAACTCGTATAGACATGTTAAATTTATAATACATGTAGATAGATACAAAAGCATTCCATTATCAGCTTACGGAGCACGAGATAAGTTCCCATATCGCAGAAAACCATCGTGATCAAGCCTGCTATGAGTTCATTGTTATCTCCTATTAGAATTAAAATAATCCCACTGAACGATCTCTAAATACGGCTTTTAGTCAAACAATATTCTAAAGCATTTTCTACAAACTATGGATATCATAATATCCAGAAATTCTTTGAATAAATAAACTGCTGTTCCTTTTCTTCTTCATTTTGTACTTTGAGTCTATGAAATGAAAACAACGGGAGATATTTACATAAATATTTCAGTTAATATTTGCAGACGACCTCCGAGGTATCCACCGGTCTACCGTGGAACGCAGACGATCTCCGAGGTATCCACCGGTATACCGTGGAACGCAGACGCGGGTCAAGCTTATAAAGAATATTAAATTGCAAGGAAATGTAAACACTTTGTAGCGGAGTTATCATGGTTAAAAGGCAATTGCGTTAAAATTTCAATCCCTGAGACTCAAGTCTGCCATTGCCATGGCATTCTGGACGGTCATTTGAAGCCATTTTTATAGCAGAAGGGCTCAACAACAGTCATTCTACGTCTAATCTGGAATTAAAATGGCTTCAAAATGCAAAGGATGGTCAAAGTCAAAGTCTAAAGTCCAAGTTCATTTACTGCTTTTATACATTTTACAATAGGCTGGTAATATTAATTGTAGGGCCAAATGTGTTTCACCCTAGGTGTGCAATAATTAAATAAATTCATATTATATTTAATGATGGATTAGCCGTGGGGTGCCGGCAGAAGAATGTTACCCCTCCTCTCATGCTCGTGGATGCAGTAAGAGCCTGCAAAGAGATGCCTCCGGAAGATGGGCAGCAGCGTCTTTCCGTGTATCAATATCTCATACTGCACTCGCCAACCCGCCTGCCAAGCGTGGTGAGTATGGCAACTACCCCTCATGGAGATCTATGAGGGAGGCTTGAGTTCAGTAGTGGACGTTTTATGGCTGACATGATGATGATGATATTATATTTAATACATTTTATAAATATATACATACTTGTATATATTTAACTTTGTCGAGTCTGTCTGTACCTCTTAAATGGCTGCACCGATTTGGATGGAGTTTTTCATCGTTCATCGAGTGTTCTTAGCTAAGATACCGATAAATCCGATCAGCCGTTGTAAGAATATCAGATTTCCTTGGTGGTTTCAAGGGTTTTTTGATTGTCAAATTTAATTAAAATTAATTATTTAATTTAAATTAAATTAAATGACAGTTTTTTACGGCAAATCTGTCAACACCTAGCACGCGATCGGTCATTAGAACGCCTTTGAAATATAAGACTTGACCCCTTGAAGTCAGAAGTGTTCTTCACAATTAATGTTTCAATATGCTCGTAAATATACTTTTATTAAAACGGTAGGTGTTTTGTTAATTAAATATGTAAGTACTTGGTTAAAGTAGCTATATTATAGTGCTGACGTGAGGATATGATTAATCTAGATTAGATTGTTAATAAAGTAATAAACCTACATGACGTACCTAGTTCAAGTAGGTATTAGCTATGTTATCCAACTAAGGACAAACAAAAGCTTTGCAATATCAGGTGGAAACAAAATGATGGATCAATGGATGATTCAAGGATCACTTGGACATAAAATGATGAAGTTTCTCTTTACGTAAGCAGCACAATAAAGGCACAATGATATTATTTCTTCAGGTACATGACGCAACTTCTAAAATTGAACTGAACTTCTGATAACTTTTTATTGGTATTACTTAAGTCCTATTCGAGTTATGTTTTTAACGTAACAAAGTCTTCCAAAATTGAACTGCATTTCTGATGATGATGAACTTCTCATTGATACTACTAAGATCCTATTTGAGTTATAGTCGTGAAAGTATTCATTGATCCGGAATCTGGAGCCTTAACTTTCAAGAATTCTATTCTATATTTAGTAATATTTCCATATTTTATATATATGTGTAAGTATTTGAGAGTTGCATTGTATATTCATTAGCACTGTTACCATTTCATTTCTCACCTGTACTTTAAAATAAAACTCGATGATGAGTTCGATAACATGGAGACTCAATCCTCGCATTACGATACGACGTTGTCTCTTCAACGAGTACTAAATCCGCTCGTATAACAAGGGTGTCAGAGCCTTGACATGAATCCAGTCATCTCGTACTCAGAATACTAATCACCACATCCAAACAAACCCTGAATCAATTCTCAATTTTCCATCTATTTTTATGCGTGTTTTTTTTCAGCGGTATGCGCGCGGAAAAATCGCATGTGTCAGCTGAGCGAGTTACAATGACCAAAATACTGACAACGACTCAAGGTTGAACGCTCACATTCTATAAAATGGCCGTAACGACTTGTCGGACTATTAAGATATGTCGTGTGAAAGTTTGATGCCGTCCGATGTGTGGGAAACTTACCGTGACAGGTTAACTGGGGTTCTCTCGCACGGGTGGTCTAACACAACACTAGGTATCAGCCCGGCGGCGGCAGCAAAGGAACTGGCGGGCGCGTTGCGGGCGGGCGGCGTGCGTCGTGGCTGGGCGCGCGGGGGCCACTGGGCGTCTCGCCGGCGCCCGCCACGCCGCCGCCGCCCGCCCCGCGCCTTATCACTCGAATAAAATTTATTTAATGGATAAGCGGCCTCACGGTGAGATACCCATTGAAATTTCCCCGTTTTACGATGGGATTATTAATGATTTAAAAGGTGTTTGGTATGTTTCCTGCGATTTTCTGAATGGGTGCGTCCACGATTAAAGATCGACTTAATTATTAATTTATCAGTTATTCCGATTCCCCGGACGTTTCAAAAAAATAAATTAAGCCTTTTCATCTAGATGAATTATACAGAGTCAGGAACTGTTATTTATGCTTATCTGGACGCTGCAGTGCCTGGGTATTGTACGATGGATTAGGCTTGCCTAGCACCTTAACCATCCTCCCAGCTTAGTCGGCTATTAGTCAGAGGAAAGAACAGGTCAACTTCTGTACTTCTGAACCTGACTAAGCCACGGGTTTCCGCACGATGTTTTCCTTTACTGTGAAAGTATGTTTGAAATATGATACACTTTTCAGAAAGAAAAATCCATTAGTTCACGCCCGGTATCGAACCCACGACCTTCGGATCGAAAGTCGGTACATACTACTCGGCCAACACGGCTTTTTTTTTCAATAAACCCAATACCTTAATGTTCCTAGTGCACCTTCCACTTCACTTTTATGGATACTTTTATATACATACCTAAATGTGTCTTAGTGCACTCTCCACTACACTAGACTTTTATATACATATGTAGCCTTAAATTATTTTTACAGCATCAGCACCTTTCAACCCATGGTACAAAAGTTGTAAGTTATTAGTACCAGTACCTACTTATGTAGTAAGTAGGTACTGGTACTTATTTTATTCGTATGGGAGGTAGATGATCAAAAAGCTTGTTATTATACAATCTTAGTCAGAAATTCGAAAATTAATGAGCTAAAATGATAATACAAAACCTTTTTAGTCCTCCATTTTCCTGATCGCTTTTCTATAGCTGTCGTGTTAATTGAATAACATTTTCTGTTTCCCGTTAATGAACGTGCTTTCAACCTGATATATTGACTGCGTAGTAAACACGTAGTCTGAAAGCGTTTTTCTTTTTAATAAGCAGAGCATTAACCTCACGCTAAGAGTTCCTGCATTAAGCAATGTAATATAGTTTTCACTTCTTCAGCTTTGATACTTGTAAAACTATTATTGGAGTGAAATTATATTACAGTCCATTGAGAGCTTTCGGAGAGGGAATAAGTTAACTGCTAAGGATCCATGTCAATCGTTCTTACGAAGTTTATAGAGAAAATTAAACTGAAGGGGTTGAAATAGGGGACACAATTCAATACGGGGAAATAATAATATTATTACAACCTATTTGTCCGGCGAACTTCATAGCGACTCAGAATTATCCTGTACTTCTACTAACTACTTTTCTATTACTACTACTCTACGACTATTCTACAACTACTACGTCTAACTTCTCGTACTCTAGAACTACTAATACTACTAGCTTCTACTACTATTCTACTACAAACTACCACTCTACTACTACTCTACTACTATTACCACTCAACTATAACTAACTAAATAATCCACAAAATATAAACCACTTGAGTTTAGTTTAAAAGTGCGTTCGAAGTTAGTTTACGTTTTTGACATTATTAAATATATGATAACCAAAAAATTACATTTTCCTTATTATAAAGTTGAGTTCCTCTTGTATGGGAGGTACTTTCGGGTTTTCTTGTTTATTCCATTAAGTTGGGTATCATTTAATTGTGGTATTCGTTTAAGAGACATATCTCTCAAAATACTTCCTAAGACTAATTTCCGATTTAAATTTCCGTTTGCAATATATTATTTTTTTATCAAGCGCATAACCACCCGCCCCCATACCCCTCCCTTCTAAAATGTAAATTACTTTACAAATCTGAAAAAAATAATGCCTGTAGTTATGTCTAAATAGTATACGGTTAAGCTAGCTTTTTAGTATAAGTGTAATAAATAAGTGATACAGTTTAACAAACCGGAATACATTATTAACATACATATAACCGGGTATTTATCGCGTAAATTACCTTTATTATTTCCCGGGAAGTCTTCCCGGGACCATGCTTGGTGCAATCCAATCGAAACGTCGGGAAATAATAAAGGTAATTTACGCGATAAATACCCGGTTATATGTATGTTAATAAACCGGAATACTTTTAACCGAAATTAGTTCCGTTAGTGTTAACAACACAGGTCTACGGATAACTACGGAACCCAACACAGCGCTTGGCTTAAGTTATTTACATTATATTAATTTGTAAATATCAAAGAAATGAGTACTAAAATTGATGTACAGATGATAAGTCAGAAAGGATTTCTGGAAATTCCACGCTGAACCTAATTCTGTAGTCCTTCCGAATGAAGTCGCGGTTACCAGCCAGCAGTCAAATCATTACACTAATCACTGCCGGTCCTGGCGGAAGATCAGCGTTAGTTGTTCACGCAGCTAACACAATGCTGAGCCAGGATCGATTTGTGATACCTGTTTGTTACAGTTTTTTTAATGTATTCTTATAAACTGTATAGCATGTATATCACAAATAAACAAATTTTCAATAAATTTTATTACTGCGTTAATTTGCCCGCGTATTAATAAATCGCGAAGACGTGACAGAATCTATAAACATGGTACGAACGCTATTTCTTGCGCGTCATGGCTTCTTGTTTAAATATCTTGCGAAAGGTCAGTGACTTTTGAATTGCTCTTTAGTCTTCAAAGGTATTCCAGACCTCTTGGCCAGCCACTTTTGTTACTAGATCCTTTAATTGCGTGACTTGGTAACTGCAAGGCCATTAACAATAATTTTGTCAGTAGGTATGCGTACTAATGTATGTTAAGACTCAACTAGTCGCGGAGCCAAAGTCGTCATTGGGTGCGGCCTAAATGTACGCTATCTCACCTGACATAGTGTGTTTACCCGCGCGCTAGAATGAAATGCACAATGATTCATTCCTAAACCGACCGCGCAAAAATATGTAACTAGACTTTTAGCACAAGGATTATTATAGAAAAACTTGATAGTAATCTTTTCAAAATAACCGTTATTTCAACTTATAAATAATCAAACTATGTCAGAACGGCGTGTATTTTTGAGTATTCTTTCTCCTTATATTATTTAGTTTCGTTCAAAGTTGGGCTAAAATCAGTGTTGAAATACGAAAGTTTAGAAGCTTGTATTTTTGAAATAAATACTTTTTTTTACGGTTTGGGTGTATACAAACATAGATTATGAAGAGATAAATTGATATAATCCTTGGTGTTGTGTTGTTAACGTCAAACAGTGGACCCTTCCACGTTTGTATGGAAAGATGGGCGACTCGTTCATCCTTAAGTGACGATTACCAAACAACTTTGACACTCTTTGTCTATTCGTAGCATGGCTTCTTGTTTAATATCTTGCTAAAAGTAGTCACTTTTGAATTGCTCTAAAGACTCCCAATTCAGACCACTTAATTGCAACGTCATTAAAAATTATCTTAATTTATGTCAATTTGCGTTATAAGGTAGGAGAAGATTATTAAATAACTGAGATACTTTTCTTCTATTCGCAGCAAGCTATGATTTTAATGATCATCAACAATCAAAACAAGTAATCAAAATACATGAATTATGATCTAAAAACTAGCGAAAGACACCACTTAGCATGTGTTGTGGCAGAACGGGTCGTACCACAGCGCTTTAAATTTTGTCACTTGCTTTCTCACGTGGTTCCTGCGAGTAATCAAAAAACGTGCCTTTTTTGCACGTGGCATTAATTACAAACAGTAGTAAACAAGCTACGAGTATAACAAGCGTAAGTAATGAATTTGAAGCTCGTAAAAAAATATAAACATCTAAGAATAAATTATATTGTAGGTAAGGGCACGTTTTTTTCAAGCTTTCGCTGAAATTCGCATAAAAAGTAGGGCGTTTAACATAAAGCTGTCATAGACAATTTATACAGCGACAGCAACAAATGTTCATGCTGTACGGGACGCTCTAATGCCTGGGACATTGTTAGATAGATTAGGCTTGCCCAGCATAGGTGCAGGTGCTGAGCTGGGATCCTTCCAGCTTAGTCGGTTATAAGGCAGAGTAAAAAACAGATCGATACCGCTGAAGCTAACTAAACCGCGAATTTCCTCCCGAAGTTTTCCAAAAAGTAAGTGTGACATCACATAGCAAATAAATTTTACAAGAAAGAAAAATCCACTGGTTGGTCAGTATCGAATCCACGACCTTCTTATTAAAAATTCCTAGGGGCTCATACCACTGACAACGCGCATATAGCTTAAGATAAACGAGCGTTCATTGACTCTAGGTAATCTGTAAATGAATTAATAATGTTTTTTTCACTGAACGGTGAATAGGCATAGTCTCATGCAGGCAATCTATTGAGAGTGTATCAGGATCATTACTTATTTTAAATCACAAGCCGAAAAGCCTAAAATGTCAAATAAAGTACCCGTTTTGCTTGCTTGGCCCGCTTCGTTATTTGGCAAATAAGTAAATAAATTATATAAACATTTCACTCCGTATCTTCTAGCCCCAAGCTATGCAGAGTTTGTGTTATGGGTACAAAGAGTAGATAACTGATATACCTAATATATAGATATATTATATATAGAAAAACATACAGAACACCCTGATAAAAAACCCTAAAATTAATGCAGATCGAACCCCGAGGCGGGAATCGAACCCGCAACCTCATGCGTTCAGTCTCGACTATTCCCTCTGCGCCACAGAGGCCGTCAAATTAATGTCAAATGATGGTCGTGAAATGTTTTCTTTTTATCCTCAAGATCAATCTATTGCCTCGCATATATAAAATTAAATAAATTATAATAATGCCTCAAAAGCTCTACCAGTGACCTACATTCGAGCACTTGGAGCTAGACTCAAGCCCTCTAGCCTGTTTGAAATATTTATAAGACAGAATAAATGTGGGACTGGCCGCAGGCGTTGATGAAATCAAGCGACTAAAAAATGGGTCAGACATCCAACCAATAAAAGTATCAAACTAAAGTCTATGTTATGATTTTGAGGTGCGTATACAGTTCTCATCTACACATATATATGTATATATATAGTCTTCTTCATCAATTTCGATGACGGTGACCCTTTTCTGAGCCCTGATGTGGCTCACCAGACCAAACTTAACCTTGAATACAATATGACACGTGTGGCAATATGTTACGTACATAGAACGTACCAGACACGTGCCCTCGCAGACATAATCATTCTTACGTTGTGTCTGTTGGCGTCTGTGCGGCTGTGTTACGTACAGATACATACTCACTGTATGGAATTACATCATTTTGTCTGCCACGGCACGTTTCTGACACGCTCGATATCTGTAGATATAAGCGGATCTGAATCATTCATCGCGTATTTCAATGCTTCCGGTGCTTCTATTGACTGCATTTCTGTGTTATTTATCACAATGACCGATGGGTGTGTAGCGTACGATAAAATGACACGACAAAATTATAATAAGAACCTACTACCGCGTTGTAACAGTCAGTAGGTGTAAAGACGAGTAAGAGATTTCCACGAAACGTCCAAACATATTTTAAGTGTCTAGAATACCCTCTGCGCCGGCTTCCATATGGTATTGACCTGTTTATGCCTCTTAGTATAACCACAGATAATATAATACATTACTGTATCAACGACAAAGCTAACCTAATAATTTTGTAAGGCAATTTTGTTTTACATCTATTTTATGATTTAAACAGCATCAGCAACAGGTATTCATGTTGTTTATTTATTTATTAAGGAATAACAAACAACTACATCATATATTTAAGTTTCTTATGTAAAGGTACAACTTAACTTAAAAGCCACGAATTAATAAAAATGCAGCCCATTACGCTATCCAGATATTGTGGTTTTGTACATAGAAACGGAAGAAGATAATCATGAAACTAGAGGATTGATTTTTACTTTATACATTATAGCACAGAACATATGTACAAAATGTAACGACAAACGCAAATTTAACAAATGAAAAGAGAATTTAACAAATTAATCTTAAATCTATTTAAGGTGCATGGAAATATATCTATATTTTTATAATTATGATTAAAGGAATCTACCATACCACATATAGGAGCACCATTGCCTGCATTTGTGCGGCAGGTGTTAAGAGCAAGCAGTATTAGCGGTCGCGAAGGTCTCGGAGTGCAAGTTCTAGGGACTGTGTAGCATATCTTTCTGACAAGATCCATACACTGAAAATAATGCGCACAATATAAAAAAAACTAGCCGTGGGGTGCCGGCAGCTGAATGTTACCCTTCCTCTCATGCCCGTGGATGCAGTAAGAGCCTGCTAAGGGATACCTCCAGAAGATAGGCAGCAGCGTCTTTACGTGTATCAACATCCGGTACAGCGCTCGCCAACCCGTCTGCCAAGCGTGGTGAGTATGGCAACTACCCCTCATGGAGATCCATGAGGGAGGCCTGTGTTCAGTAGTGGACGTATTACGGCTGAAATGATGAATATTAAAACATCTCCTTTGTTGTTGTACGGGAGTTGTATGGGACTTTGCAGTGCCTAGGCACTGCAAAGTCTACCCTAGGGCATTGTTAATTGTGAAAAGGCTTGCCCAACACCTATACCAACCTCCAACAACACAACATTAGTCAGAGGAAAGGAAAGGTCTATACGTCTGAACCTGACAAAGTCGCGAGTTTCCTCACGATGTTTTCCTTCACCGCTAAGCACTTTGCCTAACCATAAGATAACTGAGTGCAACGCAAAAGCCGACAAAGCTTTAAGAGAGCTCTACCGCTGAAGCAAAGCAAAGCTTAATCGAATAAGTTACAGTCTTGGGTCCTGGAGATGTGGAACAGTGTTCCTTTGATGTTCACGAGCCGGCGCGGGCAAATAGCCGAGACTACCAGGCGTAACGATTACATTAAAGAAAAGTTACATATCTCAGATTTACTTAATATGAGGAATATTCATAATTGGGAGCGGCCGCGACGAGCGAAGTTTTCAAGATTTAGATTTAATTGAAATGCTTCGTAAAATAAAAATATTGTTTGAGTTGTAAAATTTGAAAAACTACCACTTTTATCAAAAATCCCCCACAACAATCGGTTTGCATTGTTGTTATCTCCATACATTTTAAATTAGTTAAAATAAAATCGACTGTACAAAAATTACCCACGGACAATGAAACTCAATGAAATATATCTTAAAAACTATCCCATATTCGAAAGTTCCCCCGACAATTGCGAACATACATGCCTACAAACATTCAGCGTCACTACGACCTTCGTTCGCTTAGCTCACTCGATCGATACATTTTTCAATATTTATGAATAAGGTCACTTTTATCCTAAGGGTGAGGAAGATTCTTAATCTAAAAATACGAGTAACACATTACATCACATACTTGATTTAATCAGCGATACTATCAGAAAGAGTAATAATTTATTCCAAAAATCAACAGGTTTATTTAATAGATAGGAAAATTATAAATAAAATTCAATAGGTATATTATTTTATATTTCATTTATAAACGAAATAAGATAAATAAATAAATAATGCTGGACAATTCACACAGCATCACCCATCCCCAAACTAAGCAGGGCTTGTGTTATGGATACTAGATGACTGATATACTTACTGCTGACCTTTTATATCGATGTTTAGAGTACACACATAATCATGCGCGACCTCTAAGGTTTAACGACAGTCTGTTCTTACTGGGATTTACGTAGGTAAGTGCCCAATTAAAATGCTTTGGGTGTGGTTTGCATGTTGTGTTTGTCTGCTTGCTTCAGATTAAGACAAAATGGCAAAGGACGCGTACGATTATGGCACTTGTGCCTCCAGAAAATGCATCTTTATCCGATAGTAGCAGCGAATCAGACGACGAAGTCATAATCCAGACGCGTAACGATGAATCGAGTGATGCCACGTACTACAGTTCGGAACCAGGGTCCTATCCCTTTTTTCTAAATAACCTGGACATTTATGGAAGTTCCGACGATGAAGTGGCTTGTTGTAGAACTACGCAAACTAACTCTATACCGACTGCATTCAACCCTTTTTTTTTTTTTACCCAGGGAAATCCTTTATGGATACCTCCAAGCCCGGGGGGGCATGGAGGTTATGTCGGACTCCTTATACCGACTAAAACCCTGGGGTGTGTTCCTCCTCTCGCCTTAATGCCGGGAGCCGTGGGAGCACGTGAGCATTCTTCCACAGCCCCTGACGGCGTCGGCCCACATTCACCATTGCGGGCCCCTCCTCGGGTGTGTCAGTGCAGGAGATCACCGACACACTACTCAGTGGCGCGCGGGAACACACCCGCGCGCGCCACCTCGGGGCATTATGTTGTCAGCGGCAGAGTCCCCCGACTCGACCGCCAACGCCCCTATTATGGGGGATGTAGGTGGGCGTTGAAGAGCCTCCTCCTACGCCCCGCTCTCCGGCTGCGGATCGGGAGGGTAGAGGATATTTCCCTCTCCCGCTCGGCAGCCTCCTTCCGTGACATTACATGTTCACAGAAGGATAAGGGAACTAATAAAAGAACTTAATGTTATTTATCAAATTGCGATTTCAAACGGTTATTCTAAACAAATAGTAGATAATTTAATTAAAAATAAGAAGAAAGATAGGGTTCGTTCACTACTGTATGCATGTCCCATCACACATATTAACAAATATCTGGGCAGTCTGACCTACATAGGCCCAATTTCAGATAAAATAGCTAACATACTTAGAAAAAATAACATCTACGTTGCTTTCCGAACAAACCACAATATTCGATCTCTGTGTAACGGTAAAGATTATCTACAATCATCTCAAAAATCCGGTGTGTACAAGTTGGTTTGTGACGATTGCAACGGGGTATATGTGGGTCAGACTGGCCGAGATTTTGATACTAGGTATAAGGAACATACTGCAGCGTATAGGAATGGCCATCCCGACAAATCACATTTCGCAAAACATCTAATTGATACCGGCCATACCTTGCGCGACAGTAATAATTATAACATTTTGCATGTATGTGGTAAAAGCTTCCGGTTGTGTGTGTTGGAGCAGTTAGAAATTCTAAAACACAACAATAATAGCGCATTTACACTGTTGAATGACCAAACGAATTTAGTGTCGTCTCCTTTATTACGTGTTTTTTCGGGTAGTAGTAGGGCAACAACGTCACGCGGTGGGGGTATTTAAGGAGCGGCGGCTGCGTTGTGGCTTCACTTCTCCTCTTCGACAAACCCATCCCTTGGGTTAGGTCAGCTCGCTACCTAGGAGTAATCCTAGATAGACGTCTTACCTTCTATCCCCACATAAGGTCTGTCACTAATCGCGCCAAGTTCGTGCTTAGCCGGTTAAACAGCCTTCTCAACTCGAAAAGTAAAATGTCCTTTAGAAATAAAGTGACACTTTACAAGACAGTTGTACGGCCAATAATGACATATTCCTCTGTCGTCTTTGGCCAGTCCCGTCATGTTAGATGCCTTCAGGTAGTCCAAAACAACTTCTTGCGCAGGGCCACGGGTTGCCCATGGTACATGCGCAATGTAGACCTCCACCGAGATCTCAAACTCGAGTCCATCGAACACTTTATTAAAACTGCTTCAAAGCGTTTTTATGAAGTGGCGGCGGAACACTCCAATCCCCTAATCTCGGGATTACCCTCCGACTACCCGATAGAGCCATTGCCCACGAGTTCTTTCCTCCGTCGACCGAGACACGTTCTCGGCTTGCCCGTTGACGAGATCACCGCCGCTAACCCGGAGGTGACGTCAAACAGTCCCACATTAGCTGCTAGACACATTTTCAAAAACCGGTCCCGCCGGCGGGGCCGAAGAATACATTCTTCCGTCTTAAGGTGCAGTTTTGCACCTAGACGCTAACCTTCAGTAGATTCAAAAATCTGGCAACAGTCCAAGCCGTGGTTCGAACCTAAGTGGTGCCCTTGAGCTTGTTGCCCCAACCTAACTTTTGCGGCTGGGCGCCTTCTGCGCTCGCCATAGTCCGGTAACGTTGTCATGGCCATCTGCGGTCAACAACATTTTTGTCATTTCGAAAAAAAAAAAAATGTGGCTTCACTTTCGTTCCGGCGGCCGACCAGTCAACACCTACAGCGTTCACCTGATGATGCCTCGCGGAGAGGCGAAACACGTGTCGTCGTATAAGTTTGGGTATGCATGCTGCACTGACAAGCTAGTTCTCCCTGCATGCGCATAATTAGCGGGCGGGAGGGCGGTGCTCCTGCATCTCAGCATAAGCGGAATTAAAACTCAATATTTTTATTGCATTTTATTACCATTGAAATATTAATGACACTTGTCTTGTCTTGTCTTTTTATTTTATGGCCTTTTGTGTTTGGTTCAACACAATCCCGCCAGTGTCAAGTTAATTTATAAATTCGTAAGTTATTTGGCCAGCCATGTTAGCGGCCATCTATTAATGACACTGTATTACAATGTTTGTTAGAAATGTTTGACATTGTAAAAATGAATGAGCCGTTTTCAGTAACAAAACAAAAAGAGTTTTCTACTAAACCTAACAGATGGAGCTGGCAAGCGGAGTAGGTAAGCAAGTTTGTGATTAATCCTGTCATTGTCAAATTGTGCCTACCAGTAAAAGAAAATTAACGCCATCTATATGGTTCGAGGTAACTATTTTTGAAGTTTTTACTTTTTAATGAAAACGCCTCATTGACGGAACTTATATTCCGTCAATGAGGGCTTTTCAATGCGACATTAAAAAACAAAAGTAGTTACCATATACTAAGATAGATGGCGCTGTATGAAATTCAAGTGTTAAAAAATTGCCAATAAAACTTTGTCACTGTCAACGCGTTCATACCCCTCTGTCGTTGCGTTGCGTGGATGTGTGTGGCACAGAGCAAGTAACTAGTGTGTGGATTTTGGTGTTCTCCGATTCGATTCTCTGATTGACCCTCGTTCGCCCACTGGACGTCGATTCCTCGCTTCTCTGATTGACCCTCGCTCGCCCACTGGACCTCGATTCTTCTCGAACTACTTACTTTGGACTGTGTGTGTTTTACTTTTTGTTAGATCAATTTTTATATAGAAAAAGATTATATAATTGATTTTTGTCTGATGTCAGCCTTACATGATGTACTATTTTGAATTTATTCTGGATAGGTAGGTACTTAATAAAAAAATAAAAGTAAGTTCACATTTTCAAGCGTTTTTATTCATAATATTAGACCTGAAGTTTACAAGCATTGCACAAATAAAAACAATATCACTTGATAATAAAGTTTCGGTTTGGTTCATGGGTTCCGTTAATATTTTGTACGTTTTTAACATACCAATAACTCTCTCAATATGCACTCATTTACTTGCAACTTTTCCGGTTGAGGTTAGTGTTTCAGACCCTATTTGGTTTCCTTTTTTAAAAAATGCTGGCATGTTGACTTTCACTTCATATGCTACAAAAATATCTTGGACATTCAACCATTGTCAACCATAATTTCATCATTATAGTTAAATTTATTTAATATACATAGATGGTGATACATAACTTATCAGTCTACCAGGTGTGATGCCAATGAGAAATTTTATCGTGTTTCTATTTTTATAAGAAGAAAAAGTTATTTATTGAGCTAACGGTAATTTGAGTTTTTTGACAGGACTTTCTGAACAATCTAGCACAGTTCGAGTTGCAGGGTATTTATTATTATTATTTATTTTTCAGCCGTTATTATCCCACTGCAGGGCAAAGGCCTCCCTTCCCTTCTTCCACTCCTCGCGATTTAAGATCTTGGCCTGTAGCAGCGTTGCAGGGTATTTATCATAAAAAAAATCGAATGGGAAATAAGCCTTGACATTTTCCTTCTCTACCCATAAATCCAAGTTCTTCCACTGGAGCGAAATAAATCGAATCCATGTGATAATAATGGAATAAACATGTTTGAGTGTAATATTATACAACATTGAAATTTCCTCAAAAGTTTTATGCCTTCTTAGAATCACTAAAGTTATGAAAAATTGTTCTAAAACATCAATTCTGGCAGGGAGTTTGCCATAAAATTAATTCAAATTATTTACATACATACATTCCTAATGAATAGACCACTAGCATTATCTTTTTGAAGTTCTCTAGGCCTGTGTAGAAGTGAAGAGATTTGGGATTGTCTTTGAAATGATAAATACCAAAACCGACCATGCCCTCGTTTGGGGTTTGTACTAATTTGTCATGTTGTGTACAAGAGCTGTGCATGCCTTTCTCTTCGGTTTGTACTGATTTGTTGTGTTGTTTTACTACGTTTAGTTGTCTATCACCAAGTCTGAGATCTTCAATTTCAATTTCCGCTATGTTGTAATCATCAGGATTACCATCAAGATGTGATCTTCTGTTTCTTGATCACTGCATTTCAATGATTCTTCTACTTCTTCTTGTTCTTCTCCTTGTTCGCTACCTCGTAATTTATCTTCTGTTTCATGATTGATACCTTGTAATGGATCTTCAATTATATCACTTGTTATTTTATCTAAAAAAGGTTGCTCTTCAACGAATGCTATTGAAGGAGTTCTTGAATAAGTTGTTTGTACATTTGTGGGATCAAAAATCAGTGAATCTTGTGATGATGACGGTTGTTCCTGATATGCTTGGTTCCATGGAAACACGGACGGGATAACAGTCTTCTTTAATATTTTTGGAGCACGATCTATAACAAAAAAGAGTACCTACATTAGGATTTCAAGGTATATAACAAAATACATGGTATATAGGTAGATAAATAAGTAAGAAGAACTTACCCAATTTTGTAAAACACATTGGTGTTACAGCAAAATCAGAATGCCGGAAATGAGTTGAGCAAATCAGAGAATTATTTCGTACGGTTAATCCAGGCTTGATATATTTTATTGTTTGTATCCATTGTCCTCTTCTTACTTCATTTTTGGGAAAACGGTGTGTGCCAATAATTCGGCAAAGATGCACAATGCATGGGCTAACCATGTTTATGAATAAGAGTCTATTCTATCTATCGTCTTGTATAGATGATTAATTTGTCTGAACATTACACAACTACTCACGGGGATTAGTATTATATCATGTATGTATTTAAAGCTTAATTTTATTTTTATTTTAATGGAAACGGTGGAAACAGAAAATTGTTGTTTATTTTTATGACACTTGACCTGTTCTTTCCTCTGAATAATAGCTGACTAAGCTGAGAGGATGGTATAGGTGCTGGGCAAGCCTAATCCATCTAACAATGTCCCAGGCACTGCAGCGTCCCGTACAGCATGATTACCAGTTGCTGACGCTGTATAAATCATCTTAATAGATGCAAAGGCCTTACTTTGACCACAGAATATTAATAATACACGATATTAATAATGAGCACTTGAATTGACACTTGACTTTTGTGCAGCGCCATCTAGTGTCAAAATAAAAAGCGTGATTGTTTTTTTATTTTGAATAGCCCTCATTCCCGTTCATTTTGCAAACAAAACGGAGGAAACAAAGTATTGATTCGAATGAACGGACTCACCAATAACTCTGCTGACAGTTTTATGTTCTGTTTGATAACCTATTGGAAACTGAGAGGATGAGATTGTAGAGCAAGAGCTCGGAGATCGATGGCAGGATAAAGTCTCAAGGGAATGAAAAATCTTAACAAAAAATTACGATTCCGGTGGGGTTCGAACCCACGTCCGTCAAATCGATCATTGACGCTTCCTAAAGCCGGAACTGCTTTCACCACCAAGCTACGGAATCCGCGTCGGGTTACGTCTAAATTCTTGATAAGATCAAAGGCCTTTGAAGTTTGGTTCAGCGCCATCTACTGGAGTTCTCCTTTTCATTGCCTGAAGTTGCCTTCAGTAGCAACAGCGGTTGGACGTGAGGTCGAATCCCAACGGAATTGTACATTTTTGATAAAGTTTTTCATTACCTTGAAATGTTCTACCTTAGTGTTTTTTAGATTTTGTTTTAGTTTTCGTGAGGAAACCCGCGGCTTAGTTTGCTTCAGACGTATTGACCTGTTCTTTCCTCTGACTAATAGTTGACTAAGCTGAGAGGATGGTATTAGTGCTGGGCAAGCCTAATCCATCTAACAATGTTCCAGGTACTGCAAGGACGCTGCAAAGCTGTAAAGCATGATGACCAGTTACTGCCGCTGTATAAATCATCTACGAGTATAGTAGATGCAAAGGCCTTCTTTTAGTGTGGTTCAACGCTATAAACGTTTCAAATTATAGATAAAGTCGTAGGCAATCGAACGATCGGACTAGCACGAGTGCCCTAACCATGCACTTAAGCTTATTTACCCAGGTGCATTAACACAGGATCGTGGCAGATGGCACAAACTAAGAGAGGCCTTTTCCCAGCAGTGGTTGAAGTTGGGCTGTGGAAGATAATGACGGGGATGAATTCGATATTTGCTTTTTGGATTTGGATTTGGATTGCTTTTTACATAGACAGCGCCAGCTACAAGCTTGAATTTATATACGAACCAGTCTGAAACGTTGTTAGTTGGATTGAGAAATTAACTAAACGTGAGCCGTTACCCATAAGCTCTCACAGCTACCAACATCGTGATTTAACGGTGAAGATGAACGATAACATTACGTAATGAAACCCGTGGGGTACTAGCAGTAGAAGGTTGCCCCTCCTCTCTTGCCCGTGGATGCAGTAAGAATCTGCTAAGAGATACCTCCGGAATATGGGCAGCAGCGTCTTTCCGTGTATCAACATCGTGCTGCGCGCCAAACCCGCCCGACAAGCCTGGTGAGTATAACAAGAACCCCTTATGTTCATTATTAGTGATCAATGAGGAAGGCATTTGTCCAGCAGTGGACGTTCTGCGGCTACAAGAGAATGAAACCTGTGGCATAGTCAGCTTCAAACGGAATAACATGTTATTTTTTTCACACAATTTTTTTCCTAACGGTCACACTGGTGTGACAGAGCAGTGCTGGAGAAGCCTAATCCATCTTATAATATCGCAGGCCATGTAACATCCCAAGCAGCATGCATACCAGCTGCAAACGCTGTATAAATTACTAGCTCATGCCCACCGCTGCGCATTCGTTGTACCCGGATAAAATGTAGCCTGTGTGTTAATCTTGGCTAGTTTTTACATTATTTTTAATATATAGTAAGTTTCCGACCATCGACTCTTGTTTTACTCACTGCTCAAAAGTCGGAACGAGGTGTTAAAATTTAAAACGTTATTTTATGTAATTCCATTTTATAGTTTGATTCGGTCCAATTAATGGAATGGGAGAATTTAACGATTCATTTATTGAGATAAAATATTTTTCAGTAAATTTTTGAGCACTACCTCAACTATCTACCTTTTTAATTTACGTCTTCCGACAGCATACGAGAGCATTTCATAGTAAGATTCAGTTTGGTCACATTTAATATAAAAATATTTTGCCATGGGGGGCTGTCAGTAGAATATTATTAATCTCTTTCTCTTTCACGTGGATGCAGTAAGAAACTTCAAAGGAATACATCCGAAGATGGGCAGCAGCGTCTTTCCGTGTATCAACATCCTGTAATGCACTCCCCATCCCATAATACATTGCCAAGCGTGGTGACTATGGCAACATCCCCTGATGATCAGTACTTGGAGATAAGGGAGGCCTATGTCCAGCGGTGGATTTGCCACAGCTAAAATGCTGATCTGTATTAATATTAATAGCTGTCTTTGAATTATTTTCCCTAACACATCCATGCATCGAGTTACCATCCCTTATTCTTCTTTTTGGTGTGCCTGACACTTTGCTTCCAACAATATCAGTTCCATAAGTATCATATAGTACTTATCAGACTCATAAACAATCTAATAATGAAAAAAATAATTCATGGCAAGTGAACTCCTTGCGTTTTTTCACAATCGCCTGGATGCCATGGAGCTGAAGATGGAAGCTGTCCACAGTACCATCGCCAACCTGCGTACCGAAGTTGCGGTGTTGCGAAACTTCGCTGCTGTATTTGGGTATTTGGATCCAACGTCAACGTATGGCGAGGCGCACAGTTAAACGTGTCAGCGTGTAGCTTTATGTCGACATCAGCATCGCCGATAACAGCTGATTCACCACGAGCCACCGCGAGCACGACCGTCCCAGCGCCCACGCCCCGTCCCGCCACCGCTGCGGGCACGCCCGTCCCGGCGCCCGCGTCTCTCTCCGGCCGCTACTCGTTCCGCGCTCCCCCCCTCCCTGCACGCGTCGAGCCTTCCGCTACTAAGGGGTTGAAGCCAAAGCGCCGTGAGCCTAATCGTAGCGTTTTGCCGTCGAAAAAAAAATTATAACGTAAATTCATTTTCTCGTACTTTTTATACGGATGATGTAATTACATTTTTCGGTCGTCAAATATTTTGTAAAAAAGTTCGTTCAGAAAGTTTATTTTGTGACTAAAATTAAACTTTTGGCTTTTAGTAGAGCAGTAGTAGAGTATTAGTAGTAATTTAGTGGTAGAGTAGATGTAGAGTAGTAGTAGTAGTAGTGTAGAAGTTAAGTAGTTGTAGTAGTTAGCAGGAGTAGAGGAGTAGTTGATTTTGAGGCGGTACGAAGTTCGCCGGGACAGCTCATATGAAATAAAACATTAGTGCAACGGATATCGTATGAAGAACTATAAAAAAGCTAGTCTAGTCTAGAAATAAAATTCATAGGATGTTCAAAGGTCCCAAATCCAAAAGCAGAAACTGGCATTCGTAAATAAGCTCACAGCCGCTGTGAGCTGTGTGTCAGCTGCGGACATGATGGCAGTGAGCATTAGTACAGTGAGCAGCAAAATTGCAGTCTTAATACGAAAACCAAATGGATAATTTATATTTTTATTATTTATTTTTACAAGAACGCGAAGACAGATTTTCAGCAAATATAAATAAATACACAATACAGCCGTGGGGTGCCGGCAGTAGAATGTTACCCCTCCTCTCATATCAATGGATGCAGTAAAAGCCTGCTAAGGGATAGCTCCGGAAGATGGGCAGCAGCGTCTTTCCGTGTACCAACATCCCGTACTGCGCTCGCCAACCCTCCTGCCAAGCGTGGTGAGTATGGCAACTACCCCTCATGGAGATCCATGAGCGAGGCCTGTGTTCAGTAGTTGACGTTTTACGGCTGAAACGAACACAATATGTTACAACAATGTACAATTATTGTACAATTCACACAGTCCCATCTAGAAATGGATAACCATATCAAGAATATTTTTGAAATGTTACCTAAGTGTGGTTTAACACTTTAAAAAAATATTGATTTGCGGAAATCCATTTTAGTATATAAATGATCAACAAATACACATTTAGTAACAATCCCGTTAACCTTTAAATAATGAGCGCCCGAAATTTCGTAGACCAACTGTCGTAGATCAAAATCAAATTACATTCTAAGTAACATATAAATACAAATTTCTTACAAATCAAACCTCGAGCCATGATTGCAGCGTTGTGCGGTCCATTGTACCGTAGTTGACCCATAGTTTGTAATGTAGAACATCGTGTACTGGCGTGGGTCGGATACGGACTTTTGTGGCTGACCGCACTTAGCCTACGACCTTTCGCAGTGCCCCTATGGTGTCCACAAAAACAGAACAGAAACAGGCAAGGGGCTCATTATACCTTGCCTGTCTGTCTGCCTCTTAAATTATGGTAACGGTTATAGGCTTTACTACGCGACTGTAGCCAATTTTTTTTAAGAATATATTAAATGAAAATTGTGGTCCATGTAAACACTCACTTGGTAACATAACTTTTTATTTTATATAATAAGTTATTGAGTTCCACGATTATTACGTGAATTTATCCAGTCGTTATCGACGTTCGATCCGCCATATTTATTTGTATTCATAGATTTTTAGTTAATCATAATAAATTGTGTAATGCCGTGGAGTGCCGGCAGTAGAATGTTACCCCTCCTCTCATGCCCGTGGATGCAGTAAGAGCCTGCTAAGGAATACCTCCGGAAAATGGGCAGCAGCGTCTTTCTGTGTATCAACATCCTGAACTGCGCTCGCCAACCCGCTTGCCAAGCGTGGTGGGTATGGCAACTACCCCTCATGGAGATCCATGGGGGAGGCCTGTGTGGTGCTGATGATAATAAATTGAACTAAGCCATGACTGCAGTTTTGCGGTCCACTGTACTGTAGTTGGCTCATAGTTTGTAATTTACAACATCGCTGTGCTGGCGTGGGTCGGATGTGGACCTTTGTGCCTGACCGCATTTCGCCCACGAGCTTTGGAGAGCAGGGGCTCTACAAAAATGGCCTAGGGGCTTGTTCCTCTTTCCATAAAATTTTCCATCTTAAACGCCATCTGTGCAATAAAGCTTATTATAAAATATCAGATTACCTAGAGGACAAAACCACTTGGGATGGAATCTGCTCCAACTCCGTCAAACGTAACATAAGACAAAATAAAATTGTTAAATGATGACTATAACGACCGAGTTAGGTTCTTCTGTTCACTTCTTTTCCTAACTCGCGGGTCATCTGAAGTGAACAGATTCAATTATGTGCTTTATTCTATTTATTTGTGTTGTTTTATTTTGTAATTTGTGACGCGTCAATAAGGTCCATGCGGCCGCACTGAATAAAGTATTTTTTGATTCTTGATTCTTGATTCATACGGGTAGTCTTTACTAGGAGACCTTAGGCAATCTGAATAAAACACTTTTGAAAATAATGTTTTTGGTATATATTAATCAGTTATTTCATAGACACGATTATTAGCGCGTAATTTATAGACACGTTTTCGAATTCAGATAGCGATTTTATCACAAATACAAATATCTTTATTGTAACAACAAGGTGGCAACAAATTCGTTGCAAGCCCTGAATCCCAAACTAGCGTTAGCTGTATGTTGGGAGTCAGTTCCTTCCCAATTCTATGTAAAATAACTGTTACAAAAAAAACAAACACAAACTAATATAACAAATATTTAAAATATTTAGTGTGTCAGCGCGCGTGTATGTGTATTGTGAGTGTCTGTATGTGAGGGTTTATGTGTGTGTTAGCGCGCATGTGTGGTTGTGTATGTGTAATAAAAATATAGTAATAAATATGTATTTTATATGTTCACAGCTTGTCTTTTTAGGGTTTCATTCTACCCATCAGTATAGCGTAAAATTTTATAATATCACAAATACAAAGACAAGACTAAAAAGATTTCTGTTAACCCTATTTAATAAATTAAAGCATAATATAGACCTAATTTAACTCGACTAAATAATTACTTAAAGTTTACTACAGTAAAGTAAGTTAGGTACTCCGCCGTCCGCCTTACTGTAGTTGGGTCATAGTTTGTAATTTACAACGTCTCTGTCGGGGTCGGACGCGGACCTTAGTGGCCGACCGCATTTAGCCTGCGACCTTTGTAGAGCCGCTGTGGTGTCCACAAAAACAGGCAGGTATTATACTTTGCCTGTCTCCCTCCTTAGTTATGGGCAAAGATTTAAATTGTTAGACTGACTTTACTGGTATGAAACCGCGCCCTTTTGATTCCACGTGATACGAGTGAGCACGCTCATTTCAAATCTGTGTACTAAACACAGTACTAGTCCGATGTGTTATTTTTTTCAGGAAAATTTGTGCAATATCTGGTTTGACAATAAATTGAAACAATAAGAGTTTGGTTTATTGTAAAACCAGTGTTCGTGCGTCGGTATTATTGTTAAACACTTTTAAAAACAATTCCACAGTTTTTGGTGTCAGGGCACATCTAAAGATTTAAATCTTTGATTATGGGTAGACTTTACTCCCCTAATAAAAGACTGTCGTAGCCAATTTAATGAGCCGTTTTCAGTAAAAAATAAAAAAGTGTTTTCTACTAAACCAAACAGATGGAGCTGGTAAGCGGAGAAAACAAGTATGTGATTGATTACAAATGCAGTCATTGTCAAATTGTGTTTCCTTCCATTAAATGAAAACTAACGCCATCTATAAGGTTTGAGGGATCTATTTTTGAATTTTTGACTTTTTAATGAAAACGCCTCATTAAGACCTTTGGAAAATATAATTATTTGGTACACTCAATAACTTATTATTCTATTTTACTTGCACCAATTGTGAAATTATCCATTTGACATTAGACATTCCATCCGCGAAATTTATTCGTATAAATTTGTAAATATCCATTTATTTATCTCAGTCGCAGCACAGCTGTCCACGCCCACTGCTGGGCACAGGCTTCCCTCATTAATCTCCAAGATCATAAGTGTTTGCTATACTCGCCACGCTTGGCATACGGGTTGGCGAGCGCAGTACAGGATGTTAAAACACGGAAATTCTCAAGTGTCCTTCGGTGCCTCCCTTGGCAGGTTCTTACTGCATCCACGGGCAGGAGAGAAGAGGCTACATTCTATCATCCCACGGCATCAATTCGTGCATCAGCTAACCAGTTAATATCAAAATCACCGATGAGCAAAAAGTTCTCACCAGTATCATTTGCTCGTTCGAGGAGGCGTTCCAAATATGGGAGGAAACTAACGTTATAAATAAATAAATAATAATAAATAAATAATGCTGGACAATTCACACAGCATCATCTAGCCCCAAGCTAAGCAGAGCTTGTGTTATGGGTACTAGATGACTGACATACTTAATACATTATACTACATAGATAGATATTATTTTATTATATAAAGAAAAACAACCAGAACACCCTGAACAAATATCTGCAGATCATACAGACATTTGTTCCGAGGCGGGAATCGAACCCGCAACGTCTTGCGTCGCAGGCGGACCTTCGCTACCTAGTTATGTACGGTTATTACGGTGAGGTAACTAAGTTGGTTTTGTATACACATGATATATTAGCAAATTATATTCTAATAGCTCAACCGCTGATACTAACGTTACGTTTAAAAAGTCGTAGAACAAAAGTTGCTCCTTAGGATGGTTACAATCACCCCCTTTCGGCTTAGTACACATAAATATACACCTTACGTAGGACCAATGAAGTGATAATAATGACGTAATTTATATTAATAATTTAAAAACCAAAACAATGGGAAACCCATTTAGGCTTATTTATTTTGATATTGTAGAAACAATGCAAAAACCACAAGATAGGGAACCACTCTCAATCAACTAAATTACAAAGGAGTAAACAGGTAAACGCCGCGCCATGGGGGGCCCACGGTGTTGTTACACTCGCCACGCTTGGTAGGTGGATTGGCGAGCGCAGTAGAGATTAATACACGTAAAGACGCTGCTGCGAATCTTCCACAGGTATCCCTTGGCATAGCCGTGGGGTGGTCCCTTGCCGTGGGGTGCCGGCAGTAGAATGTTACCCCTCCTCTCATGCCCGTGGATGCAGTAAGAGCCTGCTAAGGGATACCTCCGGAAGATGGGCAGCAGCGTCTTTCCGTGTAACAACATCCCATACTGCGCTATGTGCCAACCCGCCTGCCAAGCGTGGTGAGTATGGCAACTACCCCTCATGTATATCCACGAGGGAGGCCTATGTTCAGTAGTGGACGTTTTACGGCTGAAATTATGATCCCTTGGCAGATTCTTACTCCATCCACGGGCAAGAGAGGAAAGGCAACATTCTACTGTCGGCACGTCACGGCACTTTATTAATTATATAGTACTTTATTCCTAACGTGCACCAGTGGTACACGTTGTTTATTTTTGTTATTTTTGATGTGAAACTTCTTTTGCGCGGGATTGAACCGATAGCACGAGATATGTCGCGAGAAAATGACGTGCAAGTGACTAGTTACTGACTTTAACGGCTGATATCAAAAATTACCTATTGGATTTTCGTACAGTTGTCATCTCTAAACAGAGTTCTTATTTATATCTTATCAGTTCCAGAGGAAAGTGTGTGTTTATAATTTATCAATGAAATATAAAAACTAATTAAAAGCCAATTAAAAATTATGATCAAAAATGATGCCATTTGGACATTGTTTTGGTATATACCTCTTTGATATAACGAAACAACGTGCGGTGGAATTGTTCCTCCTTTATAGGTCTACAGAAAAGTCCGCGATGGCATATGCTTATCTCATGAGGATAGCTATTTATACTAGAACCATTTATATGTTTTAAAAAGTGGTCATAACAATAAAATAATTTAGAAGCTAATTAAAATTGTACGACATTTATTCTTATCAAATTAAATACCTACATCAGATAACTTAAGCAAATCATGTCCTTTACACTACCCTATATGGTGTCATTGGATGGGTGTCTCGTGACGGCTCCTTTCTTTCTGAGATTGTGTGTCATTTTTTTTATTATATTTAATTCGTATCCCATTAGGTAATAAGGCCAATAATAAGGCCATAAAGACCAGTGGGTCTTTCCAGCATTTAATTTTCCTTGTTTTTTTTATCATTTCAAAAGGGGAAAATAACACCTTGTTTATACTTACCTAACTACAATTATTAGATCATGATCGCAAATATTTCAATAATATGGTTTTTCATTTAGTTATTTTTAGCTTTAATCCGAGTATATAAGTGCTAAAAATTGATGTATGGCTACATTGCACCGCCATTCGCCAGTCGTCAAACTTACTGGAAACCATTGGAATCAACATGAATTCTCAAGTGAGTAGCTTTTTCTAAAATAATAAATAAATAATTTATTTATCTCACAAATGATTGATCGTATTTAGACGAGCTCCGTGGTGCAATTGATTTCATGGCCGTGTGAGACGCGGGATTTTGCGGGTTTGATCCCGGCGGGGATGTTGCGGGTTTGATCCCGGCGGGGATGTTGCGGGTTTGATCCCGGCGGGGATGTTGCGGGTTTGATCCCGGCTGTTATCTTTACCTGCAGATATGTTTTATGTAATCTATGAATCACCTGGTTTCCAAAGTACAAGCTTTGGGACAATATTTGCCGTAGGGTGCCGGCAGTAAAACTTTTCCTCACCTCTTTTGCCTGTGGATGCAGTAAGAATCTGTCAAGTGTCCCTTCGGAAGATGGGCAGCAGCGTCTTTCCGTAAATTCAGTACTGCGCTTGCCAACCCGCATGCCATGCGTGGTGAGTATGTCAACAGCCTCTCATGATCCCATGAGTACTACATGAGGCCTGTGTCCAGTAGTGAACGTCCTACGGTTGAGATGATGATGATGTGCGTAGTGTTCAGCATCAATAATGTATTATAATAACAAAAATACGGGAATTTATAGCGTAATTAATTAATACCTTTGATTATTCCCGACGTTTCGACTATGTTTCAACAATCGTGGACCCGGGTAGAATGGATATTTCGTTGGAGTGTCCATCACCAGTGATACAAGATTTTAGTGGTACAGGGTGGGAACCGTTCCCATCAAGAAGCGATGGTGGTTTTGCAACTACCCTCACTTTGTCTTCAGAACTCCGTAACGCTGCGTTTACATTGCGGCACACAACACTAACATTATTTCACTATGCAATGTTACGACGCGCACTACACCTTCTTATCACTAGATTCCAAGATGTCGGGAGCCGTCTTTACATTAAAATCCATCTTCACGAATGAAGTTCGTTTTTTGATTTCGATAACCGGCAATAATGATTTTTTTTATTAGAGCCAAAGCAGCTTACTGCTGGACCAAAAATTCTCCCATTCCCTTCAGACACTGTTACCTGATCTTCTACCAGCAGTAACAAAATCGACTCGGGCTATCTTTGTTCAGGTCTGCCTAGAAGCATGGACATAATTAATGTATTTAGGTTATTTATGACGCCTGCAACGCAAGAGGTTGCGGGTTCGATTCCCACCTCGGGACAAATATCTGTACGATCTACAGATATTTGTTAAGGGTGATCTGGATGTTTTTAGATAAAAGATAGAGATAAAAAATATTTTTCTATGTACAATAAAAATATCTATCTATGTAGTATAAGTAATGTTTTAAGTATATCAGTCATCTAGTACCCATAACACAAGCTCTGCTTAGCTTGGGGTGCTTGGGGCTAGATGATGCTGTGCAAATTGTCCAGCATTATTATTTTAATTTTATCATTTATTAAATTTATATTTTCCAGGTTGTCTGCTTTTTTGTGCTTCTATTATTGTCTGGATTCCAATGTAAGTTTTTAAATATTTATTTCCAGAATGCCAAAGTAACTAGTTAATAAAATAAAAAAAAACTTACCCCCAAACTCTACCTAGTTTTGAACTTCACTTATTTTTTTTTGTAATGTGTACTCTTAGTTTTGGAACCTATATGATAATCATGACCTCTCATTTGATACCACACATGGGTATATTTGAAAACATCGACTGTTCATTCCCACTTTTACCCCCATATATTATAAATGGCTCAACTGAATTCTATACAACTTTCAGTTTTGCATTGTACACACCATTTCCTTCCATTTGGCACCAAACTTGGGTATATTTGGAAACATTCGATTATTCGCCCCCATTATCTAGTTGCCGTAGTTTGCCGTGGGGTGCCAGCAGTAGAATGATACCCCTCCTCTCATGCCCATGGATGCAGTAAGAGCCTGCTAAGGGATACCTCCGGAAGATGGGCAGCAGCGTCTATCCGTGTATCAACATCTCATGCTGCGCTCACCAACCCGCCTGCCGAGCGTGGTGAGAATGGCAACTACCCCTCATGGAGATCCATGAGAGAGGCCTGTGTTCATCAGTGGAAGTTTTATGGCTGAAATGATGATTATCTAGTTAACTGATTTTGATTAAACATGTTTATGAACCAACGCTAGAAAACTTTCGTTTAAATAAAAAAACTGCATTCAATTCGGTCCACTCGTTTAAGAGAAGAGCTACGCCACAGACAGACACACACATAGCGGTCAAATTTATAACGCCCCTCTTATTTGTCGGGAGGTTCAAAAATACTACGAATACGTCTTATTATTTACTTACTTTTTCCGCGCGCTGGCTTCATTTATTCGGTTCAGTAAATTACTTTTACGAACTACACTTTTTGATAGCATGAGGTCGACTGCAGATCGAGAATGGGGGTGGTCTTTGCACAATAGTTGGACACATATTGTAATTGTAACTAGTGAACATAAAAAAATATATTTGTAATATTTACGGGATATTTTCCATGATTTGATTCTTTTTGACTTTACCGATATTGTGGCTCAGTTCCACACGCCGTCATCACGGATAGACAGTTTGTCCGTAAATATCGAGAAAATCAAAAATAATCAAATCATGGTAAATATCCCGCAAATATTTCTTATAGTGTTCAAAACCACGATAGTTTCAAAAGTTATATCATAAAAAAATGTTGGCAGGTGCCCCGTCTAAACTGAGTACTGGCTTTGAGTTCGGCGGCTCCGGGAAGTCCTCGCTGACGGCTGGTTTGACAGGACGAGGCTTTCTCGATGGCAAGCTGTTGAAAGTGGAAGGAGACGGTATCCTCGGCGGTACGGCTGAAGGAGACCTACGTGGAGGTGCTTACGCAGGACTCAACGACCACCTTGTTGGTAAGTATTAGTTCGATTTCTTTTAAAACCACTTAAAATACATTTCTTGAAATTTCAGAAATCAAATGCATAAACGATCGTTTTAAAGCTCGAATACTGTGATTACTTTAACCAGAGACCAATTAAATAGTCTCTGCGTTACCTAATTTTCAAAAACAATTTGATTTTTTTAAATAAACTAAAGTACGTTCAAAAGAACGTTAGTTTTTTTCTTTTTTATAGAATAATCAACTAACTGATTCACTTGAAATAAATTTACTATTAACAAGCTGTCCCGGCGAACCGCCCAGAATCAACCACCTACTACCACATCTTCTAACTTAGAAGAATGCCAAAGTAACTAGTTAATAAAATAAAAAAAACTAAATAACCCCCGAAACTCTTCCTAGTTTTGAACATCACTTGTTTTTTTTTGTAATGTGTTAGTAGTATTAGAGTAGACTATTCTATTACTACTCTACTATAACTACTACCCCACCGCTACTCTACTAGTACTACTACTACTGTACTATTACTACTACTTCACCACTACTCTACTACTACGCCAATTCTACTCTACTTCTACCCTACTTCTTACCCTACTACTACTCTACTACTACGCTACAACTACTCAACTACTACACTACTACTACTACTTCCTAAGAGAGTCAAAAAATATAATCAGTTTATGTTTAGTCACATAATAAAATTTTTGAACGCACCTATAAATATTTGACAACCAAGTGACACCGTGATAATGCGCTACGCTAAGGTTACATTAGAAATACATAATTTAATATGGTGGTTAAGTTTAATTAAATTTACTGATTTTCCGCGATATTTTCATATTTTTTTTATAAGAACCTTGTCCTGAAAATAACAAACACAACATTCAAGAGGATTAGCGAAATAGCAGTGCAGCCGTTCACGCGTGATGCCGTGACCAAGGGAAATAGGGGTTCATATATATATATATATATATATATATATGAACCCCTATTTGTATATCGGGGTTACATATATAACCCCGACTGATTTCGCTAATCCTTTTGAATGTTGTGTTAAAGTTCAATTAGCACCGATGTATTGGTGGTGTTGCGACCTATGGGGGCAATTATGGCGCCTTTGAAAACCAGTGCCGTGTTCTCGCGGCGTGTGCTGAGTTTGTTGGTGACCAATTTATGTCTAATAAGATTTTTATTTTGTTTAAATGTTTATTTATTTTTAATTTACCTTTGTACCTATGAGTAGTAAATAAATAAATTAATATTTCTATTAGTAGCTTAGGGTTATATTATTAACTTATTTATTTCAAATTACAAATTCATATTACACATTTTAAATAAGACACAGGGACACACTAAATTCAAAAAATTACAATAATCAATTTAAATTAATAACTTACTAACTTTAAATTCAAAAAATAAAAAAATATATAATGAAATAAGGCAAAATTCAATAAATTACATCAATTAATGAAAATAATAACTTACAAAGACTCTGACTCCATCATTATTTTCATCCATTTGTTTTGGATGGGACAGTTTAAACAAGAAACAATCATCCGAAGGATGCTGTTGCTACTGCCTCGCGCACGCTGAGTAGAGAAGCGACTTTTTTACGAATGATCGCTTAATAGCCGTCTGTGCGCGCCTCCGCGAACATCCCAGATGCGCTGCAAAAGCGAGGCAGCCGCATCAGCATCCTAAACATGTTGTTATATTGCTCGCGTAATGTGCTGGCCGCAGGTATTGTGCAGTTCAGCCAGAGGCTGCTCCAGTATAAAGACTAGGATTAAGCCTCAAATATAGTGATTTTCACTTCTCTCGAGCAAGGTGAAACACAGTCTGTTGACTATAGTTCGTAAATCTGCTATTATGTTGGTTAGGATGACACGTCGGTATCGCACATCACTATTTGTGTAGTACCCACAAAGTACGACATTGCCACAGGCCGTTTAGACCGTTCTAAAATTCAGAGCTTGCTATATAATAAGTAGTAGAACTTCTTACGATGAGTTCATCTGCGGAAGTACTACCACCATATTTCTCCCGCCAATCAGTAATCTCTGCCTTGCTGTGCGTGAAGGGTAAGGGGCCAGGGAAATTTTCAGGCCTGCCTAGTGTGGGCTAAGGTCATCAAAATGATAAATAAATAGACATACTAAAATAACTATATTCCATTTGCAGGAACCAACGGTGAAGTTCACGGTAATGTTGGTGGTTTGGTCGATAATCACTTTAATGGGGAAATCGGCATCGATCGCGATGGAAAAGTTGTCCTAGGTGGAAAGAACAAAGCGTCCGCGGCTGGAGATTTTGCGGGAGGTGCCAGCGGCAACGTCGTCACTAACGAAGATGCTAAGAAACACGCGCTGTATTACGGAAGGGGCAGTAACATTGATGCTATGTTAAACAGGTTTTGAAACTATTTCACTCTCAAAAGTAAATAACCTATAAGGTTTATAAATACGGGGATAAGTCACAAGCACTAATAACCGCTTTCGCTGCAGTGATTTGACTTTACGGACCTTCGACTTATTATGAGCTTTGGATGTTTAGCACTGATATGGCTAATTTACCCGATCTTAGCGAAACGTGCGACTGAAAGTAGCGATGTACCATCAGCGATCAGTCACGTAATAATTTAAAGGGCGAATGCGCGAGCACTTTTGCTTTTCATAGATTGCGCATTTTCCCTGATGACGATTATTTGAAAGTCAAAACTTATAATTATTAGATTCTACTCAAAATTTTTCCGTGAGTTACCCCTGTATTTATAAAATACATAATGTTATCATGGTTATGAATGAATGTATTAATGAATATTTTATTACTATTTGTGATAATTGATTGCAATAAAATTTTCACAGTTCCTTACTAGCTAAATGAACTAGGCTAAGGTTATGAACACTATGTTTAACTTATTTATAATTATCTATCTACGCTACGGGATACTTTACTATGATTTGTTTTTCGCAATTTCGGCGACGTACTGACTAAATTCACTCTGTCTAATCTAAATTTTGGTAAATTAGTAACCCGTAGATAATATTTATGTTTCTATCTATTTTAAAAAGGAACTTGTTAATTCCTTTCATTAGTTTTTAGCTTGGTTATTCTTTAGACACTATTAAAATTTTATTTTTAGCTTCGGTTTTATAGATATCAAAGTACTCTCTTATTTTCAAAATTAAACGTATTTTGCTATTAATTACTTGTTTATTTGGACCTTCTCTACCTCCTCTATGTTCCTCGTACTTGTATTACTTATTTGTATCACTGAAATCTAGTACACAATACAAATAAAGCTCCAGACATATACAAGATATTATAAAAAACGTTCTTTTTGGTTAAGTCTACATTTATTCTTCGATGACCTCTGTGGCGCAGCGGGCGAAGATCCGCCTACGACGCAAGAGGTTGCGGGTTCGATTCCCGCCTCGGGTCAAATGTCTTTACGATCTGCAGATATCTGTTCAGGGTATTCTGGATGTGTTTTTATAAACAGGTAATAAAAAATATATTTTTATGTATTTTATTGTAATAAGTATATCAGTCATCTAGTACCCATAATAAAAGCTCTGCTTAGTATGGGACTAGATGATGCTGTGTGAATTTTCCAGCATTATTTTTTTATTTACGTATTTAACCTGCTACTGCCATCTTACCTCTTATTGTATGCACATCCAGCTTGAGGAATGGAGACCTCTGATGTGAGAACACTCAACCTGGCACAGCATTTAGCTGTATTGAGCTGGTACATCCAAACAGCCTGAGCCGCTTCTCTTTCTATCTCTCGTCCCGGCTTGTTTTCGTGCGCTGCAAAAAAAAAAAAACAAAATAAAGTACTAAAATTGTAAAATAGTGATATCCAATAGAGCTAAGCTTTACTCAACCTCGCCGTTTAAATTAATATATTTTACTCCTAGGCGCAAGTTTCTTTACCTTTACCTTTGGTTGCTGCACGGGACGCGTACCAGGGTTTGAAGATGAGTTACTGCTACGAATAGCAAACTCGTCATTTTGGCTCTGATCCGCGTGTCTGTAACTTTCCCTGCGCAATGGTTTCACACTTGACCATATAGGTAGGTAGTCTACACAGTCCACGATTTCTGTTACACTTTTTCATACTTACGCCAAATTTACCGCGTAGCTTGCTACGTGATTGCGGTAATACTGAGGCAGAGTCCATTTTTTGACCTCACGCAGCATTGGTTGTACCTGTTTATAACTTGTTTTAACACTGTAAGCATCATTTGATTCTTTTATGTTTTCTTTTTATTTTGTATGTTGTGTGTGTCAAAAATAAATGATTTTCTTTCTTTCTTCTTCCTATTTATTTAACAACAAGTCTACGGTAAATTACGGAACCCTACATAGTGCGTAGTCCAACACGCACCTGGCCTAATTTATTCAATGCATATGTTTGATTTGCAGCTGACAATGCCGAAATTGCGACACCCACTCAAACTTCCGGGACACAAAGATGGCCTACAACTTTATAGTGTCAAACGTACGGTCGTGGCCCGGACCATAAAATCCCGTACCATAAAACTTATTGTCAAATGTACGGTCGTGGCCCGTACCATAAAGTCGCGTACAATAAAACTTTATAGTATCAAACGTACGGTCGTGGCTCGTACCATAAAGTCGCGTACCATAAAACTTTATAGCGTCAAACGTACGGTCGTGGCTCGTACCATAAAGTCGCGTACCATAAAACTTTATAGCGTCAAACGTACGGTCGTGGCTCGTACCATAAAGTCGCGTACCATAAAACTTTATAGCGTCAAACGTACGGTCGTGGCCCGTACCATAAAACTTTATAGTGCCAAACGTACGGGCCACAACCGTGGCCTGAAATATAGCGACAAACGTTCGCGCCATAAAGGTGGCCCAGCAGCATCTCATTATTTTGTTTTCATCCAGAAGAGTTACCGTTACTTTCGACTCTATGGTTGCTAACCATTTAATATACAAAAAGGTAAATAGTAAAAAAAACTCTGACACAATCCGCACATGTGGACGTTTACAACATTTCAACAGCCAAATAGAAAAAAACTGATAGATCTGGGATAACACTGCCATTTCTCAACAAGATAGGTGTCGCATTAGAATGCATGGATTAGAATACACACAGTTTGGTAACCACTGGCCTAGATATCGGTGCAATCAGTTGATCAATACCTCTGATCGGAGCTATCTAGGTAATGTTGGCTGCGGAATCTAATTTCTTACCATCTTAGCAGTAACAATGCCTTCTATTACATACTTTACAACGACCTCATCATCATCACCTCTAAGTACGCGACTGTCTTTGACTTGTTTACTCTTTCCTGTCCATGCAAAGGTTTTCTGGAAGAGAGCTCTTAGCGATAAGCCGCCAATTATTTATTTTAAGTTTTCGTACTGTATTTAATTTGAGTTTTGGTGTACAATAAAGATATATTCATTAATTCATTAACTCATCATCATCTCAGCCTTAAGACGGCCACTGCTGGGCATATGCCTCCCTCATAGATATGCAAGTATTAAACATGAAGGGTTTTTGCCATACTAACCACGCTTGGCAGGCGGGTTACCGAAAGCCGTGCGGCATATTAATTATTGTTAATACACAGAATGACGCTGCCGCCCATCCGGAGGTATCCTTAGACAGATTCTTATTGCATCCACAGGCAAGAGAGAAGGGGTAACATTCTACTGCCGGATATAATAATTCAGCTTATGAATTGCTTGATTATGACTCGTTAACAAAATTCATACAAGTTATGATTACAACTTTTAATAATATCTTAAAATTAACAACAAACAACCGTAGGGTGCCGGCAGTAGAATGTTACCCCTCGTCTCATGCCCGTGGATGCAGTAAAAGCCTGCTAAGGGATACCTCCGGAAGATGGGCAGTAGCGTCTTTCCGTGTATCAACATCCCGTACTGCGCTCGCCAACCCGCCTGCCAAGCATGCTGAGTATGGCAACTACCGCTCATGGAGATCCATGAGGGAGGCCTGTTTAGTAGTGGGCTTTTTACGCCTGGAATGATGATGATGAACATGGAACAACTTTTATATCCGCGGATGCAGTAAGAGCCTGCTAACCTCCGAACGACACCAGGGCACCAGCGTCTTTCCGTGTATCAACATCCCGTACTGCGCTCGCCTGCCAAGCGTAGTGAGTATGGTAACTACCTCTCATTGAGATCCATGAGGGAGGCCTGTTCCGTAGTGGACGTTTTACGGCTAAAATAATGAATGATGAACAAGAATCAACTGCGAAGGTGTATTATCATTTTTGAAGTAGCCCATATAAAACTTCCTTAACTTCCTAAAGTATTAGAAAACAAAAACCAAGTTAGTAATGATTTAGAAGGGATACTTTTAATTGCCCCACAAAAATAGATAATACTTGTTACATTATTTTAAAACTAGTCGTATTGTAGATATATTTATACAGCGTCAGCAACTGGTGTTTATGCTGTACAGGAGGCTGCAGTGCCTGGGACGTTGTTAGATGGATTAGGCTTGCCCAGCACCTTTGCCTAGTCAGTTATAGTTAGAGGAAAAAACAGGTCAATATGTCAGTAGCTTACTAATCCGGGTTTAAATTTAAAGGAAAGAGAGGAGTTTCATCACGATTTTTTCCTTAACCGCTAAAGCACGTGTTAAATGCATACATTTAACACGTAAATATAAAATTTTCAAGAAAGAAATATACATTGGTGCCGCACAACCATCGGATACAGAACAGCGCGTTCTATGTTCAGTGCTACGGATCAAAAGTCGAAAGTAGGTACACATCACTAAGCCACCACGGCTTGTTGCGTGTTCAATACATCGAAGATCAACGTTATACTAGTAAGGCCTTTTGCATTATTAAAGATGATTTATACAGCGCCAGCCACTGGTAATCATGCTGTACGGGACGCCGCAGTGCCTCGGACAATTGTTAGTTGTTATACTACTACTTGTAATAAGCATGTTTGTCGTGGGGCGCCGGCAGTAGAATGTCACCTCCCTCTTTTGCACGTCTATGCAGTAAGAATCTGCCAAGAGATACCTCTGGATGATCGAGGCCTTTGTCCAGCAGTGGACGAGGACCGCAATCCTACGCATGAGATGAAAAATCATACTTCTTAATCTTTTAGCTATTTATTGTTTAACTTACTGACTTTCGCTACTGCATGAATCCTGCATTCTCAAACGACCGTATAAACGAGTGAGTGTCATCATTTCTTCGCGCTCGGGGGCCAATAGTGGCGATCGAGTGTGCTCCTATAGCCTTTGCATTTAAATGTATCATTAGACAGTAATTGTTGGCACGGCGCTGAATGCCAAGCCACAGATTAAGTAAATTACCGAGCTGAGAACACTGGAACTTGCGGATTTTCGACTGCATAAGGATTACAGCGTAAGATAACTTTTAACACTGAACGCTGAATATTTTCAACTGTTTGGATTTTCAACACCATCATCTCATACGGAGCACTTTCACTGCTGTTCACTGCTAGGGCCTCCTTCGTGGCCATGTACCATTCATAATAATAATAATGGCCTTGCCACGCTCCATTGGGACCGATCTATAATTACGGACAGGACTATTCTTGCGAATAAGCCTGATAACGTTCTGATAACTCGGTTGAGCGGAAGGCTATTCTCGTTGATGTCACCATTCCACATGATGCTAATCTCGTCAAACCGAGAAAGATAAGCTCAGCAAATATCTTGATTTGGCCTACGAGATTGCCACCATGTGGGATGTTGACTCGGCGACTATTGTTCCGATGGTCGTTTCCGTTAACGGACTCATAGCGAAGAGTCTCGATGAACATCTCGAGATACTTTCACTAGACAGTTGGATCAAGAGCCAGATCCAAAAATTTAATTCAATTCAATTTATTTATTTACACGATTATAACATTACAGATAATAATAATCCACTGCGTTATATGAAGTACTTAAATACCTATGCATCTTAACTTAATGCAGTTTATGCAAAAAATAAACAACAATAAAATGTGTTAAAGAGCTAAAGTTACTTACTTAACAATACCTCTAATTAATATAACTAACTTAAATATATGTATATATTTATATAATTTAAACTTTGACAGCAGGAAACAAAAAAAAAACAGCACATAAAAATCTAAATATTTGTACACCTAAGAGACTTATAGTTATTATTATAGTGCGACGTACATTAATATTTACAGATAAATTAACTAAAAATTACTTTAACAACATGGCGAGAAAGTTAAAATTCAAATAAGGTTACACAATATATAAAAATAATCTTAAACATGGCAGGACATAGAAAATAAAATAAATGCACTAAACATTCTCACAGTAACTAAGAAGGGCATGCTCAATCCATCCATCCATCCACAAACAAGTCAAGCTGAGGATTTTGGGTAAGGAGCTTGTTTAGATTTCTTTGTGCTCGACCTATTGGAGCCTGTTGACGTGCGACCGAAAAAGGAGTACTCCTGGACTCGACACGTGAAGTAAGGAGATTCCTCTCCCTGCAGCCTTATCACCGAACGCTTGAGCCTTGCTTCGCGGCCGGTGATTCACCGTTTTGATTTTTTTTTACTGTAGAGTATTTGTTTTCCTATTTCTATATACTCAGTAAAAATGTTTTTTATAAGTTTACAAATAAATGATGTGGAGTAATATAATATAATAATAATGTTTATTTTCAGGCAATAAAAGAAAAGCACACAGATCTTAAATAACTTTTAAGATTTCGACTTTGGAATACATAACTCCGGCAAACAGGCCACAAGGCTCCAAAGATTCATGATATAGCTCTATCAGAAAAATAATGAGGCTAGAAGATAACAGAACAATACGACACGACAAACAGAGATAACATTGCAACATTGTGCACCGCCAACATAATTACAAGAGTTGGCACAGTGAGTTTTTGCTGTGCGTTCACATGACAATCAAAATCGATGGGTCTCACTCATACACAAGATAGCTTCATTTTACGTTACCTAGAAAGCTCACTCAGGTTAGGTTAGGTTTTTTTCATAGTATATGATTAAATGACGAGACAAGCCCAAGGCCCACCTGACGTTAAGCGGTAACCTCTACTTATTACAACTGCAATAGTAATCGCGTTCATTAAGCACGTGACCCTGAGACAGAGTAATTTTTAATTTTGTCCGTAATTTTACCGGCTCCCTTACCCTTTAAACCGGAACACAGCAATTTAGATATTACTGCTTGGCGGCAGAAATAGGTATGATGGTAGTACTTCCCCGGATGTACTCTTCACAAAAACTACTACTAGCAATGTAAGATACAACCTCCTTCTTTTTTGAAGTCGGTTAAAAATATCAAATAGGATTGCCTGATTTTCATTGCCCCAAAATGAGTTAAAGTTAAAGTCAATAATAGTTTATTAATTAGAGAAAAAAACTTTAAAAAACAGCGTGTGTTAGATATTACAAGTCTCTACCAATAAACTAAAACTGATACCCAGTTTAACCTAGAATGAGTCATGAAATTACCATAAAACCTAGGCTAAGTTTATTAGACTATAATTATGAAGAAATAACTACTGAAATACCTAAAGGTCTATTATTGGAATCGTCAAAGTTAAACCTAGAAGTAGCTGTAAAGTCACTACAAGACCTGGCATAGTCAGATCATCTATACTAATATTCTAAAGAGGTAATGTTTGTGAGTTTGTGAGGTTGTAGGGGGTAATCTCTGGATCTACTGAACTGATTTTCAAAATTCTTTTACTAATAGAAAGCCACAGTATTTGTGAGTGTCATAGGCTATAAATTACCGCCCAACCAAGTGAGCACCGGGTCAGCCAGTATTATAATAAAACAACAACGGAAAAAATGAAAGGTATATTAATTGCAACATTTAAAATGAAAGAAAGAAGAAAAGAAAGAAATGGGAGTTGTTTTATCAAAATATGAAGCAATTATTTATGTATCAAATGTAATATAACAATCGTAAAATGGCAAATATTGATTGATCTGTTTGTGACTGTTGACTAATCATGATAATTCTTAGTACATAACAAAATTATTTATAACGCCAAAGAATGACAATAATATTACAATCATAATTATAATACGGCAGTCGAATGTTACCCCACCTCTCATGCCCGTGGATGCAGTAAGAGCCTGCTAAGGGATACCTCCGGAAGATAGGCAGCAGCCTCTATCCGTGTATTCATTATGTTAACATCATTCCGTGTATACTGCGCTCACCAACCCGCCTGCCAAGTGTGGTGAGAATGGCAACTACCCCTCATGGAGATCCATGAGCGAGGCCTTAGTTCTGTAGTGGACGTTTTATGGCGGAAATGATGATGATGATTATGAAAAAAGGTACGAGAGGTACTAAAACAGTGTGTGTACAAAATATACGTTAAAAGATCGTCGTATGTTTTAAGTAGAGCATCTGAGTGGCATAAACCCTATCTCTACTGCGATACTATAGCACGCTGTGTTCATTGTGCATTAGTCTAATGGTGTTTTTGCCGCTGAGTATCGACTTACTGGGAATTCGGACTCTGTTTTAAATACATTACCTTTGAATACATTACATTATCTCTTGTTGCTTTGTTTATTACGAGCCCGCGGCTACGAACCCGCCGCTTCGCATGCGTTGTACTCTGATAAAAAGTAGCCTATTTGTTAATCCTAGTCAACATCTATACGTTTGCAAAATATCACCTCGATACATACGCTAGTTTTTGCGGGAAGAGGTAACAAACCTCCATACAAACAAACTTTCGGCTTTATAATATTAGTGAGATGTGCACAGTCAACATGTGCTGTAACGATAAAGGAAAAGATCGTGAGGAACTGCGGCTTGGTCAGCTTCTGACTTATTGACATGTTCATTCCTCTGACTTATAGCCGAATATGCTGGGAGGATTGTGCATATATGTGCTGGAAAAGCCTAAGTTCTATCCAATGCTGTTGTATGTTCCAGGCACTGCAGCGTCGCATGAGTGCCAGTTGCTGACGCTGAAAAACATCAGACCTTATTGTCCATTCTAGTAACATTTAGAAATGAAAACGCGGGCAAAACCCGGGGCTATGATATTTTTTTTAAGTCTTTAAAAACTAATCAACATCGGACAGATAATCACCATCCAATTATTCATTGTAAATCGAAACTAATCAGCAAGTATGTATGTTTGTATGTGTTTTACGATCGTTCTGTAAGGGCCCGGCGACGGATGAATTTACAATACAAACGTAGTCATATCAAACCATTACAATCATTTTATTTATATATATTTATAAAACCTTCACAACAGATTACATATTTACCGTAATTATCGAGACCTTGTCTCCCGTGCAAGGCGTCTTACGGGAGACAAGGCTTACTTGCGGTAAAGGCCAAACGAACAATATTTGTAATTTGGGCGTTTTCACGCAAAGTATGCAAATTTTTGTTTTAGAATAGTATTTAACTAGGTTGCTGGTGCAAGTTTTTTTTTCATAATATTTATTAAAAATTTAATTAAACTGAACCGCTTTTTGCATATTTTTATATAACTTTTACTTATTTATTTGATGGAAGCCCAACAGAAGAAGCTCCTAACATATTATTATTTATCTTACTTAAACATTTAAATCTTTGATCTTTCGTATAGAAAGAAAAAAAAAATAGAAAACATGTTATTTTAGTATTTGTGTAGATAAGTATTTTGAAAAAGCCTATATAGCTGTATATTTTAAACCCATTGCACATTGGGTATTCTGTCAAAGTAAACATAGGTTTGGGTCAAAGTTGTTAAAGTTTAGAAGCTTATACACCTGCTGTAACTAGATAAGTAATAATGCCTTCTCTTCTTGACCTAATCCTTGTTTCCTCAATAAATAATGTTTTTAAGCATGGGCAATGTCCAGCTGACGCTTTCTCGTATCATGACCTTATATTCATGTCGTATAAAATTCGTCCGCCGAAAGCAAAGCCTAAAATCATTATGCAACGTAACTTTGGTGGTATGAACACAGAGCGCCTTCGTGATGATGCCAGACAGATTGATTGGTCGGGGGTGGAGAATGCTGATACTGCTGATGGCAAGGTCAGCTTATTCAACTCGGCCATTATGGATCTTTACGACAAACATGCCCCTCTGAGAAGAATAAAGCTTAAACATCATCCAGCGCCTTGGCTCACGGATCATATTAAAGAAATCATCCATCGCAAGAACGTGGCCAAGTTTAAAGCGAAGCTTTGTCCCTCGGAGGCAAATGTTTTGAAGTACATCGAGCGGCGGAACTATTCTAACAAGGTATGCCGGGACGCACAACGACGTTTTATACACAAATTTGTCACGGACGTAGACACTCCCAAAGTCTGGAAGTTTGTACGAACACTGGGGGTAGGCAAATCGAGCCATGTGCTTCCCAAAGATTTAGACGTCGAATCGCTTAATGTACACTTTTCTTCTTCTTCCCAATTTGACGGGATATTAAAATCACATACCTTGCAGCTTCTTTCAGTATCAACAACCCCTATCTCTTCATCTTTCTCTATAAGTCAGTTTTCGGATTGTGACGTTAAGAGAAGCGTTATGTCTATAACATCAAATGCGGTCGGCAATGACAATATTAGTCGTAATATGTGACTGCCTATTCTTGACGATGTTGTCCATATCCTTGTCCACATCCTCAACCATTCCATTTCCAGTAGTACATTTCCAAGCATTTGGAAAGGTGCTCAAATAATCCCTCTTCCCAAAAAGTCTAAACCTTCAACACTTTCTGACTTTCGCCCCATCTCCATTCTTCCTTTCCTCTCCAAGGTTCTTGAGCGCCTAGTACACAACCAACACACCCTATTCCTGTCTAAAAATCTTCTCATGAACCCTCTCCAATCCGGTTTCCGTAATGGTCACAGTACTGTAACTGCCCTGACTAAAATTATGGATGACATTCGTCAGGGTATGGACGGTGGACTAGTGACAGTGTTGTCATTGCTAGACTTTAGCAACGCATTCAACAATGTTGACTATGACATTCTTCTTGCAGTGCTACGTTCTCTTAACGTATCTCCAACCGTCACTGACTGGTTTCATAGTTACCTGTTTGGTCGCCGACAACGCATCTGCCTTGATGAAAAGTATTCATTATGGTGTGATGTTACTGCCGGTGTACCACAGGGCGGCGTTCTTTCACCTCTCCTATTCGCTATCTTTATTAACTCTATTTCTAAATCTCTCTCTTGTTCTTACCACCTGTACGCTGACGATCTACAGATCTATAAGCAAGCTCCAGTTACTAGTTTAAATTCAGCAATACAAACTATGAACGCCGATTTCTCACGTATCCTTGCCTGGAGTAAAGCTCACGGACTTTCAGTAAACCCCAGGAAAACTCAAGTCATCATTGTTGGTAGCTCGAAAATGATTCCAAGAATAAATACGACTGCTCTTCTGCCAATAATCTTTGATGGGGTAACTTTACCTGTCAGCAAGTGTGTTAAGAACCTGGGCTTAGTTATAGACGATGAATTGTCTTGGGGTCCGCAGTTGGCCGAGTTAAGCCGCAAGATGTTTGCATCTGCTGCCTCGCTGAGACGACTGCGTAACTTTCTCCCGACTACCACCAAAGTTGCACTTGCCCAATCCCTCCTTCTTCCAATCCTCGATTATGCAGACGTTTGCTATCCGGATCTCACTGAAGACCAATTAAACAGACTTGAGCGCCTTCAAAACTTCTCTATCAGGTTCGTATTTGGTCTTTGCAAATATGATCATGTTTCCGAATTTCGCAAAAAACTCAAGTGGTTGCCCATCCGACTTCGCAGGAATACTCACATTCCATCCCTTCTGTACAGTACACTTTTCTATCCCCTTAGTCCGTACTATCTCAAAGAGCGCTTCGAATTCCTGTCTGACTCACATTCCCTTTCGTTGCGCTCCTCTGAGACTCTTACTTTAAAAACCCCTTCCCACTCTACCTCATTCTACGAGAAATCCTACACAGTACAAGCTATTCGTCTGTGGAATGCTCTCCCTCTAAACATAAGACGTGCAAAATCACTTCCCATATTTAAGAATCTGCTCCATCAACATTATTTATCACTATAATTATTTTAATATGTAAGTACTTATATACTGATTTTAATATTCATTTTATGTTTATGTATGTTTTTTTGTATCTCCTATGTATAGTTTCTTATTAGTATGTAAGTTTGTTTGCTATTTATACTCTCTTAATTTTACACCACTGTCTATATCGTTCTCTATTTCCTGTCCATCCCAAGGTTGCCTGGAAGAGATCACTCATAGCGATAGGGCCGCCCTTTGTATTCATACATTGTATTATTTAATTCCTTATTTTAATGTTCTATTTTTTATGTGGTGTGCAATAAAGAGTTTTCTATTCTATTCTAATGCTTTGTTAACATAACTATGAATTTTAAACATTAAACAGTTTTCGTGGACTATGTCGTCGTTTAACAACAGTTCCACTTTATCAAATCATACTTTCTGAATACAATACATGCTTGCTTTATTAGTAAAAAAACCACAAACGCTTTAATATATTGGTGCCTATAATATTGATAAAATTTAACAAATAGGTATAAATATGGACAAGAAGTTGTCTGAATTAAAATATTTTTATTTTATTTTATTCTTTATCCCTCGATTTGTCATGGATCCCATCATCAAATCTAGAATCCATCTTTACAAACCAAAAAACAAACAAATTAGTTTTCAAACGGTAACAATGTTAAAAAAAATGTAACGATTTAGAAGGGTTTTCTAAGGGTTCCCCTTAAGGCGTAACCAACCACTTGTTATTTGTACTGCATTATCTATTTTTATACGATAGGCGGAAAATCAGTTATATGCAATAACTGATTTATCCGCCAATCGTATAAAAAGAACGTGCTAAGCTACTTTTTAAGTCGTAGCCATGCAGCGGGCGCGTCTTCTGCTGTTTTCTGGTAAGCAAAAAGGGATATAAAAGGGATAAAAAATTACAAAAATGCTAAATTACAAAGTTCGGCTATTTACAGTACTTATAAGTTGGTGCAATAAATAATTTTCTAGCTAAAAGAATCTACATGAGTTTCGATATTAGACAAGAGGTGGTGCTGTCAGGATTCTCCAACTAGTACATATAAATAAACCTTCAGTAACACAAATTATATTGTACTTGCCGCACTCCGTAGTTTACCCGGGTAGTTCCCGTTCGCATGGGAACACGGGGATAAAATATAGCCTATGTTACTCAGGGAAAATATAGTAGTCTATTATTGAAAGAATTTTGAAAATCGGTTCAGTACTTTAAGAGTTCATTCGTTACAAACACAAAACATACAAATCTTTCCTCATTATAATATTGAGAGATTAGTACAGAAGTATAGATGATGGCACGGAACCATGCGGTGCGCGAAACTGACTCGCTTTTGGCTGGTTGCATTGCAGTCCTCGTGGTCACGGGTAGTGTATGTACTGGAGAGTAATATTTAGCAAGTTTGCAAAGTGCCATACATCATCATTTCATCATTTCAGCCGTAAAACGTCCACTACTGAACACAGACCTCCCTCATGGATCTCCATGAGGGGTAGTTGCCATACTCACCACGCTTGGCAGGCGGGTTGGCGAGCGCAGTACGGGATACGGGTACTTGATACACGGAAGACGCTGCTGCCCATCTTTCGGAGGCATCCCTTAGCAGGCTCTTACTGCATCCACGGGCATGAAAGGAGGGGTAACATTCTACTGCCGGCACCCCACGGCAAGTGCCAAACATAACTTTCAATAATTCATTCATATTTCTTTTTCAGTGTTTATTATTACGCAATCTGTTCCATTGTACTCGTTAGGGGCAAAGCATCTCTGGAACCAGGAGAGGATTACAAGCGAGCTAAGCAAGGAGTTGGCTCAGTATAACAAATCTATTGAAGGAAATAAAAATATTGGTGCGTAAACTGTCAAGCAATCTGTATTTAAACTCAAAGACGCAAAGACTAGCAAAGACCTAGCAAAATAACCTAGCAAATATAATCTTAGTTTCTCTAATAACTTCGAGAAACTAAGATTATATTTACTGATTCAGCAGTGCTAGATTTAGATTTAAGGCTAAAAGCATGTTTTTATGCCCTTGAGTCACCTGAAATTGGCTGACATGCGACACCGCGCCTACTTCATCGCCCCAGTGTCGACGACACGTTCATCATTGCAGCCGTAAAACGTCCACTACTGAACACAGGCCTCCCTCTTGAATCTCCATAAGAGGTGGTTGCCATACTCTTCACGCTTGGCAAGTGGGTTGGCGATAGTAGTACAGGATGTTGATGCACGGAAAGACGCTGCTGCCCATCTTCCGGAGGTGTCCCTCAGCAGGCTCTTACTGCATCTAGTTTATATTTTAGAGACGCTCGAAAAAACTTTAATACTTCGCAAACGTTACCCAAGTTTTCCATTTAGGGTTCCTTAATGGAAAACTTGTCTTTGCAACCCCTAAATAGTTTTAAAATACCTATTCAATGATTAAATTAATAATGTTGATTATCTGTAATTTCCTGTTTTTGCTATAAATTGTACTGTATGGCAAAATAATTGCAAAGGAAAACCTCTGCCTTTTTTCCGATATATACTTTAATATTTTTAGTATTCGTATTAAGCTTATAACTAACACGGTTGACGCTGTGGTGCAGCGGACGAAGGCCCGCCTGCTACGCAAGAGGTTGCGGGTTCGATTCCCACCTCGAAAAAAAAATCTGTACGATCTGCAAATATTTGTTCAGGGTTCTCTGGATGTTCTTCTATCTTCTATAGAGGTATATATAATCCCTTGGTCTAGGCATCACGCGTGAACGGCTGGACTGATTTCGCAAATTATTTTTTTGTTATTGTAAGGAGAAGGTACTTGTGAAAGAAAAAGATAAAAAAATTGCTCGGAAAATTAAAAATTTATGAATACTTATCAACAATATTAAATAATTTCTAATGTAACTTTTTTTGATAATTTAAACATTTTTAATGTAACCTTATGGCGTTTGACATCATTTGACAGAAACGCATTCTGTCAAATGATGTCAAACGCCATAAGGTTAGCAAATATCGTCAACAAGGATTTATAATATTTAATTTTCCAATACAAACTATTCCTATCGATGTTCGGCCCTTCGGCTTCGGTGTCTCTTGGTTGTCAAATAGTTATAGGTGCGTTCAAAAAGTTTATTATGCGACTAAAATTAAACTGATTATATTTTAACATAAACACGGAAATTTATCGCGTAATACCTTTTGATTATTCCCGACGTTTCGACTGTGTTTCAACAATCGTGGTCCCGGGTTGACTGGATATTTCATTGGAGTGTCCATCAAGAAAGCGATGGTAGTTTTGCAACTACCCTCACTTTGTCTTCGGAACTCGGTAAGGCCGCGTTTACATTGCGGCACACAACACTAACAGTATCTTCACTATGCAATGTTACATCACGACGCACACTACACCTACTTATCACTGGATTCCAAGATATCGGGAGCCTAAATCCATCTTCACGGTTGAAATTCGGGTGTTTTTTGATTTCGATTGCCTTACGAATCATTCTTCGGTAGTATTGACGTTCATTGGCAAGAATTTTAGGATCGTGAAGCTCAATCCAATGGCCAGGTCCCGAATCCACTAGGTGTTCTGCTATTGCTGATTTATTTACCTGGCGGTTCTTAACTGCAGCAATGTGTTCTTTTATGCGTTCGGCTATTGTACGCTTGGTTTGCCCAATATACGAATGGCCACAACTACAGTCAACTTTATACGCGATCGCGAAAGTTTACGAAAAACTGATTATATTTTTTGCTCAATTAGGTAGTAGTAGTAGTAGTATATGTAGGGTAGTAGTAGAGTAGTTGTAGGGCAGTCATCGAGTAGTAATTGTAGTGTAGTAGTTGAGTACTTAGTTGTTGATTAGTTGTATCGTAAGTAGTAGGGTAGAAGTAGATAGATAGATAGATAACACTTTATTGATCACCACATGTAACAAAAAATATACCGAGGTATAAAAACAAGCAAAAATATAATAAAACAATTTTCGGCAATTCAACGGGCGGCCTTATCGCTGGAAGCAATCTCGTCCAGGCAACCAATTGATTCAGAGAGCATAGGGCAAGAAGAAGAGTAGTAGTAGAGTAGAAGTAAGGTAGAAGTAGGGTAGAAGTAGTGTAGAAGTAGTGTAGTAGTAGAGTATATGTAGGGTAGTTGTAGGGCAGTAATCGAGTAGTAATTGTAGTGTAGTAGTTGAGTAGTTGTTGATTAGTTGTAGCGTAGTAGTAGAGTACTAGTAGGGTAGAAGTAGAGTAGTAGTAGAGTAGTAGTAGAGTAGTAGTAGAGTAGAAGTAGAGTAGTAGTAAAGTAGGGTAGTAGGTAGTTTATTCTGAGCGGCACAAAGTTCGCCGTAGTATAATGTATTAAGTGTATCAGTCATCTAGTACCCATAACACAAGCTCTGCTTAGCTTGGGGCTAGGTGATGCTGTGTAATTTGTCCAGCATTATTTATTTATTTAACAGAAGATTATCGCGCTGACTCTACCTCAACTTAATATGCATGGATGTGAGTGGGAACTAATATTTGAACAAAATATTTTGTAAAATAATTATTTCAACCCTCGTTGGATGTCGTTGGAAACTAATGTATAAATAAAATATTTCCCGAGAACAATGGGTATGGATGTGGTGGGAAGGCCCTTGACGGCTTAGCGTCCATTAGAAGAACTCCAGTGGGTAAAGTCTGGTGATGGTCAAGATGGGCACAGGACATTTCCCAGGCGCCCGTTACACGGTGCAGAACGCGGACTTCTCGGAAGTGCCAGAGAGCCACCTCGTTTCTTTTCCAAAAGAAAGTTGTGTCTCATGCCTTACCACCACACTTGCCGTGCATGAGATGCGTTTGTTACCCCATTAATGCATATCATTGGATAAAACCTTTTCCTAGGTCACAGCACAAATTCCAATTAAAATTAAAGAATGTTAGGAGAATTCCAGCAACCAAGTCCAAATCACTACGTAAAATCAAGTTCAAATGCAATGGGACTTCATTGAAAGTAGTAAATCTAGCTCGTTCTAAGTTCGGTGCCATTAACTTCTTATTAGCTGGCGGAAAGATTATCAGAGGAATTTCATTTTATTTCAGGTATGGAAGATCTGGAATTAATGGCCAAAAGAATCTTGCGGGCGTCTTATAACAAAATATACCACTGTAAATGTCATGATGGGGACAATGTAACTGCTAGACGAACATACTATACAAGTAGTATTCTCAGAGGCGGGGCAGGAGGAAAGGGGGAGGAGGTGGGGGCTGGGGAAGCTCGTCAGGTGAATCTGGGGAAGACGAGGGATGGGGAGGGGGATCGGGGGGTACAGGGCCTAAAGGGGGTAAAGGGACTAAAGGGGGTAAAGGAAGATGGGGGGGATCATGGGATAAAGGCGGTGAAGGGAGAGAGTTGTGGCCAGGGCTGGATAAGTGGCTCGATATGGATGAGTGGGGAAAACCAGTGAGACCAAAATTTCTGGATAAAAAATGCCAATGTCTTTGTTGCGAGTCCGAGGTCCATTAAAAAACTGATTGTTCAAAAAAAATTATATCTTCCATGGAAAAAAAACATACACCTTGGAAATTGAATTATGCATTCGTCTATAAAGGGGTCTGATGACAATATAACCGACGCAGTCGAAAAATTTAACAGATATGTATATCCTAAAAGCAGCCTTGCAAGCTACTGCTCAGAATACTGACGCTACTCGCTTCATTCCCACGTACCCTCAGGTTGAAATTTAATTATGCAAACAACTAAACAATATAACGACAAAAATATTTTTAACAAGCTGGTCAAGAAGCTCAAAAAGATCCTGGAAAATATAAATAAAACCGGGCAAGAGCGAGTCGGACTCGCGCACCGAGGGTTCCGTGCCATCATGCAATATGATATATGATAAAGGCGGTTTTATATTTGTTGGAGAACCTTGACAGCGCCATTTCTTGTCTGATAGCGGAATTTATGTAGATTTTTTACACTTTCGATGATTTCTAAAAAAAGTAAACTAATTAGAGAGTTTGTAATAATTTTCTTGTAATCTTTACATACACTTCTCATAGCAATAAAAGTTTCAGAGGTTTATCTCAATTATTTTTTATTATCTAAGGGGAACGCTATTTTTTTCAACGTTTTTGTAAAAAATTAGAAAACTAGACGGTTTAAAGCAAAACTAAAAACTGTTTATTATTGTGCAAATGAATACCTTTCATATGATTTTCCACATGACCTAGAAACTTCACAAAAAATTTGAAAACCCCCCTTCCACCCCCCTTGTCTAAAAACTATACAAATTAAAGAGTTCGCTATAATTTTCTTATAAAGTTTACATACACTTCTATTAGCTATAAAAGTTTCACGAGTTTATCTCTGCAAACTTTGGAGATAAAGAGGGGGGAACGGTCATTTTTTGCAACATTTATGTAAATAACTCAAAAACGATACGGCTTAAAGGAAAACTAATACCTGTTTATTAATGTGCAAATGAAAACCTTTTATATGATACCCCACATCACCTAGTAACTTTCCAAAAATTTTGAAAACCCCCCTTCTACCCCTTTGTCTAAAAACTATGCAAATTAGAGAGTTTGCTTTAATTTTCCTATAAAGTTTACATACACTTCTATTAGCTATAAAAGTACCACTGGTAGGTATATCTCTGCTAACTTCGGAGATAATAGTTTTTTCAACATTTTTGTAAATAATTCAAGAACGATACAGCTTAAAGGAAAACTTAAAATTGTTTTATAATGTGCAAATGACCTTTCATATTATATCATACCCCACACGGCCTCGTAACTTTACTTAAAAAAATTGAGATCCCCCTGCAATGAAAATAAGAATATTTTTAACATTTTCATATATGCCATATTCATATAAAAAAATGTTATCTTTTACCATTTAAATTTCAAGTCGATAGCACCAGTAGTTCTCGAGATATCCATTTGTGATAGACAGACAGACAGAGTGATTCTATAAGGATTCCTTTTTACCATTTTGGTCCGGAACCCTAAAAACGAGACCATGGTAAAACAATTAAGCGGTCTAGATGCTACTGCTACCACAGAGTACCCTATGGAAAACCACAAAAGATACGACCACAAGAGAAAGGTACAGCGGCAAACTCTAACCAGGAAATTATCCAACGCTTCCAATCCAAAATACTGCGAATGATATCAAATGATCAATGGTACACCACAAATTGTCAACTACATCGCGACTTTTTGGTAACAACTGTTAAACAGGACAAAACAAAAAAACTTGAATCCTACCAGAAACGAATGGAGCTCCACCCGAACGAGCTAGCCAACAATCTCATGAATAAAACCACAACCTTCAGAAGGCTAAAGAAAAGAGCCCCCAAGACCTCATTTAAAAAGAGTTAAAGCAACATTGGATACGCTACTGAGCCTATACCATGCACGCCAGACGAGAAGCTTACTCCTAGCTCAATGCCCACATAGGCAGATAGCAGGAAAAACAAAGAGATGTAAAAAAAAATGTATATAAGGTTTGCAAAGGGTAACCGGAAATAATCGGCCGGCCAATAGTTTGGATGGTTTGGAATGAAATAAAGACATTAAAGTTAAAAAAAATGTTACATAAAAAATCTGAGAAAATCGACTAAGTGGGCACTTTAGCCCAGTATTTCGAAAAAAAATATTTGAAGGTTTTAGGCACCTTTTTACGCTTAGGGATGTCTTATGCAACAGTGTAAAATATTTTTACGACAAACTCGGCACTTTAACGTCGATTTTTTCGCAATTTTTTTATGTAACAATTTTTTTTTTTACTTTCATGCGTTTATTTCAATCTAAACTATTGGCTGGCCGATTATATCCGGTTACCCTTTGCAAACCCTGTATTCGTGTGCATCAGATAATAGTTTGGAGCGCGTGCCACTCACGCGCCACCGCTTTTTAATAATTTTTAAGCTTTTTTATTACATTATTGTGTAAAGAGGTTTTAAGTTGACATTCAACTTTAATGGAAAATGTTTATTTGATTATTTTTAGTAGGTACGTTTAAATTAAAGATTGTTTGTTAAAAAGTGTTTTTATTTTTAATTTATTTTTTACTTTTTAGTTATCACTGGACAGTTGGTTTCTTGTCTGTTCATCTCATGACCGCCATGTTGGATTTAAAGTGATGTCAAGTAACTTTTAGCAAATTATATAAAATATTCCCCAAATCGTTTTCTAAACGACGGAGTTAAGTTGACGGTGAAAACAAAATACAAACGACATAAGAAGCTCGTCCTTTATGTTGAAGTCAGTTAAAAATAGAGTAATACATATTATAACTAGCTGTCCCGGCGAACTTCGTATCGCACCTACTACAACCACTACATAAAACTACCCTACAACTACCCTACAACTACCTTACAACTACCCTATAACGTAGTTTATAAGTGGGAGGGTTTATTCATCTATTCTTTTTGCTGATTTTTGTTAATTAGGTACATTGTTTTTATAGGTAAATTTATATTTGGTCTCCATAGCTAAATTCAACCATTCTATAACATAACTTGTTTTTTCTAAATTGTATGTTTGTATAGCGTATTTGATTGCCACACTGTCATTTAGCCGTCAAGGCATTTCATTAGCCTTTTTTGTTGATCTTGTAACGTATTTTGTAAATATATAAGCTGTAGGCCTTCCTTAAAATAAATAAATAACTACCCTACAAATACCATATAACTACCTTACAACTACCCTACAACAACTAATTTACGCAACGAAAAGTAGCCTATATCCGTCTCCATGGTGTAATCTACTTCTATACTAAAATTCATCCAAATTAGTTCAGCGGTTTTGACATGAAAAGGGAACATACACACATACATTCTTCACTTTTATAAGTTATTTCACTTTTATATATTATTAGTAGGACTCAACACACAACCCAAGAGTTGGGTCTGTACCTACTATAGCAAACTTAACATGTGCTACTGTAAAGGAAAACCTTGTGAGGAAATCTGCGGCTTAGTCTGCTTCAGACGTATTGACCTGTTCTTTCCGCTGTCTAAAGCTAGAAGGAGGTGCTGAGCAAGCCTAATCTATATATTTTTTTCTAACATGAACTGTATATATGCATAACACCTTAGATCTAAGTATTATTTTTTATTATTTATATTCAATGACTCAGGCACAGCAGCGTCCAGTCAGTATGAATGCTGACGCTGTCTAAATCATACATACTCGTAATTGATGTGAAAGGCCTTACAACTACTTTTCGTCATGATTTCTGCCGTAAAACATCCACTACTGAACACAAGCCTCCTTCATGGATCTCCATGAGGGGTAACTACCCCTGCCATACTCACCACGCTTGGCAGGCGGGTTGGAGAGCGCAGTACGGGATATTGATACACGGATAGACGCTGCCGCCCATTTCCCGGAGGTATCGTTTAGCAGGCTCTTACTGCATCCACGGGTATGAGAGAAGGGGTAACATTCTGCTGCCGGCACCCCACGGCAACAACAACTATAGCAGTCTAAACCTCTATTGGGTGTGCAAAATAACATTACAAACGAACAATATCCACTTGACATAACTTAATTAACAGCTCTCCCATACACACTTCAATTAAGATTCGATAAAAACAACATACAATATTCAATGGATCAGCATTCGATATGTTGAATGATTTGGTTTCGACCGTCTGTTTGATATCTCCGATGACACATAGCTACAAATTGTATTGATGTCGTAGATACATATATGAATACGAAAATACCTATGCGCGAATATATTTCAGTTATTTCCTATGAAAATACAACTAGTACTTTTGACCCACTTATAAATACGAAGGTTTGTTACTTCTTCACGCAAAACTGCCGGACAGATAGAGTAAAAACATTGCTCAAATACAGATGTTGAACATGATTAATATTTCGGCTACTTTTCACCCGGGTACAACGCGAGCGAAGCTGCGGGCTGAAGCTAGTTTTCAATATTTTAGTACTTTGTATTTTTGTCTTTTTAGGTTTTCGTACCCAAAGGGTAAAAAGGGGACCCTATTACTAAGACTCCGCTGTCCATCTGTCTGTCTGTTACTAGGCTATATCACAGGAACCTTGAGAGCTAGACAGTTTACATTTTCACAGATGATGTATTTCTGTTGCCGCTTTATCAACAGACAAATAATAAAAAATAAACTAAAAACAGAATAAAATAAATATTTAAGACTCCCATACTTACACTCCTCGCGATTTAACGCTGCTACAGGCCAAGATCTTAAATGGGCGTCTAGTTCATCGCGCCATCTTCTTCTAGGTCTTCCACGTCTTCGGCTTGCGTTAGGTGGAATCCACTCCGTGGTGAGCTTAGCCCATAAATCGTTTGACATGCGTGGAAGAAGGGAAGGGTGGCCTTTGCCCTGCAGTGGGATAATAACGGCTGAAAAATAATAATAATAATAAATAATACTTACAACAAACGTGATTTTGATTGAATAATGGTACAGAACCCTTCGTGCGCGAGTCTTACTCGCACTTAGCTGATTTTTTAAGCTTTCGTGGTCACAACAAATCAATAACAACCATATAAAAAAGGTAACTTATGTATTTGCTAGTCTCCTTCAGTAAAGACTGGCATCAGAGAGCACAATGATAGGGATCAGAGGAGGGAGCAAAGGAAGGCCTTTGCCCTGCTGCGGTAGGATGAGATAAATCTATCTATCTATCAGCCCACGTTCACCCACTGCTGGTTATAGGCCTCCTTTTTATCACGCCATTCTTTCCGACGCTGCGCCAACTGCATCCATTGGCTTGCCGCTACTCTGACAATGTCGTCTGACCACCTGGCTGGTGGTCTGCCTGGTGATCTACCCTTCGCGGAGCCACCATTCTGTCACCGACTTTGTCCATCTGCCGTCATTCCACCTTGCCAAGTGTCCCGCCCATCTCCACTTTATTTGTCAGAATTGATCCGTATACCTACATTCATGACTTTTGTTCTACGTCGGAACTCGACGTTGGGTGTTCGGTCAACCAGTGAAATGCCTAACATGGCTCGCTCCATGTTCCTTTGACCTTTATTTTACGTGCTCTTATGTTAGCGGCCACGTTTCGGCACCATAAGTGAGGATAGCTGAACTCTTCTAGCTATTTCCTTTACACGAGAGCCAGAACCAAAGGACAAACAATGCCCAAAGTAGACGTAATCTTTTACCACTTCTAATTTTTGATACCTACAGTTATACTAGGTATACCCAATAGATTCGTCATGATCTTGGTCATGGACATGTTCATCCGCAGGCCGACTCTCAAAGATGCCATGTGAAGATCCTGTAGCATCGCTTGAAGAGTTTTAGCATCCGAAAACGTGAAAACGTCAAACATGATAAGCCAAATTGTTTAAATAATGTAAAAACTACGGATCTAAGTCCTTAACTTTTCTTTGTAACGCCTTAGATTACTTATCTGTAATGTTACTTGTGATAATTAAAAAATATATATATTTAGTGTCAGGATATATTATTTTTATATATATCGGGGTATTGTTACCTCGCTTACTGCCCGCGCTAGTTCCATTAATTAGTATTAGTACTATTGTTTTTTTCTGAAAACGGCCCATGTGATGTTAAAGACAGCCTCTTGGCATAATTGTTCTTCTTCTTAGTTTTTGGCAAATGTACGTTATTATTAAAAGCCTTGTAGTTTTGTTAAATAAAAAATATCTGAAGTTTCTGTTCAATGAATAACTCACGCACAAGTAAGCCCACGTGCTGAACCTAGCGAGCAATAAATGGGAATTCGGTACAGCTATTGTTCTTGGTAGGGCAAATCATAACCTATGCACTCTTGGCTCTGGCCGCAGTACCACAGCAGTGTGGATAGAACAATGTCGTTCTACTATCGTTGAGGTTGGAACTAAAACGGACTTAGTGTTTCTGGAGTGAGAACTGGAATTGGACTTTGGTGATCAGTGAATGGACTTAAAATGAGAGGAATGAGGTGTATCGTTGTTTTTGGTGAGTGGATTTAAGTGGAAGTATCCATAAGAGATGGAGATGTGCTGTCGACGATTATTTTGTAATATATTTATGAGAAACAATTATTTTGTATATGACTTGCTCATATTTTCACTGGTTTACGCGGCGCACGCCAGAACAACTCCTGGTTGGCATGAAATTATCCGACATCTTCAACAAACATCATCATAGCTCAGCGAACTTACAACAAACCTCAACGAATTTTACTTTAAAACTTTTCTCTTGAAACCTCTATTGGTCAAAATCCGTTACGTGGTTTAGGCGAAGTAAGCGGCCTAAGCAGCCATAGGTACAGATGGAAAGACAGACAGACGCTGGGATCTCCTTTAATTTAAACTATCGAGAGATATTATTTATTTTATAACTGACTAGCTTTTGCCCGCGACTTCGTCCGCGTGGAAATCCCCTTTTTCTTATCTGACTCTGATATCTGACTTATAAACAAGGCACTTTAAAAACCAAAATACTGGTTTGTCACGGCGCCCTCAGTCGCCGCTGTAAGGTAGTAGTTACACCTTATTTATATGTATATCAAGTTGATATTCCTACAATAATTGGTTGACAGGTAGAAAATGCCTACGGCATTATGTTCGCCTTTTGTGCATCTTTGTTAAAATTTTGTGCAATAAAGAATTTATAAATAAATAAATAAATAAATATTTAAAAAGTAAAACCAAATGTTAAATAGGCTAGGTGCGTGTCGGGCCACGCGCTATGTAGGTTTCCGTAGTTAACCGCAGACCTGTTGTTAGAAGTTATTTTAGGTTTGTTTACGTTTACCAGAACATATTAAAAGTAATTCATTGAGTTTTTGGTTTAAAGTATTCCGGTAGGTGTGTTTGGTAAACCGCATCACTTATTTGAGTGACAATTTCGCCGAAACTTTATAAGGTGGCTCAACCGTTACAGTTTTCCAAGAAAGTTTATGTTGAAAACTACATATATTCCTGATTTTTTCAGATTTTAAAAGCCAGCAGTTTAGATTTTAGAGGGGGGGACGCTTGAAAAAAAGTTTAAAACTTTAATATTTCGCAAACGGAACCCTAAAGGGAAAAACTGTCTTCGGAACCCCTAAATGGTTTTAAAATACCATTCAACGATACCCCACACAATGGGAAAAGTTCACTATACGCGATACCAATGTAACCCCAATTATTTTTTTCTTCAGCAGTTATCTTGGCGTTGTTATTTTATAGATCTATACAAAATTACAGCGTTCTATGAATAATAGTCTCATCGCAAAGCCGGTGACGGACGGACGGACGGACAGACAGACAGATAGACAGACAAAGCGAAACTTTAAGGGTTGCTTGTTTTACAACGATTCCCCTAAAAGTGAAACACTTAAGGAACTAATTAGTTTACTACGTAATGACACGTACGTAGACAATTACTACGTAATTTATATAATATCATATATATAAATAAATAATAATAAATAAATGCTGGACACATCACACAGCATCATCTAGCCCCAAGCTAAGCAGAGCTTGTGTTATGGGTACTAGATGACTGATATACTTAATACATTATACTACACAGATAGATATTTTTATTATATATAGAAAAACACCCAGAACACCCTGAAAAAATATCTGCAGATCGTGCAGACATTTGTACCGAGGCGGGAATCGAACCCGCAACCCCTTGCGTCGCAGGCGGACCTTCGCCCGCTGCGCCACAGAGCTCGTCTTATATATATATTATATTATTATATCATATACATACATATATATTATTATCATATATGTATATTACATTTATATCGAATCTGTAAATGAAATGTAAAAAATTCATATTTAAATTTCGAATCAAATCAATTAGTTTCGAAATTAAAATAAATTGCGTTTAGCTCGTTTTTAAAAATGTACAACAATGAAAATCCCATTGTATCCGATCAACAAAGAACAATCAGCCGGTATTTGTGCAAACTACCCGACGTACAAATCAAATATATTCAATACTAGCTTCTGCCCGCCGCTTCGCACGCGTTGTACCCGGATTAAAAGTAGGTAGGCCTATGTGTTAATCCAGACCTACGTCTATACGTGTGCAAAATTTCAGCTCAATCCGTGGGGTAGTTTTTGCGTGAAGAGGAAACAAACCCCCATACAAACAAACTGTCGGCTTTATAATATTAGTGGGATTCGCTGGATCCGGCCGGAATGTTTTCAGCGGTTCTACCCACGGATTAGGTACCTACCCATTTGTTACGTCGACATAGCAAACCTAGTTACTGTACTTTGTAAGCATTCACGATCTGTAGAGATCACGGCTTTATCGCCTTGTTTTATTATTTTATCTAGAAATACTTCATCACGGTTTTATATATATTTTATTTACAACCCAATTAAGGAAAACAAGGTCTATATGTTGAAAATATTAGATAAATTAGAAAATATCACAGGATACATTATAATTATTGGTTTCTACTTCAGCCTTACTTCTTTTATGTCATTGTTCTGAGGATTAGAGTACCCTTTAAATACCTAACCGCATTTCTACAATTTCGAAAGAAAGGTGCAGAGTACAAGGTCGATTGTCAACCTTGTCTTGATAGAAAGTGACTCGTGGGTGTGATGCCAATGGATCATGTTGTCAAATAAATTTTAAGAAATTGTTATTTTGGCCCGTTTTTGTAACCAACAACCCTCATAAAACTTCATAATCCTATTCATCTTGCCAGTTTCAATATTCGTGTAACAGCAGGTTTGCCATTAATCAACGTCGAGATAAAAAAGTTTCCTTCGGGGAAAGTGGCTGTTCCAAATAAAGAATATTTTTGACAATATTTTTTGTAGTTCCAAGTGGATTATTTTTTTCATAGAGACGGATGTGTCATTTAGGTATTGGCATTTGTGAATGTAACAACGGTTTATAAAGATGAGTAGGTACTTAGGAAAACCCGTAGTTATGGAATCTTCTAGTCAAAGTCAAAGATACGAATAGAAAGAATAGATTAGATACTGAGTGTACTTTTCTTTTACATTTTGTGTGTTTATTGGTAACGTTTTGTAAACTCTTTCTATTGAACTGGTTTATTACTAAATACGTGGCTGCTGTACCACCCTCTTTACTCAGGTTTCAGCTAAAAATCAGCGTTGGGCTGTATCAACTAACCCAACATTTATGCTGAGCTGAACGCCTTTTTAGCACAAAAGTAAATTTGTTTATATACTTAATTAATTATTTCTTGGTTAAGTATCTGTGTACTACCTAAGTAGTTTTTTTGTAATGTTGTGTTAAATAAAAGAATTCTTTATCTTTATCTTTTATCTTTAAAATCGATCTCTCCGGCGTAGCGGGCGAAGATCCGTTGCGACGCAAGACGTTGCGGGTTCGATTCCCGCCTCGGAACAAATGTCAGTATGATCTGCGGATACTTGTTCAGAGTGTTCTAGATGTTTGTCTATATATAATAAAAAATATCTATCTATGTAGTATATCAGTAATCTGGTACCCATAACACAAGCTCTGCTTAGCCTGGGGCTAGATGAAGCTTCATCATGCAACAACCCCTTCATGATGAATTCATGGAGATCCATGAGGGAGGCCTATGCGCAGCAGTGGACGTCCCACGGCAAGATAAGTCCTCATTGACTTCGATGATGACGACCTTTGAGCAAGACTTGGTTTTAAAAGCCTTACAGTAAGAATGACAGTAAAGAAAGAAAATGCATTTATTTTAGACACACACTCAACACATACAAATTATATAAGAAAATGCAAAAAAGAATCAAATTAGGTGTACTAAGTATGGCGTAAAAGTTAACATATAAACAATGCTGCGTGGGGTCAAAAACTGGACTCTACCTCAGCATTAACAGTAGTAAAAGTTTTAAAGACGTTGACGAGACGAGACGAAACTCGTGAAGGCGATTCTTCACTAGCTGGACACCAAATTTTATTTAGGAGGGCAGTAGAGCTTTAATATAGACCGGTATGTACTTACAATGCTACGCCGGACAGCTCTACTGTCTATAGCTCTAGTCTATTACCCCAGATGGCGTCGGAGTGCTTCTAATGGTCCTCTGATACATCTACAATACTATATATATCACTTTAAAAAATACGCTGTAAAGTTTACAATTCATACTGAGTACTGAAAATTACAAAAACACGATTCCTTAATAATTTTTTTCTTCTTCCAAAATTACAATTAAATCGTAAGCATTAAATAAATACTTGTCAATATTAGGTTATCAGGTATTTACTAAGGTGTTAGATGATATTTACCAATACTGAAATAAGGTGTTGTTATCGCAAAGCTTTAAAAAGACTATACTTGATATTCGATCGTGAAACTTTGTGTAATTAGATAGATAGATAGATAAACTCTTTAATGTACGGTGAATGTACATGTATATAACATAAATTTCACAAAGAGAAACACAGACAAATATAACATACAATGGGCGGTCTTATCGCTAAAAGCGACTTCTTCCAGACAACCTTTGGATGGACAGGATATAAGATAATAAAAACGGCGGTGTACGAATAATACCTACATACGCAAAAATAGATAGATACAATATATGTACCTACGTACATAACAACCTAAATACTTATATGATAAACATACTTATCACTACATGAATATATAAATACTACAATCATAAATAGGTAACGATATAAGTATTACGTCCTAAAGATGAAAACATGATTAAATTATACAAGTACCTAATATTTGGAAAAAAAACAGTTTTACGACAAGGATAAGTAATGACAGTGTACCTTAGATTTAAAAATAGCCAGAGATTTTGATGATCTAATAGAGAAAGGGAGTCCATTCCATTAATAACTTAACTAACTATAAAGCAGGTTCTATGCTCAGGTCCGCCCGACCCGAGACGCCGAGACCCCGGATTCAGAGCCGGTGCTGGGGTAAACATTGTGTTTCGAGCTGAGGTAGTATAGACTCTTCAGAATTCGTGCTCACTGAATTCCTAAAGAGTTGTGAGCAAATAAAGTTGAAAATGCATTTCATCGGTGCGCTCAATCTTTTGAACTGCATAGGTATGTTTACTTTTCTATCCACGTAAGAGGTTTTAAATTTACTAAGGGTAAGTTAATACGTTTAACCTGCTTCTAACCTGTGTATTACAAGTATGTAAAAGACATAAACTTAATATAATTAATATAATCAGGCGTTACTTTGCGGAAATCCATATTATTATGACAAACAACTAGATATTTTCATTGTTTGTCATAGACATAAACTTCTCAAACATCAGGCCCCTTTATTTGTGAAAACCCCACATAGTTATTGATGCGTGCGAAAGGTAACTAATATATATAACTTTACAATATCTAGGAAGAATTCAGGAAGTAAATGTGAAAACCTTGTGGTGCCGTCTATGTTTACGATTTTATTTGAGCACTAGCTGACCCGGTGTCCACTTCGTTGGGCGGTAATTTATAGCCTATGACACTCACAAATACTGTGGCTTTTTATTAGTAAGGGAATTTTGGAATCGGACGTTATTTCTCCGGAACTGTTTACGACAGCTTTGGAAAATGCCTTCAAGCTCCTGGAATGTAAAGGCATCAATATTAACGGCGAATACATGACTCACCTTCGGTTTGCCGACGATATTGTGGTCATGGTAAAGTCGATAGAAGAGCTCAGCACGATGCTCGAAGCCCTCAATCGAGTCTCCCAACGGGTAGCCCTAAAAATGAACATGGATAAGACGAAAGTTATGTCTAATATCTGTGTAAGTAACGAAATATTGTGAATAAAATACAAATAAAATACTCTGATTATAAAAACTAGATACAGACGACAGTGGATGAGACTTGTACAGGACCGTTTACGTTGGCGTGCTGAAGAGGAGGCCTATACCCAGCAGTGGGTGTCAACGGGCTGATATGATGATGATGATAAAAACAGTTTTTCAGCAATCCAACGCCCTCCCAAAGCCCCAGTCATCATAAGTAATATTTATTACGTTCTCAGCGGCCTAGTCATTACCATCGTTTCTTCGACAATGGTGTTGCAAGCTGAATAGAGATACGTTCTCATATGTTTTTGTGGTGCGGTAATCGGGAGGGGCAAAAACAGGATCAATGGGGCGGATACTCACGCTGCGTAATATATTAAGGGACAGGTCAGCTAGATAAGAGACTTTGGATCAGTTTTATTAATAAGCTAATGTTACTGTTATGCTGCCGTTTTTTTTTTATATAATAAGAAAACAATGATGAGGTATTACGAATCGGTAGCATCAAAATTACCTATTTTGTCAAAAACCGCAGTGGCCGTGGGGTTGCTGGTAGTGGAATGTTAGCTCTCCTATCATGCCCCTGAATGAAGTAAGAATCTGCCAAGAGATACGTTCGGAAGATATGTAGCAGCGTCATCCCGTGTATCACACGTCAACGCTCGCCAACCCACCTGTCAAGCGTGGTGAGCACCGAAACAACTGAATAAATGTTTAAATGAAATGATCCGTCTTCAGCACTTATAAAAGAAAAAAGTATTTTATTCTAAACCTAACAGATGGAGATGGTGATTAAAAACAATCACATTTTATATTGTGTTTCCTACCAGTATTGAAAATTAACGCCATCGATGTTCGAGGGACTATATTTGAAGTTTTTACTTTATAATGAAAACGCCTCATTGTAGATTTTTTTTTATCCTTGGAAATATTCTGTGCAATAACTCGCCCAGAATTCTAAATGACTTCCCGCCAATTTTACACTCTCTCTCTACCATAGATACTGATACAACTCATAAACATCATCTTCTCTTTGACATGCCAACAGTGGTTTCAGTATTCTGACCTGTGATTCTGACTTTGACATTTGAATGCACCTATAGCTTGAGATCGCTATCACGACACCTGTCTTTATTTTTCACTATCGCGCCGTGCATAATTTTGAAACTGTTTGTACCTCAGTCTGTACCGTGAACCAGCTACGTGAAGTTTGCAGTAGTATTCCTAGGTATTCCTACACCAAAAAGGAATAAATTGCCATTAAAAAAGTCCCCTCTTGGCGGGACGTCACCTTAAGCAAGTAGTTTTGTTTCACCATTGCAACATTAAGGTTTTATTCTGATTTAAATACTAAAGATAACACATACACAAGTCGTTTTCTTTCTATACGATAGCTGTAACGAAACTCGTTACAGCTTAATTATCTTGTTACACAATAATTTGTAATTCCACTTATTCGTTTACACTCGCAAGTACATCGAAATGGGCACAATATGTAGGTACCTAACGTAATACGCTCATTCTCCTTTTTACGGTTCTCGCAATCGTAAACGTGTAAGCCAGTGCATGCTACTCGTGAAAACTTCTCGTAAAAATGATAGCCTCGAAACGGACGTAAAATGAAGGCAGAATATCGATAGCTTGATATGCAAATGAGGGTGGTAACGATTCTCGTTTACTGATATTTTTTTACGCGAAATATGCTGTTGCAAATATTCGACACCATGTTCCTGCGGCCTCGCGGGTTCTACTCAAATAAATATCAAAATGTATGTGGTAGTTTAAACGTCGTTTAGTGGAAAACATTTTGGAGAACTTTATTTTATAGAGAACATAACAAAAGCTGTGTGAAGCTCTTATCAAAAATAATGGTAAGTTAACCCCGTGGCATCGACGTAGTTCTCAGGTGAGTTACCTCTTGTATACAGAGACCAGACCCTCAAATCAGAAGCCGGTAACCAATAATACCTACATACGTACATATATTTTGAAATAACAATAGTAGCTACCTGTTCTAAATTTTAAAAAGATTATTGTCTTGAACTGCCCATCTAACTGTCCATACAAAGAACTTTGACTTTGTAAAGTTTTTCTCACCTCCACCTTCAATTGTCTTTTTCACAGAAGACGCAACGTTTTGCCTTTCTCACGACTTTTTCTGTCGTTAACAACGTATCTTCCGTTAGATAATCACTTTCTTCTCAAGGTCAAAGATCTTCCATGTCATTGATACGGCCTAATCTGTTAGCATCATCATCTCCCTGCCCTACGCTAGGTGGGGTGGTAGGTGGGTCGTATATTATCCTACGCTAGGTGGGGTCGGCACAACATGTTTTCCTTCTCCACTATCCTCTCGTTACTTCACTACTCACTACTTTCTTTCTAAATAAGAATTAAAAAAGACGATTTCCCGAATTTTCCCCTTCCAAAACGACTTGTTTTCAAGAGGTCATTCCCCCCATTGGGTAAGTACACATGTTATAATACACCCTGTATTGTTATTTGTTAAATGTTTAAGTAGGGAATTTGCATCTATCAGGATGATTTGTTATAGATGATTTAAGTATACAGCTTCAGCAACTTAGATGGATTAGGCTTGCCCAGCACCTATACCATCCTCTCAGCTTAGTCAGCTATAGATATTAGAAAATGCTTTATTTCACACCTTAAAATATACAAATACAAAATTAACAACTAAATAAACACTGAACATAAAGTGACAATAGGCGGTCTTATCGCTAAAGAGCGATATCTACCAGACAATATTGGGATGGATTGGATAATTATATGCAACATGGATTTCTATCGATAAAAGATGTAAGTAGGTACATACGGTTTATTGGTATATTGAATATACTATAATATTATACCATACAAAATATAATTAAAATATACATACATAAGTACTTGATAAACAAAAAACACGACTGTTAAATAATATACTAAAATACTTATACGTAACAAATATATACAATGGTGACAACGAATCAAGCAGTTAGTGACAACAGTTCCATAATCATGGACTTGAAAATAGGAAGAGATGGAGCACGCCTAATGTATACAGGCAAGGCGTTCCACAGGGTAGTTTTCTAACAGCCTGGACAGTAAAAATTTTGTGGTATAAGAAATGTCTCAGAAGAACGAAGAGATCGAGAGTGGGAAAAGTGAAGAAAATTAAATGGTTCTTGAGATAAAGAGAAGCGGATGGGGTAAAATGAATATTGTAAAGTTAAAATATAGAGGAAAGAACAGGTCAATAACTCAATACGTCTGAAGCTAACTAAGCCGCGGGTTTCCTCACGATGTTTCCTTCACCGTTAAAGCAAGTGTGCATTATACATTTTTCTAGAAATTTTAACGCTTTGGTTAATCTGTAATGTAGTTATCATTTTATTACGAGTATAATAAACACATTTTAATTTGACGAGTCGAAAACGGGTTATGTGTACTAGTATTGTTTCCATCTGTTGTCTGACTTTTGGATTAAAATCCAAAAATCTACCGATTATAATCGAAAACATGAAAGAAAGAATACTACAAAGTGAACTACTAACAACAAGTATAGATATAGATAATTTATAATGTTATGGAACATAATTAGAAGGTGTGTGAATAGAAATTGAACGCTTTTTTGCTCTAATTATAGAAATATATTTAGAGCGAAAAGGCGCTCAATTTAAAAATCCATTATAAACAGTTTATAGGTGTTACGTCGTATGTTTTAAAACTACATTATGTATAGAACTATACTATACAAACTATCAATTCCTTAATAATCATAAAATAATCCGTTGATGACAAAAGCTTAACTTAAAAAAAACTTTTATGGGAAGCATTTTTATTAACTGTGTAGTAGAATCCGAGCGAAATACATTTTAATAATTTTCAAATAACCTAAAATTTATGAAAATTAGTCAAAATTTATTACTTATTTAATCAATCTGGTTAACTCTAATTAAAATATCAAATCATCATCTGCATCCAAAGACCGATTACGCCCACTGCTGGGTTTAGGCCTCCATTAGTTTGTACCATCCGCCACGATCCTCCGCGAGTGCGATGGAAATTGCAGATGGCAAATGGAAATAGCCAGACACTCGTCGCATAGAAATATCTACTCAGTCCTACTAACTTGAATGTGGCCCGTTCTTTACGAAACTAATTAGCTAATGCCACTTCAGTAATTACAAGTAGCTGTTGTGTACACCGCATTTGTATACAAAAGTGCATTACTAGATTGACTTTACAATCCATTTGCGTTTAATATTTTGTTCTGCGGTAGGAATTACTACTTCACGCAGAAAATGGTTTTCGTAATATCCCCTTCAAACTGTCAAATAAAACACAATACCTACATAGTTTTTTAATTAATTTGAGCACTAAATGTCTGATATATGTCTAAGGTATGTTATTCAAATCGTTTGTGAGTTGCAACCAAACTGAACAATTTAAAATATCAATTATTTTGCGAAAAGGAACTCTCCCGAAACACTTCCATATTAAAATAAGTTAAGAGCACTCGAGCGATCTATTTTCCTTTTAAAAGTGTGCAGTTTCATTTAAGAGGATTCAAATACTTTTCAGAGCTAGGTAGGTACATTCATTCATAATATACCTACTAACGTATTCAAAAAAGTAAGGTTATTAAACATACCTAAGTGTTTTAGAATAGAAATGTTTTGAAAAACGTTTTATATGCCTATGCAATGAGGCATTTTCATTAAAAAGTAAAATCTTCAAGAATAGTTACCTAGAACCATAGAGATGGTATTAGCGTTATTTTACTGGTAGGAATCACAATATGACAATGACAGAATTGTGAATCACAACTTTGCTATCTCCGCTTGCCGCCTCCATCTAAGTACCTACCTATAAGGTTCAGTAGTAGTTACATTTTTACTGAAAACATCTTGAAAGTTTTGCTAGGCATAGTTATACATACAAAAACCGTCATTTCTATTTCCAGTTTCAATCGTATCCTGGGCGGCTGCTCAGAACGGGCGAGGGTCACCTTCTCATCAGCACAACGGCCACGGATGGGATATCCGACTGGCGGTGCCGGGGGAACCTGGGAATGACTACCCAACCCTGGGGAATATACCAAGGACTCACTTCTCATGTGCCGGGAAAGAACCAGGCAGGTTATTTCATTATTTTTAACCGACTTCAAAAAGAATAATCATGTTTCAAAGGTGGACCCATTTTTTTCAAAACTTGATTCTGATGATACCATGTATCCATGGTAAATAGAGGGAAACACTCAAATGGGCGTAAATATAGCGGTTTGGGTGTTTTTAGCAACAAATCTGGGATTTTATCATTTTAAAATAGGTGTCATTATAAAGAACTGTTCATATTATTATTATTAAATGACGCTGACAAACTTGGAGCTTGGACTTTTGAATGTTGGTCAGAGTTATAGTTAGGTAGTTAGTTAGTTCATACTGTTCTTATATTTTTAGTTAATAGTTTATACTTATAATATACTGTACGCAGCCTACCATTTTGCGTTCAGGTGAACTGCGAGAGACACAAAAATGTATAGATGATGTCAACTTGGAGAACTATGACGAGGCCTACGTTCATCAGTGGACATCCTACAGTTGAGGTGATGATGATGATGGTGCGAATGATGACGATGAATATATCATCTTCAGTATGGATTGCGTAACATTGGAGCACTTCTAAATAACGGCTCTTGATCGGCTTAAAATGTCTAAAGACTTAAAATAAGAATTTTTGAATGGTCGTTTTAAAAATTGTAGGTACACCTGTTATTAAAATATTTGGAATAAAATATTTGTTTTTATTAACCCTTGAAATAGTAAAACTGTTTTGAGAGACTCTGTATAATCAATGTCTTATGTATTGCTTTCAGGTTACTACGCAGATGTGGAAGCAGGCTGCCAGGTCTTCAGAATATGCACAATAGGATCCACCTATGGCTTCCAATCTTTTCTCTGCCCCAACGGAACACTTTTTAACCAAGATGTATTCGTGTGCGACTGGTGGATGAACGTCAAGTGCCGGCCTGCAGAGAGACTGACCAACACCAATGACAAGTTTGGAAACCTCAGACTAGGGCCACAGCTCATGAAAGATGTAAAGAAGATGTTAACGCACACCATGAGGAATCCTTACGACAAAAACGCTATGAAAGGCAATCTCATCGTCATGCAAGAGTACAAACCGCCTGCTGGACAGCTTTTCCCTAATGGCGCTCTCAAAGCAGGCCCCGAAAGGACACCAAGCAATGTCTACGTGCCTGCGAAGCAAATCTTACAGCCAAACTTCAATCCGAACTATAATTTTGATAATACCTATGCAGCATCAACGCCGGATACAAAATACATCCCAGCTGGCTTCACCAGTCAGCTACAACCCTCAGATGCTGAAGTGTTTCAAAGACAAAGAGCTCAAAGTGCTCAGTTTGTACAAAATAATAGAATACAGACCACACCAACAACACAATTTATACAGCAACCTAACCGAATAACAACTGGACAACAACCAAATCATAATTACAACCAAATAAACTCACAATATATCCAAAGAAATGCAGCAAATATATTATCAGCAAACGGATACAACTACCAACAGGGACAACTAAACCGACAACAGGCACAATACACAGATCCTAGGAAACCTACCCAATTCAACAGTGGTAAACAAAGAGAGATTGTTCCGAATGCAAAACAACAATACAATGACAAACAGCCATACACTTACAGACAACCTACTCCAACACTACCCAATATCCTAGACGTTAATAAAGAACTCAAACAGAATTTGGTAAGTCCCGTACCCACTGTAATAACAAAACAACTAACCTATAGTAAACTCTTGCAAGAACCAAAACCTGGAAGACCAAAATCCCGCATAACTGTAAAGACGTGGGTAGTGAAACCTAAATCTGGAAAATTAATAGCTGAACCCACTCCATACACCTATAACAGACCTACTCAAACTCCGGCTGAACGACTTGTAGAGGAGTCATCTGCCTATGTGTATACTCGTCCAACATCCCCTCCCCAACAGGCAAGACTTATCACACAAGAGGGTCCAACCCCATATGTGTACGAACGTCCTACTACCCCACCACCAGAATTAAAACGAATAGTAGCAGAGGACAGTCCTGAACCATATGTATACAATCGTCCCACAACACCTCCGCCAGCGAGGATAATAGCTAACGATGAACCCCAGCCATACGTGTATAATAGACACACTGTTGCAGCAAAGCAAGTGGTGACCCGAAGAGATCCTCCTCCACGAGCTTACATACCTCCAGCACCAACGCAACCCCCTACACAACCTCCAACACAAGCAGCAAAAATCCTCTTACCTACAACATTCAAGCCTTCCTCTCGATTCTACTTACCACCTCCTCCAACCGAAAATGCTCCAATTTTGTCACGATATCCAGCTTTATTGCAACAGGACCCCTTTCAGAGCGCTCAACTTAGGGCAGCTCCTTCGACACCCTCTCCTCTTTACTCATCCTCTAACAATGCAAATACTGAAGTCCTGTCATATTCTGTGGTAAAACAGCCTGTTAACAGAAACCTAACATTCACTGATATACTTACCAAAGAAAAGCTAGATCTAACAGTTAATGATATTGTCAAAGATACAGGAAATATTCTACAAACCGCAGCTCCACCTCGATTTGGTCAGTATGTGCAAGGTTCTGTAAACGAACCCGATAGTAATTACTTACCTGCAGAGATGGAAAGTGGGGAAGACCTCACATCACAAGCTCCCTCATCTACAAGTGCCTCCAAAAGTGCTAGACTTATTGCAGAACCAGCTAGGAACTTAGAACCTCCCACAGAAAGCTTCAATAATAATCAAAACTATAATCAACTTTCCAATTTGCCATTTTACAAAGAAACATCTGTACCAAACACGATAGAGCGAACAGTGTCTTTAAAAATAACCCTTCCCGAAAGAATTGCTTCCTACATTTTCAGGGGAGGTAACACAACAGATTATGATAACCTGGAAATCTTAAACACTGGAAGCAGCAACTACTTAGTTTTGTCTAATAACATGCTAAACCAAGGCGGTAACTTCATTCCCATCGGTAAAATATCAGGAAATAAAAATTCTAATGTTTCTGATTCACAGGCACTGGTGTTTTCATTTCTGGCCGATTCTCTCAATGCAGCCAAAAAATACTCCAACATTGTAAAACAAGACGTCACATCAACGACTCAAGCAACACAAATTCAAAATCTCAACAACGAAGATTTATCACACATTGCAAATAAGGTATCCCAGTTGACATCATCGCAATACTCCAACAACAAATCTCCCAACACGGCAGCTCTTATTCAAACCACAACAGGCACAAGTCAATCCAATCAGTTTGTAGGTAACTCAAACAATGCACAAGGTTCCTCTCAAATACAATCGGCTCAATACAACATAGCACCGTCTCTACAAACACAAGAACAGCTTTACTCAACACCCCATCAAAGAGAGAACAATGCCCTAAACGCCAATTTGTTAGACTCTCCCCAAAACGCGGTATACAGCGGTCAGTTGTACCAATTACCCGTCCCAGAAGTAACCAACCAGATTTACAACCGACCGCAATCAGGAAACCTCGCCCAAACTAACCAGAAGAAAATTACCAGCTCACCGCAAGTTACAAGTCAAAATAACTTGCCAAACAATAACTTAGTAAAACAATCAAGCAGTGAAGTTGAGATCGTCCAATCGAAAACTTTGCCGATTACTGCTGCTAAGCTTCAATTGCCGCCAAGTAATGAGCCCGAATCATTTTATAGCCAGGAAAGTTTGAACAGCTTGTTAAACAGTGACAATGGGATTTCTGCGCACCTTCAAGATAAGATCGTTGGAGTGTTGCCGCATCCCTTAGAGGACGACAAGCTCGTGACTTACGAGAAAGACCAGTCCTACTATTTATTCACGAAGTTAGATAACAGTGGACAGGTCCCCAGCGCCAATACCGCAAACAATATTGTCGCCAGCCAGAATACAAAATCGTCTCGAGGGAGCATTCCCAGCGTTATAACGTTCCAGTTCGTCCCGTCAGTTAGTTATCAACTGGAGGACGAGAAAGAACAACAGAAATTGCTGAACTCGTTCCACATAGACGAGTTCGGTGCGCCCAGGGATGCAGTAAAGGCTAATTTAGTTCAAGAAACGAATCAGCGACCCACATTGGTATCGAATGTTGATTTTACTGTAGAACATCCTCCATCGGGGAAGCTTGTAAATCAGCTGTATAATGGACCTTCATCATATTTGGCTCCGCAGGGGTCTATAGGGACATTGGCGAGGCAAACGTCGATACCAAATAATTTAAGTTCTAGGTTAGAGCAGTTAGATGACAAGTCAAACGGATACCCGAGGTTAGCGCCGGTTCGTAGGTTTGTCTACTAGTTTTTACTATATTTGATTAGGGTTTCGATTTATTGTAAGTTTGTAAGTACCTGAATACGTATATACCTTCCTGATATTTCAGTTACAGTTACCGTTGATTTTAAGATAACTTAATCGTAGTTTTTTATTACCTAAATACATGTCGGTGAATGCCAATTGAATGAAGTGTAAAATAAATAACATAAATGGATTTTATTATTTATCCCAGTTGACTTTAGTCTATAAGTTCATCAACGTTAGCCTAAATTATAATAGGTACTTAAGTAAAATAAAATCAAAACCTAAATGGCTGCTTATTTTATACTCAAATCAAATCAAATGAAATAATTTATTTATTAAAAACTTATCAACATACTTATTACATATTTACCGCAACTTTCAAGACCTTATTTCCCGTGCTAGTAAAAACAGTGTAAGGTAAGGTCTGTCAAACTACGTGCACATAATAAAAATACATCACAAGATCGTAGATACAATAGATACCTAATATACACTTAGTTAGGTCATCAGATTAGACACGTCGCCGATGTGAGTACAATCTCGACGACTCTCGACGGTAGCAATCTTTTCGTTCAATCTTGTCTCTGTTAATTTGTGCTTACCTACCCATGTATTTGTGTCTAATAGGTAGGTACACTTAATTCCATAGGTATGTAAGAACTTTCATCATTATTGCAAATTAAGACCGCCCCGCGCCATAAGCAACTATTTCATACAGATAATAAAGTTTTTATGCTCAATACTAACATAAAAATCAAAGGATCTAGGCACTTAGAATTACAAAGGTGCATGTACCTACTTACTTAATTAGCTAAAGCCAAGGATTTAAAATCTTTGAGTATTCCTTTTTATAATTTTACTAGCTTTTGCCCGCGACTTCGTCCGCGTGGTATGACGCTAGTGACCTTTTTCACGCAGAGCCACTTTGATTCGAAATTATAAATCCCATTTATTCCCTATCCCGTGGGAATTTTGAAAAATCCTTTCTTAGTGCACCTCTAGGATACTCAAGCTATACTTATGTGTGCCAAATTTCAAGTCTTTAAGTCCAGTGGTTTAGGCTGTGCGTTGATATAATCAGTCAGTCAGTCAGTGAGTCAGTCAGGACTTTGAATTTTATATATATATATATAGATTATTTACAGCCGTAAAACGTCCACTACTGAACACAGGCCTCCCTCATGAATCTCCATGAGGGGTAGTTGCCATCCATACCTACTCATCACGCTTGGCAGGTGGATTGGCGGGCGCAGTAGGTACCTATGAGATGTTGATACATGAAAAGACACTACTGCCCATTTTCCGGAGGTATTTAGCAGGCTTAATTATGGATATGAGAGAAGGGGTAACATTCTACTGCAGGCACCCTACAGCAACAAACGAATAGGTATTGTTTTTATTCACATGTGGTCTAAGTTTTTTATTATGATTATAATAAGTGTTACTCGTAAGCAAAATAAAGGTATTTATTTTAGATACCTATATTTTTTTAAGACTTAGGTTGCGAGTAGAGGCATATTTTAACTGAAAATTACACACAGCTGCAACAGGAACATAATTAAAAAAAGATCAGTCACACATCTTAAATCTGTATCTTAGCGCCATCTAATGGCAAGTAGCAAGACCGCAATTTTGAAATATTAATCTACGGTCATAGATGGCGCTATCTGACCGTGTAGAAATGATGGTTTTAACAAGTATAAAAATAATTCTAAGAGTTTTATGGTTGGAGGAAAACCTTGAAACTAGTTTAACAAAATAAGTCAAAGTACAAAATAAGTCAAAGAGCGTGAAAATATAATTTTTAAAGTACCTATTCAAATAGTTTATTATCTGCAATTATTAACAGTAAGTTGGCTACTGTAAAGTGGCTCTTAGTTTGTCTATGGTTTTGTTCGAACAAAATGGCGCAAATTTCAAATTTCTTGCCAAAACAAAACAAAGTTGTTTGTTGTCATGGCACCAGGCAAAGAAATTAGATTTTATACTGAAATAGTGTATCAAATGTGCTAGTGAATAGTTTGATTGATCAATTTGGTAAGATATGAGTCGCACGCTAAGTTATGTGCACATTACGTTGTAAGTGATTAGTGAAAAAACCGGGGGTGTAAGTAAGCACATCTTTCTTTATGAAATACTTTTCTTTTTCCTATGCTATTGGCATAGAGTGGTCATATTTAAACGTTAGCCTTAGTTTCTCGAGTCCGTTATAGTTATAATTTCTTGCCAAGGAGAATTTTATGTCTTCATGAAACGAAGGCCAGTAGTTTCAAGCTAGTTAGCAAAAACCAGTTCATACTATAAATTTCAGAAAATGGAGTCACAACATCTATCCGAGTCCAATATCATAGAAGATCCAGCTTACTTGGACTTCAACATATATGCTGACCCCCGAGCTGTATGGTTCAAAGAGCGGATCCTCTCATTCATCGGTATGGATGATGATGATCTGTTCTACAACATGCTTGAAGGTGAAGCTCGGAGCAAATTCAGTCAGTTTGTGCTGGCCCCGCTGCAGCCTAATGAGCTATCTTTGGACAAAAGGACATTTTATGTTGCTAAGATCATTGTGGATAAACTTATTCATGAGGACAAGGAGTTTACTGAGTGGAGTAAGTATTTTCTCAAATACCTAATAGATTTTTTTATGAAGATTCAACTATGGAATTACAAAAAAAAACAATATTTATTATTTAGCTTAAATTGTTCCGCTGCTGGGCAAAGCCTTCCTCGAGTTCTTAAATTCATCCCTATCAGAAGTAGGGTCCCACATATCTTCTCAGAAGGTTTCTTGATTGCCATGCCATTCATATCAATATTATAAAGCTAAAACTTTGTTTTGGCATCCTTATGGTATTTTATGTGTGAAGAGTCATTTACAAAATATTACATTCATGTTGATAAAATACTTAAATTCTATATAAGCCAATCTGGCCTGTTTGAGATAATTAATTGACTACACAACTACAGTAGGATTGCTTTTGGTTTATATTGGGTTTGTTTAATTATTAAAAGTGGTAGTTCCTTTGAAAAGTTGGCTATAAGTTTCAAAATTGGGTATTTCGCTACCATGGAAACCACATTTGCTTTCTATGCAACCAGTCATGTAGCCCACAGTATTTAATGGTATTATGATAGTCCTTTACTTTAAGATGTTTATTGAATGGAATAAATAAACAAATAGACCTTTGAGGAGAAGCATTGATGATGATGATGATGGTTCCCTAACCCATATAAGTAATGTTTAGGTAAAGTAGGTAAGTTTGGTAAAATCATTTTTGCAGCAACATAATTTGGCATTATAGCATGCAATATATCATAGCATGGCCCGCTCCATGGCTCTTTGAGCAACCCTTATGGTGTACACATGCTCATTTGTAAGAGGCCATGTTTCGGATCCATAAGTGAGAATATCCATATTCTGTGCATAGGTGAACTTAATGCTAAGTAGCATTTTCTTCCAGCTAACCTGCTTGTGATATGGACTAGATAAGTGCACAAAATTTAGAAAGAGATACTTGATTAATAGTTATATTGTACTAGCCAGGGTATACCTACCTAGATATTATTTTATTAGTAGGTAGGTACTTATATACCTAGATTGTACATCATATAAGCAGAAAACACAAACAGATAAGAAATACCTAATAATCTCTAAAAATTACAAATAATGAGATACAATGGGCGGGTCCTATCGCTGAAAGCAATCTGCCAGGCGGGGCATCATCACTAAAGACCTTAACTTTTTTTTTAGGAATATTACCCCCGCCTCCGCCGCCGCCGCCCCAAGCGAAGAAGGGCAAAAAGGGCAAGGGTGCTCCCCCAAAACCCCCCGATGATGATGATGCCAATAAAAAGAAGAAGGGCGCTAAAACTGCAAAAAGTAACATAAAAGCCATGAATTCTATGAAAGGTATTTTTGATAAAAAATCATTTTACTAATGACATCTTTTTGTTTTTGCTCACATGGAAAAGGGGGTAAGTAAAGCGGCCTTATTTTTATATAAATTAAGTAAATAAGGAGTCCGCGATCATATTTCTTCGGTATTAAAATATATTATACGTTTTTCAGGTGTCGAAGATGAACCGGAGGAAGGTATGTACTAAATGCATGTATTAACTATGTATGTATTAACTATGTATGTATTTAATACAACTTAATAGTATATACAGTTAAAGAGCCGTGGTATGCACTTCCGACTTTCGATCCGAAATTCGATCCTTGATTAAAAAGGGAAAAAAAAATCTACAGTTTACACAAGAATGACAAATAATTTTACGGTTCTATTTAATAATGACTTGTTCTGAAAGTAGGTAGTGAGGTTTCCCTCCTAATTTACAAAAATTGGCTCTCAATACGCAGGTTTGATTCCCACAATCAGCATTACCTACAGCAGCACTTACTTTTGATCGCTAGTTTTCAATAGTGTTTTTGATTGGATCACCCATATCTATTGCAGTGCCGGACATGGAGCCCGAGGCGGCGGTGGCAGACGTGGCGCATGTACCTGAAAGCGAGGACGAGGCGAGACCCCAGGACTCCCATGTTGAGGAAGAGCAGCCAATCATCGCCAAGGACGACTACTCGTTTCCACCTCGTAAGATTTTCAACTCTAATGCTTTACAAGTAGAGCTGACGAAGTCTAATCCCTGAGGGGCCGGTGGCAGACGTGACGCATGTACCTGAAAGCGAGGACGAGGCGAGACCCCAGGACTCCCATGTTGAGGAAAAGCAGCCAATCATCGCCAAGGACGACTACTCGTTCCCACCTCGTAAGATTTTCAACTCTAATGCTTTACAAATAGAGCTGACGAAGTCTAGTCCCTGAGGGGCCGGTGGCAGACGTGACGCATGTACCTGAAAGCGAGGACGAGGCGAGACCCCAGGACTCCCATGTTGAAGAGGAGCAGCCGATCATCTGAATCTGCCAAGGGATACCTGCGGAAGATGGCAGCAGCGTCTTTCCGTGTATCAACATCTCGTACTGCGCTGGTCAACCCGCCTGCCAGGCGTGGGCGTGATCAGTACTTGGAGATTCATGAGGGAGGCCTATGCCCAGCCGTGGACGTTCTATCTGCGCTTATTGCGGTTAGAAGCGACCTGCATCCACAATGCATCCGTCGCCTGCTGTATTTTCATTGGGAAGACATTATACCTAGATAAAGTTTTAAAATATTTATATTAATATAAAGCATTACCTCAATTAAGGTTAAAAATTACTGTCTTTCAGCTCCCGAGGGCCTGGATCCCCTCGTAGACGGGTCACTGGAGTTCTATACTGTTGTTGTAAGGACTATTTTACTGCGCACCTTTTTATCTGTATTGCGATTCACCTTCTAACATCCTTATCAAAGTTTAGTAGATATATTCATAGTGTTATCTCTACCAACTAATGAAGCAGAGTGACTTTAAGGGCTACTTTGAAGTAACTCTGCTTCATTAGTTGGATATGTATGACGACATACACTAAAGTTGGCTTTACATCACTGTATAATGTAGCTATGCTGTAGTTTAAAGATTAAAACATATTTTGCTTTAAATAGCCTACTATAGGTAGGGTTTGTGTCAAATGACTATAACACTGATTTAGTTTAGGTACATGTGTATTGGTGTAAGACAATAGTGGGTAAACAATTAACATGCACGGAACTTAATATTACGACGCGACAAAATGTGACGACACGCGGAGCGCCGGTGCGCAGATACAGGTAGCACGTGCGTCGATCGCTGAGGTGTGTGCCGGACTCCCGGACTCCCTGGGCAAGCGTCGAAGCCTATACGAGCTTGTACGAGAGTAGACGAACAGGCAAACGGCGCTTGCGAGAGATGCGCGGAGTTGCAATATTCTTACGCGCTACATCCTCCCCCTCCAAGTCAGCAGAAGGCTCTGGCGCTGGCTTGGGATCCGGTAATTTACGGGGTCTACCTTTCTTCCTATTATGGACTGCAACGTCCGAATCACCTACGTACGGTGTTAGGAGACTGGCATGATACTTGCCTCGAGGGGCATCATCTTTATCAACGACTTCATACGTGGTTGGGGAAACAATTTTACTAATCCTATAAGGACCTTCGCGTCTCGGGGCAAACTTGCTGGTAAATCCTTTGGAGGCCTGACTAAGACGATGGCTTTCGACGAGCACGAGGTCACCCTCCTGGTGATTGGGACTGGGGCGTCGATTCTTGTCTGCAGCATCCTTACGGGCGTCCTGCTGACTTTCAACTCTCCACTTGGTCTCTTGCAGGCGCTGTACAAAGTCACGCAAGTAAGGTGTGATTTGAGGCACATAATTCTCTTGATCGACAATGGTGCGCAGGTCATGGGCCACATCTACTGGAGACCGGAACTCGCGGGCAAATGTAAGAAAAGCAGCTGAGTGTCCAGTGCCTTGGTTAGGTGCTGTATTTAGGGCGAAACGCACCGCAGGCAGCACCTCGGGCCAACGGCGATGCTCGGGATCAATCAGTATAGCCAACATTTTCTTCATTTCGCGGTTTTTTCTTTCCGCGGGATTGGCCTCAGGATGGTAAACTGGTATCAGACTTTGTGAAACACCTAGGACGAGCATCGCTTTTTGCATTACTGCTGACACAAACTGCGTCCCGTTGTCGGAGATCACTCTCCGAGGGAACCCATACCTCATAAATATTTCCTCAATTAATATTTTAGCACAATTTCCAGCATTGGCCTCAGCCAATGGAAACAACTCTACCCATCTGCTCGCAGTGTCCTCAATCAGAAGGATCCACTTCTCTCCCTGACTACCTTCAGGCAGAGGACCAAATAAATCCATTGCGAGGAGTTCAAATCGTTGCTGCGGGACCGGTGTTTGTAGAAGACCAGCCGGTTTAAGATTGGTAGCCTTAAATTTCTGACATAGGTCACATGTCTTCAGATATTTCGAGACGTATTGACGCATGTTGGGAAAGTAAAATCGCTCTTTGATCTTCTTCAAAGTACGCTCCAAACCCAAGTGTCCGGCTGTGGGCGCATCATGAAGTTCTTTCATGATCTCACGGCGCATGGACTCTGGTACGACCAGCTGGGGTTCCTCAGATTCTCCATCCGGATTGAAGCGAAAGAGAACACCTTGCGTCAAGTAATATCCACGATCTGTCCATCGAGCAGCAGCATCGTTATCTTCGAAGTCGGTAAGTATTTTCTTTATTTCAGGGTCTTCAAGCTGAGCAGCGCGCAACTCTTCTGAGCTACGGTGAGGTAAGTCAATGGAAACTGGACACAGATCACAGCTAGGAGTCTCATCCGTCGAGGACGTGCATACCGGACGACTGAGAGTGTCCGCCACAACATTAACTTTTCCCGGAGTATATTCAACATCTAGGTTAAAAGCTTGAATTTTCAGGGCCCAACGAGCTAGACGGCCACTTGGAGTCTTCAGAGATAACAGCCACTTCAGAGGTTGGTGATCAGTTGCAACGCGAACCTGAGCGCCTTCCAGGTAACCACGGAACTTATCAAGGGCCCATACCACGGCCAACGCTTCCCTCTCTGTCGTCGAATAATTTATCTCTGCCGACGTCAATAATCGGCTCGCATATTCAATGGGCTTCTCAGACTTCGGATCAGGACCTTGCATGAGCACCGCACCCAGCGCGTATGCACTGGCGTCCGTGCGCAGAATAAAGGGTTGCTCGAAGTCTGGCTGTCGCAGAATCGGACTTGTGGTAAGTCTCTGTTTGAGCTTGTTATATGCTTTGACCTCCGTTTCACCCCATTTCCAAGGTTTGTTTTTCTTCGTGAGGTCAGTTAACGGTTGAGCAACTTCAGAGAAGTGGGGGATAAATTTTCGAAACCATGCACAGGTTTGTAAAAAGGTTAGTAACTCTTTCAGATTAGTAGGAGGCACCATATCCACAACTGCTTGGACCTTCGTTGGGTCGGGCTCAATACCTTGGGCTGTAATTACGTGCCCTAGATAGGTAACTCTCTCTCTGGCAAAAACACACTTATCTCGATTTGCTTTGAGTTTAAATTGACGAAGACGATCGAATACCTGGTTGAGATCTCGTAAATGAGCATCCAGGTCAGCTGAAATAATCAGAATGTCATCTAAATATGCCACTACCTTTACATCTCCTAATCCAGCACGAAAGCGATCCATCAAACGCTGGAAAGTCGATGGCGAATTCTTCAAACCAAAAGGCATGCGCCGAAACTGGAATGTGCCAAATGGCGAGACAAATGCTGTCTTATGTCGGTCCTCAGGGGACACTTCTATCTGCCAGTAGCCAGATTTTAAATCGATGGTGGACATCACGCAATTACTTTTCGTGGTAGATAAGATGTCATCGATTAGAGGCAGCGGATATTTGTCCGTTCGCGTCACAGCGTTTAATTTCCTGTAATCGACGCAAAATCTGGTCTCACCATTTTTCTTAGGTACCAACACGATTGGAGAAGTCCATTCCGACTCAGCTTCTTCTATAATTTCCAATTCTAACATTTTGTCGATTTCTGCCTTTATTATCTCCTTCTTAGTGGGGTTCACCCGATAAGGTGGTGTAGAGATAGGCGTGGCGTTCCCTGTATCAATCCTGTGTAAAGCGAAGGGCGTCGGCCCTCCCCCTGCACTGAAGATATCAGTGTTTTCCTCTAGGAGTTCAGCCAACTTCTCTCTATCAGCTGGTGGCAGAAGAACACCCTCACACTCGCGTAGGCTAATCGCAGAACTTACCGCAATGCGGTCCTCGCGTTCATACTGAATGTCGTAAAACCCTAAAGAATGTAAGGAGTACTGATTCCTATCGAAATCAAGTATCATGCCAGCGTCCCGTATAAAATTCATCCCTAACAATGACTCGGTGGCGCCGGGCAAGACCATGAAGAGTGTTGATATTGCAACTCCCTGCACCTTTACATCAACTAAGGCTGTTTCGACTAACTGAACACGGTGGGAGCCATCCGCGAATTTTAACTCGGTTTTTACTTTCTTAAACACTTGGCCATTGGCCTGCAAAAGTTCGGATAGATTTTCACTAGCAACGGATTGTTTCGCTCCCGTATCTAACAACGCGGTTTTCACAACACCAAACACTTCTATATTTAATAACGGACGCACTCGCGGGTCCAACACTGTATTACACGCAGACACTGATTGTAACGAAGACGTTGTGGGCAGTGGCGCCGTGCGTTTTCCTTTACACACTGCGCAATTTGACCGTATTACACCGGGCGCACCGCATCCGAAACAAGTGACGGACGGGCGCTGCTCCGACTGTGCAGCATCTGGTTCACTTTTAACAGGTTCCGAAGTGACTTTACTTTTATTTGCTAATCTGCGGCAGTCATCTTTGATATGGCCGAACATCTTACAAAAGGAACATTTCGGTCTAGTCTTGCCTTGCGATGTTCTAACATTATTTTGCACCGCTGGGCCAGCAGCAGAAGACGACGAAGCATAGCCTGTAATCAATGGTGGTGACGGGGCAGTAGACGTAGGCGTATGGTTCTTTGCAGGTGCAGAAACGCATACTTCCTCGAGTACATCCTCCACTACTCGAGCCTGTTGGAGCAGCTCGGCGAACGAAGTGAAGGCACTCCTTACTACCCTCTCCCGTATCCTTCTATGGAGTAGTCCATACACCATATCAAGCTGAACTGGATTTTCAGGTAATGAGTTCGGCGGTAGCTGGGCGATTATGGCTCTTATGCGACACACGAATATATCAGTACGCTCTTCACCTTGCTCCCGACTGAAAATCTCTCTGTATACTCTGTGAGGTGGGAGACGCGGACCAAAGGTTTGCCGAAGTAAAGAAATAGCTTCTTGCCAACTCAATACGGAGTGCTTAACACCTTGCCACCAGGTGGCGGCAAAATCTGTGAGCAGCATTGGCAGTCCTCTCAGTGCGATATCATCATGAATGCCAACACAATCTTTATAAATTTGAACAGCGTCTATGAACGCCAATACATCGCCAGCACCATTATATCTCGCCGTACAATTAGAAAGATTTGCACTTACAGTCGTCGTCGGCGGTGGCGGCGCGCCCTGTGTAGGCGGCAGCGACCGCATGGCTTGTAGTAGGAATACCAGTTGTTGGTCCGTCATTACAACGGGTGCGGCTGACACTGGTGGCTGCGGCGCGGCGACGGGCGGAGCCTGCCCGTGCAGTGGCATCTGCGAGTACACAGGCAGCTCACGCCCGTACTGCGGTGGTGGAGCTGAGGCGCCGGCGGACGACGGTCGTCCAGCCAGCGGCGGCGTTGACGATCGCACGTCAACGATTTCACCATACGAAGTCGACGGCATCGCACCGTCAGACTGCTCACCAGCCAACGAGTACATCTCGGGTTGCTGTGTAGCACGTGACGCACTATTTGCACGCGACCTTGTAAGCACCATGTCTATAAATGCACAATACACCAAGTTCCGACACAACAATAGGTATTAGCGTACCTGGATAACTCAGGTCGTCACTAGAGTCCCACGACTGTTCGTACACAACGCAATAGGTACGTACCGTCCTATGGTAAACACTTGTCTCGTATATCTGAGACACTATACTAAAATAAACAAAGTTCTACGTAGGTACCTCAATGCTTTTTATTCTAAGCCGCAATGTTATAATATAAATAAACAAAGAGTCACCACACCGACACAGGTAGGTACACAAATGTTCGGGTTACGACTTGCAGCACGACTATTCTAGGTAATCTAAACTAGAATGAAAAAACGTGTTAGATCAAGTACGTAACAATTATAACAAAGTTGGTAAAAACACTAGGCACTTTGCCGGTAGATTGTTGTAACTAGGTGCACGACTGTTCTAGGAAGTAATATAAGCACTAGAACGACTAAACACGTGAAATAACTAGTTCGTAACACTAAATACACTACACCAAAAGTTCCGTGATTTTTGTTTTTTTATTGTGCATAAAACGTACCAACAGTGCGGGCGGCGGCGTAGTAGGTATATAACGTTACCCACGGACGCGAAGAAAACCCGCAAAAGTCACTGTTTTATCACTAAAACACTATGTTGAGTCTTACACAGTAACAGTCTTGTATAGTACACATGAAACTTCTAGATTTTAGACCGGTAACTAGGGAACACGGCCGTACGCTGGGCGCCAGATATAGGTAGGGTTTGTGTCAAATGACTATAACACTGATTTAGTTTAGGTACATGTGTATTGGTGTAAGACAATAGTGGGTAAACAATTAACATGCACGGAACTTAATATTACGACGCGACAAAATGTGACGACACGCGGAGCGCCGGTGCGCAGATACAGGTAGCACGTGCGTCGATCGCTGAGGTGTGTGCCGGACTCCCGGACTCCCTGGGCAAGCGTCGAAGCCTATACGAGCTTGTACGAGAGTAGACGAACAGGCAAACGGCGCTTGCGAGAGATGCGCGGAGTTGCAATATTCTTACGCGCTACACTACTATGATTAGAACAAAACACTATGTGATAATAGCTGGTGTCATTGTAGTTTCTAGCCTCAAATCTAATGAAGCATTTACTTAAGCCTGTTACCTACCAGATGGTTAATAGTATATTTGAATATTTTTTTTGTAAATACATACTTATCATAGGGAGGCCTTAACCCTGCTGTGGGAAACATCAGGTTTATAAATAAAATAAATAAATAATACTTATCATAGAAAACAGCCGTGGGGTGCCGGCAGTAGAATGTTACCCCTCCTCTCATGCCCATGGATGCAGTAAGAGCCTACTAAGGGATACTTCCGGAAGATGGGCAGCAGCGTCTTCCCGTGTTTAAACATCACAAACTGCGCTCGCCAACCCGCCTGCCAAGCGTGGTGAGTATGGCAACTACCCCTCATGGAGATCCATGAGGGAGGCCTGTGTTCAGTAGTGGACGTTTTACGGCTGGAATGATGATGATGATAGAAAACACCAAGACAAATATCTGCAGATAAAACAAACATTCTGTCCCCCGAAGGGGATCGAACTACTCGTAGCAACCGCCTACTTTCCAGTCGGCTATTGAAACAACTGCCACGGAGGTCGACATTTAGTATGGGACTATTGAAAATGATAAAAATATATTTTAAGACTGTTGAAGGTAAAGATTTCTACCGGCCAAGCAGTAATGCCGTGGGATGCCGGCAGTAGAATGTTACCCCTCCTCTCATGCCCGTGGATGCAGTAAGAGCCTGCTAAGGGATACCTCCGGGAGATGGGCAGCAGCGTCTTTCCGTGTATCAACATGTGCAACGTGCGCTCGCCAACCCGCCTGCCAAGCGTAGTGAGTATGGCAACTACCCCTCATGGAGATCCATGAGGGAAGCCTGTTCAGTAGTGGACTTTTTACGGCTGGAATGATGAAGCTGTAATGTTCTACATTGCTGTTCTCCGGTTTAAAGGGTAAGGGGGCCGGTGAAATTACGGGCACATGAGACCTTACAACTCTATGTCTCTAGGTGACGGGCGCAATGCAGTTCAGCGTTGGTCACGTCTGTAGTGAACGTGATTACCGCGTATTGTAGTGTTAGAGATAGGTAGACATCAGGTGGGCCGTCGGCTTGTCTCGTCATCTAGAAGTATAAAAAAAATAAGATGGTTATACAGTACCTTCAATCTTTCAGAGGTCGGTTCCACGCGTCATCCAGTACCCCAAGTTGCTACCAGTCTTCGGCGCATTCACACCGCAAGTGGCCCACCGCAACCGTCGCTACATCTACTTCGTGCGGCAGACCACGGACGGCGTGCCCTTGGCCGACAGCCCCGCTCACACTAAACTGATGATGTCGAAGTATCTCCTGGCCGGAATGACTAGCGGCAAAGTGCTTACTAGTCTGGGACAGCAGTTGAAAGAGGTATTTTTGATGATGCTGTTAAGGTTGAAAGTTAATTGTAGTTTTATTTGGCTACCTCGCAACCGTCGCTGCGTTTACTTCGTGCGACAGCCCCGCTAACACTAAACTGATGATGTCGAAGTATCTCCTGACTGGAATGACTAGTGGCAAAGTGCTTACTAGTCTGGGACAGCAGTTGAAAGAGGTATTTTTGATGATGCTGTTAAGGTTGAAAGTTAATTGTAGTTTTATTTGGCTACCTCGCAACCGTCGCTGCGTTTACTTCGTGCGACAGCCCCGCTAACACTAAACTGGTGATGTCGAAGTATCTCCTGGCTGGAATGACTAGTGGCAAAGTGCTTACTAGTCTGGGACAGCAGTTGAAAGAGGTATTTTTGATGATGCTGTTAAGGTTGAAAGTTAATTGTAGTTTTATTTGGCTTCCTCGCAACCGTCGCTGCGTTTACTTCGTGCGACAGCCCCGCTAACACTAAACTGATGATGGCGCAGTATCTCCTGGCTGGAATGACTAGTGGCAAAGTTATTGATATTGTGGTCAAGTCATCCAGGTGTGCGTCGAGTGCGTCTCTTCTATCGACGTCTTGGTCGTCTGCGAGATAGTAATGTATTTTTAATTCTACCTCTTCGAAATATACTCATTGCTTCTTCAACAATTGCGAGCAAAATGCTTCCTCTGCGAGAGTAAAAAAACGCATTTTAGGCCACCATCATGGACTTGGAGATCCAAGTATTGATCATAATTTTTTATAGCTAATTAACTACCTAGTTTATTTAGATATCACTGTATTATTTGAATAAACTTTAACCTATATACAAATGTTCACCAGGTTGTTATGTGACAACTAGGAACGCGAATATTATTGTACTAACTACCACTACTGCGATAAAAGAGATCAAACGAAAGTATGGTATGAAAAAGTTACTAGTCGTCTAGATGATCGCGGCGCGTGGCGTGACTGCTGTTTTTTATAGAAAATGGGTTCAATAAAGCGCCCTCGTCGTGATACTATTTTGATGCCTTGTGGCGCAATCAACTGTTGTTCTTTCCAGGCGTACATACCTCTCTTCACGAAGCAGTTCCGTGAGATAGCGGTTGCAGGCGCCGAGTCTAGTGCCGATATGCTCGAGCGGCAGGTGTCTTTCGCCGGGACCCACCATGACGCGGGCGAGAACACCTCGCAGGTACGCCTGCGCGTTCACTGCATTATCTCATTACCAATAAATTATGCTTAAGACATGTTATGTTTTACGCACAACACGCGTGTGTTGCGCTGGATATTTTTCAATAAGTATATTTAGACCCAAAATTACGAAAATGTAATGTATATTGGGTTTGCGGCGCCCGTACGCCAAAACTGTTAATTTTACGAAGAAAAGTTTTGACATAGATTGTAAAAAAAACAAGTTTATTTTGGTGGTATATTAATGCTTTTTTCGTAAAATTAGTCGGAAATATTATAAAAAAGATCTTTTTTAATGCACCATTTTGAGGTACGGAACCCCAAAATGGTGCATTAAAAAAGTTACAATCTACATATGTCAAACCTTTTCTTCGTGCCAATATACATCTACATTTTCGTAATTTTGGGTCTAAATATAGTGAAAAATTTCCAGCATTATTTTCTATATTTATTTACAATGAAGCAGAATTGAATTTGTTTGTAGGTGAACTATCTTAGACCATCGGACTATCGAAGAATGTCAAACATCGCGAGGGGGGAGAATGCTGAAAGAAGGTAACGCTTGCATCTAAATTTAATTTTATCTTACCTTCTTAATATTCTGACTACCTCCACCCACCTCCACTGCGCCATTGCCTCTAGAGACGGGCTTGATTCCCGCAGTGGAACAAATGTTTGGATGATCATTCATCATCATTTCAGCCATAAAACGTCCACTGATGAACACAGGCCTCCCTCATGGATCTCCATGAGGGGTAGTTGCCATACTCACCACGCTTGGCAGGCGGGTTGGTGAGCGCAGTATGGGATGTTGATAGCAGGCTCTTACTGCATCCATGGGTATGAGAGGAGGGGTATCATTCTACTGCCGGCACCCCACGGCGGATGTTTGGATGATCTGCAGATATTTGTTTAGAGGCTAGGTGTATTCAATGTTAATGATCATATCGTCTACCTTACCACCGTGCCATTTAAAGTATTCCATCAGGCATCTGGTGCGAAATGACTAGGATATTTTGTTAGTTGTTGCTAATGGTTGCTGGCAGACGCTGGATGCGGCAAGCCGAAGACAGGGTGAAGTGGCACAGATTTGGAGAGGCCTATAAAAGATCTTTATTATCAATCAGGCAACAATAGATTCTACGGCCCATAAAACTGATAGTATACATAATAATATAAACTTAAAAACTATACTACATAACGCAACTAAGAGCTCTTACACACGAGCGGCATGTTGCCAACGGCATAGGTAGCTGCAGCCGTCGACACACGTCGGCGGCAGCCGTCGACGCGCCAGCGGCAGCAGTCGAACTATAGCGACGTATTGACTGCTGCCGCCGACGCGTCGACGGCTGCCGTCGACACGTCAACGGATGCCGCCGACGCGTGTCGACGACTGCAGTTACCTATGCTGTTGGTAACATGCCACTCGTGTGTAAGAGCTCTAAGAGCTCTCAAAGTTCACAATGCCATTTATAACAAACTATTTTACAGAATGAAGAATATGAGATCGGAATCTCAATTTTCCTTGCGAAAGGCTGTACATCAAAACAGGGAACGAAAATGGTCCGAGATTTTGGTAAGCTATATTACTAAGCAAGCTGTCCCGGCCAACTTCGAATCACCTCACAATCAACTTAGTAGTGGACTGTGAGGTGATTCGAAGATCTACTACTGCTTTATTTTATTTTCTGCTACCACTACTTCTACTCTACTACTACTATTCTACTACTTTTTTTTTCTAAGAACCTTTTCCTGACATTAGACAACAAAAAAATAATTATAAAATTTGCTTTTGCTTCGGTTTTTCGAAAGTTATGCGCTGGCATACATTTTGGCGATTCATCTTGAGGGTTTCGTAGCACAACAAAAATTTACAGTTTCGCTTTGTTTGTCTTCAGAGAGAGACGCCAAATGAAATGTACAAAAAAAATAAAAAATAAAATATTTAGGCGTACCTCCCAATACACGTAAGATGGCGATAAACTTTTTTTCTTATCTTTCCCATCGTGTGGGGTACGTTGAATAGGTATTTTAAACCCATTCATGGTTTGCTAAGACAATTTTTCGATAGGTTTCCGTTTGCGAAATACCTAAGTTATTGTTTTCAAACGTAAGTACCTAACCCTCTAAAATTTTATCTGCTATCTTTGTTATAAATCTGAAAAAATCATGGATGTAGTTTTATACATAAACTTTCAAGGAGAACTGTAACAATTTTGCTATTAGCTTATTTAGCTTCGGAGAAATTGTCGCTCAAATAAGTGATAAGGTTTACCAAACATACTAGAATACTTTAATAATAGTACAAACACGAAGTTGCCCGGATCCACTTCTCTCGAGAACAAATTGTTCCCTGGACACATTCAGGGTGCCATCCGGTGATGCTTCGACAGCTAGGGCGAGAACGAGAGATCTTGGAGTGGTAATTCTGCAAAATATATATAAAAATTAAATAAAAAAAAAATGACCTCACAAAATTTTATAGATAGATAGATAGAAAACTCTTTATTGCACACCACATTAAAAGAACATAAACAATTTAGAAATAAGGTAAAAACAAAACAATAATAATAAATAATAATAATAATAATTTATAATAAATGATCTAAATAATTCTAGTCTCAAATCATAATTAATTTTATATCTACTATTGCAATTTGTTGCTATCAAAGTTACTATAAAAAAAGTGAACACCCTGAGTATTTCAAAATAATATGGCTGCCGATGGTGTGTTGTACACGTATCGGAATTGCGCATGTGTGCGTGCTGTTTAGGAGAGAACTTAAAAAAACCAAGATTTTCACAAAAATACTAAGTTATTATGGCATAATACCTATCTTTTATGAAAGAAGGTGAAATTATCTTCAAATTAACACTAAACATTCATGGATATAATTTGAAATGGTTAAAAAAATTAAGTATAAAACGTACGGTATCCTGCCGCTTGTACAGTAAAAGTTTGAAAAGCATATTTTATGGTATTTAGATATTCTAAGCTAATTTTCACAACGCACTCCTACTCTTAAAATATAAATATCATTAGAATGTATCTTTTACTTACCTTGAAAACGAAATTTTCTTGAGTTTTATGAACTTTTTTAAGCACCTCGCAACAAACTTGGAAACGCGGGAAGTGAAAAAGTTCGAATGAGTTTATTACATTTTTTTAGTCTATGAACGACTAGAAAAATGTCGGATAGGCTTCATTCTTTTATTATGTCACTGTCAAAATCAATAAAATCCACAGGTTCTTGTAAATTGTTTATATTTTCATCAAAAAAGTAAAGGCGAGCGCGTGGACACGGATCCGGGTTTAGACATACGGGCGCACAAAAAGTTCTGTCACGGATCCGGGTTTAGACACCCTAGAGGTTAAACCAAAAACTCAATGAAATATGTTTTGGTAAACGTAAAAAACCATGCACCAACTTTTACAACAGGTCTACGGTTGACTACGGAACCTAAACAGCGGCTGGCCCGTTGCACCTTGTCTGTTATTTTATTATATATATAAAATTCAAAGTCCTGACTGACTCACTGACTGACTGACTGACTGATATATCAACGCACAGCCTAAACCACTGGACCTAAAGACTTGAAAGGCACACATATACCTTGAGTATCCTAGAGGTGCACTAAGAATGGATTTTTCGAAATTCCCACTGGATAGGGAATAAATGGGATTTATATTTTCGAATCAAAGTGGCTCTGCGTGAAAAAGGGGATTTTACGTTTTATGACTTCCACGCGGACGAAGTCGCGGGCAAAAGCTAGTTATATATAATGGATAAGTATCCTCGGCGTCAAACGCATAGATCACGTCAGAAACACCGACCTACATGCAAAGACCGGCATTGCAGACGTAGGCATTAAGGCGGCCCGTCTGAAGTGGGATTGGGCAGGCCACGTGGCTCGAATGCACCCAGGACGTTAGACCAATCTTGTCACACATTGGGTGCCAGGCGAGCAACGCAGTCGCGGCAGACCCAGAAAGAGATGGCGAGATGTCCACGTGGCCGGTGGAGAGAAAAAGGGGAGACCTTTGCCCAACAGTGGGACAATTTAGGTTTCATATATAAGTTATGATATATAAGACTTAATATATATAGCTACAGAAAACCAGCGCAGTAACAGCTTGCTGAGCAATGCTATTCCTGCTTATGCTGAGTGAAGACCGATTTGTGCCAATGTAAACTTAAGATGATTATAATTTTATGTGTGTTATTATGACTTTGGTGCAAATAAACGGTTTCTTTCTTTATTTCTTTCTTTCTTTATATATAGATTACAATAAACAATTCGAACTATGAATATTTTGAAATCTATTAAAATATTTAACACTGATTTTCACAAAACACCCCATTTCAGTGAAGCTTATCGAAGCTGGTCGGACAGTCCTCAAGCTGAGATGAGGATGATGCTGAAAATGGGCATGGCATTTTTATTTGTAAATATGGCGATAACGCTAACATCTCTGGAACATTTCAGAAGGAAAAAGTATCACGTATGTCGCTATCTGAGCCGGATAAGCTGATAGGGACCGCGGACGAAGTCACGGCGGACATCGAAGAACTTGTCAGTATTGTCTACTGGTTAGTACAATAAGTATATGATGATAAAATAAAATAAATATTATAAAGAAAGAATTGTAGGTATCTTGTATCACAGATAATATAATACACTAGTACTTGTATGTTATATCATAAATTTAAGATTTACAAACAACTTATATATGCTAATTTTGAATTCAAGTTATAATCTATAAAACAGTTTTTACATGACGTTTTTATTACCATATTACCTTTAACTTTCCCTTGGAAAACGGAAGCTAACCAGCGCGTTTTCATCCGTGAATAGTGAAATACAACCATTTCCCATACAAACTGTTTCCCTATTTCGACCTCTTCAAGTTTTAATTTTAGCAACGAAAAGTATGTAAGTAAAGCCTATGTCTTTAAAGTAATCAGACATAAAAAGCGGTCAAGCCGTTTTGACGTAAAAACGGAACATACATAAAAACACAATTTAGCTTTTATATTATTTTTAGTCGGGATGAGCCTAGCAAGGAGCAAATTCGCTTCGTCTTAACATGTTGCTATTGCCGCGGACATGACCTTTAAAATACTGCATTCTCAAGCACCCATATCTTCGACAGGACAATCGAACACATAGAAGGGGACATACAACTCCCAATGCCGAATATACCAGCACTGTTGGAGGAGCAGCATAGCGGCCGGGTGGAGTTCATGGTGCCAGAACTTACGAAAAGTCTTGAAGAGGCTGTTATGATGTGGCAGTCCCATATTGACACCACTATCGCTGCGTGCTTGGGGAAAGTAAGTCTGCATAACTAAGACTTGGCGACTCATTAAGAGATTGGCGGAGACGTTGAAAGGTATTTGTAGAATCCCATAACATTTTTTGCTGAGTCTTTTGAGAAATATCACTGTATTGGAAGGCTCTTCTTGAGTTTTCCCGCGACCACATCCAGGTGCAATCCGGACGAAACGTCGAAGTAATAAAAATGAAGGCACTTTTCTAAGGATTTTCTGTTCTGTATTGTAAATTTTTGTATTCAACTTTGCTTACTATTAGGCTAAAATTTATTTTTATTTTAAACTGACTTGTCCAAGAACATGTAATTTGTGAAAAGATATGAGTAAATGAAATAAAAAGATATATCCAAGTTACGAGGGTTAAAAAAAAATCGGCCTAGCGCTCCAAGAAAAGGTTGGTTGCGCCCTCGCGCTTCGCTTGACTCGTTTTGGCGTGGGCACTTACCTGCCCCGAATATTTAACAAAGACATTGACTGTTGTGTTTTTATTTCATTTAGTTAAAAAAAATCGCCTAAGCGCTCCAAGAAAAGGTTGGTAGAGCCCTCGCCCCATATATTTAAGAAAAGCATTGACTGTTGGGTTTTGATTTCAATAGAATATCCCACTTTACAGAGTTTCATTTCAATTTCATTTATTTTCAGACCAGAGAAGGCGAAGGTCCCGTGGCTGAGTACAAATACTGGCGAGAAAGAGACGCCGAGATATCGCTCCTCGTTGAGCAACTGAAACAGCCGATGGTCGTCAAAATACTGGATCTGTTGCAGAAAGCTAATTCTTCTTATTTGGAAGTAAATTATATTCTCGATTATTCTATCGATTCCGATTGCCTCTTGCCCGTGGATGCAGTGAGGAACTACCAAGGTATACATCCGGAAGATGGGCAGCAGCATCTTTCCGTGTATTGACATCCCGTAATAAGGTCCGCCGATCCGCGTGGCGTGGCGAGTAATATAATATTGTGACGGGACGCTGCAGTGCTTACGACATTGTTATATGGATTAGGCTTGCCCAGCACCATACCTCTCCGCTCAGTCAGAGCAAAGAAGTTGAGTCGGAGGACATCTGAAGCTGGCAAAGTCAAACGAGCGTAATTTTTTAAGTTGTGAGTGTGAGTTGCGTAAAATGAGGCGTGGAATTTACGCTTCATTCGGTTTTATAACAAAGTTGTGCCATACGGCGAATTCAGTTAAACGTTAATAGACTCACACAAAATAACGCTCGTTTGACCTCAGCTTAAGTCGCATTATAACTTGAATACCTGTTGTAGATTTGGAGCTCAAAAACACTCCACAATCACAACAACCTACATACATTGTAACGTTACATTGATTGTTTCAGGGTTTTAAGAACTACAAGGAGAGACTATTGGATCAGTACAATCTAGCCGGTGACAACCTGAAGTTTTTATCAACACTTATGCGCTTCTTCACGGCAAGTACTTTATTTTTTACTATTAAACAATGGCTTCAGAATCAGAATCAGAAATATTTTTATTGTGGAACTGTTGTACAAAAGATATTACAAAATAGGTGCATGTTATTACAGCTTGTCAGTTCTGGACATACAATATTATTGGAGGTATCTAGCCTACTTTATGAATTACATACAAGTTAAAATTAATACATTAAATATGACATGTTTACATTGTAATACATTACATGAGTACAATGTAAATAAGTTGAGGATATTTAATAAATATAACACGGCTTACACCACGTACCTAACTAATTATCATCTTGCTGACGTTTCGTAGACCATTTAGAGGCCCTTCTTTATGAGCACCGCTAAACGACCTAAACGAGACAAGCCTTGAGATTGGGTTAAGTATGAATATGTCGAAGACCAAAGTAATGACCTAGCACCAAACGTCATATTACAGTCAACGGTGAAACAATGCACTATGTCCAGGATTACATCTACCTCGGCCAATTAGTTTATCTCCAGGCAGGCAGGCAAGACAGAGAAATCATACGTCGAACTGATAGTGCCTGGAGATGCTATTGGTCGATGAAGGACATCATGAAGACCTTCCAATTGAGACACAAACGCAAGATAATGGACATGTGCATTCTTCCCGTTCTTACCTATGGCTCACAAACTTGGTCTCTGACAGACATCCAAAAATACAAACTCAAGGTTTGTCAACGGGCGATGGAACGCAGCATTCTTGGAATTAAACTAACTGACCGCATAAAGAACACCACGCTGCGTTCTAAAACTAAGATCGCCGACGTAGGATTCAAGGCTGCTACACTGAAATGGGATTGGGCCGGCCACGTTTGCCGCATGCCGGCAGGTTGATTACGTATCTCGCGACAGGTTTTGCAACAGGCAATTGACAACAATATTGCTGTCAAATGTCAATTTTTGTATTAGAGTACAGCAAGGAATTGACATTTGACAGCAATATTGCTGTCAATTGCCTGTTGCAAAACCTGTCGCGAGTTACGTAATAACCCTGCCGACCAGCTGTGGGCTAAAATAACTACCAAATGGCGCCCGGACACAGCAAGAAGGCAGCGTGGCAGGCGCCGTAGACGGTGGCGCGATGAACTTGACCAGTTCCACAACCCATTGTATGTTATATTTGTCTCTTTGTGGAATTTATGTTATATGGTGAATGTACAATAAAGAGTTTATCTATCTATCTAACACATGGGAAGAATTAGCTGGGAATCAAAGCGACTGGAAGAAGTGGAGGGAGGCCTTTGCCCAACAGTGGGATGAATCGGGCTAATAGTAACAGCAGTAGTAACAATAACAGTATAATGTATTAAGTATAGCAGTCATCCTAGTACCTATAACACAAGCTCTACTATATTGGGGCGAATGGTGCTGTGTGAATTATTATTATTACTAGCCATTTTCATCCCACTGCAGGGCAAAGGCCTCCCTATCCCCCTTTCATTTATCCCGATACTGTGCTATTGAGGACCAACCTTGTAGAAACAAGTCAAGTTCGTCTCTCTGTGTGAATTGTCCGGCATTATTTATTTAAAAAATTCCCAGGTGATAGAAGACAACTCACCCCTCCAGCAAGTGATAGAGGTGCTCCCGGAGATGGTGGAGAGTGTGTACATGATGTGGGTCCTGTCCAAAGGGTACCGCACGGACGAGACCATGGTTCCGCTGTTGTCGCGGATCAGCTGGGCGCTGTGCGACAAGGCTGAGCGCTTTCTGAACGTTCACAAACTTTTCGAGTGAGTACCTATGTGACGTAGCTGAACTCTCGATGTTTACTGGCCCGAGATACTCTCCATCACAGACGGTTGTAATGAATCTTCCATTGAGAAAAAATCAATACTGGAAATGTTCTGGATTGACTACCAGCTCCTAGGAAATCCTGCCCGTATACGAGATAACCTGAGACTGTAAGCTCCAAGCAAAGCGTTAATGTAGCAGTCGCAAGCAACGACGGCGGCGATCGCTTATTTTAGACTTATTTTAGACTTCGAGCGAGTTGAAACGCGATGCTAAAGATCGACCGGGATGGGGACGTACACGCCGTCTGCCCCATCTAAGTGACTTAAAACTATAAGTCAGTAGTGTTTACCTTAGAAAAGTCCATGTCTGTGAGATATTTCCGGAAATTGTACAGTGTATCTACTCGTACATGATGTTTGTCCCAAGGGATTTCCAATGAAATTGTCGCCAATTTTGTCAACACTATTATCTTCTACAGGAAATCAAACGACGAAATCCAAAGCCTAGCCCGCGCGGGTCAGAAGATTCTAGAGATGTGGCACGAGCTGTACAAGCAGACTCGTCGTAACATAGAGCTCAGCGGGAAGGGCGCGCGCTGGGAGTTCGACCAGCCTCTTCTCTTCACCAGGACTGATTACATCGCCACTGTCGCTGGGAATCTGGCGGAAATAATACAGGTAAGACTCTTTAAACCACTCGTAAAGCCCTAATTCACGCTCGATAGTGCTTCGCCGCTTGTCGCATGACATTACAAGAACTCCTAACCGTATCAATCTCTCTTTGTCCCAGGTGCTGATAGACTTTGAGCGTATATTCGGCAACGAGCTCAAGTCGATCATAAGCGACCCGGCGCAGATCGACGACGTGCGCAAACGCGTTAAGAACCTCGTGTATCCGATCCGCACCATCGACTTTAGCGTGTTCGTGTTCGATAATAAAGAGAACTGGGACGTCATAATGGGGGACTTTTGGAAGGAAGTGCGCTTCTTGGAAGACGAGGCGAAGAATTATATCAGTCAGAGCTTTGGGAATTTGAGGTAACTGTTTCAGGCCTTAGGGTTCAGTATAATGTGGTCTCTCCCTTCATGGTCATGGATATATCCATGGCCATGAAGGGAGAGTATACAGTACGAATCGGTGGATTCGACCGGATTAAGGAACGACGCTGCTACTCATCTTCAAAAGGTGTTTATTGGTGAAGAAACACCTCTCGAAGATGAATAGCAGCGTCTGATATGATAATGATGATGATCAATCTTCTTATTTAAGGGTTTCACTCTTGTCGGTTCCACTAATGCAACCCTTTCCATTTATTTCCTTGACTTTTTTGTACGACATGACTGCAATTTTCTCCTTCACCTGGTTCATATAACTAATCCTTGATCTTCCCCTTCTTCCTTCCACTTTTTCTACTATATCTTCCAACATTATCCCTTAATGTGGGATCGACCCAAACCGGGTTTGTCTCATTAGCCTACAAACGAGCGAGACGGGGCATCGGCAGGCAGATAATCCAATCCACCAACTGTATATACATCTGCATAATTATGGGGTCGCGCGGTGAGGTCACGGATAGCATTATTTAGTCATTTAAAAACGCAACACCCAAACCACAGGCATTACCTGAATCGTCTGAAATAGACGCAAGGGCCGATGATGATGATATTGCAATAATAAAAGGACCATGGGCAGAATCGGCCCCATCCATCAACAAAAATTAAAATTAGCTCAATTGATATATCTCGGCATGATCATTGTTATACTGTGCGGTCGTTGCCTAAATGCATTGGGTTATAATTACTCAGTTTTGCACGTGTTATACTCGTAATGTTAAAATAACTTACATGTATAAAATGTAAATGTACGTTAATTCATAATAGCAAATACTTTTTTTACAGACCCACTGGTTTATGTAAAAAAAATGTTTTAAATTAAATAGTGAATATTTTCCCATGTTCCTTTGTATCTATTCCAGGTCATCAGAGGAAGCATTGACGGTGCTGCTAAAGTTTCTGGAGTTTGACACGCGCGACACGATCCGCAAAGAACTGTCTACGAAGTTCGATCTCGTCATGAGACAGTTTATAAAGGAGCTCACTGCTATTGAGGATAAATTTACTGTAAGTATACATTCGATGTTATTCTAACAATGTAACATAAAGATGATCAACCAACATCTTTTGTCACTAAGCATAACATGTATGTTTTCAGCGTTACCGCAAAACTCCGCCTCTGTTGAGGAACCACCCGCCCGTAGGTGGCGCCATCTATTGGGCGAGAGCGCTCTTCAATAAGATGAAGCAGCCTGTAATGAAGTTTCAGAAGGTGTGTCATTATTATTACAGACTCTTATTAAACTTGCAATATCTTTGCTGCAAGCTGAATAAGTCTTTAATTTTTAATTCTGGTGATAAAACACAAATTAAACGTTTTACTCTACTGCCAACGACATCGAGTGCAAAGTAAATGGAACACGGCCGTGGAAGATGGCACAACCTTCTTGGTGGTACCTTTATCTAGCAGTTTGGGTAATCTGTCAGCTGATGACGATAATGATCTGAACCATGCCAGCACTCATGAACCTACCTCGCCTACCTACTGAATAAAAACTGGAGATCTATCGGGAAAGTAAATAATGAAAACTAGTGGAGTAGTTAAGCATAACATTGTATATGGAGGAAAATTGAAGAAGAAACATCGCCACAGGGGAAGGCACAGCATGTTTTCTTCTTCACTTAGCTTGTGATAAGGACAGGAAGACAATGGTGTTAGCTCATGCCTATTAAAAAGCATACAAAGACGTTTCCTGTACCATGTATCGTATGGTGACAATTTAGCAAAAACTGTAAAGAAATACGAAGATAGACTCAAACATTATCATAATATGTCCTCACTCTCATCTCGTAGGAAGAAGCTAGACCTTATTTTTTTATACAAAATATTTAACGGATTAATAGATTGCCCTGAATTAACCAGTAAATTAAAGATCAACATACCTTCAAGATTACCTAGAAAAAAAGCGTTTAACATATTCTTTGTACCATTTTCCCATAGCAACTTGGGACAAAATGCTGTTTTGTCCAGGATTTGTAAAGCTTATAACACTTTATCGAAAATAAGCGACCTAGATTTAGGAAAACCTCTAATTAAATATAAAAAAAGCCTTGCATCTCTTTGTGCATAGTCTTCTGACACTAAGTCATAGTTTCTTTACTAGTTTACTTTCACTAGTTTCTTTTTATTTTATTCAACCTTATGTAGAACGTAGTTATTTGTTTTGTTTAAACTTTCTTAAATATAATTTAATATAATTGTTAATGTTTAAAAATTCTAATTCATAATATATTAATTTTTGCTATGATAACTTAATTTGTAAGATGTAGCTGCCTGTAATTGGGAGAACACTAGCTCATGATTTTTATTGCTTTTACTTTTGTAATTTTGTACTTGTGTATCTTCTGTTGGTAGCTCAAATAAATAAATAAATAAATAAATTATAATTCTTTTAATATGAATTCGAAGGTACCAGAACTGAATAATTGCGAGCAGAAAAAGGAAGCGTTCGTCCAATACAGGGCGTTCTCCAGAGTCGTCAAAGAGTATGAAGACCAGAAGTACAAGGATTGGGTGGACAACGCGTCAGAGTTCGTCGATAACATGATGAAGAAGAATATACTGAAGGTTGTCTTTAAGAAGGATGCAGGTGCGTGGCGCCATTTCTTATTTAAAGTAGGACAATTAAATAATGTGACACATCTTACGCGCGGGTATGAACATTTTGATGTCAAAAAATGGGTCACATACCTACAATGCGATCATCATCATCATATCAGCCCATTGATACCCATTGCTGGGTGTAGGCTCTTCAACACGCCAGCGTAAACGATCCTGTGTTTTATCCACTGTCCTCCAGCAATCCTGGCTACATAGGCCGCCCATCTGGCAGGTGGTCTGCCTCGAGGCCGTCTCGCTTCCATCAGAAACCACCACCACAATGTGATAATAGTAATAAATTAAGATGGATAAAATCTTTATTAAATTAATTACGTTAGTGACTTTATGTAATTCATGCACAATATAATTGCCCTTTACGCTACCCAATTTAAATTAATCTTTTAGGAGTTATCGCAAAACTATCGCGCGACAATATAAATCACCGAGTAACACCACGCGAGCGTAGCTCATGAAATAATATTGTAGGATATTTCAGCACCAAAGTACCCAGAGCTTATGTTTTATGTTCCAGATGGTTGATTGATAGCATACTTTATTTATTTTTTTAAACATACTTATCAATGTATAGAAAACACCTAGTTCCGAGACAAATATCTGCAGATAGAGCAAACTTTTTGTCCTCCGGCGGGCATGGATCCCTGCATATCAGCCGGCTATTAAACCAACTGTGCCAAGGAAGTCGTCCGAAGCGATGATAGTTACCCACTTCCACGAACATATTTCACATCTACCCAATGTCCCGTGCCAGCTAACTGTTTGTTTTACCTTTTATGAGAAAATGTACATTCGTTACTACGAGTTCATACAAGTAAATATCGTTTTCTTAAAAACATCAAAAAGCAAACCTATCACAATGGCAACGTTGAAGCTATCATAAACTAGATATCGCGAGTAAAAGTGATCAATTTGTAGATCGTGCTAACGATAACGCAGAGCAGGGAATGACTATCGCCGTTCAACTATTTCAATTTGAACCTTTCCTCCGTCTACCGAGACACGTTTTCGGCTTGCCAGTTGACGAGCTCACCCTAACATGACTAATCCAGAGGTGACGTCAACCCGTCCCACACTAGCTGCTAGGCACACATTCAAGAACCGGTCTCGCCGGCGAGGCCGAAGAATACACTCTTCCGTCTTAAGGTGCAGTTTCGCACCTGGACGTTAATCTATCATTGCATATAAAAATCTGGCAACAGTCCAAGCCGTGGTTCGAACCTAAGTGGTGCCCTTGAGCTTGTTGCTCCAACCTAACTTTTGCGGCTGGGCGCCCTCTGCGCTCGCCATAGTCCGGTAACGTTGTCATGGCCATCTGCGGTCAACAACATATATTGTCAATTCGAAAAAAAATAGTTTTGAAGATTAAAATCGTGGTTGTTTCATTAAAGGATGACCGCATTAAGTCTGTTTAAAGCTGTGATGGCGCATCAATATTTTAATAGAACAATTTTACCATAAATTAAATTGTTATTATGCTCCTGAAGCTTCATCTGGAAACGAAGATGAGAGAGCGCCGTTTCGTTGCATTATTTCTCCTGTTCAGCATAATATTTCACCTTATTATTCAATTCCGAAATTGTTTTAACACATTTACCGCAAAGATTTCGTTTGGCAATCTATTATAATTTCGAATTAAAATTATACTCATAATTATCAGGCAGCCGAGGGTATAAATTAAAGTACCCGCTCATATTCAATCATTGCGTCATCATCTTCATCAGGCAGCGCTTAAGTCTTCCAGATGAAGCTTCAGGAGCATAATAACAATTTAATTTATGGTAAAATTGTTCTATTATGCCCCTCTTCGCTTCATCTGGAAACGAAGATGAGACGTGTTTGTTTTCGCCTGATGACAATTATGAGTCGGTAGGTAATACCAAATAGGTACAATGATCAATACCATATAAACAATGTTAATATGATACCAAGGTAGTTACCAAACATGGTAGGTAAACCGAGAAGGATTCATGTAGAACCTTCTAGAAGGTACAAAAAAGAATCATGATTATTGATTCTTCGTTATTTTGCAAGTTACAATAAAAATAAGGCATGTAGGTAGGTAGGTGGTAGCGTAAGCGAATCCAAAAAAAAATTTGGACTGGACAGCGATTTCTACAAGTTTCCTATTCTACCTGGTAATTTGATATATATGTTGTCTTAGACCAAAAGTAGGGTAGAATACAAGACTATCCTTGATCTACAAATACTTTGTTATAGATGCATTAAAGGCTTTAGTAATCTACTTCGTTCAATTTAAAGATGGTTTGATTTCTAACCAATTGTAGTGTAAGCGCAACCTCAGCGGATTCCTAATATAACCATATCCCGATAATCTTGAGACTATGTATTCAAATAGAACACATCGCAACTTCGCTCAATAAACCCATGAAGCTCTATCACTTGTCACATCCTCCCGAAGTTACCACATATCACCATTCTCTACTAGACCAGATGGATTCCATGTATAGTAAGTGAACTTTGCTTTAAAGCTATTTCTTAAGACCTTTGATCTAAAGATCTTTTTAACAAATGGGTTAAAAACCCGAACACGAGGTCCACTAATAGGAAACCACCAATTTATGTATAGGTACTAAGTAAAACTTATGTTAAGAGAACTCAGCAAATCTATTTCATACTGAGTCCAATGGTAAAAGTTACTATAGGAAATTCCTATAGTAACTTATCATCCCGTACTAACCAAGGAGCTCAAATATCAGATTTCAGACATGAGGTGTCGATGAGGTTTTTGTACAGGTTCAATTTTAGCATGAGGTTTTCTAGAGGTCTCGACATTAGGTCTGCTTTGTGTTTTAAATGTTTTGTCCCTTCGCGATGCTACAACGGCCTGTCGTTATGAATTTTAAAACCTTTTGGGAATGGGTCGTTAAAAATATCCGACTCAGCTCGGAATCATTAGCACCCTTAAACGCAAGCCTTGGAACCAGCAGAATGCTGGTTGACGACCCGCAGAGGTAAAAGAGACTGAGGATCCGCAGTCCCGTTTAGATAGCCTGGCAGACGTAGGGATACTTACACAAAGCAAAGATTTCAATCGACATAAAGCAGATGGTAGATATAACCGGCCGCATGCCGCGATGCATGGTACGATAGACCATAAAGCTAACCGATTATATCATTTGGTTAATATGCGTTTCCCAAGGTGGGATGGACTGGCTGAAATCCAATAATTCTAGGTTTCTCAAAGATGCGTATAGTAATTATAACGACGTTGCACAGGCTAAAATCACTAGGTAGTTAGGAAGGCTTACTAACCTGGCAAGTCCAGCAATCTTTGAGGGTCCAGGGCTGCGCGGGAATCCTTTCACTTCACTTCACTGCACAGGGAGGCGAATTCCTTTGACTGGCAACGATCTTGTTGTTATGCGCGACCTATCCCGATATCTTATGGGTATAGGAGTGAATTCTCCGTCACGATTCCAATGAACGAACGCGACGGGAACACATGCGGGAAATATAATTGAGTGCGTGCGACCGTCCTGCGAGGCGTCTTTATTGCAACTAGTCTTGTCAAGGTGACCGACATTAGAAAAAATGCAGAGTGCATACGCAGCAAAATATCCGTCGTGTGGATTATAGTGTACGCACACACGGACACGTAGGAACATCGCGTAATAGCCCAATATGGGATTACACAAAATTCCCAGAAAAGTAAACCAACCCTTAGTTTACCTATAGATAATTAACTATGCAATGTCGTTTATCTAACGTTTAAATTAAGTTACGCTCGCAATGCTGTCGGCGTAACCATATTCCCCGGCTTGAAAGGTCCTAATCTTTCAAAACAAAAAAGAGGAAACAACAATTAACAATTGCATATTATCATCATGAAAACTCTACCTTATGAAAGAAACTAAATTTATGAAGGAATTTTATAAACTAGTTAATAAATTTAATTAAACCTAACTTCTGCATTATAAAAATTAGATACCAAAACTTATTGTGTTGGCAAAGGGCACAACTTAACTGTTGGCCGTTGAAAAAACCCACTCTGAGTCTTGATCGTTGCGACTCTAACTACCCCGTTCTTATCCGGATAGACTTCAGTCACTAAGCCTATCGGCCAATGTAGAGGCATAACGTTGTCCTGCATAGAAACAACAACCATACCAGTCCGTAAAGGATTAGCAGGTGTGTTCCATTTAGAATGAACAAGTTGATCATTTAGTTCCTGTCGCGAAATAAGATGTAAGCGCGTTTCAGTTACCTCGCGAGCAGGGAAAAAGACGAGTGGTTTCGTGTTAAGAAAATGTGCAGGAGTTAATGCGGCGGGTTCTGACGGATCGGAGCTAAGCGCGTAGAGCGGTCGCGAGTTATCATCCGCCAGTTCCTTCTCCCAATATGTGCTATATTCATGCGATAAGAATTGGTAGAGTTCACGAAGATACGATTTTGCACCAATAAAGTTGGTGGCGTTGTCTGTATAAAGACATTCGATTGGACCACGGCGAGAAAGAAAACGTTTAAATGCCGACAAGAAACTTGCTGTGCTTAGATCTGAGGCGACCTCCAGATGAAGAGCACGCGTTGTCAAGCACGTAAAAAGGCATATATACGCCTTGCGACTCTTTTGGCCTCTGCCGCGAACGGAGGTTATCATAAGCGGGCCAGCATAATCACACCCAGTGTGAGAGAACGCTTTAGGAGCGCTTTCGACGCGAGAGTGTGGCAAGTCTGCCATGACCGGAAACACGGGTCGCGGCTTGGCTCGAAAGCAAGCATTACACTTAAAAGTTATATGACGAACAATACGCCGTGCGGACAAAATCCAATAGCGCTGTCGTAAGAGAGACAGAAGCAAGTTTGGACCTGTGTGAAAATTACTAGCGTGATAGTGGGATACCAAAAGTTCCACTACGTGGTCCTGTCGAGGAAGTAGAATTGGGTGACGCGACTCAAATTCTAAATCTGAGTTGGCTAGACGTCCACCAACGCGAATAAGTCCATTATGCAGAAACGGGCTTAGTTTCTGTACTGGCTTAGAACATAACTTGTTGCGATTTAATCGCTCTAAATCGGATTCAAAATGAATTCGTTGAACAGTTCGCCACACAACTGATTCAGCAAAGTTCAAATCGAGCGCGGTTATTGGGCCTATAGGAAGCCGCTTTAGAAATTTGTAAACAAAGCAAATTGTTTTCAAGTATTTTTTCCAGGAGGAAAACCTATTGGAGAGGTTATACAGAATGTCTTCGGCAGGAGAATTCACCTTTGACATTGCCGGCGATAAAGCAGGTAGAGCCACTGGCTTCATTTCGGGAAGCTCTTGCGTCTCACCTGGAACGAATGGTTTTATAGGCCATTTGTGGCGGGGTAGTTTGAGCCAGGGCGGTCCAGTCAACCACAGTGGATGATGGATAAGCTGGGCTGGCGTCAAACCGCGGGAAAGACAATCACTAGGATTATCTGATCCTTTTACATGGAAGAAGTGTTTTGCCGAGAGATTTTCGTGAATCTTGGCTATGCGATTGGCCACAAACGTGTGCCAGCGATGTGGCGAAGAGTGGATCCAACTCAAAGTTACAGTTGAGTCTGAAAATGCTACGACAGCCTCAATGGCATATCGGGAGGAATAAAGATCAAAAACTCGCTTTATCAAAGTTGATAAAAGCAATGCGGCGCATAGCTCCAGACGAGCCAGCGAAATAACTTTAAGAGGAGCGACCTTGGACTTTGCACATACTAGCGAGATGGTTATGTCTCCATCTGGTTTAACTACGTGGGCGTAGACAGCACCACCGTAGGCTTTCTCGCTAGCGTCTGCAAACCCAATTAATGAAACTTTACAGTTTTCAATTACGCCAATGTGGCGTGTGAATTTAAGCTGCGAAATATGCGGCAGTTCATCTTGAAACTGCTGCCACAGACGAACTATGCGGTTGGGTGGGACATCATCCCATCCAATTTTTACAAGCCAAAGATCTTTGATCAATAGCTTGGCGTACAAGATCATGGGCGCGACTAAACCCAGAACATCGAAGAGGCGAGCGATAGGCGACAGAATATTTCTCTTCGTGCAAGGGCGATTGTCAGAATTGACTTGGAATGCGAAATAGTCTTCGTCGGGAAACCAACGAAGCCCAAGAACCTTTAGAGTCGGATCCTTACTTAGATCGACACTGTGCGCGAGCCGCAGTGACTCGGGAATAGCCTGAAGAACCTCAGGGCTATTACTTGACCATTTGGTCAATTCAAAATCACCAAGTGAAAACAACTTAATCAGTTGGTGAGCGGAATCTATTGCTAGCGCAATGCTAGGAATAGAACTAGCGATATCATCGATATAAATATCTCTATTTAGAATCTCGCTTGCGAGAGGAAAATTTTGACCCTCATCCTTACACAATTGTTGAATGGTGCGGATGGCGACAAAGGGCGAGCATTTGAACCCAAAGGGAAGAACGGAAAATTGCAGAATTTGCAATTCCTCGTCTTCGTGAAAGCGATATAGTATACGCTGAAGAGGACGATTTTCAGGACGTACTGAAATTCTGAGGTACATAGCTTTAACATCAGCCGTTATAGCTACAGCGTAGAATCTTAAATTTAAAAGAATATTAAAAAGGTCCGACTGAAGAACTGGACCTGCGTAGAGAATATCATTTAGTGATGTACCATTGGCTGTCTTCGCGCTCGCATCAAGAACCACGCGTAACTTGGTGGTTGCCTTGTCTTCGCGAATTACAGCATGGTGCGGGATGTAGTAAGATACCTCGCCAGGAATAATTCCTTGCACAAGGGAAACGTAATTATTTTTTAGATAATCTCTTATGACGTCATCATAGAGTAATTTGACGTTAGGATGCGATTTAAGTTTTCGTTCGAGGCTAATAAATCTACGACGTGCAATTTCGAAAGAATTACCTAACGCCGATGCGTCTGTCTTCAATGGCAAAGCAACGACATACTTGCCAGATTGGGTGCGAGTAGTGGTGGAACAATAAAACTGTTCACAGTATTTATCATCCACGCTAGTGATAGAAGAGGGTTGAACTTCCTCTATCTCCCAAAACTTGCGCAAGTCGCAGCTTTCCAAAGGGGAAGTAGCGAAAAACGACAGGGTGGCTTTCGGACGTTCTAAGACAGGTGCGTCTCCCATTAATATATAGCCAAGCACTGTCTCTAATGCGTCTGGACATCCCGCGGTAGAAGATACATGACCTGGTTGCAATAACTTAGCAAAAAGTTTTACTCCTAACAGAATGTCAATATTCCCCGGCGTAGCCCAAGTATCGTCGGCAAGTAGCCTCGAATCAATGTGATTGAAGTTAGCGACATCTATCGGGCATAACGGGAGCTGACCCGTTATCTCGTCGAGAACCAGAGCGTCGATGTTGTACTTGGGTTGCACACGGAAACGCGAACTAAATTTGAGTTCAACTGAACCTCGTACTGGTTGAGAGGTACCACCAATACCTTTGACGGTAACCACCGAATCCTCGCGGATAGGTAACCCGAGCTTACGACAGCATCGAGTAGTTATATAGTTCTTCTGGGAACCTGGGTCCAGAAGACAGCGAATAACAGCATCCTTGCCCTTCCTACCTACCACTAATACCTTCGCAGTAGCTAGCACTTCAGTAGTGCGAGACGACCTTTGAACCGTGGCTGAGTGCGTGCAAAAAGAAACCCGTTCCTGCGATGGCTCAGGTTCTTCGGCACTAGTAGCCGGTGCGGTGCTGACACTAGCAGCTGGTTTCTGTGGCCTTTGTTCGAAATGCAACAAGGAATGATGTTTACCCTGGCACTTCTTACAAGTGGCAGAAGACTGACATTTAGACGCTGTATGCTGCGCACTAAGGCAGTTGACACACATATTGTGTTCCTTAATGAATTTAAATCTGTCATTCGCGTTTAATTTTAAAAAGGCACTGCACTTATATAAGTGGATATGCGATGAATGACAGAGCGAACATTTAGGCGATGTAGATACATGCGCCCTAGAAGACGTAGCAGACGCCGCACTGGCGCCGCTGCGGCCGGCAGTCGACTTTTCAGCATTTGACGGCGCGATGCGATATAATATTTTTATTTGTTCGCGTACAAACTTTACGAAGTAATTATAATCTACCTCTTGAGGATCTTTCAAATTGCGAAGCGACATTTCGTAATGTTTTGCGATGTCGGAGTCTAATAACTTAAGACCCGCGTACGTGAAAATAAAATCATCCATGTTATCTATTTTCAATTGCTTGAGTCCTGCCACAATTGCAGTGAATTTATCAAATACCTGTTCAACATTAGCAGGCGAAGTACCAACTGATTTTATAGAAAACAGCTGATTGAGATAACTAACCGCTAATGCGCGCGTGTCATGATATTTTGCGATAAGCGCGTCCCAGATTACGCGATAGTTCTCTGCAGCGGGGACAATACCGGCGGCAACACTTTGAGCCTTGCCCTTGAGATGACTTAGTAAATAGTGAATACGATCCGAGTCCGATAAATCGGGATTTAAATGTATTACACGTTTGAATGTTTCATAGAAAAACGGAAAAGTTTGAATGTCGCCCTCAAAGGTAGGCAGTTCGATTCTCGGTATTTTGATATGACATGACCCTGAACTTGAACCGAGTCTACTACTCGTCGAATTAGTACTACTCATAGCATAATCCTTAGTAGGGGGAGCTGGGGTCAATGAACTCAATACATTTTTAATTTCGCACGAAAGATCGTCAAAGGCCGACAACGTGTTGTAATTAACCTCATAGTCGGGATTAATTTTCATTGACAAAATATTTATATTATCAATTGTAGTTATAATTTCGTTTCTAATTTGATCGACTGTTCTGGCGTTCGCAATGAAAGTATTTCTCGACTTTTCGTCATTGAGATTTGAAATTAAATCATATATTTTTTGAACGCGACCAAAATATGAAGCACATTTGCCTTCGTAAAGTTTAAGTTTGTTATTTAAGTCTTCCATGTTAAACTAAAAATTTGTGTTTAAAAATAAAAAAAATAAAAACTTTAATATAAAATTGGTACGGAACCACTTATCCGTCCAAGCGAAATTCCAGCCTAAGCTAATGGATGCAAAACAAAGTATTAAATATTTATATTTTTTAAAAAACAAAAGATAGGTAGGTACGGAACCAATTTTCCAATCATGCGAAACCCTAGCGTGTGTTCAATACGACACGACAATGGCGAAATCGAAAAATAAAAAAAGCTTGTAAAAACAAACGGTACTTATATGATTTATATATGGTATATAGAACGGAACTCTATTTCAAGCAATAAAGCGGACGTACAATACGACGCGACACACGGGTAAAACAAAAAATAAATAGGTGTGGAACTATTTTCCCGACCATGCGGAACCCTAGCGAACGTGCAATACGACGCGTAAGGATAAAACAAATAAATACCTATCCTACCAGCAGCGTTAGTAAGTATAGATAGGCACTAACTGACCAAGCTGGCACGATATAGGAACAGTATAGATAGCACGAGCGTAATTGCTGTGCATGCGAAATAATAGGTACTTATGAACGTAAGAGTGAGAAATAATTTATCTTGTCTTAAGAACAAACAACCTGGTAAATAAGTTACTTCAGAACCTACTAAAATTCTTCAATAAATGCGGTGTGGACTGTAATATTTTTGCGATGTAAATAAATAAACTCAATGTTTAGTTATTAGGTTAAAAATAAACCAACAAGATGTTATAGTGGCGATCCTTACTTGGATTCGCTAACAAAGTTAACCAGACCAATCTTTGTGCCACGAAACTTTCCACGAAACCACCGTCAATTAAATAAAATAATGAAAAATTAGCGTAATTAACGCAATTTAACGTAAAATCTATTTCACAACATGAAACACTAAAGTAGTAAATAACTTATACACACCTATTTGTGAATCAGTTAGGAAAAATGCGAATTTAAATAATTTTATAACGGGACTTCGTGTACAAGTGCGGACACACAATGGACCTTACATGTAACGCAATAAGGACGAGTTTCCTATGATGATTATATGCAATTACACGTGGTAATAAACCCAAAATTTTAGATTTCTATCCGGCTCGTGAGGACCAAATATATGGAAGATATAACCGGCCGCATGCCGCGATGCATGGTACGATAGACCATAAAGCTAACCGATTATATCATTTGGTTAATATGCGTTTCCCAAGGTGGGATGGACTGGCTGAAATCCAATAATTCTAGGTTTCTCAAAGATGCGTATAGTAATTATAACGACGTTGCACAGGCTAAAATCACTAGGTAGTTAGGAAGGCTTACTAACCTGGCAAGTCCAGCAATCTTTGAGGGTCCAGGGCTGCGCGGGAATCCTTTCACTTCACTTCACTGCACAGGGAGGCGAATTCCTTTGACTGGCAACGATCTTGTTGTTATGCGCGACCTATCCCGATATCTTATGGGTATAGGAGTGAATTCTCCGTCACGATTCCAATGAACGAACGCGACGGGAACACATGCGGGAAATATAATTGAGTGCGTGCGACCGTCCTGCGAGGCGTCTTTATTGCAACTAGTCTTGTCAAGGTGACCGACATTAGAAAAAATGCAGAGTGCATACGCAGCAAAATATCCGTCGTGTGGATTATAGTGTACGCACACACGGACACGTAGGAACATCGCGTAATAGCCCAATATGGGATTACACAAAATTCCCAGAAAAGTAAACCAACCCTTAGTTTACCTATAGATAATTAACTATGCAATGTCGTTTATCTAACGTTTAAATTAAGTTACGCTCGCAATGCTGTCGGCGTAACCAGCAGATCTGAGTCAGATTACTTCAGATCTAAGTAGGTATAAGTCTTGCCAGCATATGAAGCTTTGCCCCCTTGATTCTTCAGGTATGTAGTACGATAGTCCGACTGAAATAACAATGCTTTGTTTTCAGTATTTTTGTTGGACAAAATAGCTTTGCAGTTATATATAGCTCCTTTCGGTTGCATTGCCAGTCCTATTATTGTGCAAGGCCCCCTCGCAACTCGACATGGCTCTGCTATTCAGGATGCACTTCGCCCCATCCGTAGTTAACCCCATTAATTCAAAAATAAAATGATGATTTTTAGAGGAATCAATGACCGCTGGAACACAGCCTTTTTGCCACCAATAATCCTTTTGGATACTTAGTAAGACTCACCTTAGGCCTTCGACAAAGAACCCGTTTGCAATGGATCTATAGTTGTATTAATATTCATCTGTCGTCTTAATGGGTCAACGTAAATTTAGATAACTCAAAAGAACCTGGCTTGTTGTAGACACCGCTTTGTTACCGAAGCGAAGATGTTTAGTACACATGCCAAACCGGATAGGATAGACATGTTATTATGCCTCATTTTGCCTTGATGAACCGGTACAATCGGCAGATGAAAACAGGCATTCGATAAGTCGATTTACGATACAGGTTGTAGAAAGAAAATACTTTGTCACGCTGACATAAGAAATAAAGAATCTTAAGATTGCATAAGAACGATACAGGCGTTGTCTAGGTATCGCGCTTTTATGTTGAAACAACAGAAGCTGTCGTTAAATATCTCGAGTAGTTAAATAGTTCTAACTCGGTGTATGCTCATCCCCGGGGTGGAAACGCCTTGCAGCTTCTCTTGCTCAGAAGTCTATGTGTAGCAGCGAGAGTATCTGATGACACGCCGCTGACGTGTCAAATGGTTTTAGTTTTGGGTTCGTCATAAGAGAGCAAAACCCTGGAGTCATTTTTTAAGTCTTGAAAAACGGAGTGTTCATTCATTCAATAAGCACAGTCAAGTTTTTGAAGCTTAGTCCTATCGTCGTTCTTGTAACTGAACTGACACGTTTTTCTAGAAAGTCAGTTGCATCAGCAGATAATAAAATGAACCTCAGGGCTCTGTACTAAAGCGAAAGATAAATAATAAGCTCAGGTTTATCAATACATTGGCATGCATTTCAATAATTCAGGTTTATCAATAAAACTGGAACTTTCAGACGAAGGCAAACCTTGCCCAGTCCATTGGATATGCAGATGAATCAGCTCAAGGCTAAGAACGCCTTAAGAGCCACTGGTACTTCCAGCAGAGGGAAATCTTGCCCAGTCTATTAAATAGGCTGTTTAATAAACTCAGGGCTTAAAATTGCCTTATGAGCCACTGAAACTTCCAGACAAAGGCAAACCTTGCAAAAGTCAATTGGATTGGCAGATAATTAAGAAGACGTAAGGCTTTAGTTAGAGCGTCTGGTAAGCCTCTAATTAGATTGCCCAGTCAGTAAGATCGCCAGATAATTAAGCTCAGGGCTTTAGAGCGCCTGATACACCACTAGTACTCCGAGACAAAGGCAAACCTTGCCCAGTCAATTTGATTGGCAGATAATTAAGCTCAGGGCTTTAGAGCGCCTGATACGCCACTGGTTCATCCAGACAAAGGCAAACCTTGCCCAGTCAATTGAAGTTGCAGATAAATAAGCTCAGGGCTTTAGATCGCCTGATACGCCACTGGTTCATTCAGACAAAGGCAAACCTTGCTTAGTCAATTGGAGCGGCAGATAAATAAGCTCAGGGCTTTAGAGCGCCTGATACGCCACGGAACACAAAGGCAAACCTTGCCTAGTCAATTTGATCGGCAGATAATTAAGCTCAGGGCTTTAGAGCACCTGATACACCACTGGTACTCCCAAACAAAGGCAAACCTTGCCCAGTCAATTGGAGCGGCAGATAAATAAGCTCAGGGCCTTAGAGCGCCTGATACGCCACTGGTTCATCCAGACAAAGGCAATCCTTGCCCAGTCAATTGGATCAGCAGATAATTAAGCTCAGGGCTTCAGAGCGCCTGATACGCCACTGGTTCATCCAGACAAAGGCAAACCTTGCCCAGTCAATTGGATCGGCAGATAATTAAGCTCAGGGCTTTAGAGCGCCTGATACGCCACTGGTTCATCCAGACAAGGGCAAACCTTGCCCAGTCAATTGGATCGGCAGATAATTAAGCTCAGTGCTTTAGAGCGCCTGATAAGCCACTGGTTCATCCAGACAAAGGCAATCCTTGCCCAGTCAATTGGATCGGCAGATAATTAAGCTCAGGGCTTTAGAGCGCCTGATACGCCACTGGTTCATCCAGACAAAGGCAAACCTTGCCCAGTCAATTGGAGCGGCAGATAATTAAGCTCAGGGCTTTAGAGCACCTGATATGGCACTGGTACTTCCAGACAAAGGCAATCCTTGCCCAGTCAATTTGATCGGTAGATAATTAAGTTCAAGGCTTTGGAGCGTCTGATATCCCACTAGTACTTCAAGACAAAGACAAACCTTGCCCAGTCAATTGGATCGGCAGATAAAAGTGTCAGGGCTTTACAGCGCCTGATAAGGTAGGTGCTTCTATAGGTATGTATGTCAACGAGAGATGGAGAAGAATTTCTATTAACACTTGATTAATATTAATCAAGAGTCCTTCATATTTCATTGGAGGTCCTAATATATAAAAACCTAGAAACTCAAGCATTAGCGAAGGCACACCACCGATTTTGGGATATTGACAGACCAGCCTAGTCTGCCGACACAGGATCTTTAGCGTGACGTGGATGTGAGGAGAATAATTATGGTTTAGACTATCGGAGACTCTGCTCCGAAAGAAAAGAACCTACACGAGAGAGTTCGTGTGAGGCTGCCCACGAGGGTTCAAATCAGATTTACTCAGGGCGATTTAATAAATGTCCTCATGTGTAAAAATTTGTATTCAGCAGGAAATCGTCATAACAGACAATCATCCTTATTACAATATTATCCAAGATTCGGGTAGGAATTTTTGGTCGAAGAATTTCAATATCTGTTTCAACTAAATTCTGATCCTGAACTTTCATATCGTGATTAATCTGAGCATGATCCCCATTAGACAGTAAACCATATATAGGTCTACCTACTATATTCGTGACGCTTTTTTACGCAAAATACACTGGTCGAGAGCACACAGGCTCCGCCGCCAGCGCCTGTAGTATTTGTAGCTAGAACGTACTACAGGTACAAGAGTTTTACGAATCATCGGATTCAGCTCATTAAATATCATGGGGACTCACCGTAGAATCAGGACCGGAATTCGGTAACACTAATTTCACTGCAATCCAAAGAAAAAGTGCATAAAAACTACAACCCAAATCTACACGATGTTGCACGAACCGAAGCAAACGACGCAATGATTGAATATGAGCGGGTACTTTAATTTATACCCTCGGCTGCCTGATAATTATGAGTATAATTTTAATTCGAAATTATAATAGATTGCCAAACGAAATCTTTGCGGTAAATGTGTTAAAACAATTTCGGAATTGAATAATAAGGTGAAATATTATGCTGAACAGGAGAAATAATGCAACGAAACGGCGCTCTCTCATCTTCGTTTCCAGATGAAGCGAAGAGGGGCATAATAAAGGCACTGAGCGTCTTTATTGTAATCTAATAAGTATTTAAAAAATGGAGGTTCTGAGTCTTCTCGGTCGATACCTTAAAGACTTAGGTTGGGAGACTTAAATTGAAGAAAAGATCGATGCACGATTCAATATGCCATGTTCACATAAATATTATGTAATAATTAAAAAGATATACGATACTAATCCTTACCAAATAAAATAACTTATTGACCCTAAGCAATATTATTTTCACTACCCAATTTAAATTAATATAATTATGTGTAATAGTTAAATTCAAAATGTTTCACATCCGTTTTTAATTACCCTATTGCAAAATGTTTTAAGTATTTGAATCCTAGAGAGGACCTTAAATTGTACTCTTCCTTTACAAGCCAATACTGTGGATGAAGATGGTAAGTGAATAAACTCTTCATTGTGTAAGTAAATCATAAAGAAAATAAAACAGAGCTTTAGAAGACGGAGCGTTTTCTGCAATATTGAAAAATCATTTTCATATTCATTTATTTGCAAGACATCAGTACACAAAAGATGTCAGCAGTGTTATAATACAGTACATTCATGGTCAGCTCACAAGCATGCAAATTTCTTATCAGTCACAATTTGTTTACAGTATTCTGAATAATGTAAATATATCTATACTAATATTATAAAATTGCAAGGTTTGCATGTTGTGTGTTTGTAACGAATAAAGTCCTGAGTATAACTACTGGACCGATTTTCAAAATTCTCTCACCATTAGCATGTTACATTATCCCTGAGTAACATAGGCTATATTTAATCCTCGCATTCGCACGGGAACGGGAACTACGCGCGTAAAACTGCGGAGCGCTGCTAATGTAAAATAAAATTCGTGCGTAATTTATTAATGGCCCCCTATGGGTTCTTATTTGTTACGGCCCACGGTAGCTCGAGTTTTTCATACTGTGGTAGCTCGATTTTTTCATACTGTAATTGGTGTAATATATCTTCAGAACCTGAGAAGCCCGCCGGGCGCGGCATGCAGCTGACGGCGGCGGGGCGCGCGCACGTCGCCAAGAAGAAGGCGTCTGATGTCTCGCTGCGCCCCGCCGACGTCGTCAACAAGGAGCTAGCTGAGAAACGGAAGCGGGACAAGGCTTGTATGTGTCCTGTAACATCAGGCGGATTCGAGTTAGAATACCTATTTGTAAAACAAACTCACACTTAAAATTAAATTGCTTATAATCGGCGGTCGAAGAGACGACACGTCTAGGGAGCGGTGCTGTTGCTCGTTGCTGGGCAACTACCTCTGCGTCTTCGTTGTTTCTAGTGTATTCCGTGACGAACGGGGAGCCGATTTCTCCTGAAGATGCTTTGTAGAGAGGCGAAACACGTTCCCGTGTCGAATTATTATTCAGTGTTTTTTAAGCGCTCATTTGATATAGGTTAGCGGATTTGTTACTAAATATTTGTCATACAAATACAAAATCATTTATTTCAAATACAAAAACATTTATTTCAAATACAAATACAAAATCATTTATTTGCCAAAGTATAAGTTACACAATACACGTTGACGGCGGTCCCCGCACGAGGCAAGCCTGTATCGCGGGAGACACACTTACATATTTCGGGTTACAGGGCAAACAACTAATAACAAATAAAAAGCTCATTTAGATATTGAATTGCTTCTTATGGGTTGGTTTTTTTGTCCTACTTAATAGTAACTTATATAGAAGGGTGATGTCACAAATATCCAATAATTGAGATATATATGACGGAAAGAAAATTATTTTTAGGTTAAGTATTGACAGTTGGTTTACAAACATTCTACATCGAATTTAACCGATGTATACATAAGTCTTTCGCGCATTTGTCATACTCACGCACGGACTTATCTTTATTGAAAAATTACGTGCTTCAACGGTGAAGGAAAACATCGTAAGGAAACCCGCCCAGCCTAATCCATCCATCAGTGTCCCAAGCTTTGCAACGTCCCGTACAGCATGAATACTCGTTGCTGATGCTGCATAAATCATCTGTAATAGATGTGAAAGGCTTTACTGGTAAGGCCTATATACGGCGCATGTATTGAATGGCTATTAGGCAGGATTATTTAGGAGTCCCGAAGAAGATAGGGTCCAATGTCTACTACCTGACGACGTTGCCAACAAGGATATGCCAGAGACGGAAACGGCTTGTATCAGTATGTAACCTAGTCATGTCTTTCGTGCGCGTGGGTGCAGTAAGAATCTGGCCAGGGACACCTCCGTAAGATGGGTAGCAGTGTCCCCGTGTATCAACATCCCGTACTGCGCTCGCTAACTCGATTCTGTTATGTTGCCTTTATAAATTGTAACTTGTAACGTTCATCTTAATTAATAAATACTTACCAATGAAAGTGAGTTTCTCTGTTGCGTCTTTATAGTCATTATATTGTGATGGTTACTGCCAAGCGTCGTGAGTATGGCCACAGCCCCCTCATAACTAGTACTTGGAAGTTAACGCGGGAGGCTTACGTGTACAGTAGCAGTGGAGGTGTTACGGCTGAGATGATAAAGAGACTTACGTTCGTTTTTGTTGTTCAGTAATGCTGATGAGAATACCCGGCCAGCACTACGAAAACGTCCGAACGCCGAGCTCGATGTCCTTGCTAGCTAAAGAAGGATTGGTATGTGTGCTTACAATTTTATATCAATTTTAGTGCAATAAAATAAAGTATCGAAGTAAATAAAGTAGTCGAGGCGGATTTTCTTGAAATTTAACGCTGCGCCACCGCTCGAGGCCTCGTCGACTCTCATGTGAGCGACGCGCCTTGATAAAGTGCATCTAGCGTGTCATAGATAGCAGCAGATATCTCATACAACAAGTAACCTATCGCCTACTTTGGCGCTTGCATTTCTCACTCGCGTCCTAATAGGTGAACCATTAGCTTGCCCTGTCTCTGGCCGTGTCTCTAGCTTGCTCTATCTATCCGTGGGTGCAGTTAGAATCTGGCCAGGGATACCTCCGTAAGATGGGCAGCAGCGTCGTTCCGTGTATAAACATCCCGTATTGCGTCCAAGCGTGGTGAGTATGGCCACAAACCCCACACGACCAGTACACTGCTTTGGCGCTTGCATTTCTCACTTGCGTTCTAATAGGTGAATCATTTGCTTGCTCTGTCTCTAAGTTGGACTTCCGTTCCCGAACCAATACGTTATGTACTCGTAAACACGATTTCCCTAAAAAGCTGCTCTCTGCTGAATAACATCACAATCACAATGAGTATCTTCCTAAGTTTACTAACAATGGTGACGATGCTGTTGGTACACTTCCTAACCAAAGCTAATTAAGATTCGTAAAATGCCATAAAATGATGTTTAGCTATTCGGTTTGTGTCGTTCTCAATTAATAATAATCTTTATATTGTTTAATTCAGCTTACTGATAAGATAATCATTTCGCAGACGGACGTGACCTGGCGTGACTTGACAGTAAACAAACTAATGCAAGAGTACGGTCTAGAGTTCCAACCGCACTTTGAAAAGCACATCTTTCTTATCATTCACGAAGCTGAACTTCTGGAGCAATTAGGTATAGTTATCATCTTTTGCCCTCTCTTGCCCGTGGACGCAGTGGAATCTGCCAAGGGATGCCTTCGGAAGATAGGCGGCAGCGTCTTTCCGAGTTTCAACACTAAGTACTGCGCTCGCCAACCCACCTGTCAAGCGTGGCGATTTTTGCAACAACCTCCTCATGCTCAGTACTTCAGAGAGATTCTCCCAAATGAATCTCGTGGACATTTCGAAGTGGACGTCTGGTAACAAAAGTTTAAGTTTTCTCAATCGTAATTGAAATCTTTGTACAGATTTACAGATTCAAGCACTTACATATAATAATGTCACCACAGAGCTTATTGAAAGGCACCCAGAAGACTTCTCAGGAACTAATTCCGTAAAATTAGTTTCACTTGCACAATTCGCTGAGGTGTAACAAGTGTATGCACGATTGAGGCGAGAAAACAGTCACGTAAATGTAAAATGTAACATAAACTATATATGCTGCCCTCACCAGGTTTCGACCTACCTGAGAACATCCGCAACGTGGCAATGCAACGCGCCCGCCTCTACTACGAGCTGGAAGCGCTCACTGACGTCATCGCCAAGTACAACCACAGCATCACGTCGCTCAGTCCTTCGGAGACGCATCTCATGAAGAAACATCTGTTGGATATGGAACGGCACATACTCCCCGGACTGACTAGGCTGACGTGGACCGCTCTGGGCATCAACGACTATATCAAGGACATTACTAAAGGTATGACGCCACATCTCTCAGTCCTAAACGGCTCACTTTTAAAACCAGTGCTGTGTCTAAGCACAGCGTACGCTAAGCTGACGATCTTACATTTTCAAACTTCTTAATTTTTACCTTGTATACATCAATAAATTATTTTTTTCATAGACTTTTTTTCTTTTCTTTACTCTACTGGAAATTAAGATGCATTTTTTGTACTAATTTACCCCTACTTCGTCGGTATTGTACTAAAAATTCTGGAAGACATTATTATATATTTTATGGACTTCTTAATGAAACAGTGAAATCTTTTAAAAATGCAATTAAATTATGTCCAAAAAGTTAATATTGTACTACTTAGGTATTTATTCTGTAGCTACAACATTCAAGGTTGCCAACTCATATATCCAACCTGCATAAGCAGGAGCACCGATGAGCCTGATAGAATATGTAATAATAAATAATTTATTCACTTAAGCATCTTCATAATTAGCGCAATTATCAAGACCTTACCTACCGAGCTAGTTAAAGGTCTCTTTGGTGTAGTTATAAAAATGTTACAATACAGAATTAACTAAAACGATAATTACACTACCAAGTGATACTGTAAGCATTAATCTTGCAGGCGAGAACTCCCTCCAAGCAGTATACCAGCAGCTGAAGATGGTTGAGAAGGAGATCCAGAGCCTGATCGACCAGATAGAGCAGTTCGACTTGTTCCCGATGGTACGGCCTAAGGACTACGTGGACCCCGACACCAATGAGCCTGATGACACCTGGTACTATCCTTGTAAGGTTAGTGAGCCGCATTTATCTTTTAAAGGTTATCTCTGTGAGGACAAGGTGGCGACTAATAGAGGAGAGTGGAAGAGGATAACATGTGCCTATCCCATCTAGCGTGGGATCAAGGCAGGGTAAATATTCTCTCTGTGGTTGACTCTTCATCTCTGAAGATCGTGAGCACCTTCGTGGTAGTGTGGACAGCTGAACTCGTTAGAGAGTTCTATTAAAGGCCAGGTGGACCATATAGTATCGTGTCTCTCCTTGAGCTGGTTCATCCATCGAGTTGTGGATCAAGCGTGATCTCCTTGCGTCTGCGTTCCAAACGATGACTAGCTTTTCGGTACTCATCGCCACACATCGGTATATGGCGAAAACAGGAAAGTACAGGTAGCGACGATATCTCCTTATCCTTTTCTGGAACCTATTACGTTTTAATCTGCTATAAGTTTTATTTTAAAGATATCGTTTGACTGATTCATTCATTCATTCATTTCAGCCATAAAACGTCCACTGATGAACACAGGCCTCCCTCATGGATCTCCATGAGGGGTAGTTGCCATACTCACCACGCTTGGCAGGCGGGTTGGTGAGCGCAGTATGGGATGTTGATACACGGATAGCCGCTGCTGCCCATCATCCGGAGGTATCCCTTAGCAGGCTCTTACTGCATCCATGGGCATGAAAGGAGGGGTATCATTCTACTGCTATTGACTGATTAAGTTATTTATTTTATGGATATAACATTTTTTTTCGATTCAGGATCTCACGTTAGTCAAATGGATGACTCAGCCTTTTCAAAGGCAGAAGTGCTCTAACCAACTAAGCTACGGAACCCTTGACGGGTTGAGTTAAAATTCTTGATAAGATCGTATCGGTGGAGGTCATTTATTTCTTTACTCAACAGGCATACTTCGTGGAGGTGGAAAACGAGCGACAGAAGCGTGTGGCACAGCTCTCCCGCATCTACGAACGCATCGGTCCGATCCTTATGAAGCTAGAGTATCTCATCCTGGGGACCAGTACAGGCAGGTCCGAAGTGATGACGGCGTATTACACCTACTGGGAGATGAAGATCTTCAAGTGCTTGGTCACGTGAGTTGTTTACATTTCATAATCTAATCAGGGTCAGCGCTGCGACGTGAAGACGTCTGCCCATGTCGCTATAAGACCGGCATTCCTGTAACTGCTGGAAAGCCATGCAATTTGCCTTAAAGTAATTGCGAAAGTTAAAAAAAAATTAAATTCAACTTGATTACGACAACTAAGGAACGGAATGTATCTTCGTCCCCGCGCCGCGAACCCCTTCCTTTAAACCAAGTTTTGGCGACCGTGACACGACCACAGCCGCCGTGGGGTGCCGGCAGTAGAATGATACACCTCCTCTCATACCCATGGATGCAGTAAGAGCCTGCTAAGGGATACCTCCGGAAGATGGGCAGCAGCGTTTATCCGTGTATCAAAATCCCGTACTGCGCTCGCCAATCCGCCTGCCAAGCGTGGTGAGTATGGCAACTACCCCTCATGGAGATCCATGAGGGAGGCCTGTTCAGTAGTGGACGTTTTACGGCCGAAATGATGACACGACCCCAACTATATTAATTCCAGATTCACATACGAAAACCTGGAGATGTTTCAGCAGCTGCTGAGCGGCAAAACTCCACTGTTCCAAGTGGACGCCGCGCTCGTCCCGCCGGACACCACCATGCGGCCCACGCCGTCCGAGGTCTGCAACATACTCGGATATAGTATCAAGAACTTTCTCAATAGGTATACTACTGTCACTGTTAGCCCAAATCACCCCATTGCTGGGAAAACTCTTCACGATTTTGATTCACATGCCTTTTTTTGCATTTAAAGTCATAGTTTACTCAGTCAGTTGGTGTTAAGGATTTCATGAATTTGATTTGATTCCAATGCCACGTTTCTTCACTGGTTCCTCGTCGCTAAGATATGCTGCTAAATTAGGTCGTCGGTAGCTCTGATAAAAAAGAGGAAATTGTTAAAATTGTTTTTCTTCAACATTCATAGCACGAAATATCTTGACTACTATCTACCCTAGGCATTACCTGTACTTTCTACTTTGCAAAACGATATAAATGTAATAAGAGCAACTGAAAATCTTCAATATTTAAAAAAGCATGGCTACACATGTCTCACACATATGTAAATGTTCATCGATATGTGCGATAATGTTGTCGTCAAAAATCGTTTAACAGAGTAGAGATTCACCATGGCAACAAGAAAGCTTATCATGATTTTGTAGTCGTACTCTAATAAAATATTCGAAATTTGTTAAAGTTATTACTTAATTAGTTTTAAATTAAATACAGGATTTTAACGCAAACTTTTTCATTATTCTCCCAACGTTTCGAATACGTCACAGCGTTTCTGGACGCGGGACTGAAGTTTCGAACGGCGCGTCGGAAAATTATAAAAAAGGTACGCGGTTAAAGTCTGCGTTTAATACGAATTGACATGCTTTAACTAAGAGAGGCATCTGCCCTGCAGTGTAAAACATCAGGCTTTTAAATAAATAGTAACCACTTTGGCTTTTTATTATTCTTAGATTAACATCCTTCCCTCGCTGGATGAAGCACACCTGTCTGCCCTGCCCGCCGCAGCGCACGGCGGAAGCCACCGGCAACGAATTCTACGTGTTCTCGTTCTTTGAAGATATTCTACGGGTCGTCTCCATCAACGACATCACTCTGTTGATACAGGACACTGTGTACCGACTCACGCAGGATATCAACGGCTATGTGCAGAAGTGAGTTCCATCTTTTTGTATTTTTGTCCTTTTGACGGCAGCTTGTTTACTAGCAGATACGCCACCTGATGGAAAGTCGCCCATGAACACATGCAACGCCAAAATCTATGGTCTGCTATTATATCTGAAATAAAGATGCTGAAGAGGGTGCCGGCAGTAGAATGTTACCCCTCCTCTAATGCCCGTGTAGGCAGTAGATGATGGAAGATGGGCAGCAGCGTCTTGCCGTGTATCAGCAACCCGCTTGCCAAGCGTGGTGATTATGGCAACTTAACCTCATGGAGATCCATGAGAGAGGAGGCCTGTGTTCAGTAGTAAACGTTTTTTGGTTCAAATTATGCTGAAATGATACCTATAGAACGGAGACAAACTGTCGATAAAGCCGCAACCCTCGATAGTCTCAGCCACGGAGCCACGGAGGTCGCTAAAGTTTGACTAGAAAAGAGATTTTTATGAAGATCCCGGACACATTCGTCATTTTTCAACTAAGTTCCTAAAAACGCATTTATATATTTTTTGTGCACTTTCGTCAGTAGTGACGAATCTGTACTTAAGTTTGATTTCTGTTTGTTTTTGACTCTACTGACCAAAACGAACTCTAAATAAATTTGGAGTACATTTTCGTCTGCAGTGAAAGATTGTCATTTTAAAGTACTTGAGATACATACTAATAAAGGTGGTTATTGTAATGAAACACTTTTAAAACTAATCCTTATTATATAAATAATATTATAATTAAAAATACATAAATGCGTTTAGGAACTTAGTTGAAAAGTGACGAATGTGTCCGGAATCTTTATGAACGTATAGAATCATTAATACATTTTCAGATGGCACAAATACCAGCACCTCTGGGCGTTCGACAAGCATCTGTCGTGCGAGAAATACATACAGAAACACGAGCAGCTACAGAAGTACGACGAGAAGTTCTTCTTCTTCGAGGATCTCATTGCGGAACTCGACGGACACGTGCAGTTTGTGGACGTCGGCGCGATCCGGATCAACCTGCGGCCGATCATCAGGCAGGTGCAGGAGCACGCGCTGGAGTGGAAGACCGTGCTGGGGAGCTGCATCGCGACCAAGACGCGGATGAACATGTGGGATTTGAAGAATCAGATTGAGGTGGACTTACAGTTTCACTTATGTAAAACCCTTCCGTTACTGACTGAGTGACTGACAGACAACGCACAGCCTAAACCCCTGGACCAAGAGACTGAAATTTGGCACACACACATATATATATACATATATATATATACCTTGAGTATCCTAGAGGTGCACTAAGAAGAGTTTTTCGAAATTCCCACGGGAACGGGAACTACGCGGGTGAAACTGCGGAGTTGCGGCTAATAGTAGTAGCGGAGTAAGATTGTATTTTGTATGTTGGAACGAATAAAACTGGACCGATTTTCAAAATTCTTCACCATTAGAATGCTACGTTATCTCTGAGTAACATAGGCTATATTTTATCCCCGGATTCCGACGGGAACGGGAACTACGCGGGTGAAACCGCGGAGTGCCGCTGGTACCATATATACATATATATCGAATACCTACGTTATATAGTTTGTTATTTTTATAGTGTTTTAACCACACTTAGGTAGAACATTTTGCTCGGTTGCTGAAACCGACATCACCTTATCAAGAATTTCAGCGGGTCCCGACATGGGTTCTGTAGCTTAGCGGTCAAAGCACTTCCGGCTTATGGAAGCGTCAAGTATCGAATTGACGGACGTGGGTCCGAATCCCACCGGAACCGTAAACATTTTGATAAGGTTATTCATTTATTTGAAAATACCTACGTTGTGTAACAGGAAATCATCGATTTGTATACCTACTTTATTTTTAGGCGCTACTTTCGATAGAGAGGATAACATTTATTTTCAGAATGGCTCGTCCTTAAACAGGCGAAGGCAACAATAGTATCCATCTCTATATATTTTCTCTGCTAAGAAATTTATGCAACAAATGCATAAGGAGATCCTTAGTATAGTAAAAGCCAACGAATCTTTTGTTTCTCTCGTTGCATATGTAAACACGCGATGACAAAGCATTAGAACATAAACAATAGTGCCCCAGAGCAATGAAAGCTAGTAAGGTTTTAATTTCCAGTCGCTGCGAATGACAGTAAACATGAACATCAAAGGCCTGGAAGACTTCAAGCTGGTCATGGCGACGATCACGCAGGTCCAAGCGATGACGATCACCGCCGAGGTCAAGTACCGGACCATGCAGGAGATATTCAACTTGCTCAGGCAACATAACATTGACGTGAGTGACCGCCAATTGTAGGTACTTGGTTATAGATTTGTGATTTTATCTCATGGTTTTTAATCATGCTGTGCGGGACGCTGCAGTGCCTACATTGTAAAACAATAGCGACTGAAAAAGCCTTTGAAGGTTTCAGAAGTGAAAAAAAAGTTGTATTGTAAAATATATAATTTAGGAAATCAATAGTTTGTGTTCTTTGTTTGTTTATTTATATTTGTTATTTTCATTTTTCATTTTCTTTGTGGTTTTATTGTACTGTGCGTGTGGTAAATAAATGATTTTCTTCTTCTTCTTCTAGTTATCACTAGTTTTACATTTACTGTCCAATAAAATAGATAAATAAATAATCAATTTATTTTTGTACAATACAACCCTTTATTCACTTCTGAAATCTTTAAAGGCTCTCTGTGTTATCAACATTTAAATGACTCACAGACAGAATTACGTTTGAATGTTTTATTTTGTTTAGATAGAATACAAAACTTATCTTATTTCCAGGTATCAGACGAAGATATACAGTTTGCAAAGAACCTCCAAGCGTCGTGGGGCTCGCTCTACCAAAGCTCCCTGTTCCGCGGCAAAACCCTCGAGCTAACAAAAGAAAAGTTTTCCAAACTCAACGTGGTGGAGATTGCCTACTTTCTGCGGGAACTCGACGAGTTTGTGGAGAAGTTTGACCGCGAGGGACCGGCTACTGTGGGCGATGATATGGACAGGGGATTGGTTTTGATGGAGGTAAGAATTATAATCACTTTCTGAGGCGCTGTAAAGTTAAAATAGGTTTAATTGCTATACAACGATGGCAATAAGAACAATAATTTATGAATCGCTCCCGAACTAGTTGAAAACTATGTTTTAGAGTGATTATGGGTCTATTGCTTTTGCATGTAAGAATACGCTTTTTTATTGCTTATTAAGCATAAGCTTTTCAGAGTAATCTATAAGTCTTCCCCGCAATATAGATAGAACATTTTTTTATATAGCGTCGGGGGACTGTTTATGCGGGATTCTGTAATAGGTAGGACTTTTGAGATGCAACACGGTTCAGTGTGTTATTAAAGTTCAGGCTCTGGGTCTTCCTCTAATAAATTTTGCTATTCCGTAGCAAAACCTTCAAGCAACGAGAAGTTCTCCAAACTCAACGTGGTGGAGTTTGTAGCCTTTTTTCAAACTATCTTGTATTCCACTGCATAGCAAAGGCTCCTTTGCCAGCCATTCTTATAATCAATTATAAATCATATCTTCGTAGGAATATACAAAACACTTCGACGAGCTTGAAAGCCGCAAGAAAATGCTGCAAGCCGCAGAACAATTGTTCGACAATCCTCTCGCAGACTTCTCAAATTTCAACCGCGCGAAATCGGACTTCGCCGCCATGGAACAGATTTTCAAGATCTACAAAGCTCAGAAGAATGCGCGAGAACTGTGGGCTAAGACGTTGTGGGTTAATTTGAACCCGCAAGCGTTAGTCGACGGTATTGAGCAGTTCTTCAAGGAATTCAGGTAGGCTTTGTTTACCGAATACGTGAGCTGCAGCGGGCCAAATAAGTCATGGGTTCAATCCACCACCGAATGGATCCTACGTGTCGTCATATGAAAGAAAGAAAGAAAAAATATTTATTTAAGTCTCATTTACAAAGATACAAACGGAACTGCACAGTTAAAATAAAATATTAATGGACATAAATCGGTCGCCAACTCACCGTACGCTGTGTTAGACACAGCACTGGTTTTCAGTGGCGCCGTGAATATGAACAGCGACTTTTCTGATTCCGATAACGAATTAAGGGTAACGTAACGCACACTTGAAAGACGGTCCACAGTAGCTTAAGACAGAGAGAAATGTGCAAGGCCTTGGCCCTGCATTGGGACAATAAAGGCTCTTAATAAATAACAATAACTTAAATTGATGACGCGTTGAAAGCTATTTTCTTGTAATAAACTAAAATGACACGCACAAAACTTATATACCGAACAGTTTTAAATGCCAAAAGCATAATATGAACTACACCCTAAAATGGAAGCAGCGTTTTTTGTGTAATGACTAAAGCAGTCACCGAGATATTCGACGACCACAAGCCAGACGCCCAGCACGTAGACCCGGGGACATTGTGATGGATCCAGCTGGCACAAGACCGTCTGTGGTGACGTGATAAAGAACAGGTCTATACTCAGCAGTGGGTGCTTCAGGCTAGTTATATAAATATATAGAGTGCCTCCTCAATTACCAACCCCTGCCTTGTTTATATTGCTGGCCTGTAATGTATACCTGCCCTGATTATTAAAGTTGGCCGTGAACCTGCTAAAAGGTTGCAGATTCAAGTTTTGGCACTAATATGGCCTGGCCTATATAACCTGGCAATGCAAAAAAACTTTTTTTTTTTATATACTAAATGATGACGAGACAAGCCGAAGGCCCACCTGATGTTAAGCGGTAACCTCTACCTATAACAACTGCAATGCCGCGGTGACCACGTTCAGTATGTAAGAGTTGTAAGGTCTCATGGGCCTGTAATTTCACCGGCCCCCTTGCCCTTCAAACCGGAACACAGCAATGGAGACAATACTGCTTGGCGGCAGAAATAGGTATGGGGTAGTACTTCCCCGGATGAACCTTTCACAAAAAGTTCTACTACTGCTGAATAAACTCCTGATAACCATAATTTCCACCAGAAAACTACCCAAGACGATGCGCCTTACTCCCATGGGGCTGATGCTAGACCTAAAGATGAAGCAGTTCAAGGGCGCGGTGCCGCTCATGGTGGCGCTCAAGAACGAGGCCATGCGCGAGCGCCACTGGAAGGAGCTGATGGTCAAGACTAGTGAGTCAATCAATATCATAAACAAATAATAGCAAACAAAACAATTTAAATTTTCTCACATATTGTTCTGTTGTCGCTATAACAACAAATACTAAAAACAGAACAAAATAAACATTTAAGGGAGCTCCCATAAAACCAACGTGTTTTTTTTTCCGTTTTTGCTGGATGCTAATAACGGCAACAGGTATGACGCTTGAAATAGTCACAGACTAATGGTACGGAACCCTTTGTGCGCGTTTCCGACTCGCCCTTAACCATTTTTTCATTTTAAACAGAATAGGACGAGTTAAAATCGAAATTAGTAAACATTCTTCACTGACCATTTTATTCTCATTCAGATCAGGACTTCGACATGTCTCCGGATAGATTCACGTTGGAAAACATGTTCGCTATGGAGCTGCACAAGTACCAAGAAGTGGCTGAGGAGATCGTCAACCACGCTATCAAAGTAAGTGCTTTCTAGCAAACGCTCTGCCGTAGGGTGCCGGCAGTAGAATGTTGCTCCTTCTCTCTTGCCGTGGTTTTTCATATTTTATGAGCATTTTTTCGTGTAACGTCATCCTGTACTGCGCTTGCCAACCCGCCGATGAGTATGGCAACAATCCCCTCATGAAATGCCTATGTCCAGCAGTGGACGTTCTACGGCTATGATGATGATGAACCCGCACCAGCTTCTGTTACATTTCCTGTCTTCCCCGCATTACTCTCCTTAAATCCTTGTATGTGTAATACACCATTAAACTTGCCACGCGAATCTCGCATTTGACTTTTGTTTTTTTTTTAACCCCTGACGCAAAAAGAGAGGGGTTTTATAAGTTTAACGTGTCTGTCTGTGGTAACGTAGCTCCCAAACGGATGAACAGATTTTCGTTTAGTTTTTTTTTGTGTCATAGATAATTTTATCCCGAGTGTTCTTAGCCATGTTTCATGAAAATCTGTCGGGGGGGTTTTGAAAATGTTTAATTTAACTTTTATATTTCAGGAGCTGGCCATAGAACGCGGCGTCAAAGACGTGCAAGAGGCGTGGGCGAGCATAGCGTTCTCCGTGGCGCGGCACTTCAGCCGCGGCGAGGACCGCGGGTACACGCTCGACCCGTGCGACGAGATCGTCGTCAAGCTGGACGACGACGCCATGGCGCTGCAGAGTATGGCTGCTTCACAGTAAGTGTACGCGCGACACTTCAGCCGCGGCGAGGACCGCGGGTACACGCTCGACCCGTGCGACGAGATCGTCGTCAAGCTGGACGACGACGCCATGGCGCTGCAGAGTATGGCTGCTTCACAGTAAGTGTACGCGCGGCACTTCAGCCGCGGCGAGGACCGCGGGTACACGCTCGACCCGTGCGACGAGATCGTCGTCAAGCTGGACGACGACGCCATGGCGCTGCAGAGTATGGCTGCTTCACAGTAAGTGTACGCGTGGCACTTCAGCCGCGGCGAGGACCGCGGGTACACGCTCGACCCGTGCGACGAGATCGTCGTCAAGCTGGACGACGACGCCATGGCGCTGCAGAGTATGGCTGCTTCACAGTAAGTGTACGCGCGACACTTCAGCCGCGGCGAGGACCGCGGGTACACGCTCGACCCGTGCGACGAGATCGTCGTCAAGCTGGACGACGACGCCATGGCGCTGCAGAGTATGGCTGCTTCACAGTAAGTGTACGCGCGGCACTTCAGCCGCGGCGAGGACCGCGGGTACACGCTCGACCCGTGCGACGAGATCGTCGTCAAGCTGGACGACGACGCCATGGCGCTGCAGAGTATGGCTGCTTCACAGTAAGTGTACGCGCGGCACTTCAGCCGCGGCGAGGACCGCGGGTACACGCTCGACCCGTGCGACGAGATCGTCGTCAAGCTGGACGACGACGCCATGGCGCTGCAGAGTATGGCTGCTTCACAGTAAGTGTACGCGCGGCACTTCAGCCGCGGCGAGGACCGCGGGTACACGCTCGACCCGTGCGACGAGATCGTCGTCAAGCTGGACGACGACGCCATGGCGCTGCAGAGTATGGCTGCTTCACAGTAAGTGTACGCGTGGCACTTCAGCCGCGGCGAGGACCGCGGGTACACGCTCGACCCGTGCGACGAGATCGTCGTCAAGCTGGACGACGACGCCATGGCGCTGCAGAGTATGGCTGCTTCACAGTAAGTGTACGCGCGACACTTCAGCCGCGGCGAGGACCGCGGGTACACGCTCGACCCGTGCGACGAGATCGTCGTCAAGCTGGACGACGACGCCATGGCGCTGCAGAGTATGGCTGCTTCACAGTAAGTGTACGCGCGACACTTCAGCCGCGGCGAGGACCGCGGGTACACGCTCGACCCGTGCGACGAGATCGTCGTCAAGCTGGACGACGACGCCATGGCGCTGCAGAGTATGGCTGCTTCACAGTAAGTGTACGCGCGGCACTTCAGCCGCGGCGAGGACCGCGGGTACACGCTCGACCCGTGCGACGAGATCGTCGTCAAGCTGGACGACGACGCCATGGCGCTGCAGAGTATGGCTGCTTCACAGTAAGTGTACGCGTGGCACTTCAGCCGCGGCGAGGACCGCGGGTACACGCTCGACCCGTGCGACGAGATCGTCGTCAAGCTGGACGACGACGCCATGGCGCTGCAGAGTATGGCTGCTTCACAGTAAGTGTACGCGCGACACTTCAGCCGCGGCGAGGACCGCGGGTACACGCTCGACCCGTGCGACGAGATCGTCGTCAAGCTGGACGACGACGCCATGGCGCTGCAGAGTATGGCTGCTTCACAGTAAGTGTACGCGCGGCACTTCAGCCGCGGCGAGGACCGCGGGTACACGCTCGACCCGTGCGACGAGATCGTCGTCAAGCTGGACGACGACGCCATGGCGCTGCAGAGTATGGCTGCTTCACAGTAAGTGTACGCGTGGCACTTCAGCCGCGGCGAGGACCGCGGGTACACGCTCGACCCGTGCGACGAGATCGTCGTCAAGCTGGACGACGACGCCATGGCGCTGCAGAGTATGGCTGCTTCACAGTAAGTGTACGCGCGACACTTCAGCCGCGGCGAGGACCGCGGGTACACGCTCGACCCGTGCGACGAGATCGTCGTCAAGCTGGACGACGACGCCATGGCGCTGCAGAGTATGGCTGCTTCACAGTAAGTGTACGCGCGGCACTTCAGCCGCGGCGAGGACCGCGGGTACACGCTCGACCCGTGCGACGAGATCGTCGTCAAGCTGGACGACGACGCCATGGCGCTGCAGAGTATGGCTGCTTCACAGTAAGTGTACGCGCGGCACTTCAGCCGCGGCGAGGACCGCGGGTACACGCTCGACCCGTGCGACGAGATCGTCGTCAAGCTGGACGACGACGCCATGGCGCTGCAGAGTATGGCTGCTTCACAGTAAGTGTACGCGCGGCACTTCAGCCGCGGCGAGGACCGCGGGTACACGCTCGACCCGTGCGACGAGATCGTCGTCAAGCTGGACGACGACGCCATGGCGCTGCAGAGTATGGCTGCTTCACAGTAAGTGTACGCGTGGCACTTCAGCCGCGGCGAGGACCGCGGGTACACGCTCGACCCGTGCGACGAGATCGTCGTCAAGCTGGACGACGACGCCATGGCGCTGCAGAGTATGGCTGCTTCACAGTAAGTGTACGCGCGACACTTCAGCCGCGGCGAGGACCGCGGGTACACGCTCGACCCGTGCGACGAGATCGTCGTCAAGCTGGACGACGACGCCATGGCGCTGCAGAGTATGGCTGCTTCACAGTAAGTGTACGCGCGACACTTCAGCCGCGGCGAGGACCGCGGGTACACGCTCGACCCGTGCGACGAGATCGTCGTCAAGCTGGACGACGACGCCATGGCGCTGCAGAGTATGGCTGCTTCACAGTAAGTGTACGCGCGGCACTTCAGCCGCGGCGAGGACCGCGGGTACACGCTCGACCCGTGCGACGAGATCGTCGTCAAGCTGGACGACGACGCCATGGCGCTGCAGAGTATGGCTGCTTCACAGTAAGTGTACGCGTGGCACTTCAGCCGCGGCGAGGACCGCGGGTACACGCTCGACCCGTGCGACGAGATCGTCGTCAAGCTGGACGACGACGCCATGGCGCTGCAGAGTATGGCTGCTTCACAGTAAGTGTACGCGCGACACTTCAGCCGCGGCGAGGACCGCGGGTACACGCTCGACCCGTGCGACGAGATCGTCGTCAAGCTGGACGACGACGCCATGGCGCTGCAGAGTATGGCTGCTTCACAGTAAGTGTACGCGCGGCACTTCAGCCGCGGCGAGGACCGCGGGTACACGCTCGACCCGTGCGACGAGATCGTCGTCAAGCTGGACGACGACGCCATGGCGCTGCAGAGTATGGCTGCTTCACAGTAAGTGTACGCGCGGCACTTCAGCCGCGGCGAGGACCGCGGGTACACGCTCGACCCGTGCGACGAGATCGTCGTCAAGCTGGACGACGACGCCATGGCGCTGCAGAGTATGGCTGCTTCACAGTAAGTGTACGCGTGGCACTTCAGCCGCGGCGAGGACCGCGGGTACACGCTCGACCCGTGCGACGAGATCGTCGTCAAGCTGGACGACGACGCCATGGCGCTGCAGAGTATGGCTGCTTCACAGTAAGTGTACGCGCGACACTTCAGCCGCGGCGAGGACCGCGGGTACACGCTCGACCCGTGCGACGAGATCGTCGTCAAGCTGGACGACGACGCCATGGCGCTGCAGAGTATGGCTGCTTCACAGTAAGTGTACGCGCGGCACTTCAGCCGCGGCGAGGACCGCGGGTACACGCTCGACCCGTGCGACGAGATCGTCGTCAAGCTGGACGACGACGCCATGGCGCTGCAGAGTATGGCTGCTTCACAGTAAGTGTACGCGCGGCACTTCAGCCGCGGCGAGGACCGCGGGTACACGCTCGACCCGTGCGACGAGATCGTCGTCAAGCTGGACGACGACGCCATGGCGCTGCAGAGTATGGCTGCTTCACAGTAAGTGTACGCGTGGCACTTCAGCCGCGGCGAGGACCGCGGGTACACGCTCGACCCGTGCGACGAGATCGTCGTCAAGCTGGACGACGACGCCATGGCGCTGCAGAGTATGGCTGCTTCACAGTAAGTGTACGCGCGGCACTTCAGCCGCGGCGAGGACCGCGGGTACACGCTCGACCCGTGCGACGAGATCGTCGTCAAGCTGGACGACGACGCCATGGCGCTGCAGAGTATGGCTGCTTCACAGTAAGTGTACGCGCGACACTTCAGCCGCGGCGAGGACCGCGGGTACACGCTCGACCCGTGCGACGAGATCGTCGTCAAGCTGGACGACGACGCCATGGCGCTGCAGAGTATGGCTGCTTCACAGTAAGTGTACGCGCGGCACTTCAGCCGCGGCGAGGACCGCGGGTACACGCTCGACCCGTGCGACGAGATCGTCGTCAAGCTGGACGACGACGCCATGGCGCTGCAGAGTATGGCTGCTTCACAGTAAGTGTACGCGCGGCACTTCAGCCGCGGCGAGGACCGCGGGTACACGCTCGACCCGTGCGACGAGATCGTCGTCAAGCTGGACGACGACGCCATGGCGCTGCAGAGTATGGCTGCTTCACAGTAAGTGTACGCGTGGCACTTCAGCCGCGGCGAGGACCGCGGGTACACGCTCGACCCGTGCGACGAGATCGTCGTCAAGCTGGACGACGACGCCATGGCGCTGCAGAGTATGGCTGCTTCACAGTAAGTGTACGCGTGGCACTTCAGCCGCGGCGAGGACCGCGGGTACACGCTCGACCCGTGCGACGAGATCGTCGTCAAGCTGGACGACGACGCCATGGCGCTGCAGAGTATGGCTGCTTCACAGTAAGTGTACGCGCGACACTTCAGCCGCGGCGAGGACCGCGGGTACACGCTCGACCCGTGCGACGAGATCGTCGTCAAGCTGGACGACGACGCCATGGCGCTGCAGAGTATGGCTGCTTCACAGTAAGTGTACTTGTATCGACGGTCTTTAAGACTATTGCAAGCTTCTGAGGTAAGCAAGTGTGCAAGGCAAAGGTCGCCACTAAGTCTCCTGTTACTAGCTTCCTAATTAAATCTTTTCCTAAACTTTAAATAATAGTCATCATCATTCCAGCCGTAAAAAGTCCACTACTGAACAGGCCTCCCTCATGGATCTCCATGAGGGGTAGTTGCCATACTCACCACGCTTGGCAGGCGGGTTGGCGAGCGCAGTACGGGATTTTAATACACGGAAAGACGCCGCTGCCCATCTTTCGGAGGTATCACTTAGCAGGCTCTTACTGCATCCACGGGTATGAGAGGAGGGGTAACATTCTACTGCCGGCACCCCACGGCAAATAATAAAATAAATAAAATAAAAATCTCTTATTTCAGACAACAAATGAGTCCATAAACACACACAATTCGAGTAAAAACACAAAAACAGTACAAAGCAAAGAGTAACAAAGTAAAACTAAAATAAAAAAAAAAAAATCAATTAAGGAAATAGCTTCCTTCATTGATCACCCTCTGCACGAGACACTTCCAGAGTGGAGATGTTCGGCACTCTGCCACGTTTCTAAGGATGCTGTTGCGACTGTCCCGTATTCTGCACATCAAGGATGCTGTTTTATTGCGTAAGACAGCATGAAAGCCATCCGTATGGTACTGCGCAAACATCCCCGACGCACTGCAGAATCGGGGCAATCGCAGCATCATCCGAAATATATTGTTATATTGGACTCGTAGGGCGTCCATCGTTCTTTTGGTATGCCGGACCCACAGACTATCCGTGTAAAAACTCTTGACAATATGACTTAAAAAGCGTGATTTTAACTTGGTCAGTAACCTACGGAAAAATCTGCGAGCCAGCATGTTACTTCGAACCGATAGAGCCCTACGCTCCCTTTCAACGTCTTCATCGTCCTTAAGGTCGTCGGCGAGTAAATGTCCAAGATATTTAAACTTCACACAACTAATGATCACGCCGTTAAGGGTAATATTAAGCTTGTTATCAATAATAGTATAATAAATAATAGTAATTAATAATAATTAGTATTATAATATTTTTAACTCTTTCTAGATTCATCGGGCCGTTCCTAAAAGTGGTTCAAACATGGGAAAGACGCCTCTCCCTAATCTCCGAGATCATTGAAGAGTGGCTGGCGACGCAGCGCAAGTGGCTCTACCTGGAGGGGATATTCGTCGGCGGAGACATTAGGGTGCAATTGCCGGAGGAGGCTAAGAAGTTTGACGATATCGATAAAGTGTTTAGAAAGGTGAGGAAATAAGTTTATCGGGCCCTTACCACACGTGGTGCAAACATTGTAGAGACGCCTCTCCCTAACCTCCGAGATCATTGAAGAGTGGCTGGCGACGCAGCGCAAGTGGGGTAGAATGGCCGGAGGACACCAAGAAGTTTGATCAACTCAAACCATTTATTTATTAAAACCTTAACAACATGTAACATACCAAGACGACCGTAATTAACAAGACCTTACCTCCCGTGCTGATAATATAGATAAAGTGTTTAGAAATGTAAATGAACAAGCATTGGGTTGAATTTTTAAACTTTCGCGATCACAACACATTATTAAAATATGGGATTATCGGGTATTTATCGCGTATTTTTCTTATTCCCGATAATCCCATATTTTAATAAAGCATTGGGTTATAGGGATTTTACGCGATAATAGATTGAAGAGAAAACATAAATTTGACAAAGAGAAACACAGTCACCATATAACATACAATGGGCGGTCTTATATTACAATACAAACAGTACGTTACTTAATTTTATAAGATTAATTATGATCGTAAATTTATCTTCCAGATAATGTTAGACACTGCGAAGCGACTGATCGTCGTCGACTGTTGCACGATCAGCGGAAGACTAGAAGAGTTTATAAATTTGGGAATAGGACTGCAAAAGTAAGTCAAATTAGGGCACTTAATGACTTATGTTACGTTTGATTCATTCATTCATCGTTCAACGTGTATCATTATCTGTAACAATGTGTTTTTGTTCCACAATAAATACTTCATCCTTACTCTAATTGATTTGGTAAATGTTTGTATGAATGGTTTTGTTTAGGATTCTCCGTATTTAGTAAACAGGTTGCATAGTGATGTAGAGTTGTATAATGTTTTGTTTCTTTATAGATTCTTACTGTGGGTGTTAGATAAGGGTAGTGAAAGAGAATTTTAATAATGTTGTTCTGTAGTGCTTAGCTTGGGGATAGGTGGCGCGCTGTGCGATATTATTTTCTTGTTCGGTTTAGATTTTAAATAGTTCTCGTCAACTCCTATGCAGGCTAGATTTTGTTTAAGTAATAGTGATTTACAACAGTTTTATTTCTAATATGCAACAACAAGTAATAACAAGAAGCTTAAATGTTTCTATTAGTTACATTTACGACAGTAAACTTATATTATGTTTCATAATTTAATGCGGGGATCACACTAGACAGAGACAAATTGTATAGGCTAGTTAAATTTTATTTTAAATTTGCCTGTAATTGGGAGAACACTAGCTCATGATTTTTTGTTTTTACTTTTGTAATTTTTCTTTGTGTATCTTCTGTTGGTGGCTCAAATAAAAAAATAATACTCTGTAAAAAAAGTAACGCATCTGTTATAGATGATTTATACAGCGACAGCAACTGGTAATCATGCTGTACGAGACGCTGCAGTCCCTGGGACATTGTTAGATGGATTAGGCTTGCCCAGCACCTACACCATCCTCTCAGCTCAGTCAGCTATCAGCCAGAGGAAAGAACAGGTCAATATGTCTGAAGCTAACTAAGCCGCGGGTTTCCTCACGATGTTACCTTTACCGTTAAAGCACGTGTTAAGGGTGCACATACATTTTTCAAGAAATAAAAATCGTGCACAGCCCGTATCGAACCCACGACCTTCGGATTGAAAGTCGGGGTATATAATATACCACTCGGCCAAAACAGCTCATACATCTGTCATGACTGTGGAAATGTATTTCAGATGTCAGAAATCCCTAAACGACTACTTGGACGCGAAGCGGCGCATCTTCCCGCGGTTCTTCTTCATCTCCACGGACGAGCTGCTCTCCATCCTCGGCAGCAGCGAGTGCAGCTGCGTGCAGGAGCATATGATTAAAGTACGTACATCCCAGCCGTGGGACTGCTCGACATAGCCCTCCCTCATGGATCTCTAAGATCATGAATTGTTGCCATACTCACCACGCTTGGCAGGTGGGTTGTTGATACACGGAAAAATGCTGCTACTCACCTTCCGGAGGTATCCCTTGGCAGATTCTTACTGCATCCACGGACAAGAGAGGACGGGGTACATTCTACTGCCGGTACCCCACGGCAAAAAAGTGCGTTCAGTATTACGAACGGAGATGGCACATGGCGGGTCGAATTAGATGATCTAAAAATCGTGATATTTACACGTATATTTACCAAAAAAATTAATAAGTATAACATTTTACCATAGTACACATTATGTACAAAAGTATGTTAAAAATTAAAACATCACGGAACTAAACTAAATATTAAAATCATACTAAAAATAGGGCACAAAACGACTACTTATTTTCTACTTATCTTTGAGTATGTAATGGGTACTTCTTTAATGAATTTATAATAGACCAATTAGAAGATTTTTATGGTAAACGCTTTCCGCAGTACAGCACTTGTATTAACGGCTGTTGATGGGTATATAACATAAACTGGTCCTAAAACTAAGCTAAGTTCAGACGAACGCGCGGCGACGCGCGGTTGGCTCGGCGCGCGGTTTGAGATTGTAACAAATCAATGTTGTTGTGTACATGACCGCGCGTGCCCGCGCGCACCGCCATGCACCGCCCGCAAGATCTTGAACCGCGCGTCACCGCGCGGCGACGCGCGGTTTAAGATCTACAATCCTGTATCGACCTGTTCAGTTGACCCGCGCGGTTTGAGGCGGACGGACGCACGGAGCCAATAAAAATGGAGGACGAGATATCAATTGATTTACTAATTAACGAAATTGAAAAAAAAAGATGCGATTTGGAATCTTAATTCGAATGGACATCCTAAAGTAGTGTGGGATATAAAGTCACAAACAGGATTGGCAAGAAAGTCTTTGCCTCAAAATAGGGTGCACCCAGTATCGTCTTTGCTTTCGACGACGACGTCGCAGTTTGCGGTATAAAACCCACAAGCAAATAGCCTCCACCACGTCCATTCTCACTGAATGTTCACGCTAGACTGCCGCGCGCAAGCCGCCGCCATCTGAACAGATGAACCGCGCGGCAGCTCGCGTCGCCGCGCGGTCATCTGAACTAAGCCTTAGGCTTCGTTCAAGCTCAACAAGCCTTAACGGGTGAGAAAACAAAGAAAACGTTCCTCTCTACGAAGCAAAGATGGTGGCGGTTAAGATGGCGGTGTGAAAATGTTCCAGTATCTCATAAATGTTTCACTAATTTCTTACAGATGTACGACAATATAAAATCACTGGACTTGTATGTGGATCATACGAATCGACCAGTTGCCGCCAAAATGATATCTGCTGAGGGAGAGGTAAGCGCCACATAAACAGTGACCATTTAGCAAAATTAGATTAAATGAAAATCTCATACTTCATCATCATCATCATCATTGCAGCCGTAGGACGTCCTCGCCGACCTCATGAATCTCCAAGAAATTATCATGATGGGATTGTTGTAAAGTTGTAAAGACGCTGCTGCCCATCATCCCTTTGCAGATTTTAACTGCATCCACGGTCAAGAGAGAAGGGGCAACATTCAACTGCCGGTACCCCAAACTTACATAAAGATTTTGACGAAGTTCCACCAATTTTGAAGCACCATTCGGGTTATTTAACACAACAAACGTCGGGCTAATTGTTTAAAAAAGGAATGGACTAGCACTAAGCCCCATTTATCTTTGACTAACTGTTACCAGGTGTTCAATAATGTAAAATCACTGGACTTAGCATAAGCGTAGACCGCACCGCCTCGTTATATAGCTAGCGCGCGAGCGGGGCGAGCATCATTTCATACTTCGGTTGCTTAAATTTGCGTTTCCGGATGGTTAGGTCTGAATGTCAAAATGTACTGATCTACTTCAAAAAGAACTTATCCCGAAATGACTGATTTTCTGTAGGTCTTCATTATTAAATGTCGGAAATGAAACTGTCAAATGTATGTACAGTCACTCTTTATTTTTAGAATATTAAAATAAAATCACATTCTATAGATAATAGGCAAACGAAACGAAAACACATATCCTTAAACTAATGCGATGCTACATTACCTAGTGTGAACGCTTTTCTAAAGTTGCTCTGTAGTTCGCGATGTGAGCCGAAGTAGGAGTAAAAGAGGAGAAAGGATGCTCGCTCGTTACCTGGCGGTGTAGCCTGTGCGCTGTGAACCTGGAATTATACGATACGACCAAAACCAAAATGCGATACGATGCAGCCAAAAGTTAGCTTCATATTTTTTCTCCAGGTAATGGATTTCCGCAACGTGGTGTACACCGAGGGCAGGGTGGAGGACTGGATGAACCTGGTGCTGCAGGAGATGCGGAATAGCAACAAGTTTATCACAAAGAAGGCTATATTCTATTATGGCAGGAATTGGATGACTCCGAGGTACCTACAACTGATATGCGAAAACGTCCAACGTAATAAATTGATTTCGACCTGACCTGAGGTTACGGGTTGGATGCCCGCCGCCGTGAGGACAAAATTAAAATTTCAGCTCGACCCTGATTAAAATAATCCAAACCTTGAGCTTGGTTGACGTCGGTGACGTGTAACTTATTTGTAAACGTGACGTCAGTCCTGCAAATAGGTCAAGAAATAAAGCAATACATTTGCCAACGTCCATACCACGTTGAAAACACCGGTTCTCGTCCGATCACCGAAGTTAAGCAACGTCGGGCGCGGTCAGTACTTGGATGGGTGACCGCCTGGGAACACCGCGTGATTGTTGGCTTTTTGCAGTTTTTTTACTTACAAAATAAAATATAAAGTAGTGTGACATTATAATCTAAAATTTTGTTCTTAAACCATGACAATAAGGTAGGTAATAACAATAAGGTAGGCAGTTAATTAGTACACTCATCTATTCCCAAGATGCAGATGTAAAGAAAAATATAAATGAAACTCAAACAAAGGAATCGACATGCATTGGTACAGGGGTACCAGAAAGGGGGGCGAAGGTTTCCGAAAAATGCCATTTTTGACCTTTGGTGACCTTTTGCGGTCACAACAACTCCGGCCCTTGTGACCCTAGGGTCACCAAAAGCAATCAGTACCCTTCTCTTATTAAGATGGTGCAAAAAAAAATATAAATACTCATTAATAACATATTTTTTTTGTTAGCACAAAAAAAGTAGTTTGTCGGCAAAGGTCTCTCCTCCCACCATAACCTTTATAGTCTCTATAAATGTAATAATAACTAAGTGTATTTATTATATTGTATTGCAATAGAACGGACTGGATCCTCGAGTACCTCGGCATGGTGTGCCTCGCCGCGAACGGCGTGTGGTGGACGGCGGAGACGGAGGAGACCTTCCTGCGCATTCGCAAGGGCAACAAGCGGGCCATGAAGGAACACCTGGCGGAACAGAATGTGCAGTTGGACCAGCTGGTGGTCAAAGTCAGACAAGGTACCTATGTGTGTTATACGGAGGAGGCATCTTGTTCCATCATCGCCTCTCGAGATGGGAAAGTCGAAAAGAGGGCCAAGCGAGGAGGTCAAAAGCAAGGTATGGGATTACAGTATTAACTAAACTAGGAACTTTCTTTGCAACTGGGTTGGCGATTAGGGCTTGCAAATATTCGAAAATTTTGATATTAGAATATTCGATTTTTTTTCGGGTACTATTCGAATATTATTCGAATAATAGAAAAAAACATCTTTTATTATAATGACATCTTTTTGGGGTTCCGTACCTCGAAAAGGAAAAAAACGGAACCCTTATAGGATCACTTCGTTGTCGGTCAGTCTGTCTGTCAAGACCCTTTTTCTTAGGAACGCGTGGTACCTCCACGCGTTCCTTCAAGCTGGAATTTACATATATCAAATACTCAAGTCTACTGTCCCTTAGAGCTGTGAAAAAATCAACCTTCTAAGCCAACGCAATCAAAAGATAAAGCCGTTTATGCCGCAAATTTTCGACACTCGCATTGGAATCAAAACCTACAGGGTACTTCCCGTGAACTCAGAATCTTGAAATTTGGTAGAGTCTGTACAAAAAGAGAAGCGTCGTAGGAATTGAGGTCGCGCGTGTGCCAAATTATTATTTTTGTTGCAATGACAACACTGCTCTGTTATTGCCAGTACGACTAAAAGTTTTTGATACTTGGTAGATAGACATCATGTATAGACACCAACCGTTGTTATCAGTAGGTACTTGCTATTAAGTAGGTAGGTTGGTATGTATCTTCGCATAATTCTGATTAAAATTGGCTACCATAGTATATCACATGTGTTATGTGATTCTACTGAGGTTAAAGTGCTGGCTCAACATTATTTACAAAGGATAGTGGCTAGCTATGTTGTAAGTCTAACATGCTTCCATGGAGCATAGCCTATCTACTCTTCTAGTACCTAGACTTAAAAAAATCAAACATGGAGACACTTTATAATTTTATTAACTTTATGTTAATACGTAGATCACACTATAAGTTTTGCGTAACTTATAAAAACAACATGTTATAACAAAAATATTATGTTTATCACTCAAAATACTCCCCTTTACATTTTAAACATTTTTTCATGCGATCGAACCATTTTTTAAAACAGGAGGACCACAGATCTGAAGCCATGCCAGCTTCCTTAGAGTCGGTACCTCTTTTCGAACAGTATAAAATTGTCAAATTTTGCTCTATATGGCACATTTGTCAAAATTATCCAGAATTATTGTCTTAGGCCGGCCCTTTCGTTTTTTCCCTGGAGTGCACCACACACCTCTATTAACAGCACCTTCTTTTTTAATTCTAGACACAGTGTATCTACTAAGACCTGCAACATAAAATTTAATATACTTAATCAAAGTTTAGTATCTAAAAACGCAAAGTATCAATATGTGTTAGTTGTACTACAAAAATAGGTCAGCTTAGGCTCGAGTGATTTTTACCTAATATAGTATTTCCGTTTACGCTAATCACACTTAAAACACTAAAGACGCTATTTATTTTTGCTATGAAATCAACGTACAGTCCAAAAATACCACAAGAAAGCTATTACATAACAGTCATTGCGGCTACTCGTTCCGTAGCTTTGTTCAGGTCGATGATTGGGCTTTTTGACGCTTTTTCGCGTTGACAAAACTGTATCACATTATATATTATTTGCCTCACAGAGCTGCTTAACGTTTTTCCTCTTTTCGACATAAATTATGCAAATATTTAACACAAAAACAAGATCAACAATAATTTATCGAGTCGAAGTTGGCATTTCACAGTTGCGTGACGAGACAGATGACAGCTGGATTGGGTGGCCATATAAAAATCTTAATGTTAGTTCACTGTAACGCCACGACGGTTCTCTTTTTGTACAGACTCTACGAAGCAACATCTTATAGTACAGATAAAGGAAAAGTTGCAAAAGCCATAAATTTTTAGTTACATCATTTATTAACTTTAAACTTACTGCCCCTTTCCTCATAAACGCGTAGAGGTATTAAATTGAAATTCATATCAAGTACTCAGGTCTTATATACCTACAGGTTTGTACGGAACCCTCGGTGCGCGAGTCTGACTCGCACTTGGCCGGTTTTTTTATTATTATAAGTATTATTTGCATGAACAAATTTAAAATATTAAATTGAAATAAAAAAAACAAAAGGTTGTGTCACCGTAACGAGACATTGGCGCACAATCAACCACAAATCTTAATAAAAAACAGTCTTCAAAATCTAGGCTAGTAGGAATTTTTAACAATATCTTCAATACAATTTTACACAATAACAAGTATATAAATAAACACGGTAAATAACGGTAACACAGTTGTAAGTAGTTAGGTACTGGACTAAGTACACAAACATTTTTAAGAGGTCTTATAACTCACACAATCATAATAAAATTTGCAATTAGAGTAACATTCACAAATTCTTAGTAAAAAACAAAAGTCTTCAAAATCTATAACTTTGTCTTGTTGTTAACCCGAACGACGTAAACTTGTATTGTCTTGTATGGATATATCGCGCGAACTTTTATGTGGCATTTTATGCACATCAGAGTTCTGAGTTTGGTGTTCTTGATTTTAATAGAATATTCGAATATTTCAATTTCAGTATTCGCATATTCGAACTAATATAATATTCGAATATTCGAATGCAAGCCTTAATGGCGATATATCAACTGTATATTTCCATGGGAACGATTATGTCTGGATTTCACTTACTGGCACATCTAGATATTGCCGACCGCCGACGTCATGTTATCACAAGACAACATGACGTCGCCGTACAGGATAGGTAGAAGATGCCGTTCTAAAAATTTCACTCTGCAATCGCCAACGTCCATACCACGTTGAAAACACCGGTTCTCGTCCGATCACCGAAGTTAAGCAACGTCGGGCGCGGTCAGTACTTGGATGGGTGACCGCCTGGGAACACCGCGTGATGTTGGCTTTTTTTGCTTCATATTTTGTAGAAATTGTATACTTAAAAATGACTAGCTTCTGCCCGCCGCTTCGCATGCATTGTACCCGAACAAAAAGTAGCCTATGTGTTAATACTGGTCAACATCAATACGTGAGCAAAATTTCAGCTCGATACGTACGCTAGTTTTTGCGTGACGCAGTGACGTGAGGTAACTAACATCCATACAAACAAACTTTCGGCTTTATAATATTAGTGAGATATATTTTTAATTTCATTCATAATCTTTACAACAGATCTTGCAGCGAACGACCGCCTGAAGTTCAGAACAGTAGCGACGATAGACGTGCACGCGCGGGACATAATCGAAGGCTTCGTCCGCGACAACGTGACGGAAGCGGCCGAGTTCGAGTGGGAGAGTCAGCTGCGCTTCTATTGGCTGAAGAAGGATGACAACTTGTGGATAAGGCAATGCACCGGTTAGTTTTAACGTCTAACGCACTGTACTTGCCTCATCATTTCAGCCGTAGGACGTCCACTGCTGGACAAAGGCCTCCCTCATTGATCTCCAAGTACTGCGGTTGGAAGCCGTCTGCATCCACCGCCGACCAGCAGTTCTCACCAAGTCGTCTGCCCATCTTGTAGGTGGACGTCCTACGCTGCGCTTGCCGATCCGTGGCCTCCATTCGAGAACTTTGCTGCCCCATCGGCCGTCAGTTCTGCGCGCTATATGGCCTGCCCATTGCCACTTCAACGTGCTAATCCGTTTGGCTATGTCGGTGACCCGAGTTCTCCTACGTATCTCCTCATTTCTGATTCGATCCCGTAGTGAAACCCCGAGCATAGCCCTCTCCATAGCTCGTTGAGCGACTCTGAGCTTGTTCATAAGGCCAATAGTGAAGGACCACGTCTCGGTTCCATATGTCATCACTGGTAACACACACTGGTTGTAGACTTTCGTCTTAAGGCACTGAGGTATGTTGGACGAAAAGACGTTGCGAAGTTTCCCAAACGCTGCCCATCCGAGTTGGATTCGACGATTGACCTCTTTCTCGAAGTTGGACCTACCTAATTGGACTGTTTGTCCTAGGTATACGTACGCGTCGACAACTTCAAGAGCCGAGTTCTCAACCATAACTGGGGCAGGCACGACATGGACATTTGACATGATTTTCGTCTTGTCCATGTTCATTTTAAGGCCTACCCGCTGGGAGACTCGATTGAGGCCTTCGAGCATCGTGCTGAGCTCTTCCATCGACTTTGCCATGACCACAATATCGTCGGCAAATCGAAGGTGAGTGATGTATTCGCCGTTAATATTGATGCCCAGCCCTTTCCATTCCAGGAGCTTGAAGGCATCTTCCAAAGCGGTCGTAAACAGTTTCGGAGAGATTACGTCTCCCTGTCTTACGCCTCTTTTTAAGGGAATCGCCTTTGAGCTCTGTTCTTGTACTCGGACTGACATAGTGGCGTTTGTATACAAACACTTCAACACTTCGATGTACCGATAGTCAATTCGGCATCGTTGGAGAGACTCAAGCACCGCCCATGTTTCGATCGTATCGAAGGCTTTCTCATAGTCCACAAACGCAAGACATAGCGGCAAGTTATACTCTTCGGTCTTCTGTATGACTTGCCGCAGCGTATGTACATATGTGGTCTATGGTACTGTAGCCTTTTCGGAACCCGGCTTGTTCGGGAGGCTGGAAGTCATCAAACCTGCGTTCGAGACGGTTCGCGATGACCCTTGAAAACAGCTTATAAACATGGCTCAACAGCGAGATGGGTCTGTAATTCTTAAGTAAGGTTTTGTCACCTTTCTTGAAGAACAGAACCACCACGCCCTTGTTCCATGCTTTTGGCGTCGTACCTTCAAGCAAGGCGGAATTAAATAGCTTCTGAAGGACTTTAAGTACCGGTGATCCACCCGCTTTCAGAAGCTCTGAAGTGATTCCGTCCTCACCCGGCGCCTTGTCGTTCTTAAGCTGTTTCAAGGCCATCCTGATCTCGTACAGGCTGATGTCCGGGATATCCTCGGTATAATGTCGGGTCAGTTTAGCTCTTGGGTCGTTGGCCGCACTGCAAACAGGTTTAGTGACCGAATCGTAGAGCCGTCCATAGAACCTTTCGACTTCCCTTAACACTTCTGCTTTACTTGACGTTATGCTGCCATCTTCCCTCTTCAGCTTCGTCATCTGGCTCTGCCCAATAGAACTATCTCTCGCGAACACTTTGGAGCCTTTATTCCGCTCTATCGTATCTTTAATACTGGCTGTATTAAAGGTACGAATATCGTGCCGCAAGGATTTCCAAATTTGTCTATTGAGCTGCCTGTGTGACTGAGCATCATCGGGAGACTGCAGTCGCAAAGAACGTCGTTCAGCCATGAGGTTTAGGGTGTCATCAGAAAGTTTCTGAGGTCTATTAGTACGGGGGGTCTTAAAAAACTGGGACCCCACCGTATGGACGGTTTCTACGAACCTGTTATTGATCTCGTCCACCGATGCATCTACTCGTAGACAGTCAAAGCGATTTGCGAGTTCGAGTTGAAAGCTCTCGAGGTTTTGGATATGTGCGCGAGTGGGTCGGAGCGTAGATTTCATCAAACGGGACCTTTCAAGTTTAACGTTCATATTCAATGTGCCCCTTACAATTCGGTGATCACTGCCGGTTTTCACCCTGTGAATCACAGAGACATCATTGAATATTCGTTTCTTGTTGGTCAGGATGAAATCAATCTCATTTCTCGTAGAACCATTGGGACTCATCCAGGTCCATTTCCTGTGAGGCGGCTTCTGGAAGAAAGAATTCATCATAAAGAGTCCTTCTTTCTCCAGAAAATCGGCCAGCCTCTGTCCCCTGGGGTTCCGTTGCCCATACCCAAATTGCCCCACTCTCAACTCATCATCGCTTCTCATGCCTAGCTTTGCATTGAAGTCCCCCATTACAACAGTGAAGTGAGTGTTGTTCGTATGTATGGCTCTACTGATGTCCTCATACATAGACTCTACTTCTTCATCTGGGTGTGACGAGGTCGGCGCATATACCTGAACGACCTTCAGCAAATATCGCTTAGATATTCTGAGTGTTAGGTACGCGACCCTGCTCGACACACTGTCGATGGTGACAATGTTGTTAATGAGTGACTTGTGAACGAGAAACCCGACACCACCTTGGGACTGTTGGTCGCCCTCCCGGTAGTATAGTAGGTTACCGGACTTAAGGGATATCGTGTCCTCGCCCTCTCTACGGACTTCTGATAGCCCCAAAATGTCCCAGTGTAATCTACTAATTTCTTCTTCCAGCTCAACAATCTTATCGTCTGTCCTCAAAGTGCGGATGTTGTGTGTTACCAGGGCCAGTGGTCGTCGTAGGGGTTGGTAGCCGATCGTCTCCCGGGGATTCTTAGCACCCCTAGCCCCGCCGTTACCGTGACTGCTACCGTAGCCAGGATAAGCGGGGCCGCCGGGGACTCGGGGCCTGGTTTTTTGTTGTATTGTCATGAGGGGGTTCATGCCATACTCACCACGCTTGGCAGGCGGGTTGGCGAGCGCAGTATAGGGTAGTGAAAAAACACGGAAAGATGCTGCTGCCCATCTTCCGGAGGTACTTGCCTGTACTTGCCTAACTGCTATTAAAACTTATGATTGACATAAGATAGCGACCCATAGTAAATATTATGCATATTTTTTCCTTAAGAGGGGCCAATCCAAAATCAAAATTTGGAAAAAAAAAATCCGTATAAAATTTGTTTCTCCAAATTTTGATTTTTTGTTTGGATAGAAACCTAGATATAGTGCACAAGATACCTATTAGATCAAAAGTTTCATAGAAAGATGTATTACGACGCCACATCCACGTACGAGCGGGTTGTATGAAAAGTAAGTTGGATTGGCCCCTCTTAACCGTGTGGACTGCTTAGGAAAATAAACGCAGCGCTGGCGGACTATCTGCTAGGTAGGTAGATGGTACAAAACAACAAAACCTGGAGATTACAGCAACCCAATATAGATGTAATTTATTAATTTTCTTACTAACGCAACGAAAACATGATAGTAGCACGTGATTCTCATGCGACATTTCGAGCTTGTAGTTACCATCTATCTTTTACATACTTCTTATAAACTTTGGTTGGGATATTCATTAACTATATATATAACGCCTGTGAACTATGGAAGAGCAAGACGTCCTGCTGTAAAACAATGTACTACAGGGAATAGTCGCTTCACTTACACAGTACGGCTAACTATAAGCACTAACCTCCCTTGTCGGATAGAAGTACTATGTGATCTTATCTTTTTACCTAAAAGCTTAAATTGTACCAATAGTTTAGTGTTTTTCTGAATAAACTGTTACAAATTCTATAAACGTGGGGTGCCGGCAGTAGAATGTTACCCCACCTCTCATACCCATGGATGCAGTAAGAGCCTACTAAGGGACACCTCCGGAAGATGAATCGCTGCGCCTTTCCGTGTATCAACATCCCGTACTGCGCTCGCCAACCCGCCTGCCAAGCGTGGTGAGTATGGCAACTACCCCTCATGAAGATCCATGAGGGACGCCTGTGTTCAGTAGTGGACGTGTTACGGCTGAAATGATGATTTAATTTTTAAACATTATGAAAAGCATAGATAGAACCCGTTGCACGTGATCCTATAGAAAAAAATAGATTTTTGCAGTTACTATTATACAAACTTCTTATAAACTTTAATTATTTCGGTTTAAAGACATTTATTCTCATAAAAACAATTGTTCACTTATAATGAGATATAAAAAGTGCTTACATATGCTTAATACTTAAAACTATCGTTATGCCTCTGGGGCTGATTATCATAGGTATACCTCTATAATGTAGGTATAAAATAAATCCGTGCAAAATCTACTAACGATTAAATTAATGTGTAAATATATTTTTTTAGTTTTTGCTTGAAGATACTAATATTATCGCATTATCATCTTGCTGACGTTTCGTAGACCATTTAGCGGCCCTTCTTCATGAGCACCGCTCGCGGCCGCCTCCGAGGGCCGCGAGACGAGCACTTTAGTTGTTGTTGTCGCAGGTGTCTTCGAGTACGGCTACGAGTACATGGGCCTGAACGGCCGGCTGGTGGTGACCCCGCTCACGGACCGCATCTACCTCACCATCACGCAGGCGCTGACCATGCAGCTGGGCGGCGCGCCGGCTGGTGAATACCATCATTCAATTCATATAGGGTTCGATTCCCGCCTCGGGGACAAATGTCTGTACGATCTGCAGATATTTGTTCAGGGTGTTCTGGGTGTTTTTCTATATATAATAAAAATATCTATCTATGTAGTATAATGTATTAAGTATATCAGTCATCTAGTACCCATAACACAAGCTCTGCTTAGCTTGGGGCTAGATGATGCTGTGTGATTTGTCCAGCATTATTTATTTATTTATTTATTTGTAGTCTATTATAGTGCCCTATTCGACGAATGGTCGCTAATTATAACCATACTTTTGAGAGCACAGGATATATTCGCATGTTCTTTGTACAAATTTAAAAGGTCAATTATTTGCAGTCCTGCTATCAAATGATTATAATTCACTTAACAGTCATACATCTCACTCTTCTACTTCGTTCGTTCTTTTATCTTTTTAATTGCTCTATTTTCTTTGTAAACTTTTTGTGTATTTATTTTGTTATCATTTAATTCAATTCATTTATTCTGAACGTTTGTGAACCTAGGTTTACAATAGATAATACTTAATATTAGACTCACTAGATCCTGCTGATAAGCATACAAACACTTTTATAGTTAAAAAAATAATACACCAATGGAAAAAACTAATTCTATTACACAATTAATATTAAAAAAAATATATATGTATATAATGTCAAGTATAGTCATACAAAAATAAAACCGGGCAAGAGCGAGTTGGACTCGCGCACCGAGGGTTCCGCCTTTGTCATAAATTATATTGTATGATACAATATAATTTATGACAAAGGCGGTTTTGTATTTGTTGGAGAACCTTGACAGCGCCATCTCTTGTCTGATAGCAGAACTTATGTAGATTTTTTACACTTTCGATGATTTCTAAAAAAGTATGCTATGTAGAGAGATTGTAATAAATTTCCTCTAATCTTTACATACACTTCTAATAGTAATAAAAGTTTCAAAGGTTTATCTCCGCAAACTTCGGAGATAAGGGGGGGGGAACGCTATTTTTTTCAACATTTTTGTAAATAACTCAAAAACTATACAACTTAAAGGAAAACAAAAAACTGTTTATTAATGTGCAAATGAATACCTTTCATATGATACCCCACATAACCTAGTAACTTTCCAAAAATTTTGAAAACACCCCTTCCACCCCCATTGTCTAAAAAACTATGCAAATTAGAGAGTTCGCTATAATTTTCCTATAAAGTTTACATACACTTCTATTAGCTATAAAAGTATCACGGGTTTATCTCTGCAAACTTTGGAGATAAGGGGGGGGGAACGGTCGATTTTTCAACATTTTTGTAAATAACTCAAAAACAATACGGCTTAAAGAAAAACTAAAAACTGTTTATTAATGTGCAAATGAATACCTTTCATATGATACCCCACATCACCTATTAACTTCACAAAATTTTTGAAAACCCCCCTTCCACCCCCCTTGTCTAAAAAACTGTGCAAATTAGAGAGTTCGCTATAATTTTCCTATAAAGTTTACATACACTTCTATTAGCTATAAAAGTATCACGGGTTTATCTTGGCAAACTTCGGAGATAAGGGGGGGGGAACGGTCGTTTTTTCAACATTTTTGTAAATAACTCAAAAACGATACGGTTTAAAGGAAAACTAAAAACTGTTTATTAATGTACAAATGAATATCTTTCATATGATATCCCACACGGCCTAGTAACTTCACTTTAAATTTTTGAGATCCCCTATCCGCCCCCCTGCAATCAAAATAAGAATATTTTTTAACATTTTTATATATGCTATATTAGTAAAAAACTGCTGTCTTTTACCATTTTAAATTGCAAGTCGATAGCATCAGTAGTTCTCGAGATATCCATCTGTGACAGACAGACAGACAGACAGACAGACAGACAGACAGACAGAGTGATTCTATAAGGGTTCCTTTTTACCATTTTGGTCCGGAACCCTAAAAATAAAAAAATCTAAAAATGTCAAATTATTTCACATTGTCAATTCAAAATATTACGGTCAATTTAGAAATTCATTTATAGTATAATAGGCTTTTTTAACTAAAATGTCATTAAGGCGGGGTCTTGAATGTATTTATGGATAGGGCACGAACGGATTTAGGAATTTGATTGTATATAGTGGATGCCATGCAAAATACACTTTTACGGAAGAGCTGCGTTTTACATGGAGCATGACGCATTTTGCCCTCCAGTCGACTTCCCTCTGCAAACCATTCAAACTCATTATTATTGTTTTTAACAAAGACTGCTATTTCGTAGATGTGAAGTGATGGGAATGACAAAAGTTTTAATGTAATGAAATGATCTTCAATCATCTAGCATTTAGTAACTTTTGTAACTAGTACCACGTGGACAATGTTGTGGGCCATAGTATTACCGACCCTGTAATTTGACATTCCTTTTTCTAAAATGTATACTATGGTTGTTTATTGTTCCTAAATAAATAAATAAATAGTGATGCGGGGTGCCGGCCTCCTCTCGCGGTCGTGGATTCAATAAGAATGTCCCATGGGATACATCCGGAAGATGGGCAGCAGCGTCTATCCGTATAACAACATCCCGTACTGCGCGCGCCAACCCGGCCTGCCAAGCGTGGTGTGGTAAGCCACCCTTATGATCAGTGCTTGAAGATCCATGAGGGAGGGATGTCCAACAGTGGACGTCCTACGGCTTGTATAATTAACTCAATACATAAATAATGTATCATTACAGGTTTTTTTATATTAAGGCCTAAAGCTATGTTATATTATTGTTTAATTCCTTATTGAACACAATTTACAAAAAACAGCAGGTATACAAATGTTTATACAGGGTGAATTTTTGAAACGGGACAGTAAGGGCAGGTACCTTAACCGTTATAGTTACAGGAAAACGTTTTTAGAAGACTATCCATAATTTTTTAAGATATTCTGAACTGCATTTACAGATTTTTGAAAAAATGCACAGTCAGCAAGACTGTATTTCTGACATTTCTAGTACTCAAACCTCAGTCGGTCCAGCAGAGACTTTTGATCCTAAAAAGAAAGAGGATCGATTGGCATCAAAAAAAGTTTTGGTGTAAAATGACCATTTTCTTGCTGACTGTACTTTTTTTCAAAAATCTGTAAATGCAGTTCAGAATATCTTAAAAAATTTTGGATAGTCTTCTAAAAACGTTTTCCTGTAACTATAACGGTTAAGGTCTGCCTGCCCTTACTGTCCCGTCTCAAAAATTCACCCTATATATGTATACCTGTCTAAGTAATTAATAAGGATGATTAGACAAATATAAATCTACTGTTGGGGGGTAGGTTTTTGGGTTTTTTTATTTTGTTTCTTAAGGTGTGCAACAAAGTATTTTGTAATTTGTAGGTTAGGCAGTACACTCACCTATCCTCTAAGATGCAGATGTAAATGTAACATCTTGCATCGATAGAACCCCATGTTGCATATAATAATCCAATCCATCCCAAGGTTGTCTGGTAGAGATGGCTCTTTAGCGATAAGACCGCCGATTGTCACATGATCAGTGTATCTTTAGTTTTGTTTTAAGGTGTGCAATAAAGCATTTTCTATCTTTCTATCTAAAGATAATACATATAAATTAAACCCATAACAAAAGAAACGTAAAATTTTTACTATTGACCCTGATTAAAATAATCCAAACGTTGAGCTTGGTTGACGTCGGTGACGTGAAACTTATTTGTAAACGTGACGACAATACTGCAAATAGGTCAAGAAATAAAGCAATATTCGTCAACGTCCATACCACGTTGAAAACACCGGTTCTCGTCCGATCACCGAAGTTAAGCAACGTCGGGCGCGGTCAGTACTTGGATGGGTGACCGCCTGGGAACACCGCGTGATGTTGGCTTTTTGCACTTTTTTTACTTCTTACAAAATAAAATATAAAGTGTTGTGACATTAGAATCTAAAATTTTGTTATTAAAACCATGGCAGTTAAAAGTTACATTATCATTTTTCCTCTCACGATGATTAGACAAGTATTATAAATCTACTGTTACGAGGTAAGCAGTTAATTAGTACACTCACCTATTCCCCAGATGCAGATATAAATAAAAATATAAATAAAACTCATAACAAAGGAATCGACATGCATTGGTACGGGGGTACCAGAAAGGGGGGGCGAAGGTTTCCGAAAAATGCCATTTTTGACCTTTAGTGACCTTTTGAAGTCACAATAACTCCGGCCCGTGTGACCTAGGGTCACCAAAATCAATCAGTACCCTTCTCTTATTATGACGGTGCTAACAAAAAAGGTTTCATGTAAATCGGTCATCGCGTTCGGTTGTAATCGTGTCATGCACAGACAGACAGACAGGCAGCGCTATGCATATAAGGGGTCTTCGCCCCCTAAAAAAGAATTTCTATTGAAAATGATAAAAATAACATGCAAACCAAAAGCTTGTTTGCGGTTCGTCGGTGACGTGAACTAACCTGTGAACGTGACGTCAGTCCTGCAAATAGATCAAGAAATAAAGCAATGCATTCGCCAACGTCCATACCACGTTGAAAACACCGGTTCTCGTCTGATCACCGAAGTTAAGCAACGTCGGGCGCGGTCAGTACTTGGATGGGTGACCGCCTGGGAACACCGCGTGATGTTGGCTTTTTGCACTTTTTTTACTTCTTACAAAATAAAATATAAAGTGTTGTGACATTAGAATCTAAAATTTTGTTATTAAAACCATGGCAGTTAAAAGTTACATTATCATTTTTCCTCTCACGATGATTAGACAAGTATTATAAATCTACTGTTACGAGGTAAGCAGTTAATTAGTACACTCACCTATTCCCCAGATGCAGATATAAATAAAAATATAAATAAAACTCATAACAAAGGAATCGACATGCATTGGTACGGGGGTACCAGAAAGGGGGGGCGAAGGTTTCCGAAAAATGCCATTTTTGACCTTTAGTGACCTTTTGAAGTCACAATAACTCCGGCCCGTGTGACCTAGGGTCACCAAAATCAATCAGTACCCTTCTCTTATTATGACGGTGCTAACAAAAAAGGTTTCATGTAAATCGGTCATCGCGTTCGGTTGTAATCGTGTCATGCACAGACAGACAGACAGGCAGCGCTATGCATATAAGGGGTCTTCGCCCCCTAAAAAAGAATTTCTATTGAAAATGATAAAAATAACATGCAAACCAAAAGCTTGTTTGCGGTTCGTCGGTGACGTGAACTAACCTGTGAACGTGACGTCAGTCCTGCAAATAGATCAAGAAATAAAGCAATGCATTCGCCAACGTCCATACCACGTTGAAAACACCGGTTCTCGTCTGATCACCGAAGTTAAGCAACGTCGGGCGCGGTCAGTACTTGGATGGGTGACCGCCTGGGAACACCGCGTGATGTTGGCTTTTTGCACTTTTTTTACTTCTTACAAAATAAAATATAAAGTGTTGTGACATTAGAATCTAAAATTTTGTTATTAAAACCATGGCAGTTAAAAGTTACATTATTATTTTTCCTATCACGATGATTAGACAAGTACTATAAATCTACTGTTACGAGGTTAGGTCGGCAGTTCATTAGTACACTCACCTATTCCCCAGATGTAAATATAAAGAGAAATATAAATGAAACTCATAACAAAGGAATCGACATGCATTGGTAGGGGGGCGAAGGTTTCCGAAAAATGCCATTTTTGACCTTTAGTGACCTTTTGAAGTCACAATAACTCCGGCCCTTGTGACCTAGGGTCACCAAAATCAATCAGTACCCTTCTCTTATTATGACGGTGCTAACAAAAAAGGTTTCATGTAAATCGGTCATCGCGTTCGGTTGTAATCGTGTCAGGCACAGACAGACAGACAGGCAGCGCTATGCATATAAGGGGTCTTCGCCCCCTAAAAAAGAATTTCTATTGACAATAATAAAAATAACATGCAAACCAAAAACTTGTTTGACGTTCGTCGGTGACGTGAACTAACCTGTTACGTGACGTCAGTCCTGCAAATAGGTCAAGCAATAAAGCTATGTATTGGCCAACGTCCATACCACGTTGAAAACACCGGTTCTCGTCCGATCACCGAAGTTAAGCAACGTCGGGCGCGGTCAGTACTTGGATGGGTGACCGCCTGGGAACACCGCGTGATGTTGGCTTTTTGCACTTTTTTTACTTCTTACAAAATAATATATAATGTGTTGTGACATAAGAATCTAAAATTTTGTTATTAAAACCATGGCAGTTAAAAGTTACATTATCATTTTTCCTCTCACGATGATTAGACAAGTATTATAAATCTACTGTTACGAGGTAAGGTAGGCAGTTAATTAGTACACTCACCTATTCCCCTGATGTACATATAAAGAGAATTATAAATGAAACTTAAAACAAAGGAATCGACATGCATTGGTAGGGGGGCGAAGGTTTCCGAAAAATGCCATTTTTGACCTTTAGTGACCTTTTGAAGTCACAATAACTCCGGCCCGTGTGACCTAGGGTCACCAAAATCAATCAGTACCCTTCTCTTATTATGACGGTGCTAACAAAAAAGGTTTCATGTAAATCGGTCATCGCGTTCGGTTGTAATCGTGTCATGCACAGACAGACAGACAGGCAGCGCTATGCATATAAGGGGTCTTCGCCCCCTAAAAAAGAATTTCTATTGAAAATGATAAAAATAACATGCAAACCAAAAGCTTGTTTGCGGTTCGTCGGTCACGTGAACTAACCTGTCAACGTGACGTCAGTCCTGCAAATAGATCAAGAAATAAAGCAATGCATTCGCCAACGTCCATACCACGTTGAAAACACCGGTTCTCGTCTGATCACCGAAGTTAAGCAACGTCGGGCGCGGTCAGTACTTGGATGGGTGACCGCCTGGGAACACCGCGTGATGTTGGCTTTTTGCACTTTTTTTACTTCTTACAAAATAAAATATAAAGTGTTGTGACATTAGAATCTAAAATTTTGTTATTAAAACCATGGCAGTTAAAAGTTACATTATCATTTTTCCTCTCACGATGATTAGACAAGTATTATAAATCTACTGTTACGAGGTAAGCAGTTAATTAGTACACTCACCTATTCCCCAGATGCAGATATAAATGAAAATATAAATAAAACTCATAACAAAGGAATCGACTTGCATTGGTACGGGGGTACCAGAAAGGGGGGGCGAAGGTTTCCGAAAAATGCCATTTTTGACCTTTAGTGACCTTTTGAAGTCACAATAACTCCGGCCCTTGTGACCTAGGGTCACCAAAATCAATCAGTACCCTTCTCTTATTATGACGGTGCTAACAAAAAAGGTTTCATGTAAATCGGTCATCGCGTTCGGTTGTAATCGTGTCATGCACAGACAGACAGACAGGCAGCGCTATGCATATAAGGGGTCTTCGCCCCCTAAAAAAGAATTTCTATTGAAAATGATAAAAATAACATGCAAACCAAAAGCTTGTTTGCGGTTCGTCGGTGACGTGAACTAACCTGTGAACGTGACGTCAGTCCTGCAAATAGATCAAGAAATAAAGCAGTGCATTCGCCAACGTCCATACCACGTTGAAAACACCGGTTCTCGTCTGATCACCGAAGTTAAGCAACGTCGGGCGCGGTCAGTACTTGGATGGGTGACCGCCTGGGAACACCGCGTGATGTTGGCTTTTTGCACTTTTTTTACTTCTTACAAAATAAAATATAAAGTGTTGTGACATTAGAATCTAAAATTTTGTTATTAAAACCATGGCAGTTAAAAGTTACATTATCATTTTTCCTCTCACGATGATTAGACAAGTATTATAAATCTACTGTTACGAGGTAAGCAGTTAATTAGTACACTCACCTATTCCCCAGATGCAGATATAAATAAAAATATAAATAAAACTCATAACAAAGGAATCGACATGCATTGGTACGGGGGTACCAGAAAGGGGGGGCGAAGGTTTCCGAAAAATGCCATTTTTGACCTTTAGTGACCTTTTGAAGTCACAATAACTCCGGCCCTTGTGACCTAGGGTCACCAAATCAATCAGTACCCTTCTCTTATTATGACGGTGCTAACAAAAAAGGTTTCATGTAAATCGGTCATCGCGTTCGGTTGTAATCGTGTCATGCACAGACAGACAGACAGGCAGCGCTATGCATATAAGGGGTCTTCGCCCCCTAAAAAAGAATTTCTATTGAAAATGATAAAAATAACATGCAAACCAAAAGCTTGTTTGCGGTTCGTCGGTGACGTGAACTAACCTGTGAACGTGACGTCAGTCCTGCAAATAGATCAAGAAATAAAGCAATGCATTCGCCAACGTCCATACCACGTTGAAAACACCGGTTCTCGTCCGATCACCGAAGTTAAGCAACGTCGGGCGCGGTCAGTACTTGGATGGGTGACCGCCTGTTGTGACATTAGAATCTAAAATTTTGTTATTAAAACCATGGCAGTTAAAAGTTACATTATCATTTTTCCTATCACGATGATTAGACAAGTACTATAAATCTACTGTTACGAGGTTAGGTCGGCAGTTCATTAGTACACTCACCTATTCCCCAGATGTAAATATACAGAGAAATATAAATGAAACTCATAACAAAGGAATCGACATGCATTGGTAGGGGGGCGAAGGTTTCCGAAAAATGCCATTTTTGACCTTAAGTGACCTTTTGAAGTCACAATAACTCCGGCCCTTGCGACCTAGGGTCACCAAAATCAATCAGTACCCTTCTCTTATTATGACGGTGCTAACAAAAAAGGTTTCATGTAAATCGGTCATCGCGTTCGGTTGTAATCGTGTCATGCACAGACAGACAGACAGGCAGCGCTATGCATATAAGGGGTCTTCGCCCCCTAAAAAAGAATTTCTATTGAAAATGATAAAAATAACATGCAAACCAAAAGCTTGTTTGCGGTTCGTCGGTGACGTGAACTAACCTGTGAACGTGACGTCAGTCCTGCAAATAGATCAAGAAATAAAGCAATGCATTCGCCAACGTCCATACCACGTTGAAAACACCGGTTCTCGTCCGATCACCGAAGTTAAGCAACGTCGGGCGCGGTCAGTACTTGGATGGGTGACCGCCTGGGAACACCGCGTGATGTTGGCTTTTTGCACTTTTTTTACTTCTTACAAAATAAAATATAAAGTGTTGTGACATTAGAATCTAAAATATTGTTATTAAAACCATGGCAGTTAAAAGTTACATTATCATTTTTCCTCTCACGATGATTAGACAAGTATTATAAATCTACTGTTACGAGGTAAGCAGTTAATTAGTACACTCACCTATTCCCCAGATGCAGATATAAATAAAAATATAAATGAAACTCATAACAAAGGAATCGACATGCATTGGTACGGGGGTACCAGAAAGGGGGGCGAAGGTTTCCGAAAAATGCCATTTTTGACCTTTAGTGACCTTTCGAAGTCACAATAACTCCGGCCCTTGTGACCTGGGGTCACCAAAATCAATCAGTACCCTTCTCTTATTATGACGGTGCTAACAAAAAAGGTTTCATGTAAATCGGTCATCGCGTTCGGTTGTAATCGTGTCATGCACAGACAGACAGACAGGCAGCACTATGCATATAAGGGGTTTTCGCCCCCTAAAAAAGAATTTCTATTGAAAATGATAAAAATAACATGCAAACCAAAAGCTTGTTTGCGGTTCGTCGGTCACGTGAACTAACCTGTCAACGTGACGTCAGTCCTGCAAATAGATCAAGAAATAAAGCAATGCATTCGCCAACGTCCATACCACGTTGAAAACACCGGTTCTCGTCCGATCACCGAAGTTAAGCAACGTCGGGCGCGGTCAGTACTTGGATGGGTGACCGCCTGGGAACACCGCGTGATGTTGGCTTTTTGCACTTTTTTTACTTCTTACAAAATAAAATATAAAGTGTTGTGACATTAGAATCTAAAATTTTGTTATTAAAACCATGGCAGTTAAAAGTTACATTATCATTTTTCCTATCACGATGATTAGACAAGTACTATAAATCTACTGTTACGAGGTTAGGTCGGCAGTTCATTAGTACACTCACCTATTCCCCAGATGTAAATATAAAGAGAAATATAAATGAAACTCATAACAAAGGAATCGACATGCATTGGTAGGGGGGCGAAGGTTTCCGAAAAATGCCATTTTTGACCTTTAGTGACCTTTTGAAGTCACAAACTCCGGCCCTTGTGACCTAGGGTCACCAAAATCAATCAGTACCCTTCTCTTATTATGACGGTGCTAACAAAAAAGGTTTCATGTAAATCGGTCATCGCGTTCGGTTGTAATCGTGTCATGCACAGACAGACAGACAGGCAGCGCTATGCATATAAGGGGTCTTCGCCCCCTAAAAAAGAATTTCTATTGAAAATGATAAAAATAACATGCAAACCAAAAGCTTGTTTGCGGTTCGTCGATGACGTGAACTAACCTGTGAACGTGACGTCAGTCCTGCAAATAGATCAAGAAATAAAGCAATGCATTCGCCAACGTCCATACCACGTTGAAAACACCGGTTCTCGTCCGATCACCGAAGTTAAGCAACGTCGGGCGCGGTCAGTACTTGGATGGGTGACCGCCTGGGAACACCGCGTGATGTTGGCTTTTTGCACTTTTTTTACTTCTTACAAAATAAAATATAAAGTGTTGTGACATTAGAATCTAAAATTTTGTTATTAAAACCATGGCAGTTAAAAGTTACATTATCATTTTTCCTCTCACGATGATTAGACAAGTATTATAAATCTACTGTTACGAGGTAAGCAGTTAATTAGTACACTCACCTATTCCCCAGATGCAGATATAAATAAAAATATAAATGAAACTCATAACAAAGGAATCGACATGCATTGGTACGGGGGTACCAGAAAGGGGGGCGAAGGTTTCCGAAAAATGCCATTTTTGACCTTTAGTGACCTTTCGAAGTCACAATAACTCCGGCCCTTGTGACCTGGGGTCACCAAAATCAATCAGTAGGTACCCTTCTCTTATTATGACGGTGCTAACAAAAAAGGTTTCATGTAAATCGGTCATCGCGTTCGGTTGTAATCGTGTCATGCACAGACAGACAGACAGGCAGCGCTATGCATATAAGGGGTCTTCGCCCCCTAAAAAAGAATTTCTATTGAAAATGATAAAAATAACATGCAAACCAAAAGCTTGTTTGCGGTTCGTCGGTGACGTGAACTAACCTGTCAACGTGACGTCAGTCCTGCAAATAGATCAAGAAATAAAGCAATGCATTCGCCAACGTCCATACCACGTTGAAAACACCGGTTCTCGTCCGATCACCGAAGTTAAGCAACGTCGGGCGCGGTCAGTACTTGGATGGGTGACCGCCTGGGAACACCGCGTGATGTTGGCTTTTTGCACTTTTTTACATCTTACAAAATAAAATATAAAGTGTTGTGACATTAGAATCTAAAATATTGTTATTAAAACCATGGCAGTTAAAAGTTACATTATCATTTTTCCTCTCACGATGATTAGACAAGTATTATAAATCTACTGTTACGAGGTAAGCAGTTAATTAGTACACTCACCTATTCCCCAGATGCAGATATAAATAAAAATATAAATAAAACTCAACAAAGGAATCGACATGCATTGGTACGGGGGTACCAGAAAGGGGGGGCGAAGGTTTCCGAAAAATGCCATTTTTGACCTTTAGTGACCTTTTGAAGTCACAATAACTCCGGCCCTTGTGACCTAGGGTCACCAAAATCAATCAGTACTCTTATTATGACGGTGCTAACAAAAAAGGTTTCATGTAAATCGGTCATCGCGTTCGGTTGTAATCGTGTCATGCACAGACAGACAGACAGGCAGCGCTATGCATATAAGGGGTCTTCGCCCCCTAAAAAAGAATTTCTATTGAAAATGATAAAAATAACATGCAAACCAAAAGCTTGTTTGCGGTTCGTCGGTGACGTGAACTAACCTGTGAACGTGACGTCAGTCCTGCAAATAGATCAAGAAATAAAGCAATGCATTCGCCAACGTCCATACCACGTTGAAAACACCGGTTCTCGTCCGATCACCGAAGTTAAGCAACGTCGGGCGCGGTCAGTACTTGGATGGGTGACCGCCTGGGAACACCGCGTGATGTTGGCTTTTTGCACTTTTTTTACTTCTTACAAAATAAAATATAAAGTGTTGTGACATTAGAATCTAAAATTTTGTTATTAAAACCATGGCAGTTAAAAGTTACATTATCATTTTTCCTATCACGATGATTAGACAAGTACTATAAATCTACTGTTACGAGGTTAGGTCGGCAGTTCATTAGTACACTCACCTATTCCCCAGATGTAAATATACAGAGAAATATAAATGAAACTCATAACAAAGGAATCGACATGCATTGGTAGGGGGGCGAAGGTTTCCGAAAAATGCCATTTTTGACCTTAAGTGACCTTTTGAAGTCACAATAACTCCGGCCCTTGCGACCTAGGGTCACCAAAATCAATCAGTACCCTTCTCTTATTATGACGGTGCTAACAAAAAAGGTTTCATGTAAATCGGTCATCGCGTTCGGTTGTAATCGTGTCATGCACAGACAGACAGACAGGCAGCGCTATGCATATAAGGGGTCTTCGCCCCCTAAAAAAGAATTTCTATTGAAAATGATAAAAATAACATGCAAACCAAAAGCTTGTTTGCGGTTCGTCGGTGACGTGAACTAACCTGTGAACGTGACGTCAGTCCTGCAAATAGATCAAGAAATAAAGCAATGCATTCGCCAACGTCCATACCACGTTGAAAACACCGGTTCTCGTCCGATCACCGAAGTTAAGCAACGTCGGGCGCGGTCAGTACTTGGATGGGTGACCGCCTGGGAACACCGCGTGATGTTGGCTTTTTGCACTTTTTTTACTTCTTACAAAATAAAATATAAAGTGTTGTGACATTAGAATCTAAAATTTTGTTATTAAAACCATGGCAGTTAAAAGTTACATTATCATTTTTCCTCTCACGATGATTAGACAAGTATTATAAATCTACTGTTACGAGGTAAGCAGTTAATTAGTACACTCACCTATTCCCCAGATGCAGATATAAATAAAAATATAAATGAAACTCATAACAAAGGAATCGACATGCATTGGTACGGGGGTACCAGAAAGGGGGGCGAAGGTTTCCGAAAAATGCCATTTTTGACCTTTAGTGACCTTTCGAAGTCACAATAACTCCGGCCCTTGTGACCTGGGGTCACCAAAATCAATCAGTACCCTTCTCTTATTATGACGGTGCTAACAAAAAAGGTTTCATGTAAATCGGTCATCGCGTTCGGTTGTAATCGTGTCATGCACAGACAGACAGACAGGCAGCGCTATGCATATAAGGGGTCTTCGCCCCCTAAAAAGGAATTTCTATTGACAATGATAAAAATAACATGCATACCAAAAGCTTGTTTACGGTTCGTCGGTGACGTGAACTAACCTGTGAACGTGACGTCAGTCCTGCAAATAGGTCAAGAAATAAAGCAATGCGTTGGCCAACGTCCATACCACGTTGAAAACACCGGTTCTCGTCCGATCACCGAAGTTAAGCAACGTCGGGCGCGGTCAGTACTTGGATGGGTGACCGCCTGGGAACACCGCGTGATGTTGGCTTTTTGCACTTTTTTTACTTCTTACAAAATAAAATATAAAGTGTTGTGACATTAGAATCTAAAATATTGTTATTAAAACCATGGCGGTTAAAAGTTACATTATCATTTTTCCTCTCACGATGATTAGACAAGTATTATAAATCTACTGTTACGAGGTAAGCAGTTAATTAATACACTCACCTATTCCCCAGATGCAGATATAAATAAAAATATAAATGAAACTCATAACAAAGAAATCGACATGCATTGGTACGGGGGTACCAGAAAGGGGGGCGAAGGTTTCCGAAAAATGCCATTTTTGACCTTAAGTGACCTTTTGAAGTCACAATAACTCCGGCCCTTGTGACCTAGGGGTCACCAAAATCAATCAGTACCCTTCTCTTAATTATTATGACGTTGCTAACAAAAAAGGTTTCATGTAAATCGGTCATCGCGTTCGGTTGTAATCGTGTCAGGCACAGACAGACAGACAGGCAGCGCTATGCATATAAGGGGTCTTCGCCCCCTAAAAAGGAATTTCTATTGACAATGATAAAAATAACATGCATACCAAAAGCTTGTTTACGGTTCGTCGGTGACGTGAACTAACCTGTGAACGTGACGTCAGTCCTGCAAATAGGTCAAGAAATAAAGCAATGCATTCGCCAACGTCCATACCACGTTGAAAACACCGGTTCTCGTCCGATCACCGAAGTTAAGCAACGTCGGGCGCGGTCAGTACTTGGATGGGTGACCGCCTGGGAACACCGCGTGATGTTGGCTTTTTGCACTTTTTTTACTTCTTACAAAATAAAATATAAAGTGTTGTGACATTAGAATCTAAAATATTGTTATTAAAACCATGGCAGTTAAAAGTTACATTATCATTTTTCCTCTCACGATGATTAGACAAGTATTATAAATCTACTGTTACGAGGTAAGCAGTTAATTAGTACACTCACCTATTCCCCAGATGCAGATATAAATAAAAATATAAATAAAACTCATAACAAAGGAATCGACATGCATTGGTACGGGGGTACCAGAAAGGGGGGGCGAAGGTTTCCGAAAAATGCCATTTTTGACCTTTAGTGACCTTTTGAAGTCACAATAACTCCGGCCCTTGTGACCTAGGGTCACCAAATCAATCAGTACCCTTCTCTTATTATGACGGTGCTAACAAAAAAGGTTTCATGTAAATCGGTCATCGCGTTCGGTTGTAATCGTGTCATGCACAGACAGACAGACAGGCAGCGCTATGCATATAAGGGGTCTTCGCCCCCTAAAAAAGAATTTCTATTGAAAATGATAAAAATAACATGCAAACCAAAAGCTTGTTTGCGGTTCGTCGGTGACGTGAACTAACCTGTGAACGTGACGTCAGTCCTGCAAATAGATCAAGAAATAAAGCAATGCATTCGCCAACGTCCATACCACGTTGAAAACACCGGTTCTCGTCCGATCACCGAAGTTAAGCAACGTCGGGCGCGGTCAGTACTTGGATGGGTGACCGCCTGGGAACACCGCGTGATGTTGGCTTTTTGCACTTTTTTTACTTCTTACAAAATAAAATATAAAGTGTTGTGACATTAGAATCTAAAATTTTGTTATTAAAACCATGGCAGTTAAAAGTTACATTATCATTTTTCCTATCACGATGATTAGACAAGTACTATAAATCTACTGTTACGAGGTTAGGTCGGCAGTTCATTAGTACACTCACCTATTCCCCAGATGTAAATATACAGAGAAATATAAATGAAACTCATAACAAAGGAATCGACATGCATTGGTAGGGGGGCGAAGGTTTCCGAAAAATGCCATTTTTGACCTTAAGTGACCTTTTGAAGTCACAATAACTCCGGCCCTTGCGACCTAGGGTCACCAAAATCAATCAGTACCCTTCTCTTATTATGACGGTGCTAACAAAAAAGGTTTCATGTAAATCGGTCATCGCGTTCGGTTGTAATCGTGTCATGCACAGACAGACAGACAGGCAGCGCTATGCATATAAGGGGTCTTCGCCCCCTAAAAAAGAATTTCTATTGAAAATGATAAAAATAACATGCAAACCAAAAGCTTGTTTGCGGTTCGTCGGTGACGTGAACTAACCTGTGAACGTGACGTCAGTCCTGCAAATAGATCAAGAAATAAAGCAATGCATTCGCCAACGTCCATACCACGTTGAAAACACCGGTTCTCGTCCGATCACCGAAGTTAAGCAACGTCGGGCGCGGTCAGTACTTGGATGGGTGACCGCCTGGGAACACCGCGTGATGTTGGCTTTTTGCACTTTTTTTACTTCTTACAAAATAAAATATAAAGTGTTGTGACATTAGAATCTAAAATTTTGTTATTAAAACCATGGCAGTTAAAAGTTACATTATCATTTTTCCTCTCACGATGATTAGACAAGTATTATAAATCTACTGTTACGAGGTAAGCAGTTAATTAGTACACTCACCTATTCCCCAGATGCAGATATAAATAAAAATATAAATGAAACTCATAACAAAGGAATCGACATGCATTGGTACGGGGGTACCAGAAAGGGGGGCGAAGGTTTCCGAAAAATGCCATTTTTGACCTTTAGTGACCTTTCGAAGTCACAATAACTCCGGCCCTTGTGACCTGGGGTCACCAAAATCAATCAGTACCCTTCTCTTATTATGACGGTGCTAACAAAAAAGGTTTCATGTAAATCGGTCATCGCGTTCGGTTGTAATCGTGTCATGCACAGACAGACAGACAGGCAGCGCTATGCATATAAGGGGTCTTCGCCCCCTAAAAAGGAATTTCTATTGACAATGATAAAAATAACATGCATACCAAAAGCTTGTTTACGGTTCGTCGGTGACGTGAACTAACCTGTGAACGTGACGTCAGTCCTGCAAATAGGTCAAGAAATAAAGCAATGCGTTGGCCAACGTCCATACCACGTTGAAAACACCGGTTCTCGTCCGATCACCGAAGTTAAGCAACGTCGGGCGCGGTCAGTACTTGGATGGGTGACCGCCTGGGAACACCGCGTGATGTTGGCTTTTTGCACTTTTTTTACTTCTTACAAAATAAAATATAAAGTGTTGTGACATTAGAATCTAAAATATTGTTATTAAAACCATGGCGGTTAAAAGTTACATTATCATTTTTCCTCTCACGATGATTAGACAAGTATTATAAATCTACTGTTACGAGGTAAGCAGTTAATTAATACACTCACCTATTCCCCAGATGCAGATATAAATAAAAATATAAATGAAACTCATAACAAAGAAATCGACATGCATTGGTACGGGGGTACCAGAAAGGGGGGCGAAGGTTTCCGAAAAATGCCATTTTTGACCTTAAGTGACCTTTTGAAGTCACAATAACTCCGGCCCTTGTGACCTAGGGGTCACCAAAATCAATCAGTACCCTTCTCTTAATTATTATGACGTTGCTAACAAAAAAGGTTTCATGTAAATCGGTCATCGCGTTCGGTTGTAATCGTGTCAGGCACAGACAGACAGACAGGCAGCGCTATGCATATAAGGGGTCTTCGCCCCCTAAAAAGGAATTTCTATTGACAATGATAAAAATAACATGCATACCAAAAGCTTGTTTACGGTTCGTCGGTGACGTGAACTAACCTGTGAACGTGACGTCAGTCCTGCAAATAGGTCAAGAAATAAAGCAATGCATTCGCCAACGTCCATACCACGTTGAAAACACCGGTTCTCGTCCGATCACCGAAGTTAAGCAACGTCGGGCGCGGTCAGTACTTGGATGGGTGACCGCCTGGGAACACCACGTGATGTTGGCTTTTTGCACTTTTTTTACTTCTTACAAAATAAAATATAAAGTGTTGTGACATTAGAATCTAAAATTTTGTTATTAAAACCATGGCAGTTAAAAGTTACATTATCATTTTTCCTCTCACGATGATTAGACAAGTATTATAAATCTACTGTTACGAGGTAAGCAGTTAATTAGTACACTCTTCTATTCCCCAGATGTCAATATAAAGAAAAATATAATTGAAACTCATATCAAAAGAAACGACAAGCATTGGTACGGGGTTACCAGAAAAGCGGGCGAAGGTTTCCGAAAATGCAATTTTTGGTCTTTGTTGACCTATTGCCGTCACGATAACTCCGGTCTTTGTGACCACCAAGGGTCACCAAAATCAATCATTACCCTTCTCTCATTACGACAGTGCTAACAAAAAAGGTTTCATGTAAATCGGTGATCGCGTTCGGTTGTTATCTTGTCATGCACATACAGACAGCGCTATGCATAATAGGAGGCTACGCCCCCTAAAATACTGCGTACCACGGGCATTTCTAGCGCTGAAAAGATGCGTACGAGCTATTGCGGGTATTCCACCTTATTAATCCTGTAAACCTCTTTTTAAATAAAACCGGGCAAGAGCGAGTCGGACTCGCGCACCGAGGGTTCCGTGCCATCATACAATATAATTTATGACAAAGGCGGTTTTATATTTGTTGGAGAACCTTGACAGCGCCATCTCTTGTCTGATAGCGGAACTTATGTAGATTTTTTTACACTTTCGATGATTTCTAAAAAATAATAATAAAAATAATAAATAAAAATTGTTTATTTCAAAAACAAGAATTACATTTTTAAAGCATAACAATTCATACCTTTTTAATTTAAACCTAACTTTACAGGTGTAAGACTTGTACAACGTTGGTTGGTCTGCAGCATCTACACTAAGTGTGAACTTGTGCTGTAGATGCTGCTTCCCTTCCAAATGTGGCAAGCTTTTAAAGGCGTGCTTGAGATTTCACAATAATAGATGGAATATATGTATGTAGGTAAAAAGTAAAAAGTATGCTATGTAGAGAGATTGTAATAAATTTCCTCTAATCTTTACATACACTTCTAATAGTAATAAAAGTTTCAAAGGTTTATCTCCGCAAACTTCGGAGATAAGGGGGGGGGAACGCTATTTTTTTCAACATTTTTGTAAATAACTCAAAAACTATACGACTTAAAGGAAAACTAAAAACTGTTTATTAATGTCCAAAAGAATACCTTTCATATGATACCCCACATAACCTAGTAACTTTCCAAAAATTTTGAAAACACCCCTTCCACCCCCTTTGTCTAAAAAACTATGCAAATTAGAGAGTTCGCTATAATTTTCCTATGAAGTTTACATACACTTCTATTAGCTTTAAAAGTATCACGGGTTTATCTCTGCAAACTTCGGAGATAAGGGGGGGGAACGGTCGTTTTTTCAACATTTTTGTAAATAACTCAAAAACAATACGGCTTAAAGGAAAACTAAAAACTGTTTATTAATGTGCAAATGAATACCTTTCATATGATACACCACATCACCTATTTACTTTAAAAAAAAAATTAAAACCCCCCTTCAACCCCCCTTGTCTAAAAAACTATGCAAATTAGAGAGTATGCTATGTTTTTCCTATAAAGTTTACATACACTTCTATTAGCTATAAAAGTGTCACTCTGCAAACTTCGGAGATAAGGGGGGGGGAACGGTCGTTTTTTCAATTTTTTTGTAAATAACTCAAAAACGATACGGTTTAAAGGAAAACTAAAAACTGTTAATTAATGTACAAATGAATACCTTTCATATGATACCCCACACGGCCTAGTAAGTTCACTTAAAATTTTTGAGATCCCCTATCCCGCCCCCCTGCAATCAAAAGAAGAATATTTTTTAACATTTTTATATATGCTATATTAGTAAAAAACTGTTGTCTTTTACCATTTTAAATTGCAAGTCGATAGCATTAGTAGTTCTTGAGATATCCATCTGTGACAGACAGACAGACAGACAGAGTGATTCTATAAGGGTTCCTTTTTACCATTTAGGTCCGGAACCCTAAAAACTAGGAATTCTTCCACTGACATGCATGTATGTATTTGAAGTCTGCATATTTGTCAAAGACTCATCCACAACTATTCCCAAAAGCCAAAAATGTTTATCCACGAAATACGAGAGGAGGTGAACGGCTGGTCTATAACTTTATACCTAGAACTAGCCTGTTACAGAAAAATTGTTATGCTATGTGTATAAAAAATCTTTAATAAACTGCCTCCTACTATTAAAGAATTGCCGACGACTCAAATGAGGAAAAAACTAAGACTATGGCTGCTTGAAAAGTGTTTTTATAATTTGAGTAAATGGTTGACATAATGTTTATTATTATTTTAATTCAATTTTAAATGCCTCCTTTATATGTACCTATAACAACTACCTACTTAACTTTCACATGCCTTAGAAAAGGCTAAATAGAAGAGCTAAAACCTATGTATTTTTATAAGACCTATTGTACTCTATTTTTTGTGAATAAATTATTTCATTTCATTTCAAAAAATAATTACTATTAACAAGGATAACAATGATAAAAATAATATGTCTCGTCCGATCATCGCAACGTCGGGCGCGGATGGGTGACCGCCTGGGAACACCGCGTGATGTTGTTGGCTTCTTGCACTTTTATTACTTACAAAATAAAATGAAAAATTGTGTGACATTGGTGTACATTCTGTTTTATATTTTCTAAAACTAATATAATTAGTTAATGACGTTTCTTAGTACGTAACGTCAACGTAAATTTAGTAAAATTGTTTCGTTTCAATTTTAAAATGTCACCCACCGAATAGCTTTGTCAGTGTAGTCCATTTTATACTTACAATTTTAATTAGCTTTAGTTAGGAAGTGTTCCAACAGAATTGCCATCGTTATAATCAAAAATTTTGTTTAAAAAACCATGACAGTTGAAGTCACATTATCATTTTTCAGGTCCAGCGGGCACTGGCAAGACAGAAACCACGAAGGACCTAGCGAAAGCTCTCGGCCTACTCTGCGTGGTTACTAACTGCGGCGAAGGCATGGACTTCCGCGCCGTGGGACAGATCCTAGCAGGACTCTGCCAGTGCGGCGCCTGGGGCTGCTTCGACGAGTTCAACCGGATCGACATCTCTGTGCTGTCGGTGATATCCTCGCAGCTGCAGTGCATACGCAGCGCGCTGCTGATGAAGCTCAAACGGTTCACGGTAAACATTCCCTTGTCCTTGACCTGTTCTTTCCTCTGACTAATAGTTGACTAAGCTGAGAGAATGGTATAGGTGCTGGTTAAGCCTAACCATCTTACAATGTCCGAGGCACTACAGCGTCCCGTACAGCATGATTACCAGTTGTTGACGCTGTATAAATCATCTATAATGGATGCAAAGGCCTTCCTGCATTACGTGTCTAAAGTGCTCTCATACCTTGTCTCATAAAATTCGGTAGACAAGTCACCTTAAAGCACACGAAAAGATAGAAAGCCAAAATCCTCTTATTATCTGAATGTCGCAATCGCCATGGCCGAAATCGGCTAGAAACATCGTCATCATATTAACTGAGACCAAGTACCGGTCATTTCCTCGCAGCTGCAGTGCGCTAGCACTCGCTGCTAATGAAGCTCAAACGGTTTTCGTTCACGTACCACTCTCAAGCAAGCTTTCTTAAGCCTGCGTGAAGTTCATCGACCAGTTTAGCTATAATTGGAAAAATATAGTAGAATATTCGCCAACGTCCATACCACGTTGAAAACACCGGTTCTCGTCCGATCACCGAAGTTAAGCAACGTCGGGCGCGGTCAGTACTTGGATGGGTGACCGCCTGGGAACACCGCGTGATGTTGGCTTTTTGCATCATTTGGCTAAATTAAATGTGCAATTGCGTTTATTTATTTTGAGACCCAGAAATGGGGTGTTATTGAAAGGGCTGATAACTTGATTAATCATTTTTATTGTGTTTCCACACTCGCAAGTTCAGGAACATGAGTTTTGGTCTTCCTATTAAAAATATTAGAAGAAATAAAGAAACTTAAAATTAGATTATATCTAGTGGTTCTCTGACTAGCCAAGCCTGGAACGTGAAAACCAGTTTATTATTTTTACCAAACAAAAAAGGATAATAGAAGTTCTACTAGTTTGTGTGATATGATATTGTGCATATAATATAAATATGTATGATGAAAATGAATGAAGTTGAGGTGTGGAGGCCCTATAATTACATGTCTCATAGACGAAATATGTTCATTACGTTGGCAGTTTGAAGGCACGGATATAGCGATGGACAGCAAAGTAGGCATCTTCATAACCATGAACCCCGGATACGCGGGCCGCACCGAGCTGCCCGAGTCCGTGAAGGCGCTGTTCCGGCCCGTGGTCTGCATCCTGCCGGATCTCGAGATGATTTGCATGATCTCGCTCTTCTCTGATGGCTTCTTGACGGCTAAGGTTGGTTGACAGCTTAAGGTAGTTATATTGAGGACCTGTGTGGCGCAGCGGGCGAAGGTCCGCCTGCGACGCAAGAGGTTGCGGGTTCGATTCCCGCCTCGGGACAAATGTTTTTATGATCTGCAGATATTTGTTCAGGGTGTTCTGGACGTTTTTCTGTATATAATAAAAAATATCTATCTATGTAGTATAACGTATTAAATATATCAGTAACACAAGCTCCGCTTAGCTTGAGATTTTAAGCTATTTAGAGTCCTACATATTTATTCGTTTGTATTTATTTCCATTCATTTGCAATTAAAGGTAGTTTTAAACCCTGTTTATTTCTTAACTTAATCATGCCAACCCTGTTACAACTTACTGATATAACACAGATATCGATTGTTTTCTGAGTTGGTAATAATAATGTATGTATAATAATCAAATTTTTTGGTTATTTAGTTTTATGACCAGGCATCTAAAACAATTTTTTAAATAATTCTTAAGGTAGTGTGACTATGTACTTGAGTTTTGACTTGACAATAGTAGTATGATCTTCCTTTCCCTTGTGCTCGTGTGATCGTGACGTTAGTTCTGTAATTATGTTAAAAAATATAGCAATTCAATCGCCAACGTCCATACCACGTTGAAAACACCGGTTCTCGTCCGATCACCGAAGTTAAGCAACGTCGGGCGCGGTCAGTACTTGGATGGGTGACCGCCTGGGAACACCGCGTGATGTTGGCTTTTTGCAACTTTTTAGACTTCAAATATATTATTATGTCTATATATAGGTATAAACAAATAAATATCGATTTTGGCGTTTTAAAGAAATGCCATATGCCCATAATTTTTCAGCTTTTTGCTTCATTTTTACTACCAACATCTTTCACCGTCCAAGCCAATCTTGTCGGCTCGTACACATAATAATTAAAAGGTTCTCTTTCCTGTGGGCTCGTAGTACTTAGCCCCGCTAACTAACAGACGAAGCAGAAGAAAGTGAAATTGTCAGTAAAACCACTTTAAGAAATAAAATAATTGAATCTACTAATAAAATAAAACACTGCCCTAAGGTTCTTGCCAAGAAGATGACAGTGCTATACAAGGTGGCCCGCGAACAACTATCCAAGCAGTCTCACTACGACTGGGGACTGCGAGCCCTCACCGCCGTGCTCAGGATGTGCGGCACACTGCGGCGCGAGTCCGCGGGACTCAGCGAGATCATGGTGCTGATGAGGGCACTCAGGTAACACTTCGAGAAAATATAACAAAGAAGTATATGTACATGAATAATATTATGGATTTTAAAGTATACCTATCATCATTTCAGCCGTAAAATGTCCACTACTGAACACAGGCCTCCCTCATGGATCTCCATGAGGGGTAGTTGTCATTCTTACCACGCTTGGTGGGTTGGCGGGCGCAGCTCGGCATGTTAATATACTGAATGACGCTGCTGCCCGTTTTCCGGAGGTATCACTTAGCAGGTTCTTACTGCATCCACGGGCATGAGAGGGAGGGGTAACATAAGTATACATATTACAAATAATATTTGTCTAAATAGACCAAAAGGAGGTCCTACGTCAGCATGATGTTGCACCGTACGAATATGGGCCAACGCCGGGATTTAACCGCTCAGGAGTGAGGTAACATTGATCACAGCCAAGCGACTTACTAAGTCGGTAAAGTAAAGCTTAGCACTGTAAACCACTCGCCCACACATACATATTCGCGTATAGACACAAAGTAATTACTATAATAATGACTAGCCGCGCTCCGCAGTTTCATCCGCGTAGTTCCCGTTCCGTGGTAAGAACCGCAGATCGGCGTTGGATGCAGGCCGCTTCCAACCGCAGTACCTGGAGATCAATGATGGAGGCCTTTGTCCAGCTGTGGACGTCCTACGGCTGATATGATGATGATGATGAATATAGGCTATATTTTATCTTCGTATTCCCACGGTAACGGGAACTACGCGGGTGAAACTGCGGAGTGCGGCTAATAGAGAATAATTTATTTACATAACATTGTTACAGGGATATGAACTACCCGAAGTTTGTATTCGAAGACGTGCCACTATTCCTGGGTCTGATCAAGGACCTGTTCCCCGGCCTAGAGTGCCCACGCGTGGGATACCCGAACTTCAGCGCGGCCGTCACTGAAGTGTTTATCGCGGACGGGTACATCGTGCTAGATCATCAGGTAGAGAACACTGTTTACTTTCAAAACACTCGTGAATTACAATGTAACATTTTATTTATTGTAATGTTTACGGTGGAAGAAGGGGAGGCCTTTGCCCTGCAGTGGGAAGAATGATGATCATAAATAAAAAAATAGACGTACAATTAATTGGTAATTAGTAATTAATTAATTGGTAGAGCCAGGCGGCGATGGCGAGATGAGCTTGAAGCTCTTTTAGGAAAGACGCTTCAACAAGCTTAAAACATGGGATAGGTGGAAGAAGGGAAGGGAGGCCTTTGCCCCGCTGTGGGTAACATCATTATGAAAGGAATTAAACATGAGTTTTCTACCCGAAAAAATAAAAACATAAAAGGGCTATTATTATAGCCATATAATAAACAAAAAGTAACAATTGTTGGTAAATGAAATGGTATTATTTGTTTTGCGATCTAACATTTCTGAATGGCAATCGCCAACGTCCATACCACGTTGAAAACACCGGTTCTCGTCCGATCACCGAAGTTAAGCAACGTCGGGCGCGGTCAGTACTTGGATGGGTGACCGCCTGGGAACACCGCGTGATGTTGGCTTTTGTAACTTTTTGCATTATTTTTTTACTTTCTCGATAAATTACAACGCAACGTATAATAACGCATTCGCCTTTGTTCGTATGATCATAGTGTCATACATAATGCATTTCGCCTTTATTAGGTATGGAAAGTAAATATCAAAATATTCTATAACTTTTCGCTTCCCGGCGTCGTTGATTGAATCACTTGTGGTCTTTTGATAATTAAAAGCACCGAATCTTAGAAAGTCGTACCTTGGGGTCCGCATTATTCTCCTTTTGGAAAATAGTTTATAACACATTGTACCTTGTTAAAGAGTGACATTAGAAGAGGCCGAAATCATGTTTATATCTAGTAATTTCACTAGTTCTTTAACACTAAGCTCAACTTTAACCAACTCTATTATTTCCAGGTGGACAAAGTGGTGCAACTATACGAGACGATGATGACGCGTCATTGCTCGATGTTGGTGGGGCCGACTGGCGGCGGCAAAACTGTCATTATAAACGGCTTGGTCAAAGCGCAGACTAACCTGGGGCTTCCGACTAAACTGCAAGTAGTCAATCCGAAGGTAATTAGTAGCTAGATTTTGATTTGATTTATTTATTGAAAACGCACACGAGTTGGGCTTACAGAAATACCAAAGCGCCCAAAACGTCTAAACGAATGTTCACTAATCGTTATCATACTTATAAACTAATTTAATTAAAAGAATAAACATTAATATTACATTATGTCAGAAACAATAAAATATCAATAAAACTCAGTTAAAAGAATAATCGAAGTAAGTACAATATTAAATAAATTAAAAAAATATGTCTAGTTGGTAAATTATTAGATAACATACAAAAAAGATATACATTATGTGGCATAAATATCTTGAAGTCATCGGCAAACAGTAGACTCTCAAAGGAGGTGATAACGGTTGGTAAGTAATTTATCTTCAGCAGAAATAATGTCGGACTTACAGTACTACCTTGGCTGACACCCGAACGCGTAAAGAATGTTGAAACTTCTGGAGAGCAACATATTGACTACGGTTTCTTATATAGCTGGCGAAAAAGGTCAAAGCTTCGGTGTGAAACCCATCCAAGCTAATTTTCTCAGGAGCACGTCATTATCCATCATGTCAAATGCCTTCCTGAAGTCAAAGTATGTTGCATCAACCTGCTGTCTGCCATCCATCGCACCAGAGACAAAATCGACAAAATTAATGTGATTGTGACCGTAAATCTGGCTGATCTAAAGCCATGCTGGGGATCACATAAATGGACAGCCAGCTGACGATGCAGAACCGAGTCAATTATACTCTCAAAAAGTTTACCAAAAACGGAAGGGACTGCTATCGATTGAAAAGTTTCAACATCGGAACTTGAGCCCTTAGGTATTGGAGTTCACCTTGTTGAAATGTTGAATGTTGGAATCTTCTAACAAGCTGGATAACAACATTGTTGCAGCGAGAGATTGAACAAATACAGAAGGGGTTGTTCAATCGCATGAGTCCTTTACCACATAAGCCGGAATCGCGTCCGGTCCCGCCGATGATCTGGGCTTAAGATGCTTTAACGCGACTCGCAGCTCCGAGAGAGTTACCTGCTTAATTGATATTTAGAGACGACGATGACGCGCCATTACACGATGGTGGTGCATTTAATTATACTATACACGGCTTGGTCAAAGCGCAGTACTTACAGTACTACAGACAGCCTAACGTGGGGCTTCTGACCAAACTGGTAAAACCAAAATGATCAATCCGGACCTTAAACTTGTGCTCATAAAATCTTCTCTCAAAACTTACTTTATTTTTTCATTAGGATATTTTACGTATGAACTTGTCAGTTGTTACTATGCAGTATATTAACGTTGCCTGCGCTCGCGTTTACTTTAGGACTTACTGTAAGTACTCATATGTAATTGGTACCAGTGTTAAGAAAATCATTATCATCATAATTTCAGCCTTAAAACGTCCACTACTAAACACAGGCCTCCCTTATCTTATGCTTGGCAGGCGGGTTGGCGATCGCAGTAGGTATGTTGATACACGTAAAGACGCTGCTGCTCATCTTCCGGAGGTATCCCTTAGCAGGCTCTTATTACATCCACGGGCATGAGAGGAGGGTTAACATTCTAGTGCCGGCACCCCACGGCGTCCATGTCCCAAATTTCTACATAGTTATAACTAAACCACTCAACTACGTTTTCGTCCGGTTCTGAGTTTTGTTTAGCAACAAAAATTACTTGTTCCAGGCCTGCTCTGTGATCGAACTTTACGGTATTCTGGATCCGGTGACAAGGGACTGGACAGATGGACTTTATTCGAAGATATTCCGAGAAATGAACAGGTTAGTTACTTTGTTACTGTTTGCCTTGAGCTTTATCTCATCATCATCTCAGCCGTAGGACGTCCACTGCTGGACATGTGCTTCCATCATGGATAACCAAGTAGGTACTATCATGAGGGATTGTTGCCATACTCGCCACGCTTGGAAGGGAGTTCGGTCAGCTCAGTACCTACGGGATGTTAATACGGTACTGACCATCTTCTGGAGGTATCCCTTGGCAGATTCTTGCTGCATCCACGTGCAAGAGCAATTGAAATATTTTACTGCCGGCAGCTTTATCTGCTGCAAAATAATTTGTCATAATTACTATAATTATGGTAATAATCCAAATAATAACTGAAATGACGTCATTGATAACAGTACCTAAGTACTGTAAATAACCCTAGAAACAGACTAATTTTATTACCTATGCATTCGCCAACGTCCATACCACGTTGAAAACACCGGTTCTCGTCCGATCACCGAAGTTAAGCAACGTCGGGCGCGGTCAGTACTTGGATGGGTGACCGCCTGGGAACACCGCGTGATGTTGGCTTTTTGCTTTTTTTTACTTTACTAGCTGGGAGCACGTAAAGTAACTAAGAATAATATTTAATTAGAGACGTGAATTCCATTACATTTATAATTTTACTAACATTTCAGGCCTGCCGAGGAAAACGAGCGTCGCTACTCTCTCTTCGACGGCGACGTCGACGCCCTCTGGATAGAGAACATGAACTCCGTAATGGACGACAACAAGCTACTCACGCTCGCGAACGGCGAACGAATTCGCCTCGCGCCGTACTGTTCGCTGCTGTTCGAGGTGGGAGACTTGAACTACGCGTCGCCGGCTACTGTCAGTCGCGCGGGCATGGTGTTTGTGGACCCTAAGAACTTGGGGTACCATCCGTATTGGCAAAGGTTAGTGGCGCATATTGTTCTCAGTATAGTTTTTTTAAATCATTTAATATAATAATAATCCAGGGTTTTGTTTACCTACATGAAACCCTTACATACTGTACCTAAGTTAGACTACTACATTTGAATTTATATTTTGATTTGATAATCTTTCTTTAAGAGCTGCACAGTATATTTCAATAAGTCCCTTGGCATCCATTACGACATTGGTTCGGAAAGTATGCTGTTGCAACCTCCGACCTGCCACAGGATGTGATCAGGCTCAAACAATCGGCGTCTTAAGTCTTCGCCCCAGGCGCATTACATTAAAATGTGGAACACATCCTCAATCACGCCACATCTATTACAATTAGGTGACTCAGTTTTACCCACAGAACAGAGAAAAATGAGTAGAATTAGCATGATGCCTTTTTACTAAGAGAACCAGTGTCGCTAAACTCACACATGTAAAAACTAACACACATAGAAATAAAAATTCTTATTGGTTGAAAGAGTACCTTAAAAAGGGCAAAAAATCATAAAACTAATTTTATTGATATTAACTTTATTCCGATCGCTACATGGTTCAAAGTTCAATAAAATCAACAGTGATAAAAAATGAATATTTAGTATGTCCACTCAGCCAGAGATGGCGCATTTGCCAAATATTTTTTATAGTCTCTATTCCCAGGAAATAAGATTACTAATACAATGGCTACTTTTTCTACTTAACCAGAGATGGCGTTTTTGCCAAATATTTTTTTATAGTCTCTATTCCCAGGAAATAAGATTACTAATACAATGGCTGCTTTTCTTGATTGCTTGATAATCCACAACACAAAGCCACTCAACAATAGATGGCGCTATTGCTATATTTATTTGACGGTTTTGCATTTTGAACAAAACTAACAAAAAAACAATAAAATAATGCTTACCGGTGATATGATATGCCCCCTTTCGTTAAATTTTTGGTTCGGCTATCGTTTTTACACTCTAAAACGGCACAATACGGCATTTTTATATTTTTTTTTGTTTTTTTTTAAGTACGTTTACTCTGCTAAATTAAAACACGACTGAGGTAAGCGGTGCTTGAAGTGCGCAGTACTGCGCCTACTAGGTGTTACGCGAGCCCCGCCTACTTACGATTTCTATGTTTTCTCTGTTCTGTGGTTTTACCCATCATATACGCTAACCTGTTAAATGGGACATGCCCAGAGCGAAGCCGTGCAGCTGTAACAATATCGTTTCTTTTCATTTCGGCCCGCAGGAACCACGGAGAACGAGGAAGTGAATAGTTTACATTGGTTGTACATTGTATTGTTGCAAGTTTCACCTGTTCCGGTTTCTGTAATCAAATTTTTGCAAGTTAAAAAAATAATACTGGGCATTGTACACCGTTTACCATCCAACCAGATGGTTGGTAAAATACTTAAATCAAATCTAATCGAAACAGCCCAATCAATACTTATATAACATTTGTATTTATACATAGAAAATCACCAGACTCGAGACAAATATCTGTAGATAGAGACAACATTGTCCCCGGTGGGGATTGAATCCAAAGCATGCGTCTCACCGGGTAATATAAAGCGCGCCACGGAATTCGCCAGTACTTATTTATTTATTTATTCTGAAACAAAATCACAGTAGTTGAATATGACATAATACTTACCCATGCTAGTATGCATGCTAGTATGCATCATTTCTGCTGGAAATTTTAGTTTTACGTCTTATATTCTACAATACAATATTTGGGGTACCATCCGATATTGGGTTGTTTTAAAACACCAGTCTGTTAAAGCGCAAAAAGTAGAACTTTATTCATACAAATGTTTGCACGATAAATTTAATCGTTTCCGTATAAATTAAATTGAAGTGTATATTTGTTAAGAATAGAATAGACTGTCATTTATTTCAGATAATAGAAATCCATACAAATTATCAGTTCTTTAAAATGATATTAGTGCGAAATCTAATTTCATCATTTCAGCCATAAAACGTCCACTAATGAACAAAGGCCTCCCTCATGGGTCTCCATGAGGGGTAGTTGCCATACTCACCACGCTTAGCAGGCAGGTTGGCGAGCGCAGTATGGGATGTTGATATATGGAAAGACGCTGCTGCCCATCTTTCGCAGGTATCCCTTAGCAGTCTCTTACTGCATCCACGGGCATGAGAGGAGGGGCAACATTCTACTGCCGGTGCCCCACGGCTTTAATCTAATAAATCTAATTTAAGATAGTATAATCAAACAAGTGTTAGGCCTCATTCAGCAATGCAGTGTTTGAATAGCGGACCATCGAGTCGGTCCGCTGTCATCGTCAGGATGGTGTTGGTGCTCCGACGAACGCTGCCTAGTAGTGAGGCGGTTTTTTATGCGTACAGGCAGCAAATCCGTCCGTACGCGCCTCAGCGAACATACCGGACGCGCTGCACACACGCGGGGGCCCCAACATCCTGAAAGTATTGTTGTACTGGACGCGAAGAGCGTTTATGGCTTTACGCGTGTATGTGAGCCACAGGCTACTCTTGTCTCTGGCTGTTGAGTTATAATAACGTTTTTCATGTGCAATTTTAGTAAAAATATTTTTTTCTATAATTTTATAAATTAATTGAAGTGTCTGTTTATCCATACTAATATTATAAATGCGAAAGTAACTCTGTCTGTCTGTCTGTCTGTCTGTTCCTCTTTCACGCCTAAACGGCTGAACGGATTTTGATGAAATTTGGTATGGTGATAGATGATAACCTAGAAATGGTCATAGGCTATAAATAATCACGCCATCGTTCTTAGGGGGTAGGCAGTAGGCAGATAACTAAATTGAGTTAGTGATTTTTAGTCGTTTTTGTTGGGACTTTTGCTCTTTCACGTATAAAAGGCTGAACAGATCTTGATGAAATTTAGTAAGGTAATAGATGGTTACCTAAAAACGATGATCACGTCATAGTACTTAGGGGGTAGGAAGTAGGCAGAAAACTGAATTGAGTTAGTGATTTTTTTATGGTTTTTGGTGGGAGTTTTGCTCTATCATGCCTAAACGGCTGAACGGATTTTTATAAGACTTGGTTAATATAAAGATAGGATCCTAGGCACGGACACAGGCTACTTCTTACGGCGGGAAAATACCTCATTCCCGCGGAAATCTAGCGTGATCGTGTCAAGAAGCGAATGACGCCATAGCTACTGAATTGATTTTGATGTTTTTTTTTTTTAAATGAGTGTTACTGAGACTTAAAGTTAGTATTTGATCACTTTTCTAACTTAGAGGGTCGGTAGGCGCCATAATTTAGGGAATTTATTATAAAATTTTGATGCATCTGTCTTTATTTAACAGTTTTACTTGGATCGAAACTTAGCGACATACCATCACACTACTTAACTTATAGGGTAGGAAGGTACCAAAATTCAGACTACTTTTTACTTCGGGAAAATATCTCATTCCCACAGGAACCTATACACAGCTACCTATCTACAACATTAAAACTCTGTCTAGAATCACATTACGCCATAGCTATTGATCTGATTTGTATACGATTTTTTATTCAACTGACTGTTAAATTACATACAGATAAAATCTAATTACCTACACCACATAATTACTTTAAACTTGAGGAGGTAATTAGATAGACATTTATACGAACTTTATGCTCAGTAATCAATCATAGTGATAAGTTAATACTCATTTTAGACAAAGAAACGGATAGGTAATCAGTTCATCACCGAAATTATAACACCTACACCACAGAATAGTAATGTATACAGTAGTTTGACTCGGCCGTATTTTTGAAATAAATACCTACAGCCGCGCGGTACGTAAACATGCGATAGGGCTGCCCGCCTCCAACATTTTAATTAAATTTGCCTACTTTGTGTATCCATTTAGTTTTGTGATTGTAAATATACTTTTTTATATAAACAAATATAATACTTTGTGAATTGAATAGATAAATTGAAAATATAGTGTACGCAGAAGTACTATAAAATAACATAGTTATGAATTATTAGAATAACCTACAATCTAAATGATATAAGATTATAAGACCCAATACTTTTACCTAATGTTTTAAAGTTCCACTCTTACTGATGAAAGCGTGATGTAGGTACCTACCTACCTAAAATTACGCTTAACGTAGGTATTATTTAAAAATATTATATTTTCACCTTCTACGTAAACGAAGTCGTGGGTAAGAGTTAGCGTTAGCCCAAAGAAACTATTCCACGCGGACGAAGTCGCGGGCAGAAGCTAGTAAAGTATAAATAACGTTGATACTGTTTGTTACTGTACAATTAGTAAAAAGCTCTTTACTAATTTACTTTCGCTTTTTCTAGACTGGTCTGTTTTTTGCTTCTCGTATCGTCGCATGCAAGAGTAGTTATTATGTCTCTCATCTCTCAATATTATAAAAAGTAAAGATGTGTACGTTGTATTTTGTATGTTTGTAACGAAAAAACTCAAAAACTACTGGACCTATTTTCAAAATTCTTTCACCATTAGAATGCTACATTATCCCTGAGTAACATCCATACTAATATTATAAATGCGAAAGTAACTCTCTCTGTCTGTCTGTCTGTCTGTCTGTTACTCTTTCACGCCTAAACGGCTGAACGGATTTTGATGAAATTTGGTATGGTGATAGATGATAACCTAGAAATGGTCATAGGCTATAAATAATCACGCCATCGTTCTTAGGGGGTAGGCAGTAGGCAGATAACTAAATTGAGTTAGTGATTTTTAGTCGTTTTTGTTGGGACTTTTGCTCTTTCACGTATAAAAGGCTGAACAGATCTTGATGAAATTTAGTAAGGTAATAGATGGTTACCTAAAAACTATGATCACGTCATAGTACTCAGGGGGTAGGAAGTAGGCAGAAAACTGAATTGAGTTAGTGATTTTTTTATGGTTTTTGGTGGGAGTTTTGCTCTATCATGCCTAAACGGCTGAACGGATTTTTATAAGACTTGGTTAATATAAAGATAGGATCCTAGGCACGGACACAGGCTACTTCTTACGGCGGGAAAATACCTCATTCCCGCGGAAATCTAGCGTGATCGTGTCAAGAAGCGAATGACGCCATAGCTACTGAAATGATTTTGATGTTTTTTTTTTAAATGAGTGTTACTGAGACTTAAAGTTAGTATTTGATCACTTTTCTAACTTAGAGGGTCGGTAGGCGCCATAATTTAGGGAATTTATTATAAAATTTTGATGCATCTGTCTTTATTTAACAGTTTTACTTGGATCGAAACTTAGCGACATACCATCACACTACTTAACTTATAGGGTAGGAAGGTACCAAAATTCAGACTACTTTTTACTTCGGGAAAATATCTCATTCCCACAGGAACCTATACACAGCTACCTATCTACAACATTAAAACTCTGTCTAGAATCACATTACGCCATAGCTATTGATCGCTATTGATATATATATATTATATTATATATATATATATATATATATATATAGCATAGCTATTGATTCGCCGAGCGAAGAGGCGGTGCGGCGCGAGGGGAGGGCCGTGCCCAACTGTGCCTACCCAAGCGGGCAGACGCACGAGGGCAGACGTCGTCGTCGCACGTATGCGAATATTGAAATATTGCGTTACGAAACTCTATTCGTTGCGTATTTTTGGTTAGCTAAAAACGTTCTTTTTAAATTCCGAGTTGAAATAGCACAGATTACAAGAGCAAAATCCCAATGTCACGTACAGTGATTTAATTTACAATGAGGGTCTGACAAAAATTGAAGACCAGGTTAAAACAATTTCTAGAAAGGATTTATCAGATTATGGAATGATCAGACCACAGAGAACCGAGGAAATCAGTAGCGATTTAATACGGGAACTAGATTACGATACTGCTTCCTTACAACAACAATTGACAGAGTCTGTTCCACGTTTGATCCCAGAACAAAGGTTAGTATTTGACAATGTTTTCAAAAAAATCGAAGATGGCGAAGGTGGTTTGTTATTTTTGGATGCTCCCGGAGGCACGGGAAAAACCTTTCTTTTAAACTTGCTTTTAGCGCAAATCCGAAAAGATAAAGGAATTGCTGTAGCAGTTGCCTCTTCCGGAATAGCCGCCACTCTGCTCAATGGTGGTCGAACGGCACATTCGGTGCTTAAACTGCCATTAAACTTAGCCCATGAAGAAATGCCAGTCTGTAATATAAGTAAAAACAGCGAGCGTGGACGTATGTATGTTGCAGCAATGTAAATTATTAGTTTGGGATGAGTGTACTATGTCCCATAAAAGAGCAATTGAAGCTCTAGATCGGACTTTGAAAGACATCAAGAGTAATCCAAATATCATGGGGGGGATGGTGGTACTTTTAGCGGGCGATTTTAGACAGACTTTGCCGGTTATCACTAAAGGCACCCCTGCAGATGAAATAAATGCGTGTTTAAAAGCGTCAACGTTATGGGTGCACGTAAAAACGTTTAGTCTGTCTACAAATATGAGAGTGCAACTACACAATGATGTACAATCTGGACAATATGCTGCTGCTCTTCTTAAAATTGGAGAAGATCGTATGGCAAAGGATGGTAATGGCATGATTACATTGGATCGTGAATTCTGCAATGTTGTGCATAATCCAGATGATCTAAATAACTTCGTCTATAGCGAACTGCTAACTAATATGAGGAATAGAGACTGGTTATGTGAAAGAGCAATTTTAGCGCCGACGAATGAAATGGTGGGACAGATAAACGAGCAAATTATGTCACGCGTGGAAGGTGATATTGTTGAGTTTCTCTCTGTAGACACTGTAATGGATACTGAACAAGTAACATCATACCCTGTAGAATTTCACACAAACTGAGGCTGAAAGTAGGCGTTCCTGTCCTTTTAATGCGGAATTTAGATACACCAAGACTGTGTAATGGCACACGGTTGCAAGTGACACACCTCGGTCGCATATATTGTAAAAGCAATCATTATGACTGGAATGGCAAAAGGAGAGAACGTTTTAATCCCCCGTATACCCATAATTCCGACAGATTTGCCATTCCAGTTTAAGAGATTACAGTTTCCGCTGAAAATCGCATTCGCTATGACGATAAATAAAGCTCAGGGGCAAACATTAAAAGTAGCCGGCATTAATTTAGAAAAGAGTTGTTTTTCTCACGGACAATTATACGTGGCTTGCTCACGTGTTTAAGTCCACAGAATCTCCATGTGTTGGCCAGAGAGGGAAAAACAAAGAACATAGTTTACAAAAATGTACTACAGTAATAAGGCCTCTTATTTTTAGCTTCCTACATTATTATACTACTTACATTAAGTTAGTACTTCCTACGCAGACGATGTTACGGATGTCACACTGTCTAACATCGGGGGTTGGCAGGTAGGTAGTTAGTAGTATTTTAAACCGATTTACATTATTTACTTTTTATATTTACTAAGGAAACATTCGGAGCTATCCATTATGTAGCTTAGGTTGCTTTTGAACAAATTTTGATGTGAAGTTGAGGACTGGAACACGATAGTGGGACATTGTTGCAGGGGGACTTATAGCCGGGAGAAAACAAAAAAACTTATGCGGACGAAGTCGCGGGTAAAAGCTAGTAAACTATATTTATCCCAGTATTCCTACGGCAACGGGAACTAAGCTGGTGAAACCGCGGGGTGCGGCTAATATATAATAATTATAATAATAATATGTATTTGTGATTTTAAATGAGGTGTTGTTGGTTTTCTTTTTAAAATAAATTACTAATAGTTCTTTAGGTACACATAAAAAAATTGCATATGAAATTGAATATGAGTAATGCGTTAAGCTATAAACACGATTCTAGAAATCCATTCGATGTCACCGCTGCTAATCTAAAAGTTACATTGCTGGACTTCTAAGTTCCTAGTACCGAGACCTCGCTTTTCAGTGGTGACTTGTGGCGAGATCTTGAATGAATCTCAGTAAAACCTAGAAATATAGCTCCAGACCGACATAATATGAAATATCTGCTGAAACGTGATATGAGATGGCACTGCTTTTAATCTAGACTTACCACTACTCTGGACCTGTAAACTCCTAGTACAGAGGCCTCGCTTTTAAGGGGCGACTTGTGGCGACATCTTACTGTTGCTAGTCCAACTACCACGATGATTCTCAGTAAAACCTAGAAACATAGCTACAGACCGCCATCTGAAATATCTGCTGAGCTGAAACGTAATATGAGATGGCACTGCTTCTAATCTAGACTTACCACTACGCTTGACCGAAAAGCGAGGCCTCTGTACTAGGAGTTTATAACTCCTAGTACAGAGGCCTCGCTTTTCAGTGGCGACTTGTGGCGACATCTTACTGTTGCTAGTCCCAACTACCACGATGATTCTCAGTAAAAGCTAGAAACACGTTGCAAGGCTGCCATATGTATTTTATACCGGAACATGTACTGCGCCCCATCATGATTTTAGAGATTCACGAGGAGCCCTATGTTTAACAGTGGACGTGGAGCAGTCCACGTAGGACTGTTGGGTTCGGCTGAAAGAGTCGCCGAATGTTGGCAAGGGTGTATCTTTCAGAGCTACACGACCTTAAGTGCGAGATTATCTTTTCACTGATGACTTAAGGCGACATAGAAACTGATTAAGAAATTATAATCTACGCTAGCTATCTTATGTTCAGTAGAACGTTTAAATGTATTAGACCGCCATCAGATTTTTTTTATATCTGTGACCGAAGCAAGTGATGGTCACGTCTACCGATCTGTACTCTACAGTAAACCTATCAACTCCTACGACTAGTGGCGACATCTACCTCTATATGTTGCTCGTCTGGCTAACATTGTAAATCTGAGCTACAGCTTATTCTACACTTCTGTAGACCTTAATTTATAGTTCTCGCAACGTGTCTCTAGTTTTTACTGAGGATTCACCATGGTAGTTAGACTAACAGTATTAAGATGTCGCCACAAGTCGCCTGTTAAAAGTGAGGTCTCGGTACTAGAAACTTATAGGTTTAGCTGTTACTTTTAGATTAGTAGCGGTGCCATCTTATAAAATCGTGTTTTTAGCTAACGAATTACACATATTAAATTTCTTGTTACAATTCCTAACATTTATTTATTGATTTATTCAGAAAACTGTTGTTGTATGGGCTAACAGATACTCGTAGCTCCAAAGTCCCCGGACACACTAAGATTAAAAATACATACATTGCGGATTAAATAAAAACCTAATTAATGTCAAATTAGCAACAAACTAAAGCTTCTAGCAGCTTATAGTATTATAATAATGTAGGATAAGAGAAGTTTTAGCCCTAGATTAGCAGCCGTGTCATCGCTATAAATGTTTCAGTATATGCAGTTCATATGGCGGCGCCTCGAAACGTGTTAGAAAGAAACTTTGACTGAGTTTGACTGAGACTTTGAGATTCAATATCGTTGCCGTAGAGTGCGAAGTTTCTACTCTGCGGCGGCGGCGCATGGTTAGTTTAACTAGCAACACTTAGATGTCGCTACAAGTCGCCAGTGGAATGAGAAGCTTTGGTAATAGGAGCGCATAGCCTGAGTGTGTAACTCTTGGGCCAGCAGTGGTGCCATCTCTTATCATACTTCAGCTGAACTTTTAAATGACGGTCTAGACTCGTGATAAAGCTTTTACGCTTTTACTCAGGTAGCTACACCAACAATACCAAGATGTCGCCACAAGTCGCCTCTGGAAAGCGAAGCTTTGGTACTAGGAGATCATAGGGCCTGGAGAAGTGTGACTTTGAATTATCAACCGTGACATCTCTCGTATTTCAGGAGAGCTTTATGATGGCGGTCTAGCTAGAATCAGGTTCCCAGTTCACTGGCAACATGAAGTTCATACCTATTCATATTCATTTATTTAGTTGTCCCCACAAGTCGCCACCAAAAAGCTGTTTCGGTACTATGAGCACGGTCGTGTAGATTAATTAGCGGCGGTACCAACTCCTTTCATGTTTAGCAGAACTTTTTGATGGCGGACTAAAAATTGTTTCTAGCTTTTATTGAAATTTTGTTTCTAGTGTTTTTTTATGAGCTGAGATGGCAGCACTAAGATGTTGCTTCTGAAAAGTAAGACCTCTGTATTAGGAACAGATAAGTAGATTATAAGTACAAACACAAAAACCCAAAAATTACCGCTACGAAGATCTCCATGACGCATATACACGATACATCTACTTGTGTATCAGCGATCAAACAATTACGATACAATAATCCTTTTAGCAGGAAGGGAATTGTATCGTAATTGTTTGACCCATCTAAGAAATGAATCTAAGGAATATAGGTAGAATAATGTTATCATTGTATGTGGATGGAGGCAGTTAGGATATGAGAGAGAAAGGAGTGTTAGAAACATGATGACGTCTATAAGAGGAGAGCGGAAGAGGAAAACATGTTGTCCCGAACCCCATATAGTCTGGGATAAGGGCAGGAAGATAGTGGAATCAATTATTAAATTAACACTAACGTACACAAAATTACTTAAAATTAATTTAAGTAAATAGTTTAATTGTCTGACATGTGTAATATAGGCGGGCTTATCGCTGTAAGCTATTTTTTCCAGGCGAAAATCTTCAAAAAAAATAAATAGTAATTAATTAAAATAATCCATATCATGACTTTACAACAAGGAAAGAAATAGTCGATAGACACGTAGTTTTTATTTTATAATACAGCGCGACGCACGGAATATGAATAATTGCCGATAACGACTGCTATGAAATAGATTAAATTATTTCCTTGTCAAGTATTACGGTCAAATACAAATGAGTTTTCGCCAACGTCCATACCACGTTGAAAACACCGGTTCTCGTCCGATCACCGAAGTTAAGCAACGTCGGGCGCGGTCAGTACTTGGATGGGTGACCGCCTGGGAACACCGCGTGATGTTGGGTTTTTGTTTTGGGTTGGAATATTCAACTATTTGCCAAAGACCTATACATACATAACACAAACTCTGCTTATTTGGTGACCGTCTGGGAACAACGTGTGATGTTGGCTTTTTATAAATGCTTAACCAACTCGCTGACACTGTTTCGTTTTGCTCCAGATGGCTCCGAACCCGCACTAACGAGGAGGAGAGAGAGAAGTTGGACGGTATGTTTGAGCACTACGTGCCCGGTGCTATCAACTACATCGTGTTCGGATTGTTTGGACTGCAGCAGCAGACGCCACTGAAGACTATCGTTCCGCAGACGCCTTTGAACTTGGTAATTAAAATAATATGTTTTTAGTTAGGTATTTTTACCTATGATGTATGTCAGTATTGTCTGTCTGTCCGGACCGTCGCTGGACCGATTTAAATGCAGTTTTAATTTAATAGCAGGTTTTCCAGCGGGTGGTTCTAAAACATGTTTTATCTAAATCGGTTAAGACGTTTACAAGATAAGGGGTTGGAAGTGGGGAGGAATAATTATTGAACATTTCCAAATAAATAAATAATGCTGGACTATTCACACAGCATCATCTAGCCCCAAGCTAAGCAGAGATAGACTTTTTTAAACTTTCGCAATCACAACACATAATATCGCATATACATATATTTATCGCGTTATTTACCTCTATTATTGCCCGACGTTTCGACAGGATTGCACCCATCTTGGTCCGAGGAAGACGATGTGTGCAATCCTGTCGAAACGTCGGGCAATAAATATGTGTTAATTATACATAGATAGAAATTTTACAAACTTATTTTAATGCAAATATATTGTCTCGATGCGGAGATCGAACCCGCAACGTCCTGCATCTAAGCAAACGTCAATAATATTCTAAGAATCTCGAAGTTCAATTGAATATAGAGTTGAAATTATTTTTACAACGTGTATTTGCAGGTGGTGCAACTATGCTACATGATAAGTGGCCTCTTGCCTAACCCAGAGGACACAAACGAAGAGATCGACTGGACGGTCATTGAGAGCGTGTTTATGGTGGTATGTGCATATTCTGACTGACATGTCTTTATTCAAGCGAAAGCTTAATTAGTGATCAGTAAATTGTTGATGTATTTTCTTAGAAAAGTAAGAAATTTATTAGGAGAAAATTGAATATTTCTATCGTTTGTTGTATTTGTGTGCACCTTGTGGCCGCCTTTAATGTAGTAGTAGTAGTAGAACTTTTGTGAAGAGTACATCCCGGGAAGTACTACTACCATACCTATTTCTGCCGCCAAGCAGTAATGTCTGCATTGCTGTGTTCCGGTTTGAAGGGTAGGGTAATGGGGCCGGAGGAATTGCAGGCCCATGAACTATTGTCTCAGGGTGACGGGCGCAATGCAATGCAGCGTCGGTCACGTGCTTCGTGAACGTGGTCACCGCGGTATTGCAGTTGTTATAGGTAGAGGTTACCGCTTAACATCAGGTGGGCCTTCGGCTTGTCTCGTCATTAGGTGTTAAAAAAAGGATACGTAGGGCTAGGGCTCTCCAAGGGAACCCTAGCTCTAAGGTTTATTTACACCATATTATTGTGTATCGCTTGTTAGTGGCCCACAAATATCAATCAGTTGGTTTCCACAGAACAAGCTTTGCTTAGTTTGGGACTAGTTGGTGCTGTGTATATTGTCCACCATTATTTACATTACCAGTATATCTGAACATAGTTCTTGCCTTTCTTGGTTTAATGCATTAATTTATAAGCATATCAGCTTATCTATCGATCATATAAATTATTTATTAAATCGCCAGGGTTAGGTATGTAAATTTTCTAGCCAAAGTAATAGCACAGATTACAGAAACTAAAATAGCGAATAACACAATTGTTTATAAGTTTTATCTGCTTTCAACACGGGGGCGTAGCTCAGATGGTAGAGCGCTCGCTTAGCATGCGAGAGGTACCGGGATCGATACCCGGCGCCTCCAATTTATTTTTAACCCCCCATAATAGGGGTGGTAATATGGGGCCTTCGTAGCCTTAGACGAGATTAATCTTCGTAACCCACAAGCTACTGAGCTTATGTTTTTATTATTTTATTTTTTGTTGATTTAGGTTTTTGTGTTGGTAAGGTGACTGCATCGAGAGTGTGTTAGTGTGTGATTTGTGAGACACTTAACAATGATTAAAAAAATACAGTATTCGTTTAAAAATTAAGTAAGGCTGGGCGAATAAGATTTAATTTAAAAATCCTCTGTTTTAAGCCTAATTTAAACTAAGTGGCGCCTGTAGAAGTTTAAAAAACTGTAACCCCACTAATTTCAGATTTTATTTGATTTCTTTTTAAATCAATTTTTTCCATCATAGATAAGCACACGACAAATGGACCACACATTAGACACAATAACGCAAATAATTTACTCATGTTGGGAATGGAACCTGAACCCTTCTTACACTTCAGACTGCTCGTTATGCACTGCGCCATGTAGTAGTTAAAATTAAAATGTATTGTTTACGTCTGACCTTGGTTCATGATTTAATTATTTACCGTAAAGTATAGTAGTTGATAACTATTCTAAATGTGACGCAATAGAAGGCTTCAGATAAATTAAGATAACATTGACTCAAACTATATCGGGGTTATCAGTTTTGTGCTATTAGACAAGTAAATTCAGACTAGCGTTTGCCAACGTCCATACCACGTTGAAAACACCGGTTCTCGTCCGATCACCGAAGTTAAGCAACGTCGGGCGCGGTCAGTACTTGGATGGGTGATCGCCTGGGAACACCGCGTGATGTTACCTTTTTGTTGATGAAGTTTTTGCTTCATATTTTTTTTGCATACCTGTAACACATTTTTTGAACGTTTTTCAGTCAATGTACAACAGTCTTGGTGCATCGATTGTGGACGATGGTAGATTCGACTTTGATACATACGTGAAGAAGGCGTGTCCAATGATGCTTGTCGATGACTGCCCCGAGAAGAAAGCCACTACAAGTAATGCACTTTTTAAATCATGCATTGTTTTGCCGAAATTTTGATTTAACGGTCATGACGTCACACGACAATTTTCAATCGGTAACACCTTGCCGTCTTAAGTCGTAACTGCGTGGACGATTGGGTCTAACATTATTAATAATTAGGTATATACGAGTCATCATCGGCCTACATTAGTCCACTGCTGGACATAAGCCTCCCGAAATCTGCGCCATTTCACCCTGCCTTCAACTTGCTGCATTCAGTGTCTGCCAGCGACCGTCCGCAAATCACTCCATCTAGCGGGTAGGCGTCCTACACCATGCCTAGTCACGCAGCCGTATCAGCCCAAAAGCGTTTTGAACAAAAGCGTTTTGGCTAAGACAAAACTGAGACATGTTCAAAACGCTTTTGGGGCTACTCCTCTCCCGTCTCAGTTGTGAGATAATACGCTTGCGGATTTAGCGTGAAACCCGTCCATACCATATCTTCATCTCAGCCTCACCTGGACCGCTGTCCACGTCCACTGCGGAACATAGGCCTCCCACTATGGATCTTCAAAATCATGTAGGGATCATTTTCAAACTCGCCACGCTTGGCGGGCGGGTTGGCGAGTGCAGTACGGGATGTTGATATACGAAAAAATGCTGCTGCCCATCTTCCGGAGGCCTCCCTTGACAGAATCTTGCTGCATCCGCGGGCAAGAGGGGAGAGGCAACATTCTATAGCAACCCGTGGCTCCATATGGTAAGTAATAAGTGACCGTTATCAAACAGTATCATCGTCATCCACCACCTCACTTTACCCCCACGGCTGGGTACCTATAGAACTCCCCATTCCTGGAAGAAATTGCTTTGAGCAATAAGCCCGCCAATTTGTACATATTTATCCAATTATTTTTATTATTTGTTTCTTTGCGCACTAAAGTGTTCATTATTCATTCATTCATTCTTGTGGCATCGACCTTACAGTCATAAATAACAAGCATTATCATTATCATGTTATAAGTGTTACTGGAGTCGTGGGGTGCCGGCAGTAGAATGTTGCCCCTCCTCTCTTGCCCTTGGATGTAATAAGAATCTGCCAAGGAATACCTCCGGAAGATGGGCAGCGGCGTCTTTCCGTGTATCAATATCCCGTACTGCGCTCGCCAACCCGCCAGCCAAGCGTGGTGATTATGGCAACTACCCCTCATGGAGATCTATGAGGGAGCCCCTGTGTTCAGTAGTGGACTTTTAACGGCTGAAATGATGATGATTGTTGCTTTGGCTAATAAAATCCATTTACTTTCAGAGCACTTCCCAATGGGCTTCCCCAGTCTGTACGACTATTGCCTCGAAGTGTCCACGAAAACGTGGGAAGCGTGGGAATGGCTGGTTCCCACGTATGTCCACGACAGGGAGATGAAGTTCCCGTCTATACTCGTACCCACTGTCGACACTCTGCGGCTCACGTGGCTTATCAAAATCATGGAGAGTGTATGTATATTCTCAGACCACTGTGCCCCATAAATTCAGCCAAGTGTTTGCCAACGTCCATACCACGTTGAAAACACCGGTTCTCGTCCGATCACCGAAGTTAAGCAACGTCGGGCGCGGTCAGTACTTGGATGGGTGACCGCCTGGGAACACCGCGTGATGTTGGCTTTTTGCTTTTTTTTTACTTTAAGAGCTGGGAGCACGTAAAGTAACTAAGAATAATATTTAATTAGAGACTTAAATTCCATTACAACAACAATTTTTTAATAATCTATTTTGTCTAACTACTGGGCAAAGGTGTCCTCCACACTTCTGTAACCGGTCTCTAGCATTAAATAAATAAATAATCCTTAGCATTAGGTCTATGTTATGAGTACCTACCTACCACAGAATACTCAAATATTTACCTACGTATCATACATTAAAAAACAACCAGCACGAGGCAAATAGCTCCAGATAAAACAAACATTAAGTATCGAACTCGCAACCTGCGTCTTAGCCTGGTATTAAACCATGTGTACCACGGAGGTCGTCATACCAGATTCCTTTTTGTGTCCGCAGGTTGAAAGGCCGGTACTACTTGTTGGAGATACTGGAACGTCCAAAACTGCTATTATCACCAACTATCTGCATGGATTACCGACCGAGAGATACGTGAGTTATACTAGATGATACATGTAGGATTCGATTTTAAATGTTTTCTGGAGGCAAAAAGAAGGAAAAAAATAATGTAGGTGTTCCCAAAAAAAATAAGCAAATACCAAAAAAATAAATCAGCTAATACTGCCTTGCTAAGGGTAGGCTGCATCCTATACAATTAGTAACAAAAACCCTGTCCGATCCAATAAAGGCGTAGTCCTGGTTCAACATACGTACTGAAAAAAAATGTTTTAAAAATGTAACTCATAAAAATCTGAAGTTATTGATTTTTTATTTTTATAATCCATGCAAAATTTAACACAGAATATGGCAAATTTTTATAAGTTGGCAACACTCCACCCGGCGGCAAAATCCTTTTATTTTTACCTATTTTTATTTCAAAGAACACCGCCCTACACTACCGCGTTGTAGGTACTCTTTCAACTCGCCGCTGACTCTTTGATGTCGCCGACTGGTTGTTTACTTTGTTGGCAGTCTTTCGTGGAGATAGCTTTCGATCGGACGTCCGTACATATCACGCGCTATCGTTTCGCGAACAATGTCGTATTCCAATCAGGAATATTTTATGTTCATGTTAAACAAATAGTTTGTAAAAGAGAGTGCGATTCAGAAATCGAAGTCAGAACTCGGATTGTGGCAGCTTTCGACTCACTTAAATCGGACACAAGTGCGCTGAAAAGAGTACGTGCAAATTTAATGAAAAGGTGTCGAATGTGTATTAGTGTTGTAGGTGGACATGTGGAGTACGATCGCGGAAGTATGCAGAAACAGCAAGTGAACGTTTTAATAAACTGATAGGTACCTGCAGTCGGTAAGTACATTGCCAAAAGCACATCACATTTAAAAAAAAGCCCTTATGATTCGATTAATAATTGTTTCTTGATAAACAGAATTATTTCTGAAACACAAAATACAGTGTGTCTGAAATCCGGATCACTGCCTACAAAACAATATCAGCTGATACCTACGCATAGGTATGACGTAGCGTAACCTACGCTACGTCATACCTACCTACTACCTACTTCTTTCTCTTCTCTTTCGTTATAATGTTTGTTTGGCGGCACGCGACAAAGCGGGTTCATGACACCAGTGCTCAGGCGGCTTCTTTGACAAAAATCTGTAGGTAACTAACTGTAGGTAGTACACGTGAACTTTCACTTTAAGGTCAGCAATCAGTGTTGCCGTTGATCAGTTTTTATTTTTTATTTAAATTTAATTAAATTCACTGGGGTAAAATAATCATCTCAAATCCATTAAATGGTTACGTATATGTGTACGCGGTACGATGCCGAATAATACTCTTAAGGATCGGACAGGGTTTTTGTTACATGCTGTATACGTATGTAACCTATATAATACCCTAACTAACTAAACCGTGTTTAATCTGAAACTCAAACTGTTAACAAAGTAGATGTTTAGAGTAAACTCCATAATGGGTTAGAAGTGGTAGAACCTGAATACCTAGGTATCTTTGACTTCTAAGTATATAATTTATTGCTGTCATCATTATCATAACGCTATAGAAACTAGCTTACCTATGTTTAGTTTTGACGTCGTCGTTATCTAAACTTAACGTGGCTAAAATTATCAATATTCGCATGTTCATTCGCCAACGTCCATACCACGTTGAAAACACCGGTTCTCGTCCGATCACCGAAGTTAAGCAACGTCGGGCGCGGTCAGTACTTGGATGGGTGACCGCCTGGGAACACCGCGTGATGTTGGCTTTTTGCAAAGTTTTTAATTTACCCGTAATGTATATTTTATTGTAGCATTTTGTCACATTGGTGCACACACAGGCGCCGCTTAAAACCAGTGTATTATGTGCTCTGCAACTATTATGTTAATTAGTGTGCTGCGGTTGCCACCAATCGCAAACGAGGGTAACTACGGAAGACCAGCGCTGTGGTACGACCTGCTCTGCCACAGCAAATACTGAGTAGTGGCCTTTTTTGTCACGGTAATAATCTGTCTAAATTTAATTAGTTTTAAAAATATAATATTGTGTTATTTCTGTGACAAAATAAACAATTTTTATCTTATCTTATTATTGAAATGCGATCAGCATTTCAATTACAATCACCTATTTTTTTGTCATTTAAATTGTCCGTTCTATTTTGTGACACAAATCATCCTTTTCTATTCTAACAGCGATAAAAACCAGAAATAAAAATACCACCATGTTTTTTTTATTATGTTCAACTATCATTCATCATTCTGTTTGTAAGGTCACGGTTATATTTTGTTAACAGCAAAGGTCTTAGACCAGCGAGAGCACATAAATTACAACATAGTGACTATCAATTAACTTATCTTTAATCATATAATCAGACATTCGTTGCTGAATCAACTAGACTTACATTTCGTCATGTGTCATCGGGGGCGTAGCTCAGATGGTAGAGCGCTCGCTTAGCATGCGAGAGGTACCGGGATCGATACCCGGCGCCTCCAATTTTTGCACCAATGCAGTCATTTGGCATTGTTTTAAAAACAGTAAAAGTATAGTTTTAGAAGTAAACAGTATCATTTATTCACTATGAGGGATTTTCTTTTGTCTCTCTCTCGATTTTTTTACGTATTGAGGCGGGTACTCCCGCTTGACCCATTCACGGAACCGCAGCTGACGTTCACGGGGATTCATGATATAACATCTCAACCATTTACATGTTTTCGTCCGTGTGGAAATGAGCGACGAGATTCGTACCTGGCTTGGGCACTATTATTTATTTCTTACTTGGAGATCTTTTATAACAAAACTCGTAGGTAACCTTCTAATTTGGAACTGTGCTGTGAATGACTATTAACTTATGAAGACGGTATAATTTAATGGTGGTTCTTGTCTTAGTGCCCCATTAACTATGTTGTAGATCTCTTATAGGTAAATTGTGATCCACGCAATATTTTCTGATTGCTAGTCCTTAGCCCTAGTCTGGAATGACAATTTATGCATGACAAACAACTAAGTCAAACAAACATATTAAGAGGGGCCAATCCAACTTACTTTTCATACACCGCTCATACGTGGGTGTGGCGTCGTAATAGATCTTTCTATGAAGCTTTTGATCTAATAGGTATCTTGTGCATATGTAGGTTTTTATCCAAACAAAAAATCAAAATTTTGAGAAAAAAGTTCCGTATAAAATTTGTTTCTCCAAATTTTGATTTTTTTGATCAAAAGTTTCAAAGAAAGATCTATTACGACGCCACACCCACGTAAGAGCGGTGTATGAAAAGTAAGTTGGATTGGCCCCTCTTAAATCTTCATATTGTCTACGTTTCGTTGCAGCTCGTCCAACAAATGAACTTCTCGTCCCGCACGTCGTCCATGGACGTGCAGCGCAACCTGGAGTCGGTGGTGGAGAAGCGCACCAAGGACGTGTTCGGCCCGCCGGTCGGCAAGAAGATGCTCGTGTTCATTGACGACATGAACATGCCTATTGTGAGTTATAGTAGTAAACAACCTGGAGTCGGTGGTGGAGAAGCGCACCAAGGACGTGTTCGGCCCGCCGGTCGGCAAGAAGATGCTCGTGTTCATTGACGACATGAACATGCCTATTGTGAGTTATAGTAGTAAACAACCTGGAGTCGGTGGTGGAGAAGCGCACCAAGGACGTGTTCGGCCCGCCGGTCGGCAAGAAGATGCTCGTGTTCATTGACGACATGAACATGCCTATTGTGAGTTATAGTAGTAAACAACCTGGAGTCGGTGGTGGAGAAGCGCACCAAGGACGTGTTCGGCCCGCCGGTCGGCAAGAAGATGCTCGTGTTCATTGACGACATGAACATGCCTATTGTGAGTTATAGTAGTAAACAACCTGGAGTCGGTGGTGGAGAAGCGCACCAAGGACGTGTTCGGCCCGCCGGTCGGCAAGAAGATGCTCGTGTTCATTGACGACATGAACATGCCTATTGTGAGTTATAGTAGTAAACAACCTGGAGTCGGTGGTGGAGAAGCGCACCAAGGACGTGTTCGGCCCGCCGGTCGGCAAGAAGATGCTCGTGTTCATTGACGACATGAACATGCCTATTGTGAGTTATAGTAGTAAACAACCTGGAGTCGGTGGTGGAGAAGCGCACCAAGGACGTGTTCGGCCCGCCGGTCGGCAAGAAGATGCTCGTGTTCATTGACGACATGAACATGCCTATTGTGAGTTATAGTAGTAAACAACCTGGAGTCGGTGGTGGAGAAGCGCACCAAGGACGTGTTCGGCCCGCCGGTCGGCAAGAAGATGCTCGTGTTCATTGACGACATGAACATGCCTATTGTGAGTTATAGTAGTAAACAACCTGGAGTCGGTGGTGGAGAAGCGCACCAAGGACGTGTTCGGCCCGCCGGTCGGCAAGAAGATGCTCGTGTTCATTGACGACATGAACATGCCTATTGTGAGTTATAGTAGTAAACAACCTGGAGTCGGTGGTGGAGAAGCGCACCAAGGACGTGTTCGGCCCGCCGGTCGGCAAGAAGATGCTCGTGTTCATTGACGACATGAACATGCCTATTGTGAGTTATAGTAGTAAACAACCTGGAGTCGGTGGTGGAGAAGCGCACCAAGGACGTGTTCGGCCCGCCGGTCGGCAAGAAGATGCTCGTGTTCATTGACGACATGAACATGCCTATTGTGAGTTATAGTAGTAAACAACCTGGAGTCGGTGGTGGAGAAGCGCACCAAGGACGTGTTCGGCCCGCCGGTCGGCAAGAAGATGCTCGTGTTCATTGACGACATGAACATGCCTATTGTGAGTTATAGTAGTAAACAACCTGGAGTCGGTGGTGGAGAAGCGCACCAAGGACGTGTTCGGCCCGCCGGTCGGCAAGAAGATGCTCGTGTTCATTGACGACATGAACATGCCTATTGTGAGTTATAGTAGTAAACAACCTGGAGTCGGTGGTGGAGAAGCGCACCAAGGACGTGTTCGGCCCGCCGGTCGGCAAGAAGATGCTCGTGTTCATTGACGACATGAACATGCCTATTGTGAGTTATAGTAGTAAACAACCTGGAGTCGGTGGTGGAGAAGCGCACCAAGGACGTGTTCGGCCCGCCGGTCGGCAAGAAGATGCTCGTGTTCATTGACGACATGAACATGCCTATTGTGAGTTATAGTAGTAAACAACCTGGAGTCGGTGGTGGAGAAGCGCACCAAGGACGTGTTCGGCCCGCCGGTTGGCAAGAAGATGCTCGTGTTCATTGACGACATGAACATGCCTATTGTGAGTTATAGTCCTACGCTGTAGGACGTCCACTGGAACTAGTTCGAACTAGTTGGTAAAAATGCCATCATAGTAAGTCTATGTTTCTTAGATTGTGGAACGTCATTAGGCGTGTCTGCTGTCTTAACAAATCCAATACAGACAAGTCGTCAAATACACTACTCATGCTAAAGGATAATGCTCAGGATTCATTAAACTACATCAATGACTTTTTCGTTAATATAGGTAGTAACCTCGCAAACGATATATTAAACAATTTAAACGTAACTCATGACGATTTGGCCCAGTGTTATAAATCTCAAAGTAACCAAGTGGGATCTCTTGTTCTTTTGGAAACCGACATTATGGAAATAAATAAAATAGTTTTGTCTTTAAAAAATACTTCCTCCTCTGGCTGGGATGGCATAACCTCGGTTTTTATAAAAAAATACATCAATATCCTTGGCGTTCCTATTGTCCATATCTGTAACCTCTGCATGTCTTCGGGAGTTTTCCCTGAACTACTGAAGGACTCCATTACTATCCCTATCTATAAGTCGGGTGACAGAGACAGTATAACCAATTACCGCCCTATATCGCTTTTACCAACTCTGGCTAAGATCCTCGAAAAGCTTATCAATATTCGCCTAGTAAGTTTCCTAGAAAAAAATAATATTCTCTCTAATAACCAATTTGGCTTTAGAGAGAAATTATCTACAGTTGATGCTATTGAAAATCTTATATCACAAGTAGCTGATAACTTAGACAGGAAACAAAAAACAATCGGAGTCTTCTTGGATCTAGCCAAAGCATTCGATACTGTCTCTGTTCCCCTATTAATGAGAAAGTTGGAATCAATAGGCATACGTGGTGTTCCACTAGATCTGTTCAGGGATTACTTATGCAATAGATCACAAACTTTGAAAGTTAATGATAGTTACAGCTCTAAAAGAACTATTAAAGTAGGTGTGCCCCAGGGGTCAGTGCTGGGCCCGACCCTTTTTCTCATCTACATAAATGATCTTTGCAGCATGACACTGTCCAACTCTAAAATTGTAACTTTTGCTGATGACACAGCTATACTTTTCAGAGGGTCATCATGGGAGGAAGTGAGACTAGTAGCTGAGAGCGGCTTGCGCATAGTTAGAAATTGGCTCGACACCAACCTTTTGACACTCAATCTTCATAAAACTAAATTTATATCTTTTTCTATAAACAAAAGCACTCAACCTAGTTCTGATTTTAGTATTAAGGTGCATAGTAATAATTGTCCTCATCCTGCTAATTTTAGTTGTAACTGCTATTCCATCAGTACTACAGAAAGTGTAAAGTATTTAGGAATAATAATTGATCGAAACCTCAACTGGAAATATCAAATAGACGCTCTCAAATCACGAGCGCGGAAATTAATTCCTATTTTTAAAAAAATTCGTCATTTGAGAGACGAGAAAACGAATAGAGTGGTCTATATAACTCTATGCCAGTCAATATTGACATATGGTATCACAGCGTGGGGAGGAGCGAAAAAGACTTCGCTTATAAAACTAGAAAGGACGCAAAGATCAATCTTAAAAGTCTTAAACTTTAAACCGTTCAGGTACCCCACTCGACAATTATATTTAGAAACTAGGATGTTATCTGTGCGAAAACTTTTTATAAAGATAATAATTCTAAGACAACATTCCCAACCAGGTCGCACGGATAATGTTTCTAAAAGAAGAGCTCATGAAATTCACAAAGTGCCATCTTGTAAAACCACCTTCGCGCACGGTTTTTCATACTTTCTAGCTCCTTTACTTTACAATCGCATTAATAAAAAAATTTGCATAAATAATACAACGAAATTTACTTGTGGAAGGGCGTTAGAGGAATATCTATACGATTTTGACTATGATAGCTCTGAAATTTTGCTGTCTATAATAAAATAATATACATTAATACAAACTCATTTACACCATACCATTTCACATTAATTCGATTTTAGTTCTTATTAACCTTGAGTCTTTTGATTATTATATATTATTTGTGCACTAAACATATCTATGTCTATATATAAATATATACTATATTATCATATTATATGTATATAATACTCGTATTTATTAATTTATGCAAATATTTAATACTCATATGGAATAATATGTTAAATGTGTGCTCGTACATGTCCCATTACTATAATAAGTTAGGGTTAAACATTTTATACAGATACCTAGTAAAACAAAAAAAAAATAAAAAAAAAAATATTTACAAGTTGTATGTTTTAGTTTAAGTTATCGTATACCTCCTAGAAACTACATGCTACTGCAATATATTTGTATAGTGCTAAACATACCCGTTATTACCTATTTTGTACCTACACGAGGCGAAAATCCTTACCTTGCTGTAACACAGTTCTAAACTAGCACGGGAGGTAAGGATTTTCTAGACGGTAAAGTATACTTACCTACTGCCCTTTTTGTTTGTTTATTTTTATACACCTATGCTGAATCAAAATTATATTGTGAATTCCCAACTGTTTCTATAGTCTCTAAGTATTTTTTTTAAATAATCTGTCACCTTAGTTTATGTGTTAGTTAAGTATACAACTCTGTGTTTTCTGAAAAGATTAATAAAGTTATTCTTATTCTTATTCTTATTGTACAAAGAATAGACTGTTTTGATTCTTCCATAGATGATGTATCTATGGGCGTCACTGTAATTACTTTATTGTGATATGGCCAGGAAGGAGCCTGCAATAAATGTCATTTATCAATATTATGTAAGTATATAAAACTCTTCCGTTACTGAGTGACTGACAGACAACGCACAGCCTAAACCACTGGACCTAGAGACTTAAAATTTGGCACACATATACCTTGAGTATCCTAGAGGTGCACTAAGAAGGGAATTCTCGAAATTCCTACGGGAACGGGAACTACGCGGGTGAAACTGCGGGGTGCGGCTAGTTATATTTATAAACATCTGTGACTAGACAATACCTTATTATCTATTGACACAGGTGGACACGTACGGCACGCAGCAGCCGATAGCGATCCTCAAGCTGCTGTTTGAGAGGAAGGGCTTCTACGACCGCGGCAAGGACCTCAACTGGAAGAATGTAAAGGACATCGGCTTCCTCGCCGCCATGGGCAAGGCGGGCGGCGGCCGGAATGATGTAAGGACACACGTAGTACTGAATCATGTCATTGTCACAGCCGGTAGGACCACAGATTACAGAAACTAAAGTAGGACTTCTCTCCACGTCCACTGCGGGACGTTGGCCTCCGTCATGGATATCCAAATAGTGAAGCGTTTGCTCCAGTAATGAGGGGTCGTTGCCATACTCACCACGCTCGGCAGATGGTTTGGCGAGCGCGCAGTACGGGATGTTGATAAAATATTTTGTCTAAATATTTAGAAAAGTCGCGGCGTCCGTCGGTTGGTTAAAAAAATAAAGCAATGCAACACAACGTCAATGCAGACATGCGGGGCGCGCCTCGCTCGTACGCCGCTGCCGTCGAGACCAGATATGTATAAATGTCTGCATTGAAACGCCCGCTGACTTCGAGACCGCAGCCTTCATCATTTCAGCCATAAAACGTCCACTGATGAACACAGGCCTCTCTCACGGATCTCCATGAGGGGTAGTTGCAATACTCACCACGCTTGGCAGGCGGGTTGGTGAGCGCAGGTATGTGCAGGCGTGAGGTATCCCTTAGCAGGCTCTTACTGCATCCATGGGCATGAGAGGAGGGGTATCATTCTATTGCCGGCACCCCACGGCGGACCGCAGCCTTATAGGCTTTTATTTCTGCACTCTATAAACTTATCTATCTATCTAACCAGCCGGTAACACTGACTGCTGAGTAAAGTCCTCTTATACGCCACTCCTGGCGGTCTCGTGCCAGCCGGATCCACTGTTCCATAACAAAATTGATTTTCCCAGGTGGACCCGCGCTTCATATCCATGTTCTCCGTGTACAACCTGCAGTTCCCGTCCGAGGGCACGCTGCGCCACATCTACACGTCGATAATGCGCGGACATTTCGAGATATTCCCGGACGAGATCAAGGACATTGTCGACAAGATTGTGTTTATGACTCTGGATCTTTACAAGGTGAGGGCGCGCGCGCCGTGCTGATCGAGTGATGTGCACCCCGACTTTATTGTTTGACGAGCTCTGTGGCGCAGCGGGCGAAGGTCCGCCTGCGACGCAAGGGGTTGCGGGTTCGATTCCCGCCTCGGGACAAATGTCTGTACGATCTGCAGATATTTGTTCAGGGTGTTCTGGGTGTTTTTCTATATATAATAAAAATATCTATCTATGTAGTATAATGTATTAAGTATATCAGTCATCTAGTACCCATAACACAAACTCTGCTTAGCTTGGGGCTGAGAAGATGCTGTGTGATTTGTCCAGCAGTATTTATTTATTTATTTTATTTGTTTATGGGTTCGTTTTTCAACCTGTATTTACCCGAAATTAATTGGGCGCCGCATTCGACCGAAAGTCATTACTTGGCATTTACTTACATTGAACTCCATTTTGTTAACGACACTCCACTCATAGATAGCGTCGATATCGCACTGCATAGCCCGACAGTCTGCTTCTGACTTTAATACTGAGGGTCGGGGGTTCGATACCTGCAACTCCCCAGGACGCCCCCGCTTAATATTTCCGTGACGTATACACGTTGATAGTGATAATGCGCGGACATTTTGAGATACCTATTTCACTTCAAATATCTTTTCTTTCTCATTTACAACAATAGTCACTTACATGAGAAACTGAAAAACTAGTAAATGTTTAAGTAGATACAATTTTATTTATTTTATATATTTCCGGGCGAGACCAAGGATATTGTTAACAAGATTGTGTTTATGACTTTGGTATACCCCCGACTTTCAACCAAAGGGGCATGAAAGCGATACCGGCTATGCATGAATGGGTTTTTCTTATTTATTTATTCAAAATAGGGACACCAACAGGAACAATAAACATACATTTGTATAAAGTAATAATTACAATGTTTTGGCCTGTTACTGTACGCCAATTATAGGCGAACACAACATTAAATGTTTTTATCCTAACAGCGATTTCAATTCTTCAAGGAAATTAAAAAACCATAACCTATGGGCACATGTGCTTTAACGGTGAAGGGAAGGATCTTGAGGAAACCTGTGCGTTGGTCAGTTTCAGGCTCATAAACCTGAATATAATTATCTGGCTGGATCTAACTAAGTTGAGAGAAGGATATACATAGATGCTGCAGTGTCAAGTACAGGATGGATTTACATGCTGTCACTGTATATACGTCGTCAGCAGTATGTTTAAATCGCATTATGAATAAGATGGTATTGAATACGATTTTTTTATTTTTTATTTCCAGGTTATAGTAGTGGAGCTACCACCGACGCCTGCTAAGTTCCACTATATTTTCAATCTCCGCGACCTCTCTCGCATCGCGGCCGGAATGTGCCTCACGCATCCTAACTTCTTCAGCGAGAAGAAAGCCGTTATTCGCTGCTGGCGGAACGAGTTCACGCGGGTCATATGCGACAGGCTTATCAGTACCACGGTAAGAAACTGAGTGGGAAATCAGTTCCAGCTGTAGCCAACGTCCATACCACGTTGAAAGCACCGGTTCTCGTCCGATCACCGAAGTTAAGCAACGTCGGGCGCGGTCAGTACTTGGATGGGTGACCGCCTGGGAACACCGCGTGATGTTGGCTTTTTGCTTTTTTTACTAGTTTTTTTTCTAATCATACCACTGGTATTAAGTATTTTAATGTTACTTGCTAACGTTTTGCTATAAGTAGTATGTCTCACTTTTCGGATGTTGTATACAGGACAACGAACTGATGTTTGTGCATATACAAGAGCACATCAACCAGTACTTTCCCGAGGAAGAGCCCGTGGTGTTGGAAGAGATTGTAATCCCCGAAGAGGAGGAAAAGGTGGAAGAAGAATTTGATGGTAATCATATTATGTTTTACTGAGCGAGTTCTCATAACGTCTAAATTATTGTTTACCTTGGTTTGTTTAACTATAGTATGTAAAACTAAGCTTGATCGCTGCGACAGCTGTCATCGAAGTCCCGCCCATCAAGTTCTTGATTTTGTAACGGTATAAATTACCAGACTTTATGCACGAATAGTGATGTGCGATGCCGATGAGTCATCATCATTATTTCAGCCATAAAACGTCCACTGATGAACACAGGCCTCCCTCATGGATCTCCATGAGGGGTAGTTTGCCATACTCACCACGCTTGGCAGGCGGGTTGGTGAGCGCAGTATGGGATGTTGATACACGGATAGACGCTGCTGCCCATCTTCCGGAGGTGTCCCTTAGCAGGCTCTTACAGCATCCACGGGTAGGAGAGGAGGGGTAACATTCTACTGCCGGCACCCCACGGCAGAGTCATCATAACCGGCATATTTTCAACATCGTCCCAGCCTTAATCGTCTCCCTGCCGTGTTGGCCTAGTGGTATGTACCTACAGTCGCGCTCATATTAAAGGAAACACTAAGGTAACGCTAAGGCTTAGTGGTATCCTTTACTATGAGCGCGACTGTACCTTCGACCTTTGGTTCGATGGTCATGGGTTCGGTACAGGCCGTGCACTTTACTTTTGGTTTTTCGCGCAAATTTAACACGTGCTTTAACGGTGAAGAAAAACCGCGTGGGAACCCGCGACGACGTAGACTTTCTCTTTCTTAGTCGACGTAACTACAGGCGTATTGACCTGTACTTTCATCTGAATCTGACTAGTAACTAAATAAGTGAGTAAGCTGTGTGGATGGTAAAGTTTCTGGGCAAGCCTAATCCGTCTTACATTGTCCTGTATATACTTGTATCTAGGAAATAATAGATAGATAGATAGATAGAAAATGCTTTATTGCACACCTTAAATATAAAAATAACAACATAAAGATAAACACTAAACACAAAGTGACAATTGGCGGTCTTATCGCTAAAGAGCGATCTCTACCAGACAACCTTGGGATGGATTGGATTTGTGGATACAACAAGGGGTTTAAAGATGTACGAAAGGTTTTATGAAATTTTCAAATATACCATACATTACAATTACAATTAGCCATAAGTGTCCCACTGCTGGGCAAAGGCCTCCCCTCCAACTCTCATACATACATACATACATTATATAATATCAAGACGTATATACCTACATAAAATATTACAAACGTAATATATAAATACATAAACTTACATATATACATAATAAATATAAACTATGTGTGGAGCAAGCAGCTAGTGACAGCAGGACAAATAGTGTTCCTTAACCATGGATTTGAAGATGTGAAGGGATGGAGCACGCCTGATCGGTACAGGCAATGCATTCCATAAGGTAACAGCCTGGACAGTGAAGGATTTGTGGTAGTAAGACGAGTTGTGCACAGGTGTACTAAGCTGAAGAGTTTCAGAAGACCGAAGAGATAGAGAGTGGGAAAGGTGAAGAAAGTGAAATCGTTCCTTGAGGTAAGGGGGAGTGGAAGTGGTGAAAAGGATATTATACAGTAAGGCTAGGAAATGCGAATTCCGACGAAGCCGAATTGGTAGCCACTTGAGCTGCCTGCGAAACTCCGAGACGTGGTCATACTTGCATACATAATAGTATGAAGAGAAGAAAGTAGTTGTTGATCTGTCACCTAAATTGAATCGCCAAGTAGGTAGGTAATATCAAAACGACCCCCTTACAAAAACTAGGTTAGGTTCTGGAACAAATGTATTTATTAGGTAATTGATACTTTAGGTGACAGATATTTACAATTATGAGGTTATATTGATAAAATCATATCCCTTTTGCTTTTGACTTCAGCTTTTGTTTTTTATTGTGGCGCTCATGCATCTGTTTTTGTCCTAGAATTTAGAGATCCGATCCGAAAAGAGGGGGAGCCTTCTACGCTCGTTCAGGAAGAAGAAATGGTCGTAGAAGATGAGGGGGAAGAAGTAGAAGAAAAGGAACTTACGGTGAATTGTATTTTATTTGTACTACCTCAGATTTTAATTTGTATTCAAAGACGTCTGAATTGAAACTTATGTAGATGTAATAATTAAAAAACAATTTATACATGATTACAATGCCAATACATCAGTAAATAGCAATTAATTCCAGCACACCGTTCGCCAACGTCCATACCACGTTGAAAACACCGGTTCTCGTCCGATCACCGAAGTTAAGCAACGTCGGGCGCGGTCAGTACTTGGATGGGTGACCGCCTGGGAACACCGCGTGATGTTGGCTTTTTGCACTACTAACGCAACGTTTGTTTTTTTGCAGTTGGAAGAGTACGTATTACGCGATCCACTGTTGTTTGGAGACTACAGGAATGCGCTGGATGAAGAAGAAATTAGATACTATGAAGATCTACTCGATTATGAGGCAGTTTATTTCCTTTTCCAAGAGGTAAAGAGGATCTACCTATTCAACTGACTCTAATATTGCTTAGTTCAGAACACACTTCTTACCTTTTAGTCGTATAAGTACTTATACTAATTTATATACCTTCTGCATACCTCCATTATCATCCCTATGCATATTAGGTAATTTGCGGCGGGTCATAAAAGCATATCTGATATACATAGGTATATCCGATATGTTTTTATGACCACCGAGCATTAGAAGTTCTCAATAAAAATACATAGTCACCTAATATCACCAGTTTGTGGTTCTGCCCTCTCACCATAGAGGAACTTTAGTTCACGCTATGGCAAGAAGCTAACTTCTCAACCCTGCGAAGGTGTCTATGCTTTTTCGTGAAAATATCCTCCACCTCCTCAGTGATGTCTGCACAGCGTAGTGAACCCAAGGATTTCAATCGTTCCTGATACCAACAACTGGGGTCTTTTTTTTTGTGTGTTGACAATAATGCCGTCGCACTTACACTGGTTTGGTTTGGTTGCCAATAAACTTAACTTTTATTGTTACAATTTATTGTGCAAGTTAATGTCCCACGAACTTTCGTGAGAATAAAACCACACACCACGTCCGGCTAACACTGTGTTTAGATGTACAGTCGCGCTCATAGTAAAAGATACCACTAAGCTTTAGAGGTACCTTAGTGGTATCCTTTGCTATGATCGCGACTGTACACTGATTCCAATTGTGTGAGCTCACTCATTCGCGTGTAAACAAAACGGTGCGGTCCCATTACGGTAAGGACGCATCTGTGATACGATTTAAATCTTGGAATGAACCCGTTTCTCTCGCCCCGTCACAACAACGAAATATGCTCCCGTGTTCTTGAAATTAATTGATTCAGGCGTGACTTTGCGAAAATCCATTGTAATACCTAAATGTGCAACCAAAATGTAGTATCTAGATGTGGTGTTCAATGTAAACTCTATAATTCATAATCATACAATCAAAGATTTCAGGTGTATACAATAAGATCTTAAAGTTATAAACATTCTGCCGAAACTTGCCTTTACAGGCGTATGAATAGGTATACACTAATAATACAATAATTTACATATTATTACATTAACTTTTTAATTAGATAAATGAATTGTAGATACTGGACGAGTTCAACGAGCGCGGCTCGCTCGGCAAGCTGTCCGTCGTGCTGTTCGAGGACTGCCTGGAGCACCTGACGCGCGCGCACCGCATCCTGCGCATGGCGCGCGGCAACGCGCTCATCATCGGCGTCGGCGGCTCCGGCAAGAAGTCCATCTGCAAGCTGGCCGCCTTCGCTGCCGGTGAGCCCTTAGCATGGAAACAAATAATGGTAGAGTGTTATCATAAGGGAGCAAAATAATATTTTTACGGCGAGGGCGCTTTTTTGAATCCAGAGGGATTCCATTACTGTAGAATCCTGAACGTAGCGAGGGATTCAAAGTACGTCGCCCGAGCCAAAAATATATTTTGCGCCAGAGTGATACACTCTACTTTTCATCACTATGAATCATCATCTATGAGAAAATAAAAGCCGCCCCATATTTTATTGTAATATTATTATTTAATAAAACATAGAGTAACAACTAAATTGAAATTAAATAATATCTAATATTAAAACAAATAAAAACATATATTTCACTGTCACTTGAAGAACTCGTTTTTCAAAACAAAACCATGAATTTCTAACAATCCGTGAAAATTGACAAAAACGCGGGCTGTTTTTTTATTCAGCCGGCGGCGCGACTATGGGCCGTCGTACCAGCCAGATAAAGCGGCAAAGATAATTGCGGCGCACTTTTTGAATTTGGAACATCTTAGTGTTCAGCGGTAAAGAAATCGAACGCAAAATTGCCGCAATTTGCGGCGCACTTATAAAGAGGATTAAAAACTCATAACCTGCTAAAAGTTTCTTATAGAAAACACCACCTTTGGGTGCACTTGCAAGGCGAACCACGTCGTCCTTTTCGAATAGATGGGATGAAAAATATAATGTGCACGTAGAGGCAGTCTCCACGAGCGAGAGAATCGCGACGAGTCCGCGCTATAGAATCGCCGCAATTCCCTCGCTGGAGACGGTCCCTTACTGTTGCGGCGCAACGACCCGAGGTGCGACACTAAAGACCGCCAGGCTTCTCTATCGGTTCCAATTGACGGCCATTGATAAATGAATGTTAACATCACTTTGTTTTCCAGGTTGCGATATGTTCGAGATCACGATAACGCGCAACTACAACGAGAACACGTTCAAAGACGACATGAAGCGGCTCTACACGCTGCTCGGCGTTGACGATAAGAAGACTGTGTTTCTCTTCTCTGCGGCGCAGGTGACATAAATAAAACAATTTTATATTTACCCCAAGCTAAACAGAGCTTGTGTACTAGGTGACATACTTAATACTCATATAAGTACTTAATACATTCATCACTTCAACCGTAAAACGTCCACTACTGAACACAGGCCTCCCTCATGGATCTCCATGATGGGTAGTTGCCATACTCACCACGCTTGGGAGGCGGGTTGGCGAGCGCAGTACGGGATGTTGATACACGGAAGACGCTGCTACGCATCTTCTGGAGGAAGGTATCACCTCGGGCAAGAGAGGGGAGACAACTTTCTACTACAACGTCGCCACGGCACACAGTTCGGCATAAAGAAAGAGTATACATATTATGCTGACACAGCATTAGCCCCAAAGTAAGCTGAATAATAAAAATATATTTCTTTTCCAATTCTACATACCATACAACAAAATACCCAGACCCAAGATAAACACGTGTAAAATTACTGAGATTAGATACGCTACACCGCCAGAGGCTGTGCAGGTGAACTAAACAAATTATAATAAAACGGACGAGAACCGGTGTTTTCATCGTGCTATGGACGTTGGCGAATGCTGATCGTAAATGTTGAGTCAGTATCTTGGTTTTGGACGTCAGTCTTGCTATCAATCTTATTTGTCATTGGTAGATATACTTGGCATTTTTCCCCGGCGTAAATCGAACACGCTGCTTCTTGCATCTCAGCTGACTTGGTAAACAAACACAGATAGACCTAAAGAAGCTAGTAAATAACAAAGCTGTCATCCGCTTAGTAGACGGATATCCATCTATTGTTACATCTGGTTATCTTAAAAGCTGTATAAAAGACTAACTGAATTCCACAGATATTGGAGGAGGGTTTCCTCGAGTATATAAACAATATCTTAATGATCGGCATGATCCCCGCTCTGTTCGGGGACGACGAGAAAGACGCCATCATCAACTCGCTAAGGAACGCCAGCGTCGAAGCCGGATATGGCATGGGGAAGTAAGTTTTCATTTCTCATACTCGGAAAGTAGTGTTGTTTTGATCTGATTATTGGGTGGAAAATGCTGCTTCCCTCCATAGAGAGGGAAAAACTCATACAAATTACTTCCCACCTAAGGGCCGGAATGAACTTTAAAAATAGAACGGCTGTCAGCTATGAAGAGTTTTAAAAAAAACTAATTAAAAAAAAAGCTGCGTCCATGTGACTTTCGAAACAGCCAGTGTGAACTTAGCGCAAACTTCTTTGAGCGGAATAAGCCGCAACAATTACCTACGCGGTGAGTTCCATATTTAAAAAGTCGACATAAATTGGCGGGATAGTAATCTGTTATGTATCTGTGACGGAATTAAAAAAATAGGTCCTAATTTGACAATTAATTTTAAATAGGTACCCTAAGGCTAAGTAGAGTTTGCGCAAAATTTTATGAGCTCTGTGAACGTTGCGGCAAATGTAAAGTTGCACATGTTGACATGTTCATTCAATATTGCCAACTAGGTTATAAACAAACTTGCTACGCATTACAAATTTTATATTAAAAAATTAGCTTCTTGCGATATGTAAAGGTGAATTTGTTCTAGCATTTAAGTTTTAATTAATCCTTTATTGAATATATCTAATCATTTATTTTTAAATATATTTGTTTGAATAATTGAAAAGTAAATAAATGCATAGTAAAATGTGTGCTAGATAAAACGAAAATACACCAAAAGTCGCGTACATCAAAAGTTGAAGCTAACTTCACAGAGCTCAAGAAGTTTTGCGCGAACTCTACTACTAATATAATTAAATACCATCAATAAATAGTTTAGATAAACAACTAGTTTTATTTTCCTCATATTCGAAATGAAATGTAGAGTATTCCTACTCGGACTATAGCCGCCCTCGCTACGCTCGGGCGTCTAAATACCTCGGGAATTTATTCTTTCGACCCTCGGTTAACAATCTACTATTCCGTAATCCTCTGAGGCCAAAAAGTTTCCATAATAGTGCAAAAAGCCAACATCACGCGGTGTTCCCAGGCGGTCACCCATCCAAGTACTGACCGCGCCCGACGTTGCTTAACTTCGGTGATCGGACGAGAACCGGTGTTTTCAACGTGGTATGGACGTTGGCGAAAACTAAGCTTAATTTGTTTGTCCTACTTATTTTTAGTAAGGCTTACGTAGTAAATATTTAGTAATCTGTGATAAGGCGTCCGCTACAATAATAATAAATACTCTACAGAGTATTATACATTATAGGCACACGTCTTCTATGACTTTGTAATACAAAGATAATTTATTTTTTGCTTTCAGGGATTCAGTTTGGCAATTTTTCTGCAACCGATGCGCTGATAATCTTCACGTTGTTTTGTCAATGTCTCCAAGTGGTGACATCTTAAGAAACAGGTAATTTGAGTTTTATATTAGGAGACAAAATGGTTAACTTTGATTGTTAATATAATATAATTAATGGAATCAGGCGTTACGTTGCGGAAATCCATGACAATAAAATGCAATGAAAATATAATATATTTTTTCTCACTCAGTCAACATGAGGAAACAGGCGACTCTGAGCTATTGTGTTGGGAGAAGTTTATAAGTGGGAGGGTTTATTCTTTTTTTTGTTGTTTTTTGTTAATTATGTACATTGTTTTTATAAGTTAATTTATATTTTGTCTCCATAGCTAAATTCGACCATTCTTTAACTTAACTTGATTTTTTAAATTGTATGTTTGTATAGCGTATTTGTTAACCACACTGTCATTTAGCCGTGAAGGCCATTCATTAGCTTTTTTGTTGATAGATTACTTATAACTTATTTTGTAATTATATAAGCTGTAGGCCTTCCTTCATCATTCATCATCATTCCAGCCGTTTTACGTCCGCTACTGAACACAGGCCTCCTTCATGGATCTTCATGAGGGCACAGACCAGTATAAACGTTGCCATACTCACCACGCTTGGCAGGCGGGTTGGCGAGCGCAGATTGCGATGTTAATACACGGGAAGACGCTGCTGCCCATCTTCCGGAGGTATCCTTTAGCAGGCTCTTACAGCATCCACGGGCATGAGAGGAAGGGTAACATTCTTCTGCCGGCACCCCACGGCAAAAGGCCTTCTTTAAAATAAATAAATAAATATACAGTCTAGTAATGTATAGGGTTAATTGCTGATTCTTACGAATTAAGACCTAGTGGAAATAAATCTTGTTATTGCACAGATGCCGAAGTTTCCCTGGCCTGGTGAACAATACAACAATCGATTGGCAGTTCCCGTGGCCAAAACAAGCGTTGTTAGCAGTCGCTAATGTGTTTCTAGCTGATGTAAGTACAAAAATATAAAGTAGCAAAAAGCCAACATCACGCGGTGTTCCCAGGCGGTCACCCATCCAAGTACTGACCGCGCCCGACGTTGCTTAACTTCGGTGATCGGACGAGAACCGGTGTTTTCAACGTGGTATGGACGTTGGCGAATGCTCATTTGTATGTGGTAATACCTACTTGACAAGAAAATAATTTAATCTTCTTCTTGTAGTCATTATCATCAATTATTAATCTATGGTGGAAAGATGAATTTATTTCATTATATTATTAAAATATGGGATTATCGGGTATTTATCGCGTAATTACCTTTATTTTATTCCCGACGTTTTGACCGGATTGCACCTGGTCGTGGTCGCGGGGAGACTCCCCGCGACGATCCCCTATTTTTATTATTAATATTAATCCCATATTTTAATAATGTGTTGTGATCGCGAAAGTTTAAAAAAGATTATTTCATTATATTGTTTTTTATCGCAGGTTCAAAAGATTCCAGAAGAATTCCGTCCCACTATTGTCGAGCACGTGGTGCACGTGCACATGTCCGTCGCCAGGTGAGGAATACACACAGTTATTGTGCTCTTGAATCATCATCATTTCGGCCGTAATACGTCCACTACTGAACACAGGCCTCCCTCACTACTCAGTAGTTGCCATACCTCGGTAGTTGCCATACTCTCCACGCTTGGCATGCGGGTTGGCGAGCGCAGTACGGATGTTGATATACGGGAAGACGCTGCTGCTCATCTTCCGGAGGTATCCCTTAGCAGGCTGTTACTGCATCCATGGTAATGAATCGAGGGGTAACATTCTACTGCCGGCACCCCACTTGACTCTTGAATGCGAGTCAAAAACTCTGAAACACAATAGTTGGGTTTTCTCAAAGTGTGGTTATTGTTGTTCGCACTTAATAAACTTTAGTAACGAGAATGAGATTTTTACTTGCATAGTAATTCTCATGTAAAACTAAAAATTAACAAATATTTATGCTCAAGTTGGATATACATAAGTAAAGTTGGATTCTCTGTTTGTAATGTCATACATAACTCATAATACAGGTTGTACATTTTTTCATTTAACTTGCAATTTTTATTATGTACCTAGTCCGGATCAAATCTTTCAAGCCGTATTAGAACCACTTTCTGACATCCGATTGAGCTGTGATATTGCATACCTACCTCATATCTTTGGTTCCGTTGATATACAATATGCAGCTCAAAAATTTCGAAATGCCACCGCCGCCACAAGAAAGCGGACAACGTAGTTCTTTCAAACCCCCATAATTATTAGTTTTTGAAATATAGGGTTGTATCACGTACCGTTTTTATTATTTTCCCGACGTTTCGACCGGATTGCACCAGGTCATGGTCGCGGGAGGATTGAAGTTTCTGGGAGCTACCGTCGCGAATTGATGGTAGGATCCACGACTACCCTCAATTCGTCTTCAGAATCAGAAATGTCCCAGTTCATATTAGGACACACTACACTGAGCATTTTGAGAGTAAGATAGATTTCACAGCCCACGGTGTAAAGTTGTGGAAACGTTATGTCGATGACGTTTTCTGCATAATGAGGGGAGGCGAACAGGAAGTTCATCAGCTGACAGACATATTGAACTCTATACACCCGAATATCCGATTCACGCACGAAATGGAGATAAATAGGACCCTAGCCTTTCTGGATGTCAAAGTGATGGTGTGACTCAATGGTTCCGTAGCGCATTGTGTCTACCGAAAACCGACTCACACTGACCGGTATATACCTGAACGCTGCATCGCACCATCATCCGTGTACAGTCTGTTGTGTCGTCATTAATAAACAGGGCTCATGATCTGTGTGACCCTGAACATTTGGAGAGAGAACTCAGCTTTGTTCAGTAGGTAGGTACACACAACGGATATGTAAGTAGGAAAATTGCGAAACGGTGAAGACGAAAAACGCCAGAAGTCAGCAGTGACTTTTGAAACTAACATGGTGGTGAACAATGTGCGCAATGTTAACTGCGTCGAAATATCGGGCAATTTAAAAAGCCTCAAATCAGAAATACATTTTATTGGTTAAATCAATCTACAGGTCCATACATAAATTAGGCAGGTAGTCATAATAAACACATAAATCAGAATAATTATAAATACCTTACTATTAATTTAGGTAAGTACATTATTTGCACTAATCTCGAAATAAACTGGAAAAACGTCAAATAATTAATTAGTTTTACTAATACAATACTAAATTTTTAATATACATATTTAAAATTAAATAAAATAGGATCATTGTAAATATCCCGTATATATTGCTAAATACTCGTAATACCCATAAGATGTGTGTGAAAAAGGGCTTAAACATTGAGTAAAATTGCATTTGAATGTTAATACTAACATAATATAACTCCTCTCATTTAGGTATTCGGCAGAGTTCTTACTACGTCTGCGGCGGAACAACTACGTCACTCCGAAACACTACATGGATTACCTGACCAACTATCTGTCGCTTCTGAGCGAGAAGGACGCGTTCATCGTAGCTCAGGTATTTATTTATTTCGGGATATCCAACAATAAATAACAATCTCTCTCTCTCTCTCTCTTCCAGCCGTAGGTGTCCACTGCTGGACAAAGGCCTCCCTCATTAATCACTAGGTACTGATCATGATGGTTTGTTGCCATACTCACCACGCTTGGCAGGCGGGTTGGCGAGCGCAGTACAGGATGTTGATTGTATATTCCATGATTAATTTTAATCACCAAGAAATCTATGTAATATTGGGAAAACTGTTAATTTTGCTCACAAAATGATTTGTGCTTTCTTTGAAAGATATATTAGCCTAGTAATATTTACCAAGGACAAATAAAGATTGATAGCAAGAGTGACGGCTAACACCAAAGAAACTGAGTCAACATTTACGATCAGCATTCGCCAACGTCCATACCACGTTGAAAACACCGGTTCTCGTCCGATCACCGAAGTTAAGCAACGTCGGGCGCGGTCAGTACTTGGATGGGTGACCGCCTGGGAACACCGCGTGATGTTGGCTTTTTTTGCCTCATATTTTGTTTACTTATCTAGATTTTCATAATAACAGTAACACATATTTTTAACGATGACCATAAAAATCTAATCGAACTTGCGTCTCAATCGGCTATTAAAGCAACTGCGCCACGGAGGGCATCTAACACGTTGCTCCCATTTCAGTGCCAACGTCTGATCGGCGGGCTGGCTAAGATCGAGGAGGCCAACGTTCAGCTGGACGACTTGAACGAGAAGCTGAAAGTGCAGAAGGTGATTGTCGCGGAGCAAACTAAGGAGTGCGAGGTGCTACTCAAAGAGATTTCTGTTGGTGAGTTTTGTCTTATGAATACATGAATATGAATACATAGAAGTCAGCTTCAGACGTATAACCCCTTCCTCTGACTAATTAGCCGACCAAGCTGGTAGGATGGTATAAGTGCTGGGCAAGCCTTATACATCTAGTAATTTCCCAGCTCCCGTACATAATGGATGTGAAAGGCCATTTTACCATAAACCAGTGCTGTCACATATTACTTTGCATAGGTACGTTTTTATTACAATATGCAATACTTAATGCAAAATGGCTGCCGTTACAAGATGGTGGATAATGTATTTTTTGGTATGGGTGTTTGTTGTTTTTTATTTTCTAGCTTGATAAGGGCGGTCGAAACCAGCGCTGGGATTCCACAGAAATACCTGTTAGTTTAGTTTCCTCACAAGGCTAAGCCTGATTCGAGGAAACTTGTACTAGATATACATCTATCACCGTTTTTGTATTATACTACGAGAAATTAACGGTGTCCTGTATGCGCAAACTCGTAAATGTATACTTTTACGAGTTTGTGCAGACAGAACACATTATATAAATTATTTGTAACTTATTATGATAATAAAAATAAATGTAGGTACCCTATACAGTAATTAATTCAGTAACTACTGAACCGGGTTATTTCGTTACTATAATGGGTAAGAGGATTTACGATGTAGGTACTGGAATGTAGTTTAGTAATGTACCTACGAACTGTAGATGATAGGATTGGATTCAGCACCTGCTTACACTGGGGTGCTATAATCGCCGCGTTACTGGACTGAAACTTAACTTTAACTGGCATTAATCGATTTGTTCAACAATTTAGCTACCGAAGCTGCGACAGCCAAGCAGCAGGTCGCCGCCATCAAGTCTGTAGAGATCACGGAGCAGAGCAAAGTGATCGCGGTGGAGAAGGAGGAAGCGGAAGAAGCGCTTTCGGAGGCGATGCCGGCGCTGGAAGCCGCGAGACTGGCGCTCGCCGACTTGGACAAGGCGGATATCACTGAGATCCGATCCTTCGCTACACCGCCCGAGGCTGTGCAGGTAAACTACTCAAATTATAAGAATAAAAAGAAGTCAGGGGTGAGTAAATAAAAAGCAAAAAGCCAACACCACGCGGTGTTCCCAGGCGGTCACCCATCCAAGTACTGACCGCGCCCGACGTTGCTTAACTTCGGTGATCGGACGAGAACCGGTGTTTTCAACGTGGTATGGACGTTGGCGAATGCTGAGTTGAGTCAGTTTCTTGGTATTAGCCGTCACTCTTGCTATCAATCAATCTTCTTTATTGGAAGGAATAGATAACACGTAACACAACTTCTACTTGGAAAACATCTTTGCAAAGTAAGGACAACTGTGTGAGCAGAATGCAACGTTTTCACCTCACTTTAGGATTCTTTTAAAATGATGAATTCCCAGGTGGTGTGCGAGTGCGTGGTGATCATCCGCGGCATCAAGGACGTGAGCTGGAAGGGCGCCAAGGGCATGATGGCCGACCCCAACTTCCTGAGGAACCTGCAGGAGATGAACTGCGACCTCATCACGCAGGCGCAGGTCTCTCACTAACCACCTTCTTATGAACCTGGATTCGGCTTAATCATCATCGCAGCCGTAGGACGTCCACTGCTGGACACAGGCCTCGTGTGCTGGCCATGAGGGGTCATTGACATACTCATCGCTCTTGGCAGGCGAGTTGGCAGTATGTTGGTTCGACACTTCGGTTCGACCGATTTTTATATAAATTTCACTTTTGCGTTTTACACATCATTTACTTTCATTTGATACCAAACTCGGGTATATTTGGAAACATTCGATTATTCATCCCCTCTTACACCCCCATATCTTGTATACATCGTAACAGATTTTGATGAAACATGTTTAGGAACCACCGCCAGTAAACCTGCTTTGAAATAAAAAAAAATCTGCATGCATGTTGCTCCACGCGTTTCAAGAGCTACGGTGCTACAGACAGACACACACACAGCGGTAACACCACTCATTTTGGTCGCGCCATCAACACTAATAAATTAATAAATAATGCTGACCATTTCGTATAGCACCATCTAGCCCTAAGTTAGCAAAGCTTGTGTTATGCGTACCAAATAATTGGTAGAATAATTAAAAAACAATTTTTGTACACACCTACTATCACAGTTAACATATACCTGCAGAAAAAATACAAACATTTGTCACGCGGCGGAAATCGAACCCGCTACCACCCGGTCACAGTCGGTGATTAGGCCAACTGAGTCTCAAAGGCAGTTAAATTATTATAAGTATTCCTAACCTGTAACTTTTAACACTTATCTTAACTTATCCACTCCGTTTGAAGGTAAAGGCAGTCAAGACTCACATGAAGAAGAGCAAGAAACTGGACACGATGCAGTCTATCAGTAAAGCTGGGTCAGTAATTTTCAAACTTGCAAACACTTGTTTTGTACAAAAAACTAATGCAGGACATTTCACACAGCACCATCTAGCAACAAATATCTTTTTTTTTTACTCTGCTGCTTGGCAATCTGTTTATAATAACAAACAATAGTCCAAAGTGCTGTCTGAGAAACTCTGAATTTATGTCACTGGTCGAGAGATTTGTCCAATGATTCGTCTCTCAGTCTCTTTCTGTGTATCTTTCTGCTAGTCCCTGAATGCTATGACGCTTGAGTCGAGAGAATTTCAGGCTCCCCTGCCACAACAAATATCTGAGATACATATTGTCCCCTGATATTGGATCGAATCCTCAACCTCCTGCGTCTCAACCAACTGCGCCACACGAAAGAGAAACTATAACTTTTTTGCTATCAACAGCTACGGGCTACTCAAATTCGTGATCGCAGTACTGGGCTACTGCGCCGTGTACAAAGAGGTGAAACCGAAGATGGACAAGGTGGTCAGCCTGGAGAGGGAGTACACGGAAGCGGCCAACTTCCTCGCGTCCCTCAACCGCGAGATCTCGCGCCTGCAGAACACGCTGGACGGACTCAACAACAGATACGACACCGCTATGCTGAGGAGGCAGGAACTACAGGTAAATTCTTACTTTATTTGTAACAACAAGCATATAAACCTTGAGTCTGTCTTTGCTTCAGTCACAGAAAGGTCTTCAGACGGAGCCGTTTGGTCACGTCACGGAAATAGGAGTTATTGTTTGTGTCAATGCCTGTTAGCAGGAGGTACCCTATGATCAAGTTTGGTTCACTTCGCCGGACGGCCACCCATTTTCGCCCATTGCTGAAATTCCAGGAAAAACTAAAAACATCAAACACTTCACAGGAAGAAACAGACATCATGATGCGACGTCTCGTAGCCGCTGACAAGCTGATGTCCGGTCTGTCGAGCGAGCAAGTGCGCTGGACGGCCGACCTCGCGGCCTTGTACGTGGAACAATCTAGACTCATCGGCAACTGCCTTCTAGCTGCGTCCTTTCTCAGCTATGCGGGACCTTTCTCGTTCTCCTTTAGGTAAATATAATACTTGTAACTAAGCCATCGGCTATTAGCTACAGTGAAAGAGCTAATGTCTGGTCTGTCGAGCGAGCAAGTGCGCTGGACTAAGCCATCGGCTATTAGCTACAGTGAAAGAGCTAATGTCTGGTCTGTCGAGCGAGCAAGTGCGCTGGACTAAGCCATCGGCTATTAGCTACAGTGAAAGAGCTAATGTCTGGTCTGTCGAGCGTGCAAGTGCGCTGGACTAAGCCATCGGCTATTAGCTACAGTGAAAGAGCTAATGTCTGGTCTGTCGAGCGAGCAAGTGCGCTGGACGGCCGACCTCGCGGCCTTGTACGTGGAACAATCTAGACTCATCGGCAACTGCCTTCTAGCTGCGTCCTTTCTCAGCTATGCGGGACCTTTCTCGTTCTCCTTTAGGTAAATATAATACTTGTAACTAAGCCATCGGCTATTAGCTACAGTGAAAGAGCTAATGTCTGGTCTGTCGAGCGAGCAAGTGCGCTGGACTAAGCCATCGGCTATTAGCTACAGTGAAAGAGCTAATGTCTGGTCTGTCGAGCGAGCAAGTGCGCTGGACTAAGCCATCGGCTATTAGCTACAGTGAAAGAGCTAATGTCTGGTCTGTCGAGCGAGCAAGTGCGCTGGACTAAGCCATCGGCTATTAGCTACAGTGAAAGAGCTAATGTCTGGTCTGTCGAGCGAGCAAGTGCGCTGGACTAAGCCATCGGCTATTAGCTACAGTGAAAGAGCTAATGTCTGGTCTGTCGAGCGTGCAAGTGCGCTGGACTAAGCCATCGGCTATTAGCTACAGTGAAAGAGCTAATGTCTGGTCTGTCGAGCGTGCAAGTGCGCTGGACTAAGCCATCGGCTATTAGCTACAGTGAAAGAGCTAATGTCTGGTCTGTCGAGCGAGCAAGTGCGCTGGACGGCCGACCTCGCTGCCTTGTACGCGGAACAATCTATACTCATCGAGAACTGCCTTCTAGCTGCGTCCTTTCTCAGCTATGCGGGACCTTTCCCGTTCTCCTTTAGGTAAATATAATACTTGTAACTAAGCAGGAACGGAATAACTAAGCCTTCGCCTATTAGCTACAGTGAAAGATCTAATGTCAGTTCTATTGAGTTTGCAAGTGCGCTGGACGCACGGGTCTCGCGGCTTTGTACGAGAATCAATCTAGACTATGGTTTTGAGCTGCGTCCTTCTTCAGCAATGCGGGACCGTTCTCGTTCTCCTATATGTACTAGCTTGTGCCCGCCGCTTCGTATGTTGTACCCGGATAAAAAGTAGCCTATGTGTTAATCCTAGTCAACATCTATACGTTTACAAAATTTCAGCTCGATACGTCATGATATTTATAATAAAATTATGTAGTTGACTGTGCCTCCACTACGAAACAGACAGAATCTTTTGTTTGAGTATTGAATACCTTATGTTATGGCAAGTTATAGTGTTAAGTGCATAATCGAATAGAATGATGCGGCGTGAACACATATTTCTTATTTCAGGCAAACCATGTTATATGACGATTGGTATGGAGATGTTATGGAAAGGGGCATACCGCTAACGTTACCATATACTATTGAGAAAAATCTTACAAACGAAGTAGAAATTAGCGGGTGAGTAACAACTATCATCAAACTATAATGTTAAGACGGCGCACTAATCAGTAGTCCCGAATATGATTATAATATTCAAGTTGTGTTCCGCCAACGTCCATACCACGATGAAAACACCGGTTCTCGTCCGATCACCGAAGTTAAGCATCGTCGGGCGCGGTCAGTACTTGGATGGGTGACCGCCTGGGAACACCGCGTGATGTTGGCTTTTTGCATCTCCTTACCACCCTAGATAATTTAAGTGAACAATTCTCAAATAAATATTTTTATATCCCTGTAATTTTAAAAGTGTAATTTTTTCAGATGGAATTCTGAAGGTTTGCCCCCAGACGAGTTATCAGTACAAAACGGTATACTAACGATTCGCGCGTCTCGTTTCCCGCTCTGCATTGATCCACAAACTCAGGCGCTCTCTTGGATCAAGAAAAAAGAAACGAAAAATAACCTTAAAGTTAGTACCTACATTAATTAGGATCCAATTGAATTGCATAAACAATACACATTCTGAAAAGTCGGGTTTGAAATTCCATAAGCTATCAATTTAATCTGATGCAACATTGTATTGAAATGGCTGATCAATTATTTGGCATTTCAGGTTCTTTCATTCAACGACCCTCAGTTCCTGCGACATTTGGAAATGGCCATCAAATACGGAATGCCGGTTCTGTTCCAAGATGTCAACGAATACATTGACCCCGTTGTTGATAATGTCTTGGAGAAAAATATAAAGGGTAGGCATTCTTAACCTACCTTGATTTGTACAGTGTGACAAATCAAAAACAAAAAGTAACAAAAAGCCAACATCACGCGGTGTTCCCAGGCGGTCACCCATACAAGTACTGACCGCGCCCGACGTTGCTTAACTTTGGTGATCGGACGAGAACCGGTGTTTTATTTATTTATTTATTTATTAGGACCACCAACAAGAGATACACAGATTCAACACAATTTAAAACTTAGGGACTAAGGGCCTTGTGCTCCCCCAATTAAAGGCGGCCACAGCATGCACACAATTGAGCACAACTCAACAAAAATAGGCACTAAAGGTAGTATCTAGTAAGTTTAAACGTGGTATGGACGTTGGCAATCCAATTTGCGAATAAAGATAATTTTATCTATCTTGAAATACAAAGGATGACCTCACAAATTAAAATTCAACTTGATCGTTAAAAATAGTTTTAACCTACGAGTTTCGGCAGTAGGTATTTTTAATGTTGTCAGATAATGCGATAAAGATGTATTGACGGTGATTAAGCCGACTTCGTGGCGCGACTGGTATTTCCGTGTATCAAGACTCTTGTCTTGATCTCTCAGCTCTCAGCTTCTTTACTAATACAGAATCTTTTCTGTATTAGTAAAGAAGCTGAGATGCTGTGTGTCTGTGCGCGCGCGTGTGTGTGTGTGTGTGTGTGTGTGTGTGTGTGTGTATGTGTGTGTGCGCGCGTGTGTGTGTGTGTGTGTTTGTGTGTGTCTGTGACTCCGCATTTAGACTCGAAGTTGGTCCATTATGCGTGAGGCGTCTGGCTAGCATAGCCAGCCCAACGCTGAGATGCTGACGCATGTGTTTGCGGTTGCAGTGGAGAGCGGCCGCGCCTTCGTGATGCTCGGCAGCACCGAGGTGGACTACGACCCCAACTTCCGCATGTACCTCACCACCAAGCTGGCCAACCCGCAGTTCAACCCGGCGGCGTACGCCAAGGCGGTCGTCATCAACTATACCGTCACTGTGCAGGTATAGTCTAGCTTAAACTTCCGCATGTACCTCACCACCAAGCTGGCCAACCCGCAGTTCAACCCGGCCGCGTACGCCAAGGCGGTCGTCATCAACTATACCGTCACTGTGCAGGTATAGTCTAGCTTAAACTTCCGCATGTACCTCACCACCAAGCTGGCCAACCCGCAGTTCAACCCGGCCGCGTACGCCAAGGCGGTCGTCATCAACTATACCGTCACTGTGCAGGTATAGTCTAGCTTAAACTTCCGCATGTACCTCACCACCAAGCTGGCCAACCCGCAGTTCAACCCGGCGGCGTACGCCAAGGCGGTCGTCATCAACTATACCGTCACTGTGCAGGTATAGTCTAGCTTAAACTTCCGCATGTACCTCACCACCAAGCTGGCCAACCCGCAGTTCAACCCGGCGGCGTACGCCAAGGCGGTCGTCATCAACTATACCGTCACTGTGCAGGTATAGTCTAGCTTAAACTTCCGCATGTACCTCACCACCAAGCTGGCCAATCCGCAGTTCAACCCGGCCGCGTACGCCAAGGCGGTCGTCATCAACTATACCGTCACTGTGCAGGTATAGTCTAGCTTAAACTTCCGCATGTACCTCACCACCAAGCTGGCCAACCCGCAGTTCAACCCGGCGGCGTACGCCAAGGCGGTCGTCATCAACTATACCGTCACTGTGCAGGTATAGTCTAGCTTAAACTTCCGCATGTACCTCACCACCAAGCTGGCCAACCCGCAGTTCAACCCGGCGGCGTACGCCAAGGCGGTCGTCATCAACTATACCGTCACTGTGCAGGTATAGTCTAGCTTAAACTTCCGCATGTACCTCACCACCAAGCTGGCCAACCCGCAGTTCAACCCGGCGGCGTACGCCAAGGCGGTCGTCATCAACTATACCGTCACTGTGCAGGTATAGTCTAGCTTAAACTTCCGCATGTACCTCACCACCAAGCTGGCCAACCCGCAGTTCAACCCGGCCGCGTACGCCAAGGCGGTCGTCATCAACTATACCGTCACTGTGCAGGTATAGTCTAGCTTAAACTTTCGCGATCACAGGTAGTGACGATTCGCGAACGGTCGCTGATGAAGACTTGGTAAAAGGCACAAATTGAAATTAATGAAGAAAATCACTAATTTGTAAATGGAGTTGCAGTAGATCTTTGATTTTTCTCAACGCAGCGCATCCCTGAAATCGCAACGAATCGCGAAATACGTGCTCTACTAACTACTGCACCATTTTATCTGTTACAAAGATAACACGTTCTGTTCCAACTACAACTATAATATAATTCTTTCCCTCACTTGGAAATAAAACTCTCTGAAGAGAACGAATAAAATTATGTGCTTTATTTTCAATTTAACTGTGTCTTGTTTTTTTATAAATTGACTATTCTATGTAGCTTTTTGCTCTATTGAATAAACACTTATTGACTTTGACTTTATTAATATATTGATTTGTAGTTCATTTAGGTATTATAATGTATTTCCGTCACGACTGAATCAATAATTTTTTTGTCTTTCTTACATTCTAGGGTCTCGAAGACCAGCTCCTCAGTGTGGTGGTAAGGGCCGAGCGATCGGACCTGGAGGAGCAGCGCGAGACGCTGATCCTCGAGACCAGCGCCAACAAGAGCCTGCTGTCGGGGCTGGAGGACTCGCTGCTGCGCGAGCTGGCCACGTCCACCGGCAACATGCTGGACAACGTGGAGCTCGTCGACACGCTGGAGAACACCAAGTCTAAAGCTGCCGAGGTAAGTGTATATATATAGCGGTCGGACCTGGAGGAGCAGCGCGAGACGCTGATCCTCGAGACCAGCGCCAACAAGAGCCTGCTGTCGGGGCTGGAGGACTCGCTGCTGCGCGAGCTGGCCACGTCCACCGGCAACATGCTGGACAACGTGGAGCTCGTCGACACGCTGGAGAACACCAAGTCTAAAGCTGCCGAGGTAAGTGTATATATATAGCGGTCGGACCTGGAGGAGCAGCGCGAGACGCTGATCCTCGAGACCAGCGCCAACAAGAGCCTGCTGTCGGGGCTGGAGGACTCGCTGCTGCGCGAGCTGGCCACGTCCACCGGCAACATTCTGGACAACGTGGAGCTCGTCGACACGCTGGAGAACACCAAGTCTAAAGCTGCCGAGGTAAGTGTATATATATAGCGGTCGGACCTGGAGGAGCAGCGCGAGACGCTGATCCTCGAGACCAGCGCCAACAAGAGCCTGCTGTCGGGGCTGGAGGACTCGCTGCTGCGCGAGCTGGCCACGTCCACCGGCAACATGCTGGACAACGTGGAGCTCGTCGACACGCTGGAGAACACCAAGTCTAAAGCTGCCGAGGTAAGTGTATATATATAGCGGTCGGACCTGGAGGAGCAGCGCGAGACGCTGATCCTCGAGACCAGCGCCAACAAGAGCCTGCTGTCGGGGCTGGAGGACTCGCTGCTGCGCGAGCTGGCCACGTCCACCGGCAACATGCTGGACAACGTGGAGCTCGTCGACACGCTGGAGAACACCAAGTCTAAAGCTGCCGAGGTAAGTGTATATATATAGCGGTCGGACCTGGAGGAGCAGCGCGAGACGCTGATCCTCGAGACCAGCGCCAACAAGAGCCTGCTGTCGGGGCTGGAGGACTCGCTGCTGCGCGAGCTGGCCACGTCCACCGGCAACATGCTGGACAACGTGGAGCTCGTCGACACGCTGGAGAACACCAAGTCTAAAGCTGCCGAGGTAATCCACTATATATAAAAAATAAATAAATAATGCTGGACAAATCACAGCAACATCTAGCCCCAAGCTAAGCAGAGCTTGTGTTATGGGTCTACATAGATAGATGTTTTTATTATATAGAAAAACACCCAGAACAAATATCTGCAGATCGTACAGACATTTGTCCCGGGAATCGAACCCGCAACCCCTTGCGTCGCAGGCGGACCTTCGCCCGCTGCGCCACAGAGCTCGTCATGTATATAAAATACTAAAATTAAAAACATCAACACTAAATTTAATTTAACCTACAACATTGTCTTTTTTAAACTTTCGCGATCATAAGACATTATTAACATACATTTATTCGGGTATTTATCGCGTAAATTACCTTTATTATTTCCCGACGTTTCGCTTGGATCCTTCCCGGACCATGCTTGGTGCAATCCAAGCGAAACGTCGGGAAATAATAAAGGTAATTTACGCGATAAATACCCGGTTGTATGTATGTTAATAACCTACAACATATAAACGATTCCTGTTCATCCTATTCTGGCCATCATCAGACCCTGGAGTATAAATATCATCAGACCCTGGTGTATAAATATTTAAGAAATTATGCCCTGAATCCCCTTAAAAATAGTGCCTATTCGGAGCTGATTGTCTTAGAAACTGCTGGTGGATCGCCACCAAACATAGCTCAAAATAGAACACTGTCGATCAAGTCACCTTTGGAATAAAAAAAGCTACATTCAAATTGATTCATCATTATCCTGACAAAAATTAATAGAACCTTTTCTGTGCCAGGTTATGGAAAAACTGGCGCTAGCAGAAGCGACAACGAAAGACATAGAGAAGTTACGCGACGGCTACCGGCCCGTGGCCAAGCGCGGCTCCATCCTGTTCTTCGTGCTATCCGACATGGCGGGCGTCAACTCCATGTACCAATACTCGCTATCCTCCTATCTAGACGTAAGTAACTAAATCAAAAAGTATAAGTAACTACTGTAATACATGACGTTAGCTTGTGTAAGAATAATAAAAAATTAAATCAACATCATCACCCTATTTCGCATCACTTAATGTTGGACACAACACGATTTTGATACTGTCATACATTAAAAAAAGCAAAAAGCCAACATCACGCGGTGTTCCCAGGCGGTCACCCATCCAAGTACTGACCGCGCCCGACGTTGCTTAACTTCGGTGATCGGACGAGAACCGGTGTTTTCAATGTGGTATGCTACTGTGGTAGTTTTTGAATTTTATATCCGCTTTCAGTATCAGTCGCTCATTTTGCCTTATCTAAATGTTTCAGGTGTTCTCATTCTCACTGCGCAAGGCGATGCCGAATGTGATTCTGCTTAAACGATTAAAGAACATCATCGACATGCTTACTAAAAACGTGTACGATTACGGTTGCACTGGTACGTTTGATAACCTTTATCTTAAGGTACTTACGCCATCAGTAACTAGTTGAAACGGCCCAATCGATTGTGCATATATTGGTGACACAACCTTTCACATTAACCGATTACTTTTATTGTTTTAACATTACAATACCTGAATAATTAACGACCTCCATGGCTTAATTGGTCTAAAAGCCGGATGCTACGCCAGGGGTGGCTTTGATACCTACCCGCAGCCAAATGTTCGCTTTTCTGCAGATATTTGTCTAGGTGTTTTCTATATATATGTACCTAGTAAGGGAGGCCTTTGCCCAGCAGTGGGACAGTAATGGCTAAACATTATAATAATAATAAATATTCAATCATCTGATTTCCATACTTACTAGCTTTAATTAGTTTGAGACTAGATGGCGCTGTGTGCATTGTCCAGCCTAATTTATAATTTGCTCTCCCAGGTATCTTCGAGCGGCACAAGCTCCTGTTCTCGTTCCAAATGGACATCAAGCTGGAACAGAGCGAGGAGCACGTCAGTCAGATGCAGCTGGACTTCTTCATCAAAGGCAACGTTTCGCTGGAGAAGGCTGTGAGAGCCAACCCCGCTAGCTGGTTACCGACGCAGGTAAGAGGGAGGAGGATAATTGGGTCCATTAAACGGGTGTGGCCCCAAAAGGCCGATGGGGCCGAAAGGTTCTCGAGTGGAGGCCACGGACCGGTAATCGCAGTGTAGGACGTCCACCTACAAGATGGGCAGATGACTTGGTGAAGACCGCAGGTCGACGGTGGATGCAGGCCGCTTCTAACCGCAATACCTGGAAATCCATGGGGGAGGCCTATGTCCAGCAGTGGGCGTCCTACGGCTGAAATGATGAAACGGGTGTGATTTTTATCAATCACTTGATAGATATTAGATATATTAAAGCTGAAATGTTCGATCTGTCACCTGAATTATCAATAACCCAATAAATTGACGACCTCTGTGGCGTCGCAGGCGAAGGTCCGCCTGTGACGCAGAAGGTTGCGGGCTCGATTCCCGCGTCGATACAAATTTCTGTCAGATAATTATTTAGGATGTTCTGGATGTTTTTCTATAATAATAAAAATATCTATCTACGAATTATATCAGTCATATATTACGCATAACACATGCTCTGCTTAGCTTGGGCTAAATGATGCTGTGTGAATTTAATATTATAAATAATGCTGGACAATCCAGCATTATTTATTTTTTGTAAAAGTATTTGTTCCTAAAACAGTAGACCTTTCACTTAAATTGAATCACCAAAATCTTGAAAAAACAAACCCCCTTACAAAAACTAGGTTAGGTTCTGGTGGTGTTGCAACCGTACCGGCAGAAGTCGGGCGAATACTATAGTCATAACCGCTCATTTGGTTTCGCGAAAATAATTTTTCGACCCTCATTTGGTTTGCATTTTGGCGCGAAAAACGGCGGGCGCTCCGCGTCGGCGCTAAGTGGATACTGGCTCGGTTTTTACAATGGAGCGTATCGTGGTATTTACGCTCTATGGAAAGGGATTGAATGAAGCTTGTCAGTACAATCATTCATAATTTAGTCTGTGTTCGGGATATAACCCTTCAACTGTGGCGGCCATTTTGCATAAATTCGCACATCTGTGGAGGCAATTTTGGGTGGTCCCACGCGAGAACGGCGCGTGTGATTAAAATGACAATATCTCTAAAGTTTTGTAGGGAGCTATTATGTAATACTTATATCGTTAAAATCGTTATGAAATAATCTAATAAATTTAATTTTTTTTAGTCCTGTTTTACCTTGCGATGTATTAATAATATCAACTTGAAATCAGGTTTAGCGAATTTATTCTAGTTTATTGTACAAAAGTCGTGATAATTAATTAAAAAAAAAAAATATTTGTTTAAAAGTTTTTATTTTATTTACAATAATATATAAATATACACGAAAAATAAAAATAACACACCTTCTCATACATTTTTATTGTAAAATAAGGCTTACAAATACACGAGTCTATGGTTACGCGAATGAGACCCGACTAATGTAAAATCTAGCAATATTCGATGATGGCGTTTAGAAAAGTAGCAAGTGGCGTTTTGCCATCCTTATCATTTCTCCTACGCATTGTGCAAGTTTGAACCGGAAAGGAATACTTTTAGCAGTCAAGGGGTCAATAAATATCGTCGCATGTGTTCACGGACACGCCGTGTCCGCATAACAGATGGCAGTATATGACAGAGGACACGGCGTGTCCGCGCCACAGACGAAGGGATATAGCGTAAAAATTATTTTCTATTAATTATTGATTTAATTTTATATAAAAAATACTTTTGTTTGTAATTCAAAATGTATTATCATATATCTACATGTTTTGCGGTATATACATAGTATGTGGTATAACCTCACTATATATAACATAACATTTAGGTGTCTTAGAACAAAATATTTTTTGATCGTAATTATAAAGTGCATTTTTTATGCACTTTTTTTGCGTAATTTTTTTTTTAATTTTAATTTAATCGAATAAAATTATTTTTTCTTGGGCTACGTAAATTTTATTTGTTATTGTCATTGTCAACTTCATTGAGAAGGCTACAAAACAAAGAAGAAGTTGATAAACACCATAGTTTAAAAATGACAATTGTTTTCGTGGAACGATGACTCACCGATGACTCACTGGTCAGTTTACTTACCAAAACCAAACGACGGCTAAAAAATCTTGGTAAGTAAACTGACCAAAACCAAACGAGCGGAAGTATATTTTCTTTATTTCGCAGGGTTGGCAAGACATTATGAAATTGAGCACTGACTTCCCGGAATCGTTCGCTTTGCTACCCGATCACATCTCAAGGAAAGTCAATCAATGGCAAGAGGTAAGATTGTATGGGCAGCATTTGTTGATAAATCTATAGAGTTTAAAGATCAACTATATTCAATACTTTGAATGTCCTAAAGATTTCTCTCACTAGCATCCCTGCGCCGTAACTTCGTTGGTCCTGGATTAACACTAGAAACTGTTACCTACTCAAGCGATAGCGCTTTGATATCGTATCGTATCTTCGGATGTCACCGTAATCGGCAGCAGCAGTTAATCGCTTGTTTCACAATTCAATACTGTTTAAGAACGCCATGCGATCATTTCTGGCCGTCGCGTCGCAAATTATTATGTTATTCTACTGCTACAGAAAGGTTCTACAAGTCTGTCCAGGAGTCTTGCTCACTCCCCAAGTCCTACGTAAGTAATAGTAGGTACTTTGTAAACTGTCGCGATCTGTAGACATAATTTTGAAACTTAGCGATAAAGTCCCCTTAATAACTTAAATGTATCATCCTTAATGCCTAGTTTACACGAGGCCATCGCTGGCTGCCAGTGAGACTGACTTGTTGTTTGCCTTGTGTAAACAGTTTTTCAAGCCAAGCCAGCGCTGTTGAGAATAGAGCGCCCGTCTATTTTTACTGGCGCCAGCATTACTGGCTTCGTATAAACTCTGCTTAATGTAGGGATTCAGATCACGCCAGCGTCTCTTAATTTTAGTGACACAAAACATATTTCCCTTCGTTTGCAGTGGTTCGACAGCGACACACCCGAGTCCTCTGCGATCCCAGACGGCTACCGTGACAGCCTGGCTCCCTTCGAGCTCCTTATGCTGCTTCGCTGCTTCCGCCAAGACCGCATCTACCGCGCACTCACCGACTACATCACCGTCACCATGGGCGAGCAGTACATCACTCCGCCCGTCATCAGGTATGCCAGTGGCAGTACTAGTGTGTACGCTGTACAGGACCGCATCTACCGCGCACTCACCGACTACATAACCGTCACCATGGGTGAGCAGTACATCACTCCGCCCGTCATCAGGTATGCCAGTAGCAGTACTAGTGTGTACACTGTACAGGACCGCATCTACCGCGCACTCACCGACTACATCACCGTCACCATGGGCGAGCAGTACATCACTCCGCCCGTCATCAGGTATGCCAGTAGCAGTACTAGTGTGTACACTGCACAGGACCGCATCTACCGCGCACTCACCGACTACATCACCGTCACCATGGGCGAGCAGTACATCACTCCGCCCGTCATCAGGTATGCCAGTAGCAGTACTAGTGTGTACACTGTACAGGACCGCATCTACCGCGCACTCACCGACTACATCACCGTCACCATGGGCGAGCAGTACATCACTCCGCCCGTCATCAGGTATGCCAGTAGCAGTACTAGTGTGTACACTGCACAGGACCGCATCTACCGCGCACTCACCGACTACATCACCGTCACCATGGGCGAGCAGTACATCACTCCGCCCGTCATCAGGTATGCCAGTAGCAGTACTAGTGTGTACACTGCACAGGACCGCATCTACCGCGCACTCACCGACTACATCACCGTCACCATGGGCGAGCAGTACATCACTCCGCCCGTCATCAGGTTTGCCAGTAGCAGTACTAGTGTGTACACTGCACAGGACCGCATCTACCGCGCACTCACCGACTACATCACCGTCACCATGGGCGAGCAGTACATCACTCCGCCCGTCATCAGGTATGCCAGTAGCAGTACTAGTGTGTACACTGCACAGGACCGCATCTACCGCGCACTCACCGACTACATCACCGTCACCATGGGCGAGCAGTACATCACTCCGCCCGTCATCAGGTATGCCAGTAGCAGTACTAGTGTGTACACTGCACAGGACCGCATCTACCGCGCACTCACCGACTACATCACCGTCACCATGGGCGAGCAGTACATCACTCCGCCCGTCATCAGGTTTGCCAGTGGCAGTACTAGTGTGTACACTGCACAGGACCGCATCTACCGCGCACTCACCGAATACATAGGTTTTAAATTAAAAGCTGGAAGACGAGCAAACGGGCCACCTGATAGAAAGCACCTGATAGAAAGGTCACCGTCGTCCATAGACATCTACATGGTTCTATTGGCGAGCAGTTAACCACTCCGTCCGTCATCATCAGGTATACTATCGATAGTTTGAAACCTAACCGACGCCGCGGCACGGCACGGTAAGGCATGGTAGGGCGTGCTTCTGCACCCGAAGGACGCTTTGGTATGATGCGGCATCCCGTAGCTAGCCCAGCCACGCTAACGTCAGTCAGCGCCGGCTTCTTTATCTATATCTTATCTTATTGTATCTTCTGTATCTTATCCTCTACTGTTATTTCTTTTATTTTATGGTGTACAATAATGTTATAATCATTCATTCATTCTTTTGCTATGCGCGGATCAGGCTGCGTCCCATTTGCTGAGAAACACCGCCACAACTGTTTTACACCTCATTTCAATTAGCTTGGCTGTCGTAAACCCATGACCTATGTAGCAGCAGCCGGCCGCGGCAATCCGCGGAATAAAGCGACGTGAGACAACGAGGATCCCTTTGTGATTTACTAACTTTGAGCCTTGCAGATATTGATAATGGTGGCGGCTCTTTTGTTGCATAAACTAGCTAAAGCTAATTGAATTGACGTAAAACGGACTAAAATTACATAAATCTATTCGGTCAGTGCCGTTCTAAAATGAAAACGGATCAAACAGACCCTTTTTTTGGCTTTTGTCTTTTTTAAACTTTCGCGATCACAACACATTATTAACATACATATAACTGGGTAGGTATTTATCGCGTAAATTACCTTTATTATTTCCCGACGTTTCGCTTAGATTGCACCAAGCAAGGTCCCGGGAAGACTTCCCGGGAAATAATAAAGGTAATTTACGCGATAAATACCCGGTTATATGTATGTTAATAAACCATTGGCTTTCCTAGTAAGCAGCCCAGTTTCCCCCGGCAGCCTCGACATGATAGTGGAGCAGACGACGCCGCTCACGCCGGTGGTGTTCATCCTGTCGCCCGGCTCCGACCCCACGGCGGACCTCATGAAGCTGGCCGACCGCTGCGGCTTCGGCGGCGGCAAGTTCAAGTACCTGTCGCTGGGCCAGGGCCAGGAAGCCGTAACTATACCTTTACTTTCCACAATACTTCTACCCGGCAGCCTCGACATGATAGTGGAGCAGACGACGCCGCTCACGCCGGTGGTGTTCATCCTGTCGCCCGGCTCCGACCCCACGGCGGACCTCATGAAGCTGGCCGACCGCTGCGGCTTCGGCGGCGGCAAGTTCAAGTACCTGTCGCTGGGCCAGGGCCAGGAAGCCGTAACTATACCTTTACTTTCCACAATACTTCTACCCGGCAGCCTCGACATGATAGTGGAGCAGACGACGCCGCTCACGCCGGTGGTGTTCATCCTGTCGCCCGGCTCCGACCCCACGGCGGACCTCATGAAGCTGGCCGACCGCTGCGGCTTCGGCGGCGGCAAGTTCAAGTACCTGTCGCTGGGCCAGGGCCAGGAAGCCGTAACTATACCTTTACTTTCCACAATACTTCTACCCGGCAGCCTCGACATGATAGTGGAGCAGACGACGCCGCTCACGCCGGTGGTGTTCATCCTGTCGCCCGGCTCCGACCCCACGGCGGACCTCATGAAGCTGGCCGACCGCTGCGGCTTCGGCGGCGGCAAGTTCAAGTACCTGTCGCTGGGCCAGGGCCAGGAAGCCGTAACTATACCTTTACTTTCCACAATACTTCTACCCGGCAGCCTCGACATGATAGTGGAGCAGACGACGCCGCTCACGCCGGTGGTGTTCATCCTGTCGCCCGGCTCCGACCCCACGGCGGACCTCATGAAGCTGGCCGACCGCTGCGGCTTCGGCGGCGGCAAGTTCAAGTACCTGTCGCTGGGCCAGGGCCAGGAAGCCGTAACTATACCTTTACTTTCCACAATACTTCTACCCGGCAGCCTCGACATGATAGTGGAGCAGACGACGCCGCTCACGCCGGTGGTGTTCATCCTGTCGCCCGGCTCCGACCCCACGGCGGACCTCATGAAGCTGGCCGACCGCTGCGGCTTCGGCGGCGGCAAGTTCAAGTACCTGTCGCTGGGCCAGGGCCAGGAAGCCGTAACTATACCTTTACTTTCCACAATACTTCTACCCGGCAGCCTCGACATGATAGTGGAGCAGACGACGCCGCTCACGCCGGTGGTGTTCATCCTGTCGCCCGGCTCCGACCCCACGGCGGACCTCATGAAGCTGGCCGACCGCTGCGGCTTCGGCGGCGGCAAGTTCAAGTACCTGTCGCTGGGCCAGGGCCAGGAAGCCGTAACTATACCTTTACTTTCCACAATACTTCTACCCGGCAGCCTCGACATGATAGTGGAGCAGACGACGCCGCTCACGCCGGTGGTGTTCATCCTGTCGCCCGGCTCCGACCCCACGGCGGACCTCATGAAGCTGGCCGACCGCTGCGGCTTCGGCAGCGGCAAGTTCAAGTACCTGTCGCTGGGCCAGGGCCAGGAAGCCGTAACTATACCTTTACTTTCCACAATACTTCTACCCGGCAGCCTCGACATGATAGTGGAGCAGACGACGCCGCTCACGCCGGTGGTGTTCATCCTGTCGCCCGGCTCCGACCCCACGGCGGACCTCATGAAGCTGGCCGACCGCTGCGGCTTCGGCGGCGGCAAGTTCAAGTACCTGTCGCTGGGCCAGGGCCAGGAAGCCGTAACTATACCTTTACTTTCCACAATACTTCCACACAACACCACACACCCGCAGCAGGGCTAGCATGGCCGGAGATATTTTATCCACGGGGAGAGGACAAAATAGAAGAAGAAGAAGAAGAAAATCATTTATTTTTGACACATACAACATATATACAAATTATAAAGAAAACATAAAATAATCAAATTAGGCTTACACTGTTAAACAAGTTTTAAACATAGGTACAACCAATGCTGCGTGAGGTCAAACAATGGACACTGCCTCAGTACTATAAATACTATTCCCCTCTGTCAATTCGTCCACCCTCCGAGCATGGCGACATTGGTGGATAAACTATTCACGGCGGACAAACCAGGGGAAACGCTTGTCCCCGATATTATAGGCGGAGGGTGAGTATCCACGTCTAATGTCAAAAAGTGATATAATTCTCTTTCCCCCTGTTGCCGTGCTTTGGCAGGTGGATAAAATAATGTTATCCCTTGTCAGTGGAAATAACCGGTGGACAAAAGTTTTATCCCCAGCCCATGCTAGCCCTGTAGGGCTAGAGATATATCACTTTTTGACATTAGACGTGGATACTCACCCTCCGCCTATAATTTCGGGGACAAGCGTTTCCCCTGGTTTGTCCACCGTGAATAGTTTATCCACCCATGTCGCCATGCTCGGAGGGTGGACAAAATTGATGCTGGGGTCAGAATAACCCCCTTTATTAGGTACAAGCTTTTATTTAGTTTCACCTGTCCCGATGTCTATCTGTGATCATATCTTGCAAGTTAAATTTTATACACTTCCCGGTTACCGATTGAGTTGAAATTTTGCATGCATGTGTAATTCGGATGACAATGCAAAATTATTATGCCATGGAGCCGTTCTTATGATGGAACCGGATGGTGGCCATAGGAACTTGGCAGTTATACGACACAACCCAATCGAGTTTGGACTCGTTTGATCCGTCTTGACGAGTATATATACTTTGGTGCTGTATGGTAACCAGGGTCTGATGATGGAGCTGGAAGATGGCTATAGGAACTCAGTAATTAAAACGACATAACCCCATCGAGTTTGGGCTCGTTTGATTCGTCTTGAAGAGTACTTTCGTGCTGGATGGTCACCAGGGTCTGATGATGGATCTGGAAGGTGGCCATAGAAACTCAGTAGTTTTCTCTGGCCACCTTTTAGTTCTTTTTAACAACAAGTACAAGCTCTATGAGAGCTGGAGGGAGATCGCACTGGACAGGGACACGGGAGGCCTTTCCCAGCAGTGGGACAGTATAGGATAGTAAAAAAAAATAGAAAACATTAATAACTTTTAAGTTCTTTTTATTAATAAAGTAATAAAAGCTTGTTTTTAAAAATATTTTTTTATTAAAGTCAAGTTATTATCTACGTATTTACTCTGCAGGCGGCGCTGGCGCTGCTGTCGGGCGCCATCTCGCACGGGCAGTGGCTGATCCTGCAGAACTGCCACCTGCTGGTGTCGTTCCTGCGCGAGCTGGAGAAGCAGCTGGAGCTGATGGCGCGGCCGCACCCCGAGTACCGCCTGTGGCTCACCACCGACCCCACGCCCACCTTCCCCATCGGCATCCTGCAGAGGTCGCTCAAAGGTGAACTTGAAACTCTAAAAGTACTTTATTCACGCTAAACATATTACAAAATAAAACAACACAAATTAATAGAATAAAGCACATATTGAATCAGTTCACTTCAGATGACACGCGAGTTAGGAAAAGAAGCGAACAGAAGAACCTAACTCTGTCGTTATAGTCATCATTTTATAATTTTATTTTGTTTTGTGTTACGTTTGACAGAGTTGGAACTATATATGCTAGTATTATAATGAGACGAAAATGTTTTGTTGTTGTCTTTGCCCTGCAGTGGGACAGAGGAGGGTAAATAATAATAAAGAAGAAAAAAATCGGCATTATTATGTCGAGCGTGTCACCGCCCTGGGGAGTCCCTCAGGCATGTGCTTTCGGGCTTTTCGCATCTTGCTAGCTCTGAGTATTTGCACTGACATAATTAATCAAGTAGCCAATATCATATACACCAGCTACCTATTTGCTCTTCGATCACGGGCCTTGTTTTGTTTTGTAATTTGTTAGCGATCATTAAGGCCCATGCGGCCGCATTGAAGAAATAATATTTGGATTTGAAGTTCCGTATTATAAATACGCACTGGAGCCAGTTCTTGCAAATGGCATTGCCACGCTCTATTGGGACCGATCCATAGTTACGGACAGGACTATTCTAGCGAATAAGCCTGGTATCGTTCTGATGGCTCGGTTGGAGCGGAAGGCAATACTCGTTGATGTCACCATTCCACATGATGCGCATCTTGTCAAAGCCAAGAAAGATAAGCTCTGAAAATATATTGATTTGACCCACGAGTTTTCCACTATGTGGGATGTTGACTCGGCGACTATTGTTCCGATAGTTGTTTCCGTTAACGGAATCATAGCGAAGAGTCTTGAACAACATCTCGGGAGACGAGCCAGGCAGTTGGATCAAGAGCCAGATCCAAAAGCCACGTAGAGTGAGGAGATTTTTCTCACTGCAGTCATAGGGTATCAACCGCTTGAGCCTTGCTTCGCAGATGGTTTTGGTATATTTTTTACCGTAGAGTATTTGTTTATTGTAAAGAAATATTTTTTTTTGAGTTTACAATTAATTGATGTGGAATAGGGATTAAACTCAGATCTAATTTAGTGATTTAAACAATATTTCTGTTATTTTAGACGTTTTGGGCTTGATCGTTTTTTTCTATGTAGGTATAACTTTTTCCAGCGTTTTCGTCCGCGTGGATTTAAGAACTGCCGGTCTAATCTGTACGAGACTGAACCTGTCTTTTGCATATTCTGCGATAGGCGAAAACATTTATGACTGCTTTTGGAAACTCAATTTGACAAAGGAAATTTGGCAGACGCTGCAGCAGCCGAAAAAATGTCTGATTTTTTACTTAACTCGACTTATGAACTTTGGCGGTCTAGAAGAAAACAGTTGACTAATTTAAAACTAACAATGATAAAATAAATTAGAAAAGGCTGCAGAAGCAAAACAATTCAATGCGTCATTTTTCATACAATGGAAGGCTACCGGCTAATCCGGCTACCGGAGCATCTGTCTAAAATAGACAGATGCTGCGGTAGCCGGATTTTTTCAGGACTTTTTTTTAAATTCAACTTCTTAAATAAACTTTAGACGTTGCCATAGACGAATTTGAATATTTAGTTGGTCTATATTGTCTTAACTTAGTGAAATGTTCCAGTGGTGACGGAGCCGCCCAACGGCCTGAAGCTGAACCTCCGCAACACGTACTTCAAGATGCGCGCGCACGCGCTGGACGAGTGCTCGCATCCGCAGTTCAAGAAGCTCGTCTACGTGCTCGCCTTCTTCCACGCCGTCGTGCAGGTCGCAACCGCCTTTATTACCTTCACCTGTATCTATGTATGGTGGACATAGGTACACCTTACATATATAGACATTAAAACAAAGTTCGAAGATACAGTTACAAAGATAGCTATGTAACTGTAATGGTATCTTCGAACTTTGTTTTAACTCATTCTAAGACATCATTAAATTTTGCATACATCAAGGACCTTATGTCATCACAATAATTCGGCTTGTTTTTTTTGTATTATTTTACTAAACAATAATAATAGGTGAGACCTAGTTGACATGACAGTTCGTCAACATAGTAGTACTTTTATATGACCATGGACACATAGAAAGTAACAGATAATTAGTCTGCCGGCCGGCGTAGGCTCTAAAATAGGGTTGCAAGTGGGAAGGATATTCGGTTCTGTTTTATATATTTTGCCGGAGTACCGGCAGTGGAATGATAAAGATAAGATAAAGATAAAAATTGTTTATTTTGTCACAGAAATAACACAATATTATATTTTTAAAACTAATTAAATTTAGACAAAATAATACCGTGACAAAAAAGGCCACTACTCAGCATTTGCTGTGGCAGAGCAGGTCGTACCACCCATGAATGATACCCATGGATGCAGTAAGAGCCTGCTAAGGGATACCTCCGATGGGCAGCAGAGTCTTTCCGTGTATCAACATCTCGAACTGCGCTCGCCAACCCGCCTACCAAGCGTGGTGAGTATGGCAACTACCCCTCATCCATCCATGAGGGAGACCTATGTTCAGTAGTAGACGTTTAACAGCTGGAATGATGATGAATTTAAATGTGGGCTTGGTTATATAGACCTTTGCTTAGCAGTGGGACAAAATAGCTTAACAAAAAAAATTGTGAATAAATTCTTGTATTTTCGCCGGGTATCCAGACCAAACGAAAAAATAAGCGTCAACTGTGTCTCGCGTCTTGATCCCGTAGCGTGAATATTAATCCTTATTTTTATTTTATATTACAGGAGCGTCGTAAATACGACAAGATTGGCTGGAACATCGCATACGACTTCAGCGAGAGTGACTTCACGGTTTGCATGCAGATCCTACAATGCTACCTGGAGCGCTGCCAGGCGGCCCGCGGGCCTATCCCCTGGGCCACGCTCAAGTACCTGTTCGGAGAGGTTACTAACTGCGCTCATACTTAGCTTAGCTTTATACAGTCAGCAACTGGTATGCATGCATGCCGTATGAGTGCCTAAAAAAACGGAGGAGGTTTCTCAATTCGACCGTATATATATACAATATATATATTGTTTTAACTTAGTAATAAGGTATTGTGTTACCAGGTGATGTACGGCGGGCGCGTTATCGACGACTTCGACCGGCGAGTGGTCGGCACCTACATGGAGGAGTACCTCGGGGACTTCCTCTTTGACAAGTTCCAGCCGTTCCACTTCCACAAGGACGCCGCCTTCGACTACGTCATCCCGCCGGAGGGCGACAGGGACCAGTACATCGGTGAGACTGTGTGTACAAGTGATAGACGCCTTTACCGGCGAGTGGTCGGCGCCTACATGGAGGAGTACCTCGGGGACTTCCTCTTTGACAAGTTCCAGCCGTTCCACTTCCACAAGGACGCCGCCTTCGACTACGTCATCCCGCCGGAGGGCGACAGGGACCAGTACATCGGTGAGACTGTGTGTACAAGTGATAGACGCCTTTACCGGCGAGTGGTCGGCGCCTACATGGAGGAGTACCTCGGGGACTTCCTCTTTGACAAGTTCCAGCCGTTCCACTTCCACAAGGACGCCGCCTTCGACTACGTCATCCCGCCGGAGGGCGACAGGGACCAGTACATCGGTGAGACTGTGTGTACAAGTGATAGACGCCTTTACCGGCGAGTGGTCGGCGCCTACATGGAGGAGTACCTCGGGGACTTCCTCTTTGACAAGTTCCAGCCGTTCCACTTCCACAAGGACGCCGCCTTCGACTACGTCATCCCGCCGGAGGGCGACAGGGACCAGTACATCGGTGAGACTGTGTGTACAAGTGATAGACGCCTTTACCGGCGAGTGGTCGGCGCCTACATGGAGGAGTACCTCGGGGACTTCCTCTTTGACAAGTTCCAGCCGTTCCACTTCCACAAGGACGCCGCCTTCGACTACGTCATCCCGCCGGAGGGCGACAGGGACCAGTACATCGGTGAGACTGTGTGTACAAGTGATAGACGCCTTTACCGGCGAGTGGTCGGCGCCTACATGGAGGAGTACCTCGGGGACTTCCTCTTTGACAAGTTCCAGCCGTTCCACTTCCACAAGGACGCCGCCTTCGACTACGTCATCCCGCCGGAGGGCGACAGGGACCAGTACATCGGTGAGACTGTGTGTACAAGTGATAGACGCCTTTACCGGCGAGTGGTCGGCGCCTACATGGAGGAGTACCTCGGGGACTTCCTCTTTGACAAGTTCCAGCCGTTCCACTTCCACAAGGACGCCGCCTTCGACTACGTCATCCCGCCGGAGGGCGACAGGGACCAGTACATCGGTGAGTGTGTGTACGAGTGATAGACGCCTTTACCGGCGAGCGGTCGGCACCTAGATAGATAGAAGATAGAAAATACTTTATGAAACATGGATGAGTAAGTACTTCGGGGACTTCCACTTCCACAAGGACTTCGCCTTCGACCACGTCATCTCGCCTTAGGGCGACGAGGTGGAGTACCATCGGAAATTATTGATTTGGTCATATCGATTGAGCACCGATAGAGCGCCATCTACAGATAACTACTAGAGTTCTGTTGTCTGAAGTTGCATTCAGTAAGCAATTACAAGAGATATCGCTATAGGTTTTTCAATAGTTTGTAATTTTTATAAGTACTGTTAAACCACACTTTAAATATAACACAAGCTCTGCTTACCTACGGGCTAGATGGTGCTGTGTGAAATATCTAGCATCTATACTATACATATAATATTTATAAAGCTGAAGAGTTTGTTTGTTTGCTTGAACGCGCTAATCTAAGGAACTACTGGTCTGATTTGAAAAATTCTTTCAGTGTTAGATAGCTCATTTATCGAGGAAGGCTATAGTGTAGTAAGCAGTGGTTGTAGTAGGTGCGACACGAAGTTGCCGGGACACCTAGTTATAGATATATCGGAATAGTAGTTAATTTGACTTCTATGAAAGCAGACGCGCCATTGACTTAACGTAGTACAGACTATGCGCTACGCAAGCGCCGCCATGCGGCGCTCGACGGAGTCTACGCAATCGTGTCGGCCCGGCCCGGACTGACTGGCACTACTGGCAGTCTTCGTTGAACCGCCGCACTGAACAGTCGTAGAAACTGTCTCGCGTTCCGTGTAGTCTTAAAAGTGATCGACAGTAAAATTAGTGCCAAGCAACATTGTAATTTTGAATATCGAGTCTTCAATTGAATCGACACTTACCCACTACCGCCCACATGATAGAAGCCTACCATGGCTAACAAGGACAATACTGATGTACCATTTCCGTTAGGACATTACTGATGTACCTTCTCCGACAGATATATGTATGTATGGCTTGCACACTTGTCTCCAGAGTTCATCGACACGCTGCCGCTCGCCAACACGCCGTCCGTGTTCGGGCTGCACGCGAACGCCGAGATCGGCTACTTCAGCCAGGCCGTGCGCGACATGTGGGCGCACCTCATCGAGCTGCAGCCGCAGACCAGTGAGATACCGCCATCTTAGTAAACACACGTCATTTGTTGCCAAATAAGAGGACACAGTTATGGACAAAAAAATTACATTGCAATAAAAATATTAGAACCCCCCACTATTAGGCCCCCCATATTAGGCACCCCACGGCTAAGTTAATGGACCCCGGTAATTAATTGCGATGGCGGTGGCTTCATGAGCATGCGTTTCCACGTCTGAGTCGGAGCGGGGCATAACTGACCAATCACAACACTATTTCCCTTCGCTGCGGCTGTGAAAACTCATCCTGATGCGGGCTGTCCTATGCGAACATGGTGGAAACATAAATTACCATCTTATAAGGACGGCCCCTTTCCCAGCTTAGCACATCTCTGCAGGGCTAACATGGCCGGAGATATTTTATCCACGGGGAGAGAACAAAATACTATTCCCCTCTGTCAATTTTGTCCACCCTCCGAGCATGGCGACATGGGTGGATAAACTATTCACGGTGGACAAACCAGGGGAAACGCTTTTCCCCGAAATTATAGGCGGAGGGTAAGTATCCACGTCTAATGTCAAAAAGTGATATAATTCTCTTTCCCCCTGTTGCCGTGCTTTGGCAGGTGGATAAAATAATTTTATCCCTTGTCAGTGGAAATAACCGGTGGACAAAAGTTTTATCCCCAGCCCATGCTAGCCCTCTGTTAGGGAAAAAATGTAGAGCAGCAACTTCGCAGAGGTCGTCAAATTTATTTTCATCATCATCATATCAGCCCGTTGTCACTCACTGCTGGGTATAATAGGCCTCCTCTTCAGCACGCCTACGTAAATTTCTTTTATAAAAAAAAATCAATGTAGAATTTTGGGAGTGCTAGCACATTTCATAATAGAAAGTATGGTTTAGGGTTGTCTTCAGACCACACATTGCCTTGAAGGTTGCCTGGAAGAGATCGCTTTTAGCGATAAGGCCGCCCATTGTGCCTCATTATGTCTTTTTGTTAATTTTCTACTGTTTGTATTTATTTGTGTATATGGTGTACAATAAAGCATACTCTATCTATCTATCTATTGCCTATCTCTCTTCCGTGCAATATACCCAAAATATTCCGTAACGTACATAATTTCGATAAAACGTAACCATGGTAGATTGATTTAAGTCAAGTACTTACAACTTTTAATTTTAACACGTGCATTAGTTATTTGTCTCTGTATCTGTAAAATTTTATTAATTTCTTTATGTATTTACATGCAACATTTTAGTAACAGTAGCGGAATGTAAGTATGAACACTAAACCTAGTGCCTTAATTCATTTCCAATTTTTTCCATAACCTTCAACATATTCACTTTTTTCATGCGGCTAGTGAAGGAAACCAGTAAGTTGAATATTAGTTCCACTTGAGTTAATGTTTTCTCGCACACGTAATACATAACCTACTATTGAATCAGTTTCTTGATACGTATAAGGATGTTCTTAACCGACTTTAAAAACGAATGGTCAAGACACATATTATTCTTTAATTTTAGTTACCTCAGATCCCCGTCGTATAAGAACCGTTTTGGAGAATTGTTTTTGGGTTCTAATAATTATATTACATACACTTTCTGTTTGATCCCAATTTTGCAAAACTCAGTTCTGATGATGGGTTCCATGAGAGATCGAGGGATCTCCTGAAATATTGTAGGCGATTTGGCATATTTAGCTAAAAGTCATGTATTCAGAAAGTATGATTTTGTGAAATGGAAGACCCAGAAGACCATTGAAAATTTACTGGTCGATTCTGTTTTACACTTCATCAAACTGGTTTGATTAACTATAATTAGAGATATGACGTTTCTAAATTTGGAGATGTCAGCGTAAAATGTCATTAATATTATAAAGCCGAAAGTTTGTTTGTATGGAGGCTGAAATTTTGCAAACGTATAGATGTTGACTTGGATTAACACATAGGCATCTTTTTATCCGGGTACAACGCATGCGAAGCGGCGATAATTTTTCCGTTTTAATTTTAGAACGGCACTAACCTGAAGCTATAAACGTCATTTTAAACCGTTTTACGTCAATTTAATTAATTTAGCTAGTTAGTACCACAACACATTATTATTTTATTATTATTTCTCAATGTAATTTTATATACCTACTGACATGTATGATCTAATTATTTTTTAAATGTGTAGACGTTTCACACCGCATAGCGGTACAAATACATTGTTTCTTAATAATAACGTTATACATCTATGTTCAAAGTAGGTACCTACATAGAATAGAAGAATATAATAGAATATACTTACATTTATTTGATTCACAAAAAAGTACAGACAGAAAACCGTATAAACATTTTGGAACAATCAGAAATCAAAACAAGAAGAAAAACGTTAGGTACAATTACAGGAAAAACACAATAAAAAGTTAACAGCTAAACAGCATTAAAAAACCTACCTACGATTATGTGCTACCAGTACCACTGTCTGCTCTGCTGCGAACCAAAAAGGAACAGTCTCAGCTTTGATGTTGTTACATGTATTTCAAGCAATAAATGATAATTTACTTTAAGCAGAATCGCCACCATTGTAGGTCTACCATGGGTTTTCACAATCTATACTCGCTAGCGACTGTAGTTGAGAAAATGTATGAAAATGTGTAGTAAATTACACTACAGCGACTGTAGTTTGGGTTTCATTTGCTTAGATTTTGGTAGCATGAGTTACAAATCTGACAGTTGTCATAGTAACGTACTATTACTACTGTAGTAACGGCAGGCGATCTAACAGTGACAACTCATGGCAGACACACTGGCTACCTGACGTGTGACCGTCCGCAGGCGAGGGCGGCGGCGCCCTGAGCCGCGAGGACTTCATCGAGCAGATCGCGGCGGACGTGCTGGCGCGCCTGCCGCCGCTGTACGAGACCTGGCGCGTGCGCAAACAGTTCGAGATGAACATCACGCCCACGCTCGTCGTGCTGCTGCAGGAGTTAGAGAGGTAATTCAACTAAAAAAATGCTCTATCTTAGTTGGCCGTATGCCGTGATTCTTAGTTCAAGTTCTATCCTCTCAGCATAGTAGGCTGTGTGCCGTGATTCTTAGGGTAAGTTCCTATCCTCTCTGCTTAGCTGGGCGTGTGACGTGATTCTAAGAGGAACCTAAGTTCTATTCTCTCTGCTTAGATGGGCGTGTGACGTGATTCTAAGAGGTACCTAAGTTCTATCCTCTCTGCTTAGTTGGGCGTGTGACGTGATTCCAAGAGGTACCTAAGTTCTATCCTCTCTGCTTAGTTGGGCGTGTGACGTGATTCCAAGAGGTACCTAAGTTCTATCCTCTCTGCTTAGATGGGCGTGTGACGTGATTCTAAGAAGTACCTAAGTTCTATCCTCTCTGCTTAGTTGGGCGTGTGACGTGATTCCAAGAGGTACCTAAGTTCTATCCTCTCTGCTTAGTTGGGCGTGTGACGTGAGTCTAAGAGGTAAGTTCTATCCTCTCTGCTTAGATGGGCGTGTGAAGAGATTCTTAGAGGTAAGTTCTATCCTCTCAGCTTAGTTGCCTAACTACGCCTGTGTGACGTGATTCTTAGAAGGAAGTTCTATCCTTTCTGCTTAGTTGGCCGTGTGACGTGATTCTTAGAAGGAAGTTCTATCCTTTCTGCTTAGTTGGGCGTGTGACGTGATTCTTAGAAGGAAGTCCTATCCTCTCTGCTTAGTTGGGCGTGTGACGTGATTCTTAGAGGTATGTTCTATCCTCTCTGCTTAGTTGGCCGTGTGCCGTGATTCTTAGAGGTAAGTTCTATCCTCTGAGATTAGTTGGCCGTGTGCCGTGATTCTTTAGGCCACCCGCGATTTTAGTTACCGCCCGAGGTCGAGGTCAGCGCCGCCTTGTGTCGCGGGACTTCAGTAGAAGTAAAAATATTTATTTGGAACCAATACACTTTTTTACCTTTTTAGTAATATTGCCAACTAGATTATAATTAGACTTTCTACATAGTAGTTCATTTATATTCAAAATTGGGCTTGCGTTAAATAAAGGTTAAATTATGTTCATTTTAGTTTATAATATATATAATAATTTATTTGAAAATATATTCGTATATAATTGAATATTGCCGTGGGGTGCCGGCTGCAGAATGTTACCTTCTCATTCCCGTGGATGCAGTAAAAGCCTGCTAAGGGATCCCAGCGGAAGATGGGCAGCAGCGTCTTTCCGTGTATCAACATCCCTTACTGCGCTCGCCAACCCACCTGCCAAGCGTGGTGAGTATGGCAACTACCTCATGGAGATCCATAAGGGAGGTTTGTGTTCAGTAGTGGACGTTTTTTGGCTGAAATGATGATGATGATGAATTGCATATTAAATAATCCGAAACAAAAAGACAAAACGAAAATACGCCAAAAATGTCGCTGGCTAGTTTCACAGTCGGATCCCTTTTGTATCTTTCCTTCCCCTCAACGCTTTAAAAATTGTATTTAGACGTTGAAGTTAAATTCACAGAGCTCATAAAGTACCTATTGCGCGAGCTATAACACCCACTGCTTGGTGAAGGCCCCTCCTATGGGTCTTGTGCCAGACGGATCCACTGCTCCCCGGGGTGCGGCCTGAACAATATCATCCGACCAACGAGCAGCTGCCCCGAAGCCCCCGCATATCTCTTGGCAATTGCTTTGGTCCATCTTTTTTTTATTCGACTAAATTACCAGACAAGCCCAAGGCCCACCTATTGTTAAGCGGTAACTTCTACTTATTTTTATTTACTAATATAGTTTTTATTATTATTTATCAAATCAATTTTTTTTTTACTATGACATCACAGACGTATTATTACTACTGTATTACGGGAGGCGACCTAACAGTGACAAACTGGACGTTTTCTTTGTGTTCCTTTGTTTTGGTAATTAATTATTTTCATTGATTCATTCGTTCATTCATTAATGTCCACAGATTCAACCGCCTCATCGCCCGAATGCGCAGCACTCTCTCGCTCCTTCGCAAGGCGCTAGCGGGCGAGATCGGGATGGACGCCGTCTTGGATAACGTCTCCTACAGCCTGTTCAACGGACAGCTGCCGCAGGTATAAAGATGGATAGATCATCGTTATTTGTTATTCTACCGCCTCATCGCCCGAATGCGCAGCACTCTCTCGCTCCTTCGCAAGGCGCTAGCGGGCGAGATCGGGATGGACGCCGTCTTGGATAACGTCTCCTACAGCCTGTTCAACGGACAGCTGCCGCAGGTATAAAGATGGATAGATCATCGTTATTTGTTATTCTACCGCCTCATCGCCCGAATGCGCAGCACTACTTTTGAATCGGATTTGGTATAAATAAAACATAATCATACCATTGTGTCTTCCCGTGACCACGATGGGTGCAATCCTGTCGAAATGTCGGGCAATAATAAAGTTAAATAACGCGATAAATACCCGGTTACATGTGTTAATAATGATCATACCAAGTAGAAATCCGGAAACCGATTCAAAAGTACAATTATTTTACAAATTTGGTCTGTTCAGGTACTTTTTTTGTAAAAAAGCAATAAATTTATTATAGCTTATAAATGATTGTGTCCTGCTCTCACAGAACTCATCCTACGTGGAATAGAGTATAGATGTGCTGTGTAGGTGTCAAGTTTGGGTCCGTTTGTGCCGCAGGTGTGGCGCGACCTCGCGCCCGCGACCTGCAAGGGGCTGGGCGGCTGGATGGACCACTTCACTGCGAGAACCAAGCAGTACACGGACTGGGTTAGTAGCATTCTAATTCCGTGGGGTGCCGGCAGCAGTATACCTCTCCTCTCTTGCCCGTGGATGCAGTAAGTAAGGATACCTCCGGAAGATGAGCAGCATCTTTCCGTGTATCAACATCCCGTAATGCGCTCGCCAACCCGCCTGCCCAGCGTGGCGAGCATGGCAACTACCCCTCATGGACATCATGTGGGAGGCCTCTGTTCAGTAGTGGACGTTTTACGGCTGAAACGATAAAAATGAATGATGATCTAATACAAAACCTAACGTAGAGGAATGGTACGACTATAAGCTCAATCTAGCGATATGTGTAGCCGTGCAAAGCAATAGCTTGTGTCCCACTGTCTCCTTTCAGGACACCCGCGTCATAGTCAGCAGATTAGTAGCGTCATACGTCAGCCAAAACGAGCTGCAAATTTAAATTCAATAATAAGTCGTATCGGGACAACGTCATGAAAGACTATTCGCGGCATTTCTCCCCCCTCTAATTGTCAACAGTTTCCAGGCAACGATAGAGGAGCCCATATCGCTGTGGGGCCTGCAGGTCCGAGTCATCCTGATGGCGTGCCGCCTGTCAATGTCTATACATACAGAATATTCATATTAAATACCTAAACACACTCTTATAACATCTATTCTCGACTGTGACGGTTCGCAACCGTCTTACGTTCACAGCGTTTTTCGACTTCAAAAAAGGAGGATGTTATATGTTCGACTGTATATTATAAGTACCTATATGTATATGGTTTTATGTATGTTCACAGATTTCTCCGTCAATTGTGGACCGATTTTCAAAATTCTTTTTTTATTCGAAAGAGTGCACTTCCCATTTCAATTTGGTCCAGTTCTGACAATGGGATTCATGAGAAAACCATATAAGTCTTAATTTCATTAAGTATTTTAAAGCAATAAGTACAATTTATCTCATTGAAGTCGGTTTTTTAATGTTGACAAATTAAAGAATGATTTCCATACCGATTGTCAACTGTTTCCAGGCAACGATAGAGGAGCCCATCGTGATATGGCTGTCGGGCCTGCAGATCCCCGAGTCGTACCTGATCGCGCACATCCAGATGGCGTGCCGCCTCTACACGTGGCCGCTCGACCGCAGCACGCAGTTCACGCGCGTCACGCGCTGGATGTCGCCCGACGACATCGAGGAGAGGCCCGTCACGGTGAGTGACACCCGTCACGGTGAGTGACACCTGTCGGGCCTGCAGATCCCCGAGTCGTACCTGATCGCGCACATCCAGATGGCGTGCCGCCTCTACACGTGGCCGCTCGACCGCAGCACGCAGTTCACGCGCGTCACGCGCTGGATGTCGCCCGACGACATCGAGGAGAGGCCCGTCACGGTGAGTGACGCCCGTCACGGTGAGTGACACCTGTCGGGCCTGCAGATCCCCGAGTCGTACCTGATCGCGCACATCCAGATGGCGTGCCGCCTCTACACGTGGCCGCTCGACCGCAGCACGCAGTTCACGCGCGTCACGCGCTGGATGTCGCCCGACGACATCGAGGAGAGGCCCGTCACGGTGAGTGACACCCGTCACGGTGAGTGACACCTGTCGGGCCTGCAGATCCCCGAGTCGTACCTGATCGCGCACATCCAGATGGCGTGCCGCCTCTACACGTGGCCGCTCGACCGCAGCACGCAGTTCACGCGCGTCACGCGCTGGATGTCGCCCGACGACATCGAGGAGAGGCCCGTCACGGTGAGTGACACCCGTCACGGTGAGTGACACCTGTCGGGCCTGCAGATCCCCGAGTCGTACCTGATCGCGCACATCCAGATGGCGTGCCGCCTCTACACGTGGCCGCTCGACCGCAGCACGCAGTTCACGCGCGTCACGCGCTGGATGTCGCCCGACGACATCGAGGAGAGGCCCGTCACGGTGAGTGACACCCGTCACGGTGAGTGACACCTGTCGGGCCTGCAGATCCCCGAGTCGTACCTGATCGCGCACATCCAGATGGCGTGCCGCCTCTACACGTGGCCGCTCGACCGCAGCACGCAGTTCACGCGCGTCACGCGCTGGATGTCGCCCGACGACATCGAGGAGAGGCCCGTCACGGTGAGTGACACCCGTCACGGTGAGTGACACCTGTCGGGCCTGCAGATCCCCGAGTCGTATCTGATCGCGCACATCCAGATGGCGTGCCGCCTCTACACGTGGCCGCTCGACCGCAGCACGCAGTTCACGCGCGTCACGCGCTGGATGTCGCCCGACGACATCGAGGAGAGGCCCGTCACGGTGAGTGACACCCGTCACGGTGAGTGACACCTGTCGGGCCTGCAGATCCCCGAGTCGTACCTGATCGCGCACATCCAGATGGCGTGCCGCCTCTACACGTGGCCGCTCGACCGCAGCACGCAGTTCACGCGCGTCACGCGCTGGATGTCGCCCGACGACATCGAGGAGAGGCCCGTCACGGTGAGTGACACCCGTCACGGTGAGTGACACCTGTCGGGCCTGCAGATCCCCGAGTCGTACCTGATCGCGCACATCCAGATGGCGTGCCGCCTCTACACGTGGCCGCTCGACCGCAGCACGCAGTTCACGCGCGTCACGCGCTGGATGTCGCCCGACGACATCGAGGAGAGGCCCGTCACGGTGAGTGACACCCGTCACGGTGAGTGACACCTGTCGGGCCTGCAGATCCCCGAGTCGTACCTGATCGCGCACATCCAGATGGCGTGCCGCCTCTACACGTGGCCGCTCGACCGCAGCACGCAGTTCACGCGCGTCACGCGCTGGATGTCGCCCGACGACATCGAGGAGAGGCCCGTCACGGTGAGTGACACCTGTCTCGGTGAGTGACACCTGTCACGGTTAGTGACACCTGTCACGGTGAGTGACAGGTGTCACGGTGAGTGAGACCTGTCACGGTGAGTGAGACCTGCCACGGTGAGTGAGACCTGTCACGGTGAGTGAGAGAATCCCTTTCTAAGAGAGTGAGAGAATCTCTTTCTTTTTTCTTAAGAGCCTAAAGTGTCATAGTATGACACTTTAGACTCTACACTATTTTAGACTTTACACTCGTGTCCGGTGTCGTACGAATAAGCTATTATTACACACTGCGCTTTGCGTGTAGGTACCGAGTCTTGGCCGCCATTCGAAAACCTTAACTCCCGGCCGGTCTGCCTTGAGCTTGTTGATTAGGCCCATACAGTGAGCTCGATAATATAATATAACGTTATTTTGCGTCAGGGCTGCTACGTCCGCGGCCTGCACCTGGAGGGCGCGCGCTGGGACGCCGCGGAGGGCTGCCTGCGCCGCTCGCAGCCCAAGGTGCTGGTCACCGAGCTGCCCATCACCTACATCATACCCATCGAGACGCACAAGCTGAAGCTACAAGTACATACTACAATATTTTTTTGAGCCACCAACAGAGAATACCTATAACACAAAATACATACAGAAAATAGAAAAATTAACCTAGTGGTATAAAATAGTGGTCTGTACACTAGCGTGGGCTAGTGTTCCCCTAATTACAGACCTACGTCTATTAAGGTAGGTAGTTAAACGCCAACAAACGAACACTAGATACCTACTTGAACCATACTTCACGGATGCTAGACGAAATGATCAAGCTAACTACAGATAATCTATTTACTATAATAACTATAGTAATTATCGTATTCATAATAAAGGGCCGCGGATTGTCATCACCCTGATGAAGGCCCTCGATTAGGTTCGAAACAGTACCTAAGTGCCTCTACCAGTTTAACAAGTAGGTACTTACGTGAACATTCCCGATATTTATTTATTTATTAAGACACTCCTACGACATCTTCACATTACATTCACAAAAAAAATAACAATACTGGTCCCGTGTGAGACACATATTATATTTATTATGAATACATACAATCTGTTTCAGAACACGCTGCGAACGCCCGTGTACACGACGTCGACGCGTCGCAACGCGATGGGCGTCGGGCTGGTGTTCGAGTCCGACCTGTGGACCCAGGAGCACAGCAGCCACTGGGTGCTCCAGGGCGTCTGCCTTATTATGAACACCGACTGATAACTCGGTCGATTGAACTGTATCGAACATCTACAGATATCAAGAGACATTATAAACGATATAGAGATATAAAAAAATGCTTGTAATATACTGCCATTATGAACACCGACCGATATCTCTTATCTCTCCGACTGACTATACTCATCATCGGCCTATATCAGTCCACTGCTAGACAGGTCGCGCCAGACTTCGACTTGCCGTATACAAAACATTTTTCATAATGCTGATATCTCTATGAAACCAAAAAAAACAAAACACCGATTGATATCGCAATATCGAGAAAACGCTACAAACCCGATGAGAAGCGATGGGCGTCGGGCTCGCGTTCAAAGCCGACCTGTCAACATCCCGCACTGCGCTCGCCAACCCGCCTGCTACGCTCAACAACCCCTCGTGATCAGTAATTAGAAACCTATGAGGGAGACCTATGTCAGTGGACGTTCATATTGGCTACGTCTGAGATTACCGTTCATACGTCTGAGATAGGTGTGTGTTGTGTCTGCTTAATTATAATAAATTAATAATTAATTTATTAAAATCAGAACATATTAAGACCATTTTATGTTATGAGTTGTCTTAAAATCTGTGTTAAATTGCAAGGAAAGCATACATAAAAATAAAAAGGAAGACCTTTATTCGTGTCCCAATTATTGCTGATTATAAACACTGACTGATGTATATTGAGTCCACAAGCAACTGGCAAAAATCCCTTCTAGATAAGTTCTTAGGCAGGATTAGTGTTAGATCCTCGCTGTGGAACAAAGGAGCTTTAGGTTATTTGTTACTTTTGAGTTTGAGTTTTAAGTTTAACTGTGATTTCAAGACTGATATTGATCTCAATGTGTTTTAAGTTTATAAATAAAGGCTGATTGAGTACATAATTTGTTTTATTTAGCATCTATTTTCACTTTTGTTGATTAATTTACTCTTAGCTCAAGCTTTGGATTTGCTTTTGTTTGAGGAAGGCACAGGTTGTAGAATGACGAGGTCAGGAAATCTTTAAATGGCTGCCACTTTACATAGCCTTTGTTGTGTAGCAATTCATTTGTCCGTTCCTTCCCAACATAATGTGGATCCTAGAACAAAGACAGTAAATTAGGGGCGTTCGTTGTTAACGACACCTCCGAGGTATCGTTAACAAATAGCATTTGTTAACGAATAGTTTTGTTGCCCTGATACATATTCGTATAGGTACCAAAATATTAAATAAAATAATAAGAACTTGGAAACAATTTTTTATTTAACTTGAACGAAGCTCAATAATTCTAATTATTTCAAACATAATCTGTCTTCTCTTTAATATCGGTACCCACGTTGTCAAGTTCGTGGCCAATAAATTCACTGTATTTACGATTTGCTTCTTGGTCAGCTTGCCTCATTAGCCGTTTCAAGAGTTTGTGTACCGACATTGTTTTCCACAATTTTTCTTGTCTGTTTGAATACCAACTTCTTTCCTTATTTGAACCGTTTGTGATGTAGAGGTTAACATCAAGAGAACAAACATTTTTATATCGTTACATTGTCAACTCGTATGTCTATGATCCACTGTGAGGATACTGGCTCGATATAATATTCTTAAACGATATGTTATCCCAAGATTATGGTGGTGTCGTTAACAAACGCTATTTGTCAACGATACCCCGCGAGTTTAGTTTGGGGTGTCGTTAACAATGAACGATTAGGGGGAGTGCTTCTTATAAAAACGTAAAAAGTAACTTTACCTAATTGTTGGAAATAGAAATGTGGGGTGCTTGTAGTAGAAAGTTGCCTCTCCTCTCTTGTCTGTGGATGCAGTAAGAATCTGCGGGATACCTCCGGAAGATGGGCAGCAGCGTCTTTCCGCATATCAACATCTCATAGGTACTGTGCTCGCCAACCCGCCTGCAAAGCATTGAGTGTGGCAACAACCCATAAATATGACTAAAAAATCAAAATCAATCTCATTCCGCCAATATTTACAACCAAAACTTTTTTGGATGTCTCGTACATCTAGCAAAAACTACCAGACCATTCAAGCTGAAACTTTGCACAAATTTAGATGTTGTACAGGATTAACTTATAGGCCACTTTTATATATGGAAAAATAGCACATGTAAAGCTGCGGGCAGAAGCTGTTATTATAATTAAGTATCAAGCAGTAATTTTGAAAATGGTTTTACCACTATCAAGAGACTGGGATCCGATGCACTAGTATCAATCCCCATTATAGCTTTAGAGGAGCAGTCCATATCCCCTCCCATCATGATGGGGCTGCCAAACTGGTCAAAGTGTGTCACCAGAGCCTGTGTAATGCTTGAGAGCTGGTCACCACTCTGGACGTGAAGAATTTTGCAAGGAATGTTATATAATTTGTCTAATATGAGACAAACCTGCAAGAATAATCAGAGCCACTTTTATTCTTAAAGTTTATTTTACTAGGTCATTCATTTTAAATAAATAGATAAAATAGAAAATAAACAGGCATTTTCTTTCATTTATGTTGAAATAAGGATTCATTTCAAAAAATCTATTTTTTGACATACATAGATAACACAATAGTTATGTCTTGCACTTATTGACTGGCTTCAAAATGACCCCATTTTACATATAAACAGGTTAATCAGCATTTAACTGACCATTATTTTTTCAACATATTTTCATATGAAATAGTAAAAAATCTTTGAACTAAGTGGTGGTTAAATTAAATCAATGCTCTAAACAAGTAAGTAAAGGAGCTAATATAAAACTTTGAAATCTGAAAATCCTACTTCAAAGCTGCCAATCCATTGTCTTGACCCTATGAATGACTTGGGTTTATCCTCAAGCTCAACTAGAAGCTCTTGAATTGTATTAATTGTTGGTACATCCTGGCTGTTATTGAAGTTCAAACTTATCCAGGAGCACAATGTCTGAAGTGTTCTGTATCCGCAGCCCCAGCCCTGGAACAGAAAACCAACAACTTTTATTTATTTTGTTATTTTAATACTTTATTGCACACAATATAAATTAAGGTACAACTGGTGGACATAATGTTGAGGCATTTTATACTTGTCGACCACATAAAGAAAAAAACAGTGACTTAAAGGTGTGCTATAAGTGGTAAACTTAATGAAAAAAATGTATTAGCTCCCTGCAATGTTACCCATGTAGTTATATAATATAGCTAAGTATAGCATATGTTAGGTACTTGATGATAATGTAGCTTTCCATTGGCGTAAGTATTTATTAAATTGGTTTATTGGATAAGGCATTAAATTGTAACAAAACTAACACACAATGCTAGAATTAGGACTAGATAGGAAGGAAGTAAGTTTGTTATTTTTATTATAATTTTTTTGTTGTTGATTATTGCGTAGCCTTTTCAGGATGATATAGTCGCTGAGCAACAAAGTCTTTTTGTAATCTAAATAAAAAAATATCACCTGATGACACTTTTAACAGTTGCATACTTTAGAAGATATTACACCATGCTATAAAAATCTATGGGAACAGACAGCTTGGTAGAGTTCTTAATTTAGTATGTATAGTAGGCCTTTTACATCATTGTCAGCAACTGGTATTTATACGGTGCTAATGGAATAACTGATAAAAATAAACCATTCTTACTTAACCCAAGTACCCACAAGTTCCATATCACTGGGTTTAGCTTTGTTTTCTAGTTTAAGCTTGAAGAATCCAACAGGGAACCAGAAATTTACACCTAACCTAACAATATCAAAATGACTTTAAAACTTACTCTATCATCAAAGCCATCACAAAGGTAGTGATAATATGCATAATTTCCAGATATAACACGTATTTTTTCTAAATTTTTCAAAGTTATTGCGGCTTTGTGAATGTTTGTCAACAAATCAGACATTTTCCATTTGACATTTAGCATCGACGTATGACAATGAAATACTGAAGAAAGGGCTTTGCCTGAAATGTATGGGCAACTGGTGCCTTTTTTTTTTGATGGCACACTAACGCCACCTTGTTAGATGTGTAGAGTACTTCCATACAAACAACAGTTACTATGGCAGCTCAGCTCTAAAGTACATCCGTCTCGAGTTATGCGCCCTAATCTATGGCGCGTATTTAATTAGCAAAACTGAAAGTATGAGTTACCTTTAATGGTTCAATACTACTTATTTCACAGTACAAACTCTATTGGACTCAAGTTGCATCATATTGGCGTAAGTGGCATAGTGTGACATCAAGTCACACTTCACTATTAGCTATGTTACGAGTACCTACCTACTTTATTTGCAAAACTGATAATGTGATTGCTACTTACTGTCTATTAAGTTCTTAACATTAACATTTATTCTTAACATTGCTAATAGTGAAGTGTGACTTGATGTCACACTATGCCACTTACGCCAATATGATGCAACTTGAGTCCAACAGTTTGTACTGTGAAATAAGTAGTATTGAACCATTAAAGGTAACTCATACCTTCAGTTTTGCTAATTAAATACGCGTCATAGATTAGGGCGCATAACTCGAGACGGATGTACTTTAGAGCTGAGCTGCCATAGTAACTATTGTTTGTATGGAAGTACTCTACACATCTAACAAGGTGGCATTAGTGTGCCATCAAAAAAAAAAGGCACCATTTTTGGGCATAGCCCTTTGTTAAGTAAGTACTGTCAAGATAAAGTTTTAGATATTTTTATTGTCAAATTGTGTGCTTAAAGCAAAGCTTTCTTATTCCTTAGATTCGGAAACTCGACACAGTACATACCACAGAATACAGAATATATAGTTAGAAGGGATACAGTCCAACTCAGTCAACGTATGCACACGTATGCACGGAAACCGATATCGCCAAATTCACCCCACTTATTAAAATATGAAGCACGCCCAAAATGGCCTTCCAACTACATATTCTGTATTCTATGGTACATACTCATTGATATGCATAATTGCAAATTATTGGTTATTTAATTTATTGTTAATGGATCCATAAACATACTCTGAAATAAATATTTTTCACTCATTCATAACCAATTTACAAAAAAAAATTATATCAGAAAAAATTGTACCTTAAAAGTAGGTACCTACTTTCGCTTCAGAATTTTTTTTTCAGTGAGGGAAATAAACGACAAAGAATGAGTGTTTATTCAATAAGTTTTACACACAATAGAAAAATAGGATAAGACGGTAGGTCGTACAGTCGTACCCATTTTAAATTAGGTAAGTAAGACCTAAGTACTAAGACATTTAGGAAATGTAGGGTTAGGTAAGTAGGTAATATTAAAATACATCTCGCATTTGATATTATTTATTAGGTTCCTTACAAAAGATCGGTTTAATAGTAAGTACTGCTGCCTATTTTAGGCATCATAAGTAGACCTGGTGCTACAAAATATGTAGGCATAACATACAACAGATGCAAAAGTTAAATAGATGAAGTTATAATAGATCATTAAGTATTACTTATTAGTAGTAAGGCCTTTACAGCTATTATCTTAGATGATTTATGCAGCATCAGAAAATGGTAATCATGCTGTATGGGATGGTGCAGTGCCAGCATATTTATTTATTTATTTATTTTAATATGATGGATTAGGCTTGCCCAGCACCTTTAACATCCTCTCAGCATAGTCAGCTGTTAGTCAGAGGAAAGAAGATGTCAATATGTCTGAAGCTAACTAAATGTTAAATGTGAACTTACACTTTTCAAGAAAGAAAAATACATTGATTCACGGCCGGTATCGAAACCACGACTTTCGGATTATGGTATTTATATAATTACTTATAAGAGTACAATAATAAGGTTGAAGTTTCGCCTTTTTAACTGACTGCTAATAGACAAAGCGTTTCACAATTCAATAGATATGATTTTGAATGTCGATTCAGAATCTTACATTATTGAATTGTATTCTGCGGCAGCGAAATAACTGATTATGATTAGTATAGTTTTTTTTGTCGGAATACTTTAAGTTTACGCCATCTAGGTTAGAAGCGTAAAATGGTTGATTGGGTAAAACATTTTTTTCCAAATAAAACCAAAGGTAAATAAAAGGAATAGTGCCTTAATTAAATTATTCGGCCTATTCCATTCGTAAAAGTACTCAATGAAACAATCTTATTTTTATAAAGTCAAAGCAATAAAAAACAATCTTGTCTAAATAATATTTTCAACATCACTGATTTGTACTATTCATGCTGTACGGGACGCTGCAGTGCCTGGGACATTGTTAGATGGATTAGGCTGGCCCAGCACCTATACTATCCTATCGGCTTAATCAGCTATCACCTGTTCTTTCCTCTGACTATTATAACTTAATGCTACTGACTAATACACATACTAACTAAACACAACATTACACTTACGTTATTACTTTTAAATTCATAGAAAATCCAACAAAATAGCTGTTCATCCAAAGTATCAGGAAACTCAGACTCTAAAACGTGGTAATATTCCGTAAATATGATTAAAAAGATTCTTCTTGTTGCACAGCACCTATACTACTCTTCAGCCTCAGAGAAAAGAACAGATTTGTAGCTGACCTAGCGGGGGTTACCTCATGAAGTTTCAAAAAATAGATCTAATAGCCATTAGAAACTTGCGATACTGATTCTAATGACCAGCTGTGCACTGAGTCCCGCTCCGTGCGTTGTCCCTCTAATGCTCCGCCTACCAAATCTGCTTGGAACAAATCGCTCTAAGCGATAAGTCTATTGTGTATTTCTGTTGTTTTAGTTTAAGTTGAATATAGTTATGTATGTTTTACTTTTTGTATAGTTTTATGCAGAGGTTATGTATCTAACTGTCGTTAGCATTCTTTGAGCATTCCCCAAGCAGAAGCTGGTCCTTATGAAGATGAGTATGACTCGATCTTAGCGTTAGTTCCAGGATAATAACTGAGCTGCACATTCCCAAATCACAGCATCCCAACAGTGGCTTCGAGACCCTGTCTCATCCTTTTAGCCGCGTCCAATGTCCTTTTCTCAGCTACCTCCTGTTGTCTCAACTCGGCCTGCTCATGGATTTCCAGGAAGGGGTCTTTAGGTGGATTCATCAGGAACATTTCAAGGTAGCAGTTCATGCGCCTGGCCGCGTCGTCTCTGTCGGTGCCGATGAAGAGGAGGGAGGGCGTGGTAGTGGGCAGCTCCACCGACGCGAGCGGCGCTCCTGTGGCGGACGGCATCTTGTCCCACACCGGCTCCAGGCCGAGAGCGGCGGCCGCACATTCTGGAATGAAGACGGTTCAATTAATACTTTAGTCCGTTTCATGATGCAGCAGTTATTACATTAATACGGATATTTATTATTATCTTTAATAATGTAATCGTGGCTGTGGGGTGCCGGCAGCAGAATGTGACCCCTCCTTTCATGCCCGTGGATGCAGTAAGTCTGCCTCAGGGATACCTCCGGAAGATGGGCAGCAGCGTCTTTCCGGGCACCAACACCCCGTACTGCGCTCTACAACCCGCCTGCCAAGCGTGGTGAGTATGGCAACTAGCCCCTCATGGAGATCCATGAGGGAGGCCTGTGTTCAGTAGTGGACGTTTCACAGCTGATATGATGATACTAATAGGTATTATAAAGAGGAAAGATTTGTATTTGTGATCTTCGTGGCGGATAAACTCAAAAACTACTAGACCGATTTTCAGAATTATTTCTTACTATGTATGGCAGTAGCGTCTTGGCAGAATCTTACTGCATCCTCGAGCAGGAGCAGGGACCTCTGCTGCCGGCACCGCTACGGCATATTACTCTAATGACCCCTCGACGACCTCTCTGGCGCAGCGGGCGACGGCCCGCGACGCAAGAGGTTGCGGGTTCGATTCCCGCGTCGGGACAAATGTCTGCACGAACTGCAGATCAGGATTGTACGGGGTGTGATGGATGTTTTTCTTTATATAATAAAAAAAATATCTATCTATGTAGTATACACTATGTATTGTATTGTATTTTTTTTATTATTTTGTTCACAAATTGAAAATATACACATGGCTTACAAACTAACAATATAAAAAAAATATTCGGTGCAATTTCTAAGAGCAGTGAACACAGTATGCTTTGTGTAGACATCATAAAATTAATATTTTAGGTACTTGTTGGTAAAACAACTTAATTGAATTACCAATAAAAGAGAAAAACAAAAGAAAAAAATAAATTAATCAAAACCAAGATAAAAAAATATGGCTTTGTGTATGTTGGCCTTGGCCGTGGCTACAGAACCCTGAAAAAGATCATATTTTAAGCATATTCTATTATAAAAACTGAGCCTTCTATGAAGTGGAGAGTGCTGTCCGACAATATGGCAATCTAAGCTTTTTCTGTTAGATAGACGGCTACCCTGTCAAGGAACTTCTAGTTTGACGTGCTGTAAGAGATCTGGACAGTCAACAACGCCATGTACGACTTTGTAAAGGAACAGAATATCGGATACTTTGCGACGATCGGATAAGGTCTTCATATTATAATAGATCAACCTATGCTCATAGGAAAGTAGCTTTTTGCAGTTGTTATTTGCGTAAGACAAGTGATATAGAAACCTTTTCTGAATTCGTTCAAGTCTAGCAGGATGAACAGCGGAACCTGGTGACCATACCCAGCTATTATAGCCCAGATAAAGGGGACTATATTCCAAAATACTACGAATTAAGCAATTGTAGACTGGAATCACCACTTTTGGATCTTTGACAGATTTTATTTGTCTCGAAAGAAACCTGATAGTTATGTAGCTTTTTTAACAACTTTATCCATATGATCCCGAAAGTTTAACGACCTATCCAATATGACTCCTAGATCTGTAATGGTATTAACTTCTTTCTAATTTTCTGTCTAATATTTCTCAGCACATAATTTGCTGCCAAAGTTTTTTTTTCTTGGTAAATTTTATTTGAAGACATTTATTTACGTTTAACACCATATTATTTTTAGTACACCACTTGTCAACCTTACTAAATTCATGTTGCATCAGCGTCACTACGAACTTGCGCATACTGGTTACGCCGACATTGCAAGCGTAACTTAATTTAAACGTTAGATAAACGACATTGCATAGTTAATTATCTATAGGATCTATAAGGGTTGGTTTACTTTTCTGGCAATTTTGTGTAATCCAATATTGGGCTATCACGCGATGTTCCTATGTGTTCGTGTGTGTGTACACAACGGATATTTCTTCTGTGTGTGCACTCTGCATGCATTTTTAATGACGGTCACCTTGACAATCAGTTGCCTATACGATGCCATCATGGTCGGTCGCATGCATCTCATTATTATTCCCGCACACGTCTCTGTCTCATTCGTTCTTTGAATTTGAGACTATCCTATCCCCATCATATAGTGGGAAAGGTCGCGCATCCCCAACAAGATCGTTTCCAGCCAAAGCAACTCGCCTTCCTGTGAAGTGAAAGGATTCCCGCGTCGCCCCTGGACCCTCAAAGATCGCCGGACTTGCCAGGTTAGTAAACCTTCCTAACTACCTATTGATTTTAGCCTGTGCAATAACGTTATAATTACTATACGCATCTTTGAGAAACCTAGAATTATTGGATTTCAGCCAGTCCACCCAACATTGGGAAACGCATATTAACGAAGGGTATAATCGGTTAGCTTTATGGTCTATCGTTCCGTAGGTCGTGGCATGCTGCTGGTTATATCCTCCACATACTAACTTCAAATCATCAGCGTATATCTTGAATTTGCAATTAAGTTTATGAGCAAGGTCGACTAAAGGTCGAAAATAACGGGACTAAATGCGAACCTTGGGGACGCCTGCTGGAATTAGCTTAACTCTAGACGTATACCCACGAATTCTTACCAATTGAGACCTATTCTGAAGATTTGACGCACACCAACGAAAGGTGAACCGTGAATACCCATCTGTGATATCTTCTTTATCAGCAAGGCGTGATCAATTAGATCGAACGCCTTGCTGAAGTCCGTATAACGGGCATGTACTTCTTCTCTATTGTCAATAGCTTTAGACACATCGTTAACAAGGCCAACTAGATTAGTAGCGGTGGATTTTTTTTGGTAAAAAACCATGTTGCTCTGGATGAAGCTTCTCTTTAACATGCCAGTAGAACTTGCGGTGCACAATCGATTCAAACCCTTTTCCCAAGGCTGGGAGTATGGACGCAGAGCGATAGTTGGATACAGATGACACATCACCACTCTTATGAATCGGCGTTATGCGCGCTTTTTGCCACTCAGTTGGAAAACACCCGATCGATAGAGATTTATTAAACAATATACATAAAGGCCCAGAAAGACTTTCGGCGCACCTTCTTAGCAGGATATTAGGAATACCATCGACACCAGCACCTTTGTTGGGATCTAATTTTTGCAAACTTGTAAGAATTTATTTCTACTCTAAACACAAATGGGCAAGACATGAAGAGTGAACTTGAGGGCAGTTAGTACTACAGTTTGTGTTTTTGATCTTTGGCTTTCGGGTCATCGAGGTTTAATTTTTTACAAAATTACACTGGCTATATAATTTATTATTGAAAGTAACCTCTTCTAAAGAAACTTTCTTTTGGTTCCTTTTTACCATTTTGGTCCGGACCCTATAAACGGCAAAAAATCACGTTTGTTGTAAGGGGGGCTCCCTTACAGCAAACGTGATTTTTTGCCGTTGAGACGACTCCCTTAAATATTAATTTTATTCTATTTTACTATTTGTTGTTACAGCGGCAACAGAAATACATCATCTATGAAAATTTCAACTATCTATCATATATAATAACTATAGCTATTATGGTTAATGAGATACAGCCTGGAGACAGACAGATGGACAGCGGAGACTTAGTAATAGAACATGTACATTGGTTACCTAGCTGCACGGAATGCGGCTGGCCCGCAGCCTGCGTGGTGCGCAGCGCCTCCACAGCCCGCGCGCGGCGCTCCTCGCCGAACTGCAGCAGCAGGCCGCGCTGGTACTCCGTGACCTTCATGTCGAGCGGCGGCCGCCACGGCTGCTCCGCGCGCTCCTCGGCGCGGCCCATGCGCTTGTCCACCGCGCGGACTAGCGCGTCGTCCTGGACACGGGAATAGATCTATTTAGTTAAGTCAACTATGGAAACAATCAGTATGGCACTTGGCTCGAAGCACCCTGATCTGCAGATCGTACAGACATTTGTCCCGAGGCGGGAATCGAACCCGCAACCCCTTGCGTCGCAGGCGGACCTTCGCCCGCTACGCCACAGAGCTCATCGAAATTTCATATGTAACGACCTAATATTATATCGTATCATGTGTGTATGTTTGTGTGTGTGTGTGTGTCAAGTTAACGTTATTTCATTTCAAGCCTATCCATGGGAACCAAGACGGCAAGACGGTAACTTGTGACTGTACCAGCTTGTGACATGTTACGAGTACCCCACAATGTGTAGCTTAGGGACCGTCTCCACGAGCGAGGGAATCGCGGCGATTCTATAGCGTGGACTCGTCGCGATTCTCTCGCTCGTGGAGACCAACAAAGTCCTATCAATAGCTTAGTTACCTCCACAAAGCCCTATGAATAGCTTTGTTACCTCCACAAAGTTCTATGAATGGCTTTGTTACCTCCACAAAGTCCTATGAATAACTTTGTTACCTCCACAAAGTTCTATGAATGGCTTTGTTACCTCCACAAAGTCCTGCGTGGAGCGCAGACAGGCCCGCAGCGCCTTGTAGATGGCCTCGGCCGCCTACTTGCTGAGTCCTCTATCAGTAGCTTTGTTACCTCCACAAAGTCCTGCGTGGAGCGCAGACAGGCCCGCAGCGCCTTGTAGATGGCCTCGGCCGCCGCCTGCCGCGCCGCCTTCTTGCTGAGCGCGGTGGCGTCGCGTGAGTGCGCGCCCACTGACACGCGGATCGTGAAGCTGCGTAAGTGCGGGGGACCTGTTAATTACATTGTTATTCATCATGTTAACTTTTAAAGGAAACCGGCTCCAAACGTTAGATGCCAGACGCCAACAACGCAGAGAGACCAAAGCCCTCCTACACATACAAATACAACTCCGCGGGCCAACTATAATGCCATACATAAGTGCGGGGGACCTGTTAATTACATTGTTATTCATCATGTTAACTTTTAAAGGAAACCGGCTCCAAACGTTAGATGCCAGACGCCAACAACGCAGAGAGACCAAAGCCCTCCTACACATACAAATACAACTAACTCCACGGGCCAACTATACTGCCATACACGTATCCGCGTATCTAAGACCAAGTTTGGTCTGGTGAGCCACATCAGGGCTCATGTTAAAATCGATAACATATCCACCTCTTTTCTTATAAAACTAGTCGGAAGAGAGTGCCAGTGAATTTCTTGAAAACTCAGGAGGCGTTACTAAGTCCCCGAGAGTCCACTTGGGCAGGCGGTACACGATACAAAACTCATTCGAGGTTTGTCCGTCCGAGGGCTCTGAAGTCATAGGGCTCCGTAGTAGCATAGCAAGGCTCACCTGAGTCTCCGATGAGGGTCCACTCGGGCATCGGCAGGCGATACTCGGTACAGTACTCCGTGAGGAGAGCTACGTAGCTCCGGACGTCGGGCACGTGGGCGGGCGCGTCCTCGCCGGCTTCAGGCTCCGGTTCGATCTGCTAGTGAGGCAGAAAGATCGATTATAAGGGTATGAACCGTAAAATTTTTGATAAGGTTATTAATTTCTTTGAAAATGTTTAACCTAACTTTTCTTCAACGGTAATTTTTATTGTTTTCTTTGGGGGGTTAGGAGGGGGGGATTTAATTAGTTAAGGGGTTCGCTATCATCTGGAAACTTTAACAGGGGTACGTGGAGCCGAAAGTCTGAGAAACCCTGATTTAGATAATTAAACTTACAATTACAAGACAAATTAAACTTAAAATTAGACAAATGAAGCTTACCGCGGCAGCAGCGCACTGCATGGCCCACGGCGCCGGCACGCTGTGTCCCCTCCGCGCCAGCTTCACCAGCAGAGCTTTGGCTGACTCCTGCTTGGCCTCCTTCTTGGAGCGGGCCACCACCGTCGCCGCCTCGCCGAGCGCACTGCATCGGTACTCGAACTTGGCAGAGTGTTGTGGCCCTGACTGCAACCATCAGTTGAATTAACATAAGTACACCTATTACCGTGAAGCGTCCCCTCATGCAGGGCTAGCATGGGCTGGGGATAAAACTTTTGTCCACCGGTTATTTCCACTGACAAGGGATACAATTATTTTATCCACCTGCCAAAGCACGGCAACAGGGGGAAAGAGAATATATCACTTTTTGACATCAGCAGGGCTAGCATGGCAGGAGATATTTTATCCACGGGGAGAGGACAAAATACTATTCCCCTCTGTCAATTTCGTCCACCCTCCGAGCAAGGCGACATGGGTGGATAAACTATTCACGGTGGACAAACCAGGGGAAACGCTTGTCCCCGAAATTATAGGCGGAGGGTGAGTATCCACGTCTAATGTCAAAAAGTGGTATATCTCTAGCCCTACAGGGCTAGCATGGGCTGGGGATAAAACTTTTGTCCACCGGTTATTTCCACTGACAAGGGATAAAATTATTTTATCCACCTGCCAAAGCACGGCAACAGGGGGAAAGATAATATATCACTTTTTGACATTAGACGTGGATACTCACCCCCCGCCTATAGCATGTCTGTCCACCGTGAATAGTTTATCCACCCATGTCGCCATGCTCGGAGGGTGGACAAAGTTGACAGAGGGGAATAGTATTTTGCCCTCTCCCCGTGGATAAAATATCTCCGGCCATGTTAGCCCTGTTGCGCCTGCTAAAGGATACCTCCGGAAGATGGGCGCAGCGTTTTTCCGTGTAGCAATATCCCGTGTTGCGCTTCCAACTCGTATTCCAATCGCGTGGTGAGTATGACAACAACCCCTCTTGATCAATACTTGGTGATCCACTGTACTGCCAAAAAGGACGCTAGATCAAAAACAGGACTACACGAGCTCATAGAGTCATGCCCGTCTTATTCCACAAGATCTGCATATTCGGAAATGCTCATGGAATGCTGCCAGCGGCCTAGTCCTTCTCCGGTACTTTAAAGAGTTGGGCTGGCCAGGGTCGGGCTAGAACCACGGGGTACAATGCACTACACACCCCAGTGCAGGACGTTAGTGCAGATCTGGTGACCTCCACCAGAATTAGAGGTTGCGTTTTGATTCTTGCCGGGTGACAAATGTTTTTTGCACATCAGATATTTGTCATTGGTCTGGGTATTGAAAGATGTGTTTTGGTATTCCATCATTTGCCGTGGAGTGCCGGCGGAGTTGCCCCTCTTCTCTTGCCGGGGATGCAGGATGGGCAGCAGTGTCTTTCCGTGTATCTACATCCCGCGGAGATTACGTATCTCGCGACAGGTTTTGCAACAGGCAATCGTTGCTGTCAAACGTCAATTTTGTTTTGACAGCATTCATTGCTGCCGTGGGGTGCCGGCAGTAGAATGATACCCCTCCTCTCATGCCCATGGATGCAGTAAGAGCCTGCTAAGGGATACCTCCGGAAGATGGGCAGCAGCGTCTATCCGTGTATCAACATCCCATACTGCGCTCACCAACCCGCCTGCCAAGCGTGGTGAGTATGGCAACTACCCCTCATGGAGATCCATGAGGGAGGCCTGTGTTCATCAGTGGACGTTTTATGGCTGAAATGATTGCTGTCAAATGCCTGTTGCAAAACCTGTCGCGAGATACGTAATCACCCTGCCGTACTGCAACCCCCTCATAATTAGTGTGTGGAGATCCATGATGGAGGCTGTGTCCAGCAGTGGGCGTGGACCAGCGTGGCTTAGAAGATGATGATGATGATTCCATCATTACTATGGGACTTATAAATTATAAGTACCCATGATTGGAATTGATTATTTTAATGCAAATGTAATTGAGTTTGCCTGTGTGCAATTACAATTAGTTTCCAACCAAACTCAGGTAGGTAAAGGTAAATCATCATCATCATCTCAGCCGTAGGATTAGTGTCCACATCCACTGCTGCAGGGCTAGCATGGGCTGGGGATAAAACTTTTGTCCACCGGTTATTTCCACTGACAAGGGATAAAATTATTTTATCCACCTGCCCCAGGTGCCGGGCAGGTGGACCTAGCACGGCAACAGGAGGAAAGAGAATTATATCACTTTTTGACATTAGACGTGAATACTCACCCTCCGCCTATAATTTCGAGGACAAGCGTTTCCCCTGGTTTGTCCACCGTGAATAGTTTATCCACCCATGTCGCCATGCTCGGAGGGTGGACAAAATTGACAGAGGGGAATAGTATTTTGTCCTCTCCCCGTGGATAAAATATCTCCGGCCATGTTAGCCCTGCAGGACATACACCTCCCTCATGGGTCTAAGAGATCATGAGGGGCTTTGTTGCCATACTCGCCACACTTGCTGATACTACAGGTTGTTGATACACAGATAGACGGTGTCCCTTGGCAGATTCTTACTGTATCCTCGGGCATGAGAGTCATTTAACTGCCAGCACACCACGGCAATGATATCACTGTGCAAGTGTTCAATAGAAATGTATTTATCTTAACAGTTAATATTATGTTCAAGGCTCCCCTTCAACAGTTTGAACCCATATCCTGTAGGAATGAGACTATCAGTGATGCTAGCTGTACATGCATTTGACGAGCTCTGTGGCGCAGCGGGCGTAGGTCCGCCTGCGACGCAAGGGGTTGCGGGTTCGATTCCCGCCTCGGGGCAAATGTCTGTACGATCTGCTGGTATTTGTTCAGGGTGTTCTGGGTGTTTTTCTATATATAATAAAAATATCTATCTATGTAGTATAATGTATTAAGTATATCAGTCATCTTGTACCCACAACACAAGCTCTGCTTAGCTTGGGGCTAGATGATGCTGTGTGATTTGTCCAGCATTATTATTTTTATTAATGCATACCACATTCGTTTCAGCCGTAAAACGTCCACTACTTAACACAGGCCTCGCTCATGGATCTCCATGAGGGGTAGTTGCCATACTCACCACGCTTGGCAGGCGGGTTGGCGAGCGCAGTACGGGATGTTGGTACACGGAAAGACGCTGCTGCCCATCTTCCGGAAGTATCCCTTAGCAGGCTCTTACTGCATCCATGGGAATGAGAGGAGGGGTAACATTCTACTGCCGGCACCCCACGGCGATTATTATTTTTATTAATGCATACCACATTAATCACATCTAATTCTAATTCTGGTGCGGGATACCAGATCTGCACTGACTTCCTGCATCGAGGTGTATGGTGCATTGTGCCCCTTGATTCTATGCTGCCATTTCCTTGAAATACAGGAGGACTCAGGGCTGTTGGCAGCATTCTATGAGCATCCCCGAATGATCTATGCCCATCTTTAAAGCTACTATACATATATCGCACCTCCAGTCGTAGACTGGCTCAATTCAAAATTTGGGTGAATTAAGTTAAGTATACAGAACGACTCAAAAAAGTGCGCTCTATCGCCTAGTAAATCAGAAACCGTAATAAATAAACTGTAATAGCTCTCTGTTTCATTTATAGTCAAGTTATAGTGTGATTTATCAAAAACTGTCAAGGACCGAAACACATTTTCTTCTACAACTGGAGGTGCAATATTCTGTATATTTGAACAAATAAATCATTCATATAACTATTACTTTATCTCTTATCCATTCCAATTATGGACCATTAAAACAGCTCGCTGACTGATTGGCTGGTTCCTTCATCCATGATCACCTATGTGGCACAGCAGACAAAGGTCCACTGAGATGCAAGAGGTTGCAGGTTCGATTCAGCCTTAGGTAAAATGTCCATACAATCTGAAAATATTTATAAATGGTGTTCTGGATGTTTTTCTATATTTCATTATCTATGTAGTATAAAATAAATAAACTGTGTGAAGTATATCAGTCATTTAGTACCCACATTGGTAAGTTCTTACTTGAGCAACACATTCATACTCTGGAGTCATTCCGAGCTTGACCATCATCTCTTGGAGCACGGCCGCTGCTGTCTTTCCCGCCATCATTACCTACAAAACATATGTACTATGATATGAATATTGGTATGTCTGCATATTGGTAAATAACATGATGAATTTTTGGTACCAATCTTTAGCCTTACATACTAGCCTATGTCTAGGTAGAGCTACTTTTTTGTTTACGTTTTTTTTAAGCTACACTGTAGGTTTACACATTTAATTAAATTCTAAATTATTTAAATTCAAACTAAAATCCTAAAAGGATATCATAAAAGGATGATAGCTCAAAAAAGATTTGTGCAAGGTGTTTCAATTAATAACCTTAAATAAGTATTCATTTTGTAAAAACAGGAATTACTCATGTAGTATTTATTATATGTAAATACTATGTGAGTAATTTCCGTTTTTACAAAATGAATAGTATATTTCACGTTAATTTTGAAAAGTTAAATAAGTAGTTGTATTTGCCCAACACCTATAACACCTCTCGGGCCAGGATAAGGAGGCCCCTAGGCACGTGGTATTTTAGGGTCCCCCGTGCCTTACAATATTTCTAAATGCGCCAATTTTTCGGGCAAGGTAGACTAGAGGGTAGGGTTCCACCATGAAGGCCCCTAAGCTTGGCAGGGCCCCTAGGCCCGGGCCTCGTGCGCCTGGGGGCTAGGCCTGCCGCCTCTTAGCTTAGTAGCATAATGCTACAATCACATCTCAGGCACCGCAGTGTCCTGTACAGCATGAATAACAGTGGTTGACGTTGTATCGACAAATAGATGTTAGTATTTATTCGCGGTTTTCGTAAAGCTCACTTTTGGTTAAGTCCAGTCCAGGGAATGGAATATGTCGCCGGTTCCAATGTGAAATGACTTAACAATTTAGGTCGACAAATATAAAACACTGTTGACCACTGAATAATGCGAAAAACCACAATAAATTATTGTTTTAAACGAATATGTATGTAGAAAACATTATCAAACAGTCATAAAAATGCAAACAAACACTGGTCTGTGAGTTCCGTAACTTCGCCTCGATGTTTTTGGCCGAGATAATTTCATGATCAGAATTTGCATTATCATCATCATCATCATCTAAAAGCAGAGTGATTTATAAACAATCACATCGATGTACATTCATTAGGAGATTATGCGGTTGTAATTTATTATATAAAAACTAAAACAAGAAAAAATTAAATCTGGTCATCCAAAATTAGGGTTTTCATAATCTTTTATTTATTTAATTCACATAGATAAATAATAAATAACAAATTCAAATTCAAATCATTTATTGCGTTCATGTGTACATTAAGGTCTTATAATTTAGCTTTTAGTCCAAACATGAGCCCAGTAAGGGCACTACAATTTAGGTGTTTGTAGGTAACATACAAATTTTCGTACTTAACTAATTTAAAACAACTTTACATAAAGTTAGGTATTGTAAAAATGTACTTATTCTAAATTATATCAAATTATAACATCAAGATAAATTAACATACTTAATAGCTTTGTTAATTATTAGTACAATAATTACATAGGTCCTAATCTTTTTTTTTTTTTTTTGTTACATTTTTATAAAAGGTACCTCCTTTTTATGTAACTCAATGGGTTCATATCAAAAAACTCTTGCAAGGTATAGAAACTATGTGTTATTAAATATTTCCTAAGTTTATTTTTAAATGTGTGAACTTGGATTTCATTTCGAATATTTTCAGGAATATTATTATAAATTTTTGTTGCCATGGCATGTGTACCGGAGTGAAAGATTTGGAGCTTTGAGAAGGAAGTGACTAGTTTTTTGTGTGGTCTAAGATTCTGTGGACGTGAATATTCATGAAAGAGGTGAATGTGTTTTTTAACAAATACGCTAATTTCTATAATATAAATACATGTTAGAGTAAGAATATTTTCCTTTTGAAAGTAAGGTTTGCAGCTTTCTGTTGTGTCTAAATTGTAAATAATTCTTATACATCGTTTTTGAAGCGTGAAGAGTTTTGAGGCGTCAGTACTATTTCCCCAGATAGTTATGCCATACTGCAGCCTTAATCCAGTGAGTTGTAAATAGTTAGAGTAGCTATACCAAACAAAAAACGTGTCGCAACTTGATGACAGCGGGGGTGCCTGCGCGGGGCGCGCTCGCCCCCGCACACAAGTATTCGCTGCAGCGCTACACGATTAGAATGTCGTCTATCCATACCATCAATACATGCAGCGCTAGATCGCTAATAGAGAATAGTTTTCTCGCGACCAAAACGTCGTAAGCGCCCCGTGAATTTCGTGGCGCTTACACGTTTCGTTCAACATAGTGTAACAACATGTCGCTCTAATAGATTTTTTTCACCGCAGAAGGGACACTTCAGACAGCTATTAATGCAGTAATGTTAATGCAGTAGGTACCTATGAATATTATATTTCAAAACGTAAAAATATTTAAGTACATTAAATTAAAACGAATCGTTAAGCGTTTAGTCATTTTTTTTTAAATAAATTGGTATTTTATCCAACAAGTACGTACATAGGTGGGTAGGTACTTAGACTAACTAGACCCCACACTTTATTTCACTCTGCCCCTCCTCTCATGCCCGTGGATGCAGTAAGAGCCTGCTAAGGGATACCTCCGAAAGATGGGCAGCAGCGTCTTTTCATATACCAACATCCCGTACTGCGCTCGCCAACCCGCCTGCCAAGCGTGGTGAGTATGGCAACTACCCCTCATGGAGACCCCATGAGGGAGGCCTTTGTTCATTAGTGGACGTTTTTTGGCTGAAATGATGATGATTATCTAGCCCAAAACTAAGCAGAGCTCTTGTTATGGCTACTAGATAACTGATATAATAAATACAATACATAAATACCTATTTATTTATTATTATACGTAGAAAATGACCTGAACACCCAGAACAAATATCTGCAGCGATCACTAAACATTTGTCCCAAGGCGGGAATCGAACCCACCTCCTGCATCGCAGGCGAACCTTCGCCCACCACGCCACAGAGGTCGTCAATCTATTACATTAAGAATTTGTTCAGACAACAATATAGGTATAATACAGCTTCAGTTTATAAGTAATGACGATTGCAAAAGATACCTACAGTAGGTACCTAGAGTACCTACTGTTACTGATCAGACAGACGGCATAGGGCGAGTAATATGAGTTAAAAATAATCAGTTAAACCTTTGTCGCCAACCCTTAGTAGGTACCTACACATCCCATCTGTACGAATCACTTTTCATAATCTATGATTTTCAAACAAAATGTCAGTACAATAGAAAATAATGTACAAAAATTAATTTTAGTTGGTTTTAGTTGATATTCTGTTTACTTTCCGATGATAAGTCACGCCACTATCTTTTTTCTTCGCAGTTGATTGATTAATTACACGTTTTTAACACGCAAGACGGCATTTTTAATTTGGGTTTATTCGCATGCGGCCGCGATGGGCGTCGACGGACGACTAAATGAGTTGTTGCCGGCCGGCAACAACTCATGGCGCAAACTTGTTGTTCGCGGGTGTCAATTCTATACGCTAGTAATAATACTTCAATGCTTCAATGCCTTAATCAAATGTAAAACTTTTAATAAAAACTGAGATCGGTTCTTAGGTGAGTTTTCTAAGTAGATTTCAAATTTTATGATGGAAACTTGTAAAAGTGGAGGGAAAGGGGGGTTTTGCGGTGGGAAATAATTTCCCATTGTTCATAACGGCATTGCAAAATATCACCAAGCGGGAAATTATTTCCCATTATTCGGTATAGGTTACGAGTTTTTCAAGAATTTTAGTAGGTACTGTTTTTAAACTAGTTCTGATGAATCTGTTGTCTGTATAACGGGTTCATCTTTTACATTCATATCATTAAAATCATCTCCCACGCAAAAAATTTCTTCAAGTCGCTGCTCAATCACGCAATCGTCTGGTTGATTCAAGTAGCTATCGGGAATAGAATTAACACTTTTGGCATAGCAGGTGTCGTCTTCAGAATCAGATCCGGACAAATCGGAGATATCAGCCAAGTTATCGACAAGTTCTTCGAGATCCTTCTTGGTAAGAATTTTAGGCTTCTTTTTGGCATTCATTTTTCAAAGTTGCTGGGGGTATAAAATAATATAAATCAGAAAAGGAACTAAAATTGTATACAGACTAGTATAGTTCGCGCAAAACTTCTTGAGCTCTGTGAACGTTGCGGCAAATGCAAAATTGCGCATGTTGACATGTTCATTCAATATTGCCAACTAGGTTATAAATAATCTTGCCACATACTACAAATTTTGTATAAAAAAATTGGCTTCTTGCGATAAGTAAAGGTGAACTTGTTCTAGCATTTAAGTTTTTATTTATCCTTAATTTAATATAATAATTGTTTTTTAAATATGTTTGTTTTAATAATTGAAAAATAAATAAATGCATAGTAAAATGTGTGCTAGATAAAACGAAAATACACCAAAACTCGCGCTGGCAACCCTAGTTGAGCCCCTCTCGCACCCCTTTTATCATTCCTTCCCCTCAACGCCCTAAAAACTGTGTACTGCGCAGTCACTGAAGCTAACTTCACAGAGCTCAAGAAGTTTTGCGCAAACTCTACCTACATATTTTGTTCAATAAACTGACACACATTTTGTATAAATTACAAATTTTTTTTGGAGATAGGGACAATTAAGGGGAAATTATTTCCCACTAATTCAAGATTCTCCATCTAAACGTTCAGAAAATAAGTCTATAGTCTGTTTTTTCAAACGCTGCCAATAATGTAAGCAATGTCACTTGATGTCACTGTCAAACTGACAAGACAGTGGAACATAACCTTGTTTTTTTATGGATCACTACAAGTATAGTTGCCGTGGGGTGCCGGCAGTAGAATGTTACCCCTCCTCTTCTACCCGTGGATGCAGTAAGAGTCTGCTAAGGGACACCTTCGGCAGATGGGCAGCAGCGTCTTTCCGTATATCAACATCCCGAACTGCGCTCACCAACCCACCTGCCAAGCGTGGTGAGTATGGCAACTACCCCTCATGTTCAGTAGTGGACGTTTTACGGCTGGAATGATGAAATTGTAGCGCCTCATTTCATCTCATCCGGCATTCTTCCCTCGGCATGTTCGATAGTATAATATCGAACACCATTTTCGCACCATCAGCAGTTTGGCCTAAGTATGTCGTTCGCGCTGCAAGCGCGGCCGACGTGAGTCAGTGCATCAGCATCGCCCATACAAACCGCACTCATTAATTAGTTAGCATTAACTTTAAGTTTACAATAAATACGCGACTGTAAAGTGAACTTAATAGTTTCAATCCAGCATCCCGGGAAATAGCAAGCGCGATGTCATATAGTTCCTTTAAAATAATAGTATTAAATTATTCGTAAGTTTAACATAATATGACTTTTAACAATCCATAGACTTATCAAAAATATATTTTCTACTTATATTTAAATACACTGTCACTAATTATTACTAAGTGGGCACTATTAATGTTATTGAAGGGACACACACATCGATCTAAGTTATACTAAATCGAAGTATATATATTTTTGTGATTTATTTAATGGACGCCCTTAAATTAATAGGTAATTATACCTTTATAATTAAACTTACTAATTAACTCAATACTATAAGCTTACCAATATAGCTTACCTATAAATACTTACTTTAATAATAAGCCTTATAAAATCGCTGTCCATGTTAAGTACCTATATGTTTTTGACAGAAGCAAGGTAATTGCCCTCTATTCAGTTAGTCACGCGTCACCCAGCATCGAGCGCGGGTGAACTGCTCTATCGCAAGGTTAGGTACATTGAAATAGCTTTTGGATAAAATGCCTTCATGCGTTTTTAGGAAATGTAAAAATTACACAGCAACAGTGAAGGAAAAAAATATATCGTTTCACGGGTAAGCGCCTCAATATGATTTTTTTGTGTTGTGTGTATGTGTCTTGCTATGTTTTAGCCGGTTGTAGTTGTTAACATGTCTAACGCACACTACAAAAAGTACAAGAGGTAGTCATAATCGGAACAACAGCTTTGTGTGTGGGTTGTGTGAGTGAAAGAGATGGGAAATGGGCTCGTTCTGGGAGAGCGAGCGAGCAATCTAAATCGTGTAGTCTCGCTGCAGGAGGAAGATGGGGAACTAAGGCATCATACATAAAAAACTTACAAAAATGCGTTATCGCCTAAATCCGTTGTCTTGTAGGTACAGTTGTAGGTACTTGTCTTGTATATTGGTCTACTATAATAGTGTTTATTTTATTTTTAGATTACCCAAAAAAGATGGAATATTGAAAGAAAGATGGATAAAGATAATAAGGGCCCAAAGGCGGGAGACCGATTGGATGCCTACAGCATATACAACAATCTGCTCAGAACATTTTCCTGCACATGATATATATGTGACGAAAGAGAACTTTCGGAGACTCAGAAAATCAGCGGTTCCTATAGTTAAGGTGAAATTAAATAAAAACATCATTTAATATGTACTACAAAATATAGATAATAGTATATATGTATATAAAAGCTTTTTCATGACTTTTCATGGTTAAAACTGCAGAAATTGTTCCTTAAGGGTGATTTTCATAAGGTACCACCTGAGTAATTTTATTTGGTAAATGATTCATAATGTTAGTTCTTTAGGAATAGGAATATACCTAAGTAGCCTAGGTTCCTTAGGTTGGTAGTCACCAACTCATTTAAACGACATCTTGATATTATATTAGGTAGGTGTATGAATGTATAATTTCATTGATTATTATTTGATTATTTAAGTACCTAGGTAAGTATTTATACATATCCGTTTATTTTAGGAAGATGCTGAAAAAAAAATGTTGAAGTCATCACAAGCAAATCCGGAAAGTTTGCAAGTGTCAAGAAATACAGAAAGTCCTCTAAGTAAGGTAAACTAATAAAATACGTGTAAATAGTCAAATTTTTTGTAACTATTTCCTCTTAGTATCAGGATTGTTTACGTTTTTATCCACACACATTATTTTAAACACATTAACTCCTTTTTTACTTGTTTATTTTTAGCATGAAATTGGAGAAATATTGGACAATGCATCAGCAACAAGTTTAGATGTAGACAAAGGGTCGTATGAAGATTCAGCTGATACCCCGGAACTAGTATATCTGAAAAATGAAATAAAAAAATTGACTGAAGGCAAACGCAAACTACGATCAGAAAATTACGGTTTAACTCGTAAAAACAAAAGGCTGCAAGAAAAGTGCAATAGCTTAAAGCAAGTTGTATCCAAGCTCAAGAAAATGATTTCGAAGAACGAATAGGAAGCAATTTTATGCTGAAAATTTGTTTGTAATCCACATCTGACGCTCATCGCAAGTTATGTATGTCGGAATAATAAATAACACACAGTATAAAACATTTTTGTAAGTATATGAATAAAAAAACTTTCAAGAATAGTATTTATTAATTTATAACTGTATGGCGACGACAGTATGGCACCCATAACCAGAAGAGATACAGGTACAGTTTCTGTTGAAACATCAGCTCCTTTTTGGAGAAATACCTTTTGACATTAAAAAAATTTTGGTCAAGCGTGAGTACCGCCATAAAATTAACCAAATTGATAAAAAAAAATGTTGGACGCCAATCGACTCAGTGCCTTTTATTTATGGAACATTTTATTGTATATTTTTGTGCAGTATTTGGAGCAGGTTGCATACAAACTATTATACAGCAATGAAATCATTAAATAACAAAAAATGATTGGATCAGCTTTAAATTAGAACAGTATTTTGAGTGTCTATAAAGAAATAAAGTTTTACTTCTAAAACTACCCCGTATATAATGGGTCATTTTAGCTCCTTGTATTAGCAATCTACTATTTTAAAAGCATTAATGTTAGAAATTTACCTATTTAAACAAAATCGAGTGTCCTTTTTAACCATAATTCCTCTTCTTGCGCCGTATGCGTCGTCTGTCGTCGCACGCAACGTGTTCTCTCACTCGCACCAATGAGCACACCGAGTGATCGAGTAGGTGAGCATAACAGTAGCTATCCTTTAACTATCATTATTTTCATCATTTCAGTCGTAAAATGTCCACTGCAGAACACAGGCATATCTAAGCTCATAGATTTCCATGAGAGGTAGTTGCCAAACTCACCACGCATGTCAGGCGGGTTGGCGAGCGCAATACGTGATGTTGAAACACGGAAAAACGCTGCTGCCCATCTTCCGGAGGTATCCCTTAGCAGGCTCTTACTGCATCCACGGGCATGAGAGGAGGGAAACATTCTACGCACCCCACGGCTATCTATTATATCTACTATTTATTAACCGACGTCAAATAAGGAGGAGATTCTATGTTCGATTGTATATTTTTTTTATGTTGTTCACCGATTTCTTCGTCAATAGTGAATCGATTTTCAAAAGTGGTCCCATTGGAACCAAGTCAGGATCTCGAGGTGGAATTCGGGGAAATTTATCATTTGAAGGCGGTTTTATTTTTTTTTAATAAATAATTATTATAATACGGTAGGTGTGTGCCTTGCTAGGTATTAAGATCGATGGAGGATAACAGTTTTAGATATTCTCTTTTATTAGAATAAAAATTTAAAAACATTGTAGTGTTGGTTGTGGAATGGATTACTGTTACTTACGCTTATTTCGGGTAAACTCGCGTCTGTTTAGAAAACGCCATTGTTTATTTAATTATCTATAAGACTTATTCTAAGCATGAGACATCCAATGACATGTAGTAGTCCTGAGCTCGTCGGATATCTCCATCTCAGCCGTAGGACGCCTCCGCCGGAGACATCCACCGTATGGTTCGGTTTTATTTTGATGTAAAACATCTTTTGCAGTGGGTAAAACCGATCGGACGAGAGGTGACGCGTGACGCTTGGAGATGTGCAAGTTAGTAGTAGGGCGACTCCCTTCGTTCATCGTGCCCATCGTGTTGACTGGGGCGACTGGGGTGATTGTGGTGACAGGGGCTACTGTGGCGACTGTAGCGACTGTAGTGACTATGGCCACTGGGTCTACATTGGTGACTGTGGCGGCTATGGCGACTGGTGGTAACAATGTTTTACATTTGTCCCATGATGGTTCATTTTTTTTGTGTGTTGATATTGTATTGCGTGCTCTTTAGTCTTTAGTAAATACAAGTAGGTACGTCTGTCTATTTATTGTACCTACAGCAGAAAAAAACAAACAGATTAATATTTGAATATTATCTGTTGTTTACCTCCGACCTCAGTGGCTTGGTCTAATATCAATAACAGCGATATCTTGAAATGGAAATGAATTGATTGAATTGGGTAAAAAAATATTGCCGTGGGGTGCCGGCAGTACCAGGCTTCCCCCATGAATCTACATGACACTGAAATGATGATGATGATGTAAAAATATGTATGTTGCCAGGCGAGACGATAGTCGATGGACCTCGTAACAAAGTTACCGTAAATGTATGTATGTAGGTAAACAACTTTGTAACCGTCTTGGATCATCGACCGATGGAAGCGAGCGGCCTCGAGGCAGACCACCTGCCACTGGGCGGACGATCTAGTCAAGGTTGCCGGATGTGATGCAGTGCAGTGGATGATACTTGGACAGGACCGTTAACGCTGGCGTGTTGGAGGGGAGGCCTATACCCAGCAGGGGGGATGATATGATAATATTGTAAATAATATTCATCGTATTATTCATTCGTTATTATCATAAGCCGTGGGGTGCCGGCAGACGAATGTTACCCCTCCTCTCATGCTCGTGGATGCAGTAAGAGCCTGCTAAGAGATGCCTCTGGAAGATGGGCAGCAGCGTCTTTCCGTGTATCAACATCTCATAGGTACTGCGCTCGCCAACCCACCTGTCAAGGTGATTATGGCAACTACCCCTCACGGAGATCTATGATAGGCCTGAGTTCAGTAGTGGACGTTTTACGGTTGACATGATGATGATGATTATCATATTCGGTCGTTTTGTTTAAAAGGTTTTACATTAAATAGTTCAACTTATTATTAAATTTATGAAAACAGCTATTTGCTGTAAACTTGTGGTAATTACTTCGAACAATTTTATAAAACCTTAATAAACAATCAGACCGAATATGTTATATTAACAAAAATAATACGACGAATTTCACTTTTTTGACAACATAAAAATAATAAGGAAAACAATGTTTATTATAATACCGAGAAACTATTAGGTCGTTACTATGAAATTGGCGTTTTGTATGAGAGGAACATAAAGTCGATTTTTTTTATGTAAAATATTTAACTAATCAAAGTATGTACCATTGCTATCTATGCACTTTTGCCATCTCATAGGGGTAGTTCATTGATCTCTACTAAAAAAACCATTCGGACGGGAATCAATAAAATCTTTGAAGGCGGTTTGGACTGCCCCATCGGAGTTGATTTTTTTTCCTTCCAAGAAGTTATCGAAATTTCGAAAAAAATGGTAATCTATTGGAGCAAGGTCCGGAGAGTACGGTGTATGTCTTGGACATTCCAATTGAAACTCCTCTAATTTGGTAGCCGTCTGTTGAGCAGTGTGTGGTCTAGCGTTGTCCTGAAGCAGCAGTGGCCTAGAGCGATTGACCAGCCCCGGTTGTTTAGCAGCTAGCTTTTCCATCATGGTTTGCAGTTGCTGACAATAGACATATCGTAATCGTCTGGCCAGATTTAAGAAAGCTGTAGTGGACGACACCGGCACTGTTCTACCAAACGCTCACAAGTAACTTTTAAGTCAGTTTTCGCTTGGGGCATGATTTGGCTGGTTTGCCAGGGTTCAGCCATTGCGATGAGCGCTTCCGATTATCGTATAGGATCCACTTTTCATCACAGGTAATGATTCGATTTAAAATCCCTTCATTATTGTGCCGGTTGAGTAATGTAACGCAGCAGTCGACGGGCGTTTGTCGATTTGGTTCGCTCAATTTGTGAGGTACCCACCTTTCAAGATTTTTCACCTTCCTAATTTGCTTCAAGTGGATTAAAATAGTTTTATCACTAACACCGCAGCCTGCAAACGTGGACGTGGTTTGCGATGGATCCGCTTCCACAATAGCCTTCAATTCTTGATTATCAACTCTGGTATCCGGCCGTCCACGGGCTTGTTCTGCAGGTCGAAATTTCGAGAACAAAAACGTTGGAACCAAAAACACACTAGTGTTTTCTTTTGTGACACCGCCGCCATACACATCATTAATCCTTCGAGCCGTTTCCGCAGCACTGGTGCCACGGTGAAACTCGTAATCGTAAATAACGCGATATTTCAAGTTTTCTACTTTGTAAACTGAGTGGCGCAAAGAAAAAATACAAAAGAGGAAAAACAAATGAATTATGGTTTTCGAAACGCAAATGCATGAGTAAAAGCTGTATAAGTTTGAATTTTAATTCCTTACCACAGAGGCGTTATTTGAGATCAAAATGGCCAGTACGACAAAACGCCAATTTCATATGTAACGACCTAATATTTACTCAGGTGAGCAGGTTATCGCCGCGGCTGGGTATAAAAGACACACGCCAAAAATATTCAGCAAATTCATACAAAGATTTAAACTACGTGCACGTCATTGACAATGAGATCACTAGCGGTAAGTCCACAAATATAATCCTAATACTATATAAAGCTAGACTACCATCATTATCAATACTAATATTATAAAGCTGAAGTGTTTGTTTGTTCGGTTGAACGCGCTAATCTCTAGAACTACTGTTTCGAATTGAAAAATTCATTCGGTGTTGGATAGCCAAATTAACGAGGGGTATCCTGTACCAGAAGAAAAGCAATATAGAAAACTGTAAAAAAACTTAATTAATAGAATCAGGCGTTACTTTGCGGAAATCCATATGACAATAAAATGCAATACCTACGAGCCGTGCGGGCTGGAGGGCGGTGCATATGCATCTCAGCATTAGCGGAATTAAAACTAGATATTTTCATTGCATTTAATTTTTTTATTGTACAAAAACTGTCAAAATCTTTAACCGTTTACGCAGCGCACGCAACGAAAGCTCCCACAAGAAATAATTTTTTCCTGTTCATGCAACATTTTTCAATGACGCTCGCTTCCTTTTGGTCATAGCGTGACGTGATGTCATATAGCTTTATAATATTACTTGCATAAATGTCCATGTCTATGCCTGTTTATGCAACATTTGTAGGGTTCCAGACCAAAATGGTGAAAAGGAACCCTTATAGAATCATTTTTTCTGTCTGTCTGTCACATGTGGATACAATACAATACAAAATACTTTATTGCACACCTTAAGAAATTACAGAAATAAAAACTTACATTAAACTAATGATGCTAACGACTTCAAATTTGAAATGGTTAGTTCTTGAGATATCCACTTGGGACGGACAGACAGACAGAGAGATAGAGTGATTCTAAAGGGTTCCTTTTTACCATTTTGGTCCGGAACCCTAAAAAGCGATTTGAGCCAGAAGTTCCTGAGATGAGCACGTTCAACCAAACAATCGAACAAAACTGTTGAGTTTAAAAAAAACTTTTTGAAATCAAATTTTTATTACCTAGGTAGGTACTTGTTAAAAAAAGAACTAAAAACAAAGATTATTTAAATCTTTGACTAAAAAGTAAAAATTTGCGTATAAATATTGACCAGGATTAACACATAGAGTACATTTTATCCGGGTACAACTCATGCGAAGCGGCGGGCATAAGCTAGTATTTTATTATAAGTATAAAGATTTGCCTCACCGCCCGCAAGTATTTGCCTCCTGCGTCTTAGCCACATACATCTACTGCGGCAAGAAGGTCCTAGGCATGTTATTGGCATGCTACTGGATGATTTACACAGCGTCAGCAACTAGTTTTTATGCTGTATGGGCCGCTGCAGTGCCTGGGACATTGTTGGATGGATTATGCTTGCCCAGCACCTATCCTCTAGCTAAATTCGGCTGTCGGCTATATTCACAGGAAAGAACATATTGTTACGAGCTGGGGGTTCGGGATTAAATAATTTAGTCCAATTCTACCAAAATTAACACTTTAATCACATATCACACCAATAACAATCTTACACCAGATTCTCATTAGAACACTTCTTCACCTAAACAACACTGATCACCACTATAACGCTTGTTCACTATTCACTAAAGAACATTCGAGATGTGGAAGGATCTAGATTTACAAAAATAGATCAAAAGGTAAACAACCTTGTTTACATCCGCTCTATTGTTTTGAAACCGGTTTATCCAGAAACTTAACTTGTTTATGTTCTAAAAATAGTAATGACCTTTGTACTCTTTCGAATCTTTACATATACACCAGTCCTTTCTGGATCTTTCGCTAATTTGCGTTTGCGTTCGGCGCAACAATATCAATACGTCTGAAGCTGACTACTAGCAGCGGGCTTCCTCACAATGTTTCGTCTGTTACCTTTCCTAGGAACAAGTAAATATACATAATCAAACACCAGTAGTAGGTACCTAGATAACTACATACTATAAAAAACATTATAAACTGTAGGTACCTACCTACGAAGAGCCAACCTAGGTTTTCCCACGGCCGGCGACGCGTCGGCGGCCCCAGAATAGGTAGGTATAATCTACGTAAATAAGTGTTTTGCGTTGTATTGTAGATCTAAGACCATTACGCATTATCTTAACTTTGTTGAATAGGTTCTATTACGTATTATTTATGTAATGTGGTACTGGAGGTGTACGTGGAGTGGCACTCCACGGCATTTAATAATAGATTCCAATATTGTTTTTACTTTCCTCTCTTGTCCGTGGATGCAGTATTTTGCCAAGGGACACCTCTGGAAAATGGGCAGTACCACAGATAAAATAATACACTGGAGTACCTAGCGTCTTTCGTGATCAACATCCCGTACTGCGCTTGCCAACCAGTCGCCAGGCGTGGCGAGTATAGCAACAACCCCCTCATGATCTAGGAGATTAATGAAGGAGGCCTATGCCCAGCAGTGGACGTGGACAGGGACAACAGCCCTACGGCTGAGATGAATGATGATTTATTCTTTTATCTAGCTAGTTAGAGAATCCAACAAACATTTGCAACAATAATAATTGTATTCTAACCGATTTAAGCTACGGCGACCTTTTATCTGCTTAGGAGTGTAATTGGATTCTAAGATGACTTATGTAGCCGATTTTGGCCTTGAATCATTCACAAAGTTGTAAGGGATGTTTCTTGTAGGTATACAGGGTGGAATTTTTCTATGGGCCCTGGAGGGGAACTACCTTAAATCCTTTAGTTATGTTTCTTTAAGGAATGTTTCCTTTCAGTAGTAACTCATTTTACTGGAAGAACATTCCTTAAATTCCTTTATTTTTAAAAAGAAACAAAACTGCATTCAAAGATTTTCTAAAATTCCCTTGCCTCAACCGGGAATCGAACCAACTAAAAATTTGAAAAATAAACCCTTGCTATTTTAATATAGGTACCAATCGGTAGGATTATTGTTCAGGATGAAAATCCAGTAAACTTAACTCTACACTCATCTGTTGTACGAGATTCCATGAAATTTAATACTTATTACAAGTTCTTTATTAATACATTGAAATATTAGAACTTTTACAAAATCAATTAAACCTTCTACCAGAGGAGGACGACATAATATCATCTTTCAACAAGACGGTGCACCTGCCCACAATAGCGGTCTATGCAAATAAAAATGAATCGCTTAAACGTATGTACGCGCATAACTTCCGAAGCTAGGTACTGCATCAAATTGGATGATTATTTCTTTTTTGCTTTTGTTATTTTTAGGAAAAGATTTGTATAAAATAAAATATTTTTTTTTATTAAAATCAGATTTTATAAAAGTTCATAATAAAGAAAAGTGAGTGAATGAGACAGAATGACGTTCAGTTGTTCAGCCAACGAATGAGAACTTCGAACAGACCGTACGTCATATCATAATGTTAATCACAACTACTGCTTCTTTCGCTACAGAAAAACGGTTTTTCAAATGGTGTTTGCGTTTAGAGGTTTCTGATGGGTAAGGCAAGGAAGTAAGGGGCGCTTAGTTTAGCTCACGTAGTACGTGACTACGTGAGCTAAACTAAGCGCCCTTTAACGAAATAACTTAGATGTGTATCCGATCCGTTAAGTAACGGTTCGGATACACAACTAAGTTATTTCGACTTAGCTGGGCTATTTTACGTAGCTTAGCTGTGGTATAGTTTACCGTGGACGCACATGTATGAAAAACTGGCTCAACTATGCGAGCTAAGCTAAACTTAGTTTAGTTGGCGGTAGACGATCGGCTTTATCGTCGTAGAGTAGTAGTAGAGTAGAAGTAGGGTAGAAGTTTAGTAGTAGTTAGAAGATGTGGTAGTAGTTGATTCTGGGCGGTACGAAGTTCGCCGGGACAGCTAGTGATATATAAATATTACATAAAAAGGTGATAAACCTTGCTTATAACAACGACAGAAACAAACAAACGACTAGGTACAATAATTGAAATGTGGCTTATCTGGAGTCGGCGCCACCAATGAAGTCTTACAGCAAAAGAGGGAACTGAACCCTACATTCTAAGCTTACACTTGACTGTTTCCTTTTTTGCCGTTGTACAGTCTGTTGTCTGTATTTAGTTCTATGATATTTATGCGTCTATCGGACTTCAGTGGTGGCGCGAACTCAACCCTGAGATCGCACGCTCTGTAACCGGCCTTTGTCAGACGACTTGAGAACCTCCCTTTTTTGAAGTCGGTTAAAACACCCCAGAACTGAGACATCTATTTGAAGAAAAGCAAACATTTGTCCCCCGGTGGGAATCAAAGTAATCAAATCTACATTTGCGTCTCAGCCGGGAATAAGACCAAGTGAGCCATTGAGGTCGTAGAATACTGGACAGGGTCTGAAAAACAAAATTCTATTTAGTTCGTCAGTTATATTACAGTTAAAAATAATCACAGTATTACTGAACACACTCATATTTGTAACTAGGCGCCATAGCTTTTGTTCAGATCATAAATAGCTATCCAACGATATAAGTTCAGAGTTCTAAAATATTTATTGTTTATATATCACACATAGCTAATTGATACCAAAATTGGCATGGTTCTTTAGCCAAGTAGCCTTTTAAAATCATAAGGGATGAAATATTCGTCGAATAAAGTATCACTTATTGTTGTGATTCAGACAACACTAATCTAATCAGAATACGACTGTCTACTGTTGTAGGTAACCTAGATAAATATACTTATACCTAAAATATTATGTGCTTATCTACTCAGTATTTCTGACAGTTGTAGATTATATTGTCTTTATATACATAGTTTAACTCACTTATTATCGAAAAGTGACTACAAAAATATATTACATTTCTTCCCTTTGTTCTTCAGACCGTACTGCTGATACAAAAAGTGATATTTGAGTAAAAAAGTAAAAGCTATGAAGTGTTTAATCACTTTTCAGGTTGTCGTGCTGGCTGTGTGCGCCGTCGCCATGGCTTCACCTTTGGACCACGGTAAGTTTATAATATACATGTTAACAAACAGGGTAAACATTCTAAAATCTATATAGTCCGCCAGTTAGTTATTACAGAAATAATAAATAAGTATTTTTTGCCTTTTCAAATTAATGACAATAGGACTAGATAAGGGGCATTGAAGTTCGAAGGGGTCCGGAGTGGGGGTTTGTGACGTCATAAACTATGCTGAGGGGGCATTCGTGGGCCGGATGCCATTTATTTATTTATTTATTTATTTATTTATTTATTCAATTAGCACGGTTTACACCAATTACACTAATTAATCACATTAATTAAAATACTTAAAAATTTAATATATAATAATTAATTAACACAGCATTACAAAAGTGAAAGGGTAGAATCAGAATTATCCTCATAATAAAATTATATAAAATAAATAGGCATAAAATGTCAAGTTCAATCCATTAATTTATCATTTAAATAACATAAGATTAGAATTATATTGGAATTAAAACAAAAAACAACATATAAAATAAAAACAAATCTATAAATCACGGTCAAACAAATATTAAAGTCAAAATAAAAACAATTTACAATCATATTACATTAAATCAATTTTATACCGCCTCACAGTACCCCAGACAAATCAATTTCGACCATTCCTCCGAAAATACATCACAGTCTGGGTATGCCTCGAGGAGTTGGTTGAGGGCAGTGAGGGTCCTAGGTATGGGAGAAGCAGCACGCGCGACAGATCGACTCTTGGGTGGAAAAAAGAGGTTGTGCTTTCTGCCACGCAGATATTTATTAGGAACAAAGAGCAGAAGTGACTCATTAAGCAGATCTGGTGCGTCAATTTTACCACGGAAAATTTTCAATATGGTGGTTATCTGATCCAGTGCTCTTCTAGTTTTTAGAGAGTTATATCCAAGGCATCCCTGTAAGTACTTAGTCGGATACAAGAAGGGATAATATCCTAGCTTGCGTTTGTGCAGATATCTTAGAAAGGCTTTTTGAACCTTTTCTAAGAGCAGTGTGTAGGTGACTTCGTGAGGATTCCAAACGCTTGAACTAGACTCTAACTTACTCCTGACTAGAGCACTGAAGAGAAGTCTCATAACGCGCTCGCTCTCAAAATCACGGGCATTTCTCAAGACGAAACCAAGTCTCTGGAAGGATTCCTTGGCGACTACATTTATGTGATCATGGAACGTAAGCCTTTGATCGAACGTGACACCCAAATCCTTCATAGCAGTTAATCGATTTATCTCATTACCGTGAATATTGTAACTGAAGTACATATATTGGATGTCTCATTCGACCAAAGGTTATTACGGAGCATTTAGCGGGATTAAACTCCATTTTGTTATTTATGCCCCATTGATACACGGCATCGATGTCTAGCTGTAGTGCCAGACAATCCTCCAGTGAATCAACGCTAACATATAGTTTTAAATCATCTGCGTAAAGGAGGCAGTTAGCAAACGATAGATGAGAAGGTAGGTCATTCACCATAATTAGAAAAAGCAAAGGTCCTAAAACTGAACCTTGGCTGACTCCGGAGCGCGTGTGATAAGGTCTAGATTCGTAGATTCCGAGCCTGACAAACTGTTGGCGATCGCGCAGATAGTCAGCGAGGATGCGAAGCAGATGTGGCGCAAAGCCTATGTCTCTTAGTTTTTCCAACAGTATGTCATTGTCGACCCTATCAAACGCTTTCCGGAAGTCGAAATAGAGCACATCAACTTGCCGCCCGCGGTCAAGGTGAGCAGAAATAAACTCAGTCAGAGTAAGTAAGTTGCTATTAACTGACCTCTTGAACCTGAATCCCTGCTGAGCATTACACAAATATTTTTCAACTTGGCTATAAATGAGTTTATGGACAACATTTTCAAAAATCTTAGCAGGTGAAGATAAAATTGCTATTGGTCTATATTCCTCCACAGACAATTTGTTAGAAGTCTTGGGTATAGGAGTCACTCTTGAGATTTTCCACTGAGGTGGATATATACCTGTACTCAGGGCGAAATTAAAAATGTGGTAAAGTGGTAATACAAAAGAGCGGTAATACAAGAGAGCCATGCCATAGTATCATGGCTTCCTGATGGTGATGACGGTAGGAGGCTTCAGTCGGGGTCGGCGATGAAAGTGTTCGTTCGTTTCAGCCGTAAAACGTCCACTACTGAACACAGGCCTCGCTCATGGATCTCCATGAGGGGTAGTTGCCATACTCACCACGCTTGGCAGGCGGGTTGGCGAGCGCAGTACGGGATGTTGGTACACGGAAAGACGCTGCTGCCCATCTTCCAGAGGTATCCCTTAGCAGGCTCTTACTGCATCCATGGGTATGACAGGAGGGGTAACATTCTACTGCCGGCACCCCACGGCGTGAATGTTGGCTAGATGATTTCACCACGTTCGACCGAGGATGTTGAGAGTCTGCGAAGAATTGGCATGGTCGGAGGACTTTAATGCCTTTGTCAAGCAGTGTGACGAGGTAGGTATTTAATAAAATAAAACAATTATAAAATAGTTTTTAGTCTTCCGTAAGTAAATCTATAATCATAATACTACGTCAGAATTGGCAAACATTTGTACATTTAATTAACTTCGCCGTGAACACAACTAAGCAATTCTGTACTTCGAGTAATGCATAAATTATGCCGCATAACAAGCAATCTGGAACGTTCGAAGAATTTTACTGTTAGACTATAGGTTGCTGCTCTATTGTTCTGTCTGATGGAATGGATGATCATGATATCGCTGACGCTGAATAAATCATCACACATTAGCAGATTTTTATTTGAGTTTTCGCTACGAAATGTGACTTTTTATTATTGGTATTCTCTAGCAATAAAATAGGAATAATAAATATGTATTAGAGGCCGTCTTTTTCGTAAAATAGACATTTTTAAATATTTTGAGACCTACGTAAGAAAAAAAGACTTGTATGTAGCAAGGCATCTCTAACACATTTATTATTTTAAGGATTAGTAAAAAATATCGGGCGTGTTGATGTGTCAGGCTTCTAAACTATCTCAACTCTCTGTCCTAATGTCAGCCGCACGTCCACTGCTCATTGATCTCCAAGTTCTGCGGTTGGAAGCGGCCTGCATCCAACGCCGACCGGCGGTTCTTACCCAGTCGTCTGTCCATCTTGTAGGTGGACGACCTACACTGTGCTTGCCGGTCCGTGGCCTCCATTCGAGAACTTTGCAGCCCCATCGGCCATCCGTTCTGCGCTCTATATGGCATGCCCACTGCCACTTCAACGTGCTAATCCGTCTGGCTATGTCGCTGACCGGAGTTCTTCTACGAATCTCCTCATTTCTGATTCAATCCCGTAGAAAAACCCCGAGCATAGCCCTCTCCCTCCATAGCTCGTTGAGCGACTCTTGAGCTTATTGATAAGGCCAATAGTACCACGTCTCGGTTCCATGTGTCATCACTGGTAATACACACTGATTGTAAACTTTCGTTATAAGGCACTGACTTATGATGGACGTAAAGACGTTGCGAAGTTTCCCAAATGCTGCCCATCCGAGTTGGATTCGACGATTTACTTCTTTCTTGAAGTTGAAGTTGAATTGGACTGTTTGTCCTAGGTATACTCGTATGTACGCGTCGACAACTTCAAGAGCCGAGTTCTCAACCTTAACTGGGGCAGACGACATGGACATTTGACTTAACTCTCGTCTTGTCTATGTTCATTTTAAGGCCTACCCGTTGGGAGACACGATTGAGGCCTTTGAGCATCCTGCTGAGCTCTTCCATAGACTTTGCCATGACCACAATATCGTCGGCAAACCGAAGGTGAGTGATGTATTCGCCGTTAATATTGATGCCCAGTCCTTTCCATTCCAGGAGCTTGAAGGCGATCGAAAGCGGTCGTAAACAGTTTCGGAGAGATTACGTCTCCCTGTCTTACGCCTCTTTTAAGGGAATCGCCTTCGAGCTCTTTTTGTACTCGAACTGACATAGTGGCGTTTGTATACAAATATTTTAATACTTCGATTGTACCGATAGTCAATTCGGCGTCGTTGGAGAGTCGAGCAGCGCCCATGTTTCGATTGAATCGAAACCTTTCTCTCAGTCTACAAACGCGAGACTATGGTACTGTACTGACTATGGCCTTTACGGAACCCGGCTTATTCGGGAGGCTGGAATTTCTCAAACCTGCGTTCGAGACAGTTCGCGATGAACCTTATAAACATGGCTCAAAAGCGAGATAGGTCTGTAATTCTTTAGCAAGGTGTTGTCATCTTTCTTGAAGAAGAGAACCACCACGCCCTCGTTCCTGCTGATGCTTTTAGCGTCGTACCTTCAAGCAAGGCGAAATTAAAGAGCTTCTGAAGGACTTTAGGTAGGTACCGGTGATCCACCCACTTTCAGAAGCTCTAAAGTGATTCCGTCCTCACTGTTGAAATGTGCGCGAGTGGGTCGCAGCGTAGACTTCATCGAACGGGACCTTTTAGGTTTAACGTTCGTATTCAATGTGCCTCTAGCAATTCGGTGATTACTGCCGGTTTTCACCCTGTGAATCACAGAGACATAATTGAATATTCGTTTCTTGTTGGTCAAGATGAAATCACTATCATTTCTCGTGAAACCGTTAGGACTCATCCAGGTCCATTTCCTATGAGGGGTCTTTTGGAAAAAATAATTCATCATAAAGAGTCCTTCTTTTCTTTCTCCAGAAAATCGGCCAGCCTCTGTGCCCTGGGGTTCCGTTGCCCATATCTGAATTGCCCCACTCTCAACTCATAATCGCGTCTCATGCCTGGCTTTGCACTGAAGTCCCCCATAATAACAGTGAAGTGAGTGTTGTTCGTATGTATGGCTCTGCTGATGTCCTCATACATAGACTCTACCTCTTCTTCTGGGTGTGACGAGGTCGGCGTATATGCGCAAGTCGTTCAGGTATATCAGCGTGTCAGGTACTCCCCAGTAGCTGCCACAGGCCAATAGCTCTCTTACCAACTGTATAAAAATATTCGAAAAGGCAAAAACCGCATTTACAAGTTTTTTGAAAAATATGACATTTTTAATAACTGCCAATTCGCCTTCCGCAAAAACTGTTGTATATTCCTTCCAAATTGTATTGACACTAAATGTGTATTGTTTGCTGATGACGTATCCCTTATCTTTCACATAACATCTGTTTTTACATTAATGTCTTAGGTATTTGGCTCCGAGACCACAACTTAAGAGATTAACTTACTTAAATGTAAATTATTACAATTCCGCACTTACCAAAGAACACCAGATTTTAATTAAAATATTGACATCAACAGTAATCTAACAGGCGAAATCAAGGCATACGAAATTGGCAGGCGGGTTGGCGAGCTCAGTATAGGGTGTTAAGACGCGGAAGGCGCTGCTGCCCATCTTCCGTAGGTATCCCTTAGCAGATTCTTACTGCATCCACGGGCAACATTCTACTGCCGGCGCCCCACGGCATCATAGTTCCAAAATATATTTTCTTAATTTTAATTTAACTAACGCTGTTTGCCGAGAAAACTGCTAGAGAGCTTGTGCTTGTAAATGACTGAATATGCAGGGGGTACTAAGCCGATAGGGGGTTATTCGGTCCATCCCAAGGAATTTTTTTTATTCTACGACTTTTCAGGATTCTGTGATTTTCGAGAAAAGACTACGACGCTTTTAACTTGTACAGCTGATTAAACGATTCCTAACGACAACCTAAGCGCCAGCTGTCTTCTTGTCAGGGTCATTGAACTCCGCGACGAGTTGCCGTACAGATTAATTTTAATATGTTGTAAAGAAAAAGGCCTTTTTATTGATAATTTGCATGATTTTGATGAATAATTATTTCATCGAAATATTTTACATGTGCTTTAGTGATTGACTAAAATTTATCGAAATTAATATCGATAATGCCGTGGGCGCCGGCAGTGGAATCTTGCCTCTCCTCTCTTGCCCGTGCACAAAGAATCTGCCAAATGATACCGCCAAAAGATAGGCAGCAGCGTCTTTCCGTGTGCCAACATCCCGTACTGCGATTGAGTAAAATTTTTCGAAAATATTAGATCGAGCGAGCGAAGCGAACGAAGTTCTTCGTGGCACCTTTATAGGCTGGATGTTTGTATGTTTGTATGTATGTCCGCAATTTTTGTCCGAAGATGACTCCTGAACGTATGATCCGATTGTGATATAGCCAGTGTTGTTTCAATTGTTTTTTTCTTTATTTCAGTAAACGTGGTGGACCAAGCCCAGCCCAGCCAAGAACAAGGTATGTTTCGGAGTTTCGCAGGAAGCTAAGTTGGCTACCAATACGTCTCCGTCGGAATTCCCATATCCTATTTTTATTGTACAATATTCTTTTTACTCCTTCTTCTCCTCCCTATCTGAAGGAACGATTCAAATTTCTTCATCTTTCCCACTCTCTATCTCTTCGTTCTTCTGATACTCTTCAGCTCATGACACCTATGCATAACTCGTCGTACTACCACAATTCCTTTTCTGTCAAGGCTGTTAACCTGTGGAACGCATTGCCTGTATCTATCAGGCGTGCTCCATCCCTTACAATCTTCAAATCTATGGTTAAGGAACACTATTGGTCCTGTTGTCACTAGCTGCTTGATTCATTGACACTTTATTTATATATTTATTATTAACATGTAAGTATATATGTCTATACGTTATCTTTGATACTCATGTTATGTATTTTGTATGTATAATATGTTATGTACTTATAATGTATATTATGTATGGTGTATATGTAATTAGTTTATCTACATGTACACCATTATAACCCCTTGTTATATATTACAATCCAATCCATCCCAAGGTTGCCTGGTAGAGATCGCTCTTTAGCGATAAGGCCGCCAATTGTCACTTTGTTTTTAAGTGTTTCTTGTTATTATGTTTAGTTTTAAGGTGTGCAATAAAGTATTTTCTATCTTCTATCTATCTATCTATGTAAAATAAAAATAAAATGTTACCTTGTCTGAAAATTAAGAAGTTTAATTTAAAATATATTTATTATATTTATTGTGCGAAGCGAAGTTCTTAGTGGCACCTAGGCTGAATGTTTGTATGTATGTATGTATGTCCGCAATTTTTGTCCGAAGATGACTCTTGAACGGATGATCCGATTGTGATATAGCCAGTGTTGTTTCAATTGCTTTTTTCTTTATTTCAGTAAACGTGGTGGACCAAGCCCAGCTCAACCAAGGTATTTATTATTTTACAAGGTATATACAATAAAAAAATGTTACCTTGTCTGAAAATTAAGTAATTTAATTTAAAATAATTATATTACATTTATTGTGCAGAGAAAATGATGAAATAAATTCAAATTAACCCGTTTTTCTGTTTTCTATTTCAGCAATCAACATTTTACGTAAGTTATGCATTATATTATTAAAATATTTTCCTGAGCCTACCCACTTTTATTAAATAAAAAAAAACAAAATATCTAAGCCACGATTTAAGAGCGGGACGCGGTCAAACATTCCTCAGAGCTCAAGCTTACATGCGCGATCCACTATCAAGACTGGAAATCGTCGATCACTTTATTTACCTGGGCTCCAGCATCAGCAACAATGGATCCTGCGAGGGCGAAGTACGACGACGGATTGGAATGTCAAAGAAAGCCTCGACAAAATAAGGAGAGACCGGAACATTAGCAACATGAACAAACTCAAACTTGTAAACACCTTAGTCTTCTCAATATGTTTGTACGGGGCTGAGACTTGGACTTTAAGGGCCAGAGAACGCCAACGGATAGACGCATTTGAGTTCTGGTGCTGGAGGAAAATGCTTCGCATCCCATGAACTGCACACGGCACCAACCAATCGGTACTCAAAGAACTTAAGATCGAAAAGAAGCAAAGGCTGTCCACTGTATGCTTGCGAAGGACACTTGAGTATTTTGACCACATAGCTCGTAAGCCAGGAGACAACCTCCAAAAAACATTACGGGAAAAGTAGAGGGGAAGAGACCAAGAGGGTCAGACCATATCCGCGCTACGCTCAACATCAACTTGTCAGAAGCGGTACATCTTGCTGAAAGTCGGAGCAGATGGCACAACTTCGTACGGAAGAAGGAGGGGAGGGAATGACCGTGAGGGGTCAGAACCCCCAGTTTTGGGGTAACGACGCAAGGAGGAGGAGGAGGAGGAGGAGGAGGATACTTACATAGGGTGTATTATAACATGTGTACTAAGCCGAAAGGGGGTGATTCTGACCATCCCAAGAAACAACTTTTATTCTTGACAGGGTCATTGACCTTCGTGAAGAGTTGCCGTACAAATAAAAATAACTGTTACCACAAATAGGTTTTTTTTCATTTAATTGTAAAAAAAACGGATTGTGACCTCAGGATCATTTTCACATCACACCATCTATTTACTTTTTTTTCTCTTAAATCTACTTATTTTCATGGACTGAAATCCCCCCCTTTCGAGATAGTATACATGTTATAATACACTCTGTACGTATACTAGTATCTACCTATACAGGTAGAGAGTGCAGGTGTAACTATGAAGACGTTAATCTTGAGCTATCGATTATATGAGAAAAAGAGGTTTACACGTTGAATTAAGGATCGCATTGAAAACTTAGGATTTCAGAAATGCACACATACACTTGCAACGGAATAAGTTGACACGGGACAGGTTAACAGCAAACAGGAAGTACAGAATCGGATATTGTAAATTCTTAAGGCACATAGAGGCAGGAGTGTTACCATAGAGTTATGAGTTATGCATCAGTCTATTATCAATCAAGCTAAGGTGTAACTCAACAATATGAGGTTTTGGGAGATTGAGGAATGAATGTGTGATTGAATGAATCTCTACTTGTTTTATTATTTCGGAATTTCGCTAATTTATTCTATTTTTATTCTATTCTAGTTAATAAGTGTAATTGATTTATGTAAGTCGTGCTAATTAATTAATAAAATAAATAAATAAAATATCATGTAATTACCTAAGTCACACTTAAAAATTCAAGGTTGGTTTGGATATCATCGTATACCTTGAAGATGTTGACGAATATTTATTTATGTTTCAGCCGATACAGCTTACTACCAGCAGTCTGCTCCATCTGCAAGTAAGTCTTCATAAAATGTTACAATTTATTACAACATATTATTTATATTTATATTATTACAGCATTTATTGATACCATATTTTTTAGTTACAGGTCAGGTAATACATGCTACAATCTTATAACTTAAGTGTATATTAAATATAAAGTGTATGGAAATATAGCATAGCAAAAATTGTGCACTATATTGTAATATATGTACTATAAAGCCAATAAGATGCCGCAATGCCTGAGAACCAAACTTTTTAACTAATGTGTTATGCCCACCTACTCCGTCCGAATAGGTAATGAGTTGTGTTTAGGTAACATTATGATGATGATGAATGTGTGTAAATAAATCATCATCATCATTCCAGCCATAAAAAGGTCCACTACTGAACACAGGCCTCCCTCATGGATCTCCATGAGGGGTAGTTGCTATATTTACCATGCTTGGCTGGCGGGTTGGCGAGCGCAGTTTCCGATGTTGATACACGGAAAGACGCTGCTGCCCATCTTTCGAAGGTATCCCTTAGCAGGCTCTTACTGCATCCACGGGCATGAGAGGAGGGGCTCTGCTGCCGGCACCCCACGGCTTACGTATAAATAAGTACCTAATTGAATTGAATTATACCTAACATATAGATTTTTTTTATTTATTTTATACATACAGATGCCTTGCTCTGTAACCGGATCAACCCCTTTGAACGCCAAGCACGCACGTCTATATGTATTGCGGCTAAGGCAACAAGCATGGTTCCTTTTCAATAAAAATTGCTCATAATTTCGAAAACAATAAAAGTTAGAAATAATCTAAAATATCGGCAAAATAAAACTACAAAATCTGATAATAATGACATAAATATTATATTCTTTTCAGACCAGCAGGGTGGGTGCCAGCAACCCGGTAAGTTATCCTTTGACTATTTTTACTCCTTAAATTATTAATCTGTAGGATTTAAAAAAATATACATTTGGTTGATTTTCCCAATAAAATATCAATACATTATTGGCGTTAACTGGCAACAAACATCTTCATATTCACAATCGCTTTTTCATAAGAATGTACCAAATTTAAGGTTTTAAATTATATGGCAACAATCCCCTCAAGATCAGTACTTGGTCAGGGAGGCCAATGTCTAGCAGTGGACGTCCGATGGCTGAGATTGTAGTAGTAGAAGTAAAAGAGAAGAAGAAAGTCAGTGGTTTAGTGTATTTTGTATCTACTAATCCAGATAAAAGCAAACTTCCTCATTCAGCCGCGAACTGCGACTTACGGACGCGTCTAATAGTCTGTTTATTTGAGCTACCAACAGAAGATACACAAAATAAGAAAACCAATCATTCTTTAATTTGTCAACAAAGAAACCGACCTCAATGGGATAAATTGTATTGCTTTAGAATACCTACTTAATGAAATCAAAAAATAAATGGTTTTCTCATGGATGCAATTGTCAGAAATGGACCAAATGAAATGGGAAGCACCAGCTTTGAAATAAAATAAGAATCATCAAAATTGTTTTACCCAGTCAAAAGTTCTGAGGTAACAAACATAAAAAAGAAGAAAATACAGTCATTAGACTGTATTTTCTTCTTTTTTAACTCTTTTTTTTAACTTCTCAATTATGAGAAACTCCTTCTTTTTTGAAGTCGGTTAAAAACAATAAAATAGCATGTTCTGCTAATTACAGGCAGTTAGGTACATCTGGCTACCGATTGTAAGTTCTTAAGTTGCTATAACACAAGTTACATACAAGCAGTTATTTGTAAATAATTATTTACAACATCTGTACCACAATTTACGCCATAATGACATCATTAGTTTCATATTTGTTTAGTGTAACAAAAGCTTTTTCTTCTTATAATAAGAAATAAGACTGGTTTTATTGTTAAATTGTGTAGGTACAAATACATGAAGATCTTAATTGAATGTTATCAAATATTTTATCATATTTCTGACGTACAATAATCTTTCTTTCGTTTATAAAAAAATATAAAACTATTAAGCGTTTCGATGGTAAGCGCCAAGACATTAGGCAGAGTGGAGTCGCATATTTTGAATTATTATTATACCGATAGTAGTCTGCTTAAACTCATAGAGTTTGTAGTAAAAAATTTAGCTTTATGAATGAATGAATGAATGAATATATTTATTTCAGATAATAATAATCCATATACAATTTGGTTAGTAGCACACACTTACAAGTAATGGTTAGTAAACATAATATACAAATTAACAGATTTAGGAATTGATAATAATAATTAAATAATTCTACGTCATTTATGTCCTAGCTCTGTGTAACTAACTTCCCTGAAAAAAAATATGAATAAAAACTCCATGCCGACGTCGGTGTCGTTGCAATTGCTTATGTCCGGCACTGCCTTACCTAAGTTACATATTTTTTTATTATAAGTTAGGATTTAATTCATCATCATCATTTCAGCCATAAAATGTCCACTGATGAACACAGGCCTCCCTCATGGATCTCCATGACGGGTAGTTGCCATTCTCACCACGCTTGGCAGGCGGGTTGGTGAGCGCAGTATGGGATGTTGATACACGGATAGACGCTGCTGCCCATCTTCCGGAGGTGTCCCTTAGCAGGCTCTTACTGCATCCACGGGTAGGAGAGGAGGGGTAACATTCTTTTGCCGGCACCCCACGGCATAATCAATAATTATTAATCATAAATAATTAAGTACCTCTGTCTTATTTCAGACATCAGCCCGGCCTGGATTACACCTGACAACAATAACCCTAACTACCCTAAGAAATGTAAGTTGGACTTGGTTAGGCACTAAGTTCGTAAAATTTAGTTTGATGTGACAGATGCCAAGTGAAACGATTAGGACTGAGACGATGAATTTTTATTTTATTTTATTTATTTACTTATAAAGGAAGGCCTACAGCTTATACAAAAGCAGAACAAAAATAAATTTAATTTCTTACCCAAACTACAGATAGTACACACTAGTTAGACAAAAACATTTACCTACTTAATTTAAGCAAACAACAGACAAGCCAATAAGTGGCCTTCAAGGTTAAAATACAATTTAGATAAACAAAAACATTTATGCAGTCATTACTGATTGATAACAGAAATAAAAAGAAAAAAAAATAAAGTTTGTCTTTACACACTCATACACTTTCATGTAAAAAAATAAGATGGCGTATGTTGGTTACGATGACATATCGGAATCGCACGTCACATCACTATTCGCGCAATCCATAAAGTACCTACGACGTCACAAGGTACCGTTAAACTTCAGAACATGATGGGCGGGATCTCGATGACAGCTGTTGATGCGATCAAGCTAATTTATATGAACTATAAATCGAACACAAATAAATTTCATTTATCATTATGTTTGTTTGTAAATACTCGTACCTATAGCGTCTTTTACCTATAACCACCGTGGCTTAGTTGGTTTAATATGAGCTGCTTCTAAAACATACTAATACTAGTTAGTGTATTACATTATCTATGCTGATATATAGAAAAATATCTTAATTGCAATAGGCACGATGACAGGGTGGGTATGAAAATCAAAATTCTAATAAGTCCGTCAATTAGATAATATAAACTGGAGACACTCATTTTTGCTTTTTTAAATAAAGAATCAAGAATCAAAAAATACTTTATTCAGTGCGGCCGCATGGACTTATTGACGCGTCACAAATTACAAAATAAAACAACACAAATAAATAGAATAAAGCACATAATTGAATCTGTTCATGTAAATCTGTATCTCTAAATCTGTTCTGTAAATGAAACAATACTTGCTTGGGGGCTCGTGACGTCATCGTTATGTACCGAGGCACGTCGGCCTTCACGAGCTAACGTGTGACGTCACGCGAAACTCCGATATAATGTATCGCGGCTATTTTTGAATAACGTTAAAAAAATACGAATCCAATAGATTTTGTTAATCTACAAGCTGTCTCATCATTGTTAGCTTGTAGTGACCCACTGCTGGGCATAGGCCTCCTTTCCTAATCAGCTCTACTCTGGACCTTTTGCATCCAGGTCTAGTCATGTACGGCAACAAGCCGTCTAACAATTAATATTTAGTTATCTGGCATATTAGCCAGATAAATAATGAAATAAATAAATAATGCTGGACAATTCACACAGAATCATCTAGCCCCAAGCTAAGCAGAGCTTGTGTTATGGGTACAAGACGATTGATATACTTAATAAATCATAGATAGGTATTTTTTATTATATATAGAAAAACATCCAGAACACCCTGTACAAATATCTGCAGATCGTACAGATATTTGTCCCGAGGCGGGAATCGAACCCGCAACCTTTTGCGTGGCAGGCACACCCTCGCCCGCTGCGCCGCCACAAAGATCATCATTTCAGCCGTAAAACGTCCACTACTGAACAGGCCTCCCTCATGGATCTCCATGAGGGGTAGTTGCCATACTCACCACGCTTGGTAGGCGGGTTGGCAAGCGCAGTACGGGATGTTGATACACGGAAAGGCGCTGCTGTCCATATTCCGGAGGTATCCCTTCGCAGGCTCTTACTGCATCCACGGGCATAAGAGGAGGGGTAACATTCTATAGCCGGCACCCCACGGCCACAGAGATGGTAATTAATAAACATATTTCCATTTCTAGATGTCTTATAAATGTTTTTATTTGCAGTCGACGACCCTCGCCTTCGCGGTGGAAAGTAATAACAACATGCAGTAAAACACAACTTTTTTTCACCTCTATCGTGTAATTAAATAACTGTATGTACAATGTAAGTGATTGTGATAACAATAAAACTTTTTCTTTTCTATTTTATTATAAACAATTAAAATAAATTAGAATTATATTGATGAATATGTAACTCAGCCTCACTAGTTACTATAACTTACTGCACTTCAAAGATAATAAATGTATGAATAAATAATTATAATATGTATCTAGTCTTTTTTATTTTTTGTAAATCGGAGTGGAGTGGTTTTCGAAGGATAAGAAAACCTTATCTATCATCATCTCAGCTGTAGGACGTCCACTACTGACATAGGCCTCCCTCACTCATCTGATCTCCAAGAACTGATCATGAGGGGCCATACCAGCCATACTCGCTTGGCAGGCGGGTTAGCGAGCACAGCACGGGATTTAATACGAAAGACGCTGCTGCCCGTCTTCCGGCATCCACGGGCTAGAGAGGAGGGCAATTATTCTAATGCGACAACCAACGGCAATATATTTTCATCATCATCATTTCAGCCGTAAAACTACCCCGTCCTAAGCCGTCCACTACTAAACACAGGCCTCCCTCATGATCATGCCCTTCACTACCCTTCATGGATCTCCATGAAGGGTAGTTACCATACTCACCACGCTTGGCAGGCGGGTTGGCGAGCGCAGTACGGGATGTTGATACGCTGAAAACGCTGCTCCCATCTTTCGGAGGTACCCCTTAGCAGACTCTTACTGCACTCCACGGGCATGAGGGGAGGGGTAACATTCTACTGCCGGCACCCCACGGCAATCACCTAGGCAATTCAAACGATTCTACAATAGGCTTCTTTCTTGAAAAATTTATGTGCACGTTTAAAACGTAAAACGATTACGGCAGATGTCTATTGTCAGCAACTGCAAACCACGATGCTAAACAACCGAGGCTGGTCAATCGCTCTAGGCCACTGCTGCTTCAGGACAACGCTAGACCACACACTGCTCAACAGACGGCTACCAAACTAGAGGAGCTTCAATTGGAATGTCTAAGATGTCTAAGACATCCACCGTACTCTTCGAACCTTGCTGCAACAGATTACCTATTTTTAGAAATGTGGATAACTTCTTGGAAGGAAAAAATTCACTTCGATGGGGCAGTCCAAACCACCATTAAAGATTTTATTGATTCCCGTCCGAATGGTTTTTTAGTAGAGATCAATGAACTACCTATGAGATGGCAAAAGTGCATAGATAGCAATGGTTCATACTTTGATTAATTAAATATTTTATATAAAAAAAATCGACTTTATGTTCCTCTCATACAAAACGCCAATTTCATAAGTAACGACCTTATATTAACATTTATATGATTATTTAAATCCATAACTATTAAGTAAATCAATAAAGAAGTCAGCTGAAGGGTCGCCGACCACCTTGGGTAATATTAATTGTATACATAATATGACCACCTGCTTTATTTTAATCTCAGCTGTATCCCTGCCTACAACGATTTTAAATAACCTACTTATTAATTTTATAAAACTTACATCATATACATATGTCGTTAATCCGTGGTTTCTTAGGTTTGATTATGAATATAATTCTCAGAACACTCAGAGTCTCTGTTCCATTCGGTCTCCATAGGTAACGGATCCGGAGATGGTGCTGGACAGGAGATATTTTGTTTCGTACGTCTTTTCTTCGGTTTGCGGCCTCGTACTAAATCACTGAATGTACCTCTAATTTCTTCCGTCGCGGGAACAGAAGATTCAAGCATCTTGGTAATTCGTTCCTGTTGGCTGGCTGAGATAATGTTTATAAATAAAGTTTTTATCAAGAATGTATTCTGATGAGTTTTCGGGTTGGTGAGGAGATTCTGGTTGAGAAGGAGTTCTGAGAGGGGTTTTGGAAATTATAGGTATTTTTCTGGTATCGGTGACAGCGGAACATACAGAGTGAATGCATTCCTATATGTGCAATTGAATTCGGACATCAGCTCCCTTATTCTTCTTTCTTTTTTAAATACAGGACAAATTTTATTCAATGCCATATGGTTTCCAGTGCAGTTAACGCAGCGATAAGAGGTGACTTCACAATTTTCGTGGTGCTTGGAGCACTTGGGGCATACACATTTCTTCGACGGGCATTGCAATCTCGTGTGTATGAATTTCCAGCAGCGGGAACACTGCGTCACTGGAAAGTCATATGGTTCTACTTTGATCCGCATACCCTGCTTAGTATGAGAAGGAATCGATGATCCCCTAAAGGCAATTCGAATGGTTTCACACTTCTCCCAACCACTTGAGATGTTGTTTTCATTATATTTCCTTTTGTTTAAACGCTTGACCCATAGGTACTAGTTCAGTATCACAAGACAAATCCTTTAATATGTCTTCCTCAGATACTTCCACTTCAATATTTTAATAACTCCATATGACAATCCGACTTCCGAAGTACTTTGACATCTCCAACCGAGTTCAGAGAACACCTTACAGTGCAAAAAGTTATCAGCATCATCTTGTGTTGCAAATGTTATCAGAATTTTGTAATGGTGATAATATCTGACTTGGTTGACTCCTTCTATTTTATTGTCTTTAATTAAACGAGCTAAGGCAAATTGCTTAGAAAAGGCCAAATTGCAAGATGCATATACTTCGACTTTCTCTGCGACTTCTGCGTTTGATCTACGGATAATTTCATGATTTCTAGTTACTTCCCGCTCTTCCTCAGAAGAGTTTACCTCTTGGGATCTTTTCTTCGTCTCTTCTTGATTAGTTCTACTGCATTCCATTATTTCTACGTCGTTACTACTTGCTATTTTATTCATGTTCACTTCTCTTTCAATTTCAACTGTCTACTCTTCACATAGTTCGACCCCCGAAGGTCGAGCCTGCGATTATAAACAGTAGTAAAAGGTGCGATTTATTCGCAAAAACACGGCCTACGCACTAGAGTTGCAATTAATCACTTTCAAGTGGTTTAAAATAGTTTTATGACCCATCCATTTATGACCGCGCGTAGGGCCGTGCTTAACCTCGATGATTGATTTTGCACTTCTTTTAAGGACGATTTTTATATGAATTTATTGCAAATGTATTAAAAATGCAAATTTAGTTTATTGATTTTTCTTTATATCTACAGTATAAAACGATATACCTTGACAAATTTCATAGTTATAGGTCTACAGAAAGTACCCTATGAATTTTGATTCCCCTGAGAATGTCGAAACATGCGTTTTTTGGCAGCATAAACGGCCGTATCTATTTTCAGGTTAACTTTGAATATTGATTTTTTCACAGCTTAAAGAGGCTGTAGATTTGAGTCTATGTTTTTAATGTCAACTCGATACTACACGTTCTCGAGATAAAGGGTCTTGTCAGACCGACAGATAGACAGACAGACGGACAACAAAGTGATCCTATAAGGGTTCCGTTTTTTCCTTTTGAAGTAGGGAACCCTAAAAATGAATAACCGTCTAAGCTAGGAGTATGGTGGCCGTTGGTATTGGTGCTAAGGCAAGCCTAACTTAATTAATCTCACGAGATTCCTGCAGTGTCCTGTTCAACATGAATGCTAGTTGCTGACGCTTTGTTAATCATCTACACCTCTAATAGAAGAGAGAAGAATAGCATAAAATTATTCTATCGGAAATAAAAGTCACAAAACAGTTGCAACTGAATTTATAATGCTTCTTTACATTGATTTTAAAAACTAAGTCTACTTAGCGCCTAGATATGTTCGTTTGTCCAGTCAATTCATCTCGTTCCACCGAGGTCCTGAAGACCCTTCGGTTCCGGAGCTTTAGGGAGATCGGGGACCTTGGGCAGGTCTGGCTTCGGCAGGTCTGGGGGACTCAGCCCTCCTGGCAGGTCCAGACTGGTCACCGCTGATACCAGCACTAGCAAGCACACGAGGATCTGGGGGTAAATATGAATCAATGAATATATATTTATTTCCTCACACACAAGAGGTTATTTATGCTACGTACACACCTGTATTATTGGCCTACGATAGTTTCGTAAAAACGTGTGGTTGCAGGTCACAAATACATTAATAATTAACCTTAAACATCGTTAGGAAACCCGCGGCTTAGTTAGCCTCAGACGTACTGAGCTGTAATAACGTCTGACTAATAGCCGACTAAGCTTTGGTGAGACTCATCATCCAGCTTAATCGGCTATTAAGTTTGCCCAGCGGCAACTCAAGTTCCCTGCATGAAAACCTGTTACTGATGCTGTAGGCACAATTCATCTATATTAGATATAAGACCACCTTCTAATCTATTGCACTAAAACAAAATATTGGCACGCATCTACTGGTGTGCCCTAGTACGGTGCTCATTTGATACTGATACTAGATAGATAGATAGATAACTCCCTATTGTACCTACACCACTTTAATAGGATATAAACATGAAATAAATAGTTAAAACAACACAGGAGAACAAAGGCCGTGAAAAAAATGCGGCTAGCAAGGTAGAGTCGGCGCCATCGCCACTCTCACACACACAAGTCTTATGGCAAAAGCGGTAATTAAACTCTATGATAGCAGCACCTTTTGTCATTGTTTATTGTGTTTACCAACATTTTACTAAACTATCGCGCTTTTTATAATAACCTACTTTTTATCTTGATACGGCGTACCATACCTAAATAGGTATTTTTAAAGATTTAAATCATTAGATACGGCCTCACCGTTTCGTTTCCACACTAAATGAGTGAGCTCACTCATTTGGAATCAGTGTACCTCCAAACAAAGTGTTAGCCGGACGTGATATGTGTTATGTTTTTACGAAAGTTAACAGTTTGGTTTATTGGCAATGATGATGATGATATAAAGACGATGCCACGGTTTTTGGTGTGAGGCACATCTAATGATTTTTATCTCTGGGTTTTTTTTATAAAAGGACTGTCGCTGATCGACCACAAGGCAACAACCCGATTAGGTTAGTTACGCTTATGAAAGTTCTTAAACTTCAGCCATATCGGACGTGCAGTGTTTGTCATCAACATAATCAACATCATATAATTTTCTTGTTTTCTGTTATTTTGTTGATTTTGGTGTACTTCCTATAAAGTGACACTCATTTATGAATTTTTATCTATCACAGATTTGTGACCGCTCCCTTCCATATACCTAAATTGCAATAAATTCTGAAAAAAGCATATGAAATGGCTTATGCCTTAGTTCAATTTTAAATTAGATTGTTTTTAAACTTTCTGCATTTAATTTGTATGAAGTATCGGTATCATTGTTGATACAACTTATATTTTATTAAGTAATTGTAGGAGTTAAAACGACGCATTGGATAAATCTCCATAAGTGATTTCAACTTTTAGCAATTACAAAACATTTGTAATTGATATTTTGTGTTTTGAATTTTTCATATTTTAATTAGAATTGGTAGTTGGGTAACATGATTGGTTCACTATTACAACTGAAAAAAACCCAAAAACTGCTTTATAAAAACATAGTTTTTCACTGTAACTAAACCGACTCCACATTTTCTGTAGGTACATATAGGTAAGTCCGACTACCCTTTCAAAATGGTGTTGGATTTTACAAAATTACCAATAGTTTTTTATTTTAAACGTGCCTACGACTTTTCATTTCAAACTAGCTTTTCGCGTCAGTTTGTATATTATTCGTAAATTCAAACTAAATTCTAATATATTATATACTGCTGCTACGAGTTCTTGCTAGCGCGATCTAGAAGTTGACTAAAAACACAGCGACATCTAGTTGACATTTAAGAACAAATGTGCATTTTGATTTGTATTAAACAGTTTGTATGCAAGCTTCCCTCCTCTGTCCGCGTTTTATCATTATAAAATTGTATTTTAAACAATTACATTTAATAACTGTCCATCAATGCGGCTGCCGTGGGCAGTAGAATGTTACCCTTCCTCTCATGCCCGTAGATGCAGTAAGAGCCTGCTAAGGGATACCTCTGGAGATGCAGCAGCGTCTTTTCGTGTATCAACATTCCGTACTGCGCTCCCCAACTCGCCTGCCAAGCGTGGTGAGTATGGCAACTACCCCTCATGAGGATAAGATGAGGGATGATGGGACTATGTAGTAGTGGACTTATTAAGGCTGAAATGATGAATGCGTCGCCATAAATAAAAGATTAACCTTCTACGTATCTCACGTAGAAGAACTCGGTCACCGAAATAGCCAAACGACCTAGCACGTAGCGCGCTGAACAGATGGCCAGTGGAGCCGAAAAGTTCTCGAATGAAGGCCACGGACCGGCTAGTTAGCATGAGCCGTCCACTAAAAAGACAAGACAAGTCTTTTTAGTGGACGGCTCCACAAGACGACCTGGTAAAGACCGCATCCAGCATCGATGCCCAACGTCTTAGATAATAATGCTGATAAAATGATTGTGATTAATAGAAGCTACTCACCACAAGCCGAGACATGTTGTAATCTCGTCTTCACTGATGCATCTTCCAGCGCAGCCTCCATTTTATATCCGCAGCTAATTACGCCGAATACAATTAAGCCGGTCACATGTAACAGGACAATGCTAATTGGAATCATTTAGTGTTACTATGAAAGGGCATTAATTACTTAATAATGTTAATCAATAGGATGTGAAATTATTGGCTTTGTTTGTGATCGAGACACGTGTTTTCTAATTACTTAAACAATCTCCGTGACGTAGTGATTGACGGCTGTGGTGTACAATATACATTTGTTTTGTCACACATAGTACAATCATAAATAGCAATTAAAATATATATTACTAGCTGACCCCGTGCCCGCTTGCTTTGGGCGGTAATTTATAGCCTATGACACTCTTATATACTGTGGCTTTCTATTAGTAAAATAATTTTGAAAAACGGTTCAGTAGATCCAGAGATTACCCCCTACAACCTCACAAACTCACAAACTTTACCTCATTATAATATTAGTATAGATTATGGTTCTAAAACTAACGACAAAACTGTCCTATTCAGCACATGCTGTGGCCGAATGGGTAGTACCACAGCGCTGGTCTTCCTTATTAACCAAAAAGCGTGCGCAATGCACACGCTATATTATAAAGTTTGTAAGTACATACATATTAAAAGGCATAAAAAATAAAACCATTTAGCATTTAACAAAAAATGTGTAGAGTTGCTTCGATTTTCTTGCGACATCCCTTGTTTATTATCGATGTGTTGTTGATAGGTATTGCTGTTTCTTTACTGATTTTTTTATACAGTTAATTACATTATGTAAATAACAAACAAACAAACAAACAAAATTTTTTATTGGGAACAAAAACATTTGATACAAAAACAATGGGAACGTTGAACTACCGCAAAAGTTAAAAAACTGTGTTGCAGAGTCAGCGCCCTCCTCCGAACATGACAGTCATAAGTTCCGTAAACAAAATAAAAACATACTACTAAAATAAGATACATTACATCTAAAAACAGAAAAATACACATTTAAAATGAAATAATAAGTTTGAATACTCTCTGTTATTTGTGTGTGTGTGTGTGTGTATGTGTGTGTGTTTGTGTGTGTGTGTTTGTGAGTGAATGTTTGAACAAACAATATGTGAATAAAGGCGTGCTTGCGTTTGTTTTTTTTTTTAATTACAGGTTTTTACAAAACTTTCGGTTTCGTCATAACTGAGAGTAAGTAGCCATTTAAAACATTTGGTTTTACATTCAAATAAAGTAAGCGGGTAAATGTTAAGAACTTTGTTTATTCTATTATAAAGTGAATTGCTTAAAAATAAGAAGTGTCTTCTCGCAATAACCGACTTGCATATCTCTACTCTGCATACAATATCCGAACGACGCTTCGTTGCAGCCAAATTGGAGTCGAATGAAAGAAGGGAGTGCTTGCGTAGAATAACTGCCAAGATAAAGAGTTGTCTCACTGTAAGCACCTGACATAGAGAATAAAGACTCGCAGTTGGAAAGCGTCGAGGATTAGATGTCATAACCTTCAAGACAGCTCTTTGAGATCTCTCCACTCTCAACATATGCGTCTTGGCGGCTCCACCCCAAGCTGCTATGCAGTAAGACAACACTGACTGAGCAAAAGCATAATATACCATTTTCAAATAGGATAACTCAGCAATACCTCTTAGTTTTTTGAAAATATACATTAATTTTCTTACTCTCGTGACTGCGCACTCCGTCTGTATAGTCCATGACATTGAAGTATCTAACCATACTCCGAGATATTTAAAACTCTGAGTTCGTTCTAAGGTCGGACATAAACATGGAGTTGAACAATTCGAACTGTGGGCTTTAATATCAAAAGTAATAGGGGGTTGGGTTCTGATGGTAGGAGAAAACGTGATGAATTTAGTTTTTTTGACATTCAAAGTTAAAAGGTTGCGCGACAGCCAACAAAAGATCGACTGCAAGGCGGATTCCGCAAGGGATTTAGCCTGAGTCCAGTCCGGTGCACTAATGAGAACAGCCGTGTCGTCAGCGTATGTAAATATGTTGCAACCAGGTAATGACATCTGAACCAAGTCATTGATATAAATGAGAAAGAGAGTAGGGCCCAATACGCTGCCTTGGGGTACACCAAAAGTAATTGGCTCCTCCTCGCTGAGCAAATCATTAATAACGACACTTTGACGACGTTCCGAGAGAAAGCTTTTGAATAGATTGTAGACATCGCCTCTGATTCCAATTGCCGTGAGTTTATTAAGTAAGATGGGAACAGAGACGGTGTCAAATGCCTTAGACAGGTCGAGGAAGATGCCAATTGTCTTCAGTTTATGGTCAAAGTTCCTTACAATATTCGACGTAAGTTCAACAACTGCGTCCTCCGTTGATTTGCGACTTCGGAAGCCATATTGTTGTTCAGCTAGGATACCGTGATTGTTTAGATAAGATACAAGACGTTTATTTATTATCTTTTCAAATATTTTGGAAAGAACGCTCAAGACCGAAATAGGGCGATAATTGTCAACACATATTTTGTCACCACCCTTATGGATAGGATGAATTAAGGCTTTTTTGAATACAGAAGGAAAGGTGCCGGAAGACATACACAGGTTAAAGAGGTGAGTTAAGATTGGAGTAATAATGTGCCTAGTTGATTTAATAACGGTCGTAGGAATTTTATCCCAACCAATTGCGCATTTATCTTTAAGATTTATAATAATATCGTCAATTTCATCATTGTCAGTCGGTATAAGGGCCATAGAATATGAGGGAGGATTGCACAGTAAGTATTTCTGAAGGCCTGTGCATGAAGGTGGCTGAATAAGAACAGATAGTGTTATTAAAAAATTACACCATGCAGTGTATTTTTTAAGTCCCGACAAAAAAGAGGGTTGTTATAAGTTTGACCGCTATGTGTGTGTGTTTGTGTGTATGGCTGTGTGTCTGTCTGTGTGTCTGGCTGTGGCAACGAAGCTATTAAACGAGTGGACCGATTTGCATGCAGTTTTTTTATTTGAAATGTTTTCCGGCGATGTTTCTTAAATATGTTTTATCAAAATCGGTTAAGAAGTTTACAAGATATGGGGATGAAAGACGCTTCTTTCTGTATATAATCAAATGTTTCCAAATATACCCGAGTTTGTTATCAAATGAAAGGAAATGATGTCTAGAATGCAAAACTGAAAGTTATATAGATTGAAAATCGGTTGAGCCGTTCATGAGATTGAAAGTAAGGGTGAACCATCGAATGTTTTCAAATATACCCAAGTTGGGTTTCAAATGAAAGGGCATGATTTGTAGATTGCAAAACTGAGGGTACTGAACATTACAAAAAATATTGTCGGGCTTACTTAAAATTTTTAATTTTATAAACTTGTTTATGAGTAAATTTTGACGCAAGTCATTACTTGATAACAACACATTGACAAGCAACAGTCTCAGAGATGGTATAACAAAACAGAATGTGTAGGTAATCTTTTCGAAATCCCGGATTCAAATTCTTGAGTTTTTACAAAATCTTTGACAACTCTGTTCTCTAATTGTCAAAATTCTCAGAACTTTCTGTGATTATTCAAATTCAAATTCAAAATTCAAATTCAAAAAATACTTTATTCAGTGCGGCCGCATGGACCTTATTGACGCGTCACAACTTACAAAATAAAACAACACAAATAAATAGAATAAAGCACATAATTGAACCTGTTCACTTCAGATGACACGCGAGTTAGGAAAAGAAGTGAACAGAAGAACCTAACTCGGTCGTTATAGTCATCATTTAACAATTTGATTTTGTCTTATGCTACGTTTGACGGAGTTGGAGCAGATTCCGTCCCAAGTGGTTTTGTCCTCTAGGTAATCTGATATTTTATAATAAGCTTTATCGCACAGATTGCGTTTAATAATGTTTTTGAATTTATTTAATGATAACTTCTGCAACTCACTTGGGAGTTTGTTGTAGAAGCGTATACATTGCCCTTTAAAAGATTTTTTTACCTTATGGAGCCTAGTAGTGGGCACAGCGAGTTTATTCTTATTTCTTGTATTTACATTGTGATTGTCGCTGTTTTTCTTAAACGAAGCAATATTTTTATGGGTGTACAACAGGTTCTCATAAATATATTGACAAGCTACTGTCATTATATTTATTTCTTTAAATTTAGTGCGAAGTGATTCTCTGGGACCCATATTGTAGATAGAACGAATAGCCCTCTTCTGCAGCACAAATACGGTGTCTATATCTGCAGCACATCCCCACAGCAGTAAGCCATAAGACATAATGCTGTGGAAATAGCTGAAGTAAACAAGTCTAGCGGTATCTACGTCTGTAAGAAGGCGGATTTTTTTGACTGCATATGCTGCAGAACTAAGCCTACCCGATAGTTGTTCTATATGCGGGCCCCATTGAAGCTTATTGTCCAAAGTTATGCCTAAAAATACAGTTTTTTCTACAAGGTTTAAACTTTCACCTTTCAATTTAATGTTGGCATCAGCCTGTTTTACATTCGGGAGAGTAAATCTAATGCATTTTGTTTTATTTTCATTAAGTAATAGGTTATTGACATTAAACCAATTAACAACTTCTGAGATTGCATTATTCACCTCGTCATAATCGGTGGTACGTCGTTTCATTTTGAACAAAAGTGAAGTGTCATCAGCAAACAATACAATCTCATGATTGTTTTTGACAAGATGAGGTAGATCATTAATGTAAATTAAAAATAGAAAAGGCCCAAGAATTGATCCCTGCGGTACACCCATTGTAACTACAGATCCCGAAGAACGTTTTCCATTAACATCAACTCTTTGTATCCTGTTACTGAGATAAGAATTAAGTAGATCTAAAGAGATATCTCTAACACCATAGTGGCGCAATTTCCCGATCAATGTTTCATGGTGTACACAGTCAAATGCTTTTGAAAGGTCGCAAAAAACACCTATAGCGTCTTGCGACTTCTCCCAAGCATCATAGATATGCGAGATTAACTCTATACCGGCATCAGTAGTGGAACGACCGCGTGTAAAGCCAAATTGCTTGCAGTGAAGCAACTTGTTGTCGTTAAAGTGCTTAGATAGCTGATTTAAAATAAGCTTTTCAAAAATTTTACTAAATGTCGGCAGTACTGATATCGGCCTAAAGTTAGTGGGATCCGACTTAGAACCTGATTTGAATAAAGGTATTATTTTACTGTGTTTCATTAGATCAGGAAATACGCCACAGTCAATGCATTCATTAAATATAAAAGCCAGTTCAGGTGCGATTGTGTCTACTAATGGTTTTACAATGTTTACAGAAATACCCCAGAGATCTGCAGTTTTCTTGACATTTAACATTTTAAAGGCTTTAACTATATCGCCGCTGTCCACATATTGGAATTTAAAATTACTATCACATTTAGGTACATTTTCGCTAAGTAAGGACTCGGCGATCAGGTGAGAAGAGTTTAAAGACTTTGTGGTAGAAATTGGAATGTCAGTAAAAAATGTTTCAAATGCTTGGGCTACATCTTCATCACTTTTGTAGGTGGTATTATTATAATTTAATTTGAATTGGTTGTTAAAGTTACTCACATTTCCAGTTTCTTTGTTTATTATTTTCCAAGTAGCTTTAATTTTATTATCACTATTTTTAATTTTTGAACTTATATAATTAGACTTAGCAATATGGCAGACTTTTCTAAAAATTTTTGAGTAATTTTTAACCTTTTCTTTAAATTCTTCACTAAAATTATAATGTTTTTCACTATAAAGATCATATAATTTTTGTCTACTTCTATGTATACCCACTGTTGCCCACTCATTAAAGTTATGTTTATCTGTGACCATTATCGACTTTGATGTAAATATTGAATTAAACATATTGCTAAATGCATTGAAAAAATTGCAATATGACTCATTAGGGTTGTTATTTGAGTAGTAAGGTGGAAATTTTGTATTCAATTTACATTTCAGTTGTTCAGATCGATGCATGGTCACAGGTATAAAAGTAATTTTTCTTTTTACATTTTGTTTTTGTTGCTGTTTAATTTGAATGTGCTGGCCTAAATGGTCTGACTTTATATTGCTAATCAAGCCCTTATGGAGAATTTTTGTATTAGAATTTACAAAGATATTGTCAATACATTTAGCTGATGTTTCAGTTATTCTAGTAGGCTCCATAAACAATGGTTTTAGGTTATATGAATTAAAAAGGCATGTTAATCTAGTACTAAAAGAGTAATTTTCTAAGAGATTAACATTGAAATCTCCACATGTAATTATGTTTTTATTTGACTTTGATGCTTTGAATAAGATTTCATCCATGACTTTTTCAAATGTCTCAAACGAAGCTGACGGTGGGCTGTATACACTTATGATAATAACTTGCTCCAACTCCACACATGCTATTTCGATTTGGCTCTCAACAGACAGACAGACAATGTCTTTACGTTCTTTGTACTTAAGATGTTTATTAAGTAGCACTAAAGAACCTCCACGAATAGCATGTGATCTACAAAAGGAGCTACCAACAAGATGGTTGTTGAAACTGAACATAACCTCATGACTTTTCAGCAAATTATACTATCTCGTAAGTTATGTGTTGGAAATATTCCATGAATAGAACCTACTTAGTGCAAAACTTGAAGATGCTGGTGTGACAGCTGAGGACAGCTGTATGCGTTTGTCGCGCGAACTAAGACACAAAGAAGAAAATGGAATCATAAATACCGCGTAGAAAATGAAGACGTTAGAACTTGTCTTCACGTTGTGATTTATACTTAGACGAGATAAATGAGTAAAAGTAAAGTAAAGTATAAGTAAAAAATGTTTTATTGGCATAAGTAGGGTGTTACATACAAATAGAATTAAACCTACTAATAAATATTTGGTTAGTTGGAAACATCATAGCAATCAGTTGTTTATTAAACGCATTCAAATAGGTAGGTAGGTCCTTTGTTATCTTTTCTTAATGTTTCCTTGATGTGTTACAGCCTTCTATTAGGGTTACTGGACGAAATCAAAGGTGTTAGCTGTAACCTTTGATTTCGATGGTAAAACTGATAAAATAAAAAGCGATCGATAAAGTCATATAAACAGTGAAACAATTAAAAAACAAGCCGTCATAAAATAAAACATTTATTCACACTTCTTAAAGCTTCAGGAAATCCCCATCTGTCGATCTCAGTAACCTTTTAATACCCATGTTGTTGGTAGCCTCCGTGTCCCTGGTTGTGGCCACTCTGGTCAAAACCTTGGCCTTGTGAACCACCGTGGCTACCTCCAAATCCTCCTTGGCCACTCTGAGAGCCAAATCCACCGCTGCTACCTGCAAGCAAAAAATAAACAGTTTCAGTTTTAAAAATCGATAGGGCCGCGCGCCGTAATACCACAGACCAGGTTTAAACAAGGTAGTACTTAAGTAAGGATTCATCATTTCAGCCATAAAACGTCCACTGATGAACACAGGCCTCCCTCATGGATCTCCATGAGGGGTAGTTGCCATTCTCACCACGCTTGGCAGGCGGGTTGGTGAGCGCAGTATGGGATGTTGATACACAGATAGACGCTGCTGCCCATCTTCCGGAGGTATCCCTTAGCAGGCTCTTACTGCATCCATGGGCATGAGAGGAGAGGTATCATTCTACTGCCGGCACCCCACGGCGGAATCGAAGTAAGGTTTATTTGTCAGTAATAAAAAATAAGTAAAAAAATACAGAATACCACCTGAATACCAACCGTTGAAACTACGGTAAATAAAAAAAATGTACGTGTATCTTTATAAGAGAAGAAAGTTTATGATGTGATTAAACTTAAACTCAAGATGTTTATATTTTAGTAGTTTTAGTTGTAGAGTAGAGTAGTAGTAAGTAGTTTTAGTAGTAGATGCAACACGAAGTTCGCCAGCTAGTTAATAATATTTAGAAGCACATGTTAACAAAAGGCAAAGATATCGTGGTAAGAAATTACCCTCAAATCAGCATAATGAACACCAGACACTAGCAAATAGTTGTGACCATTTACTTTACCTTGTCCGCCATATCCTCCGTGCTCACCTTGGGAGCCTAACCCATGTCCAGCTTGGCCTTGGTTCAGGCCACCTTGGCTACCTTGGCTACCGTGGCTACCGTGACTACCGTGGCTACCGTGGCTACCGTGGCCAGCGTGCTCGCCCGCATAGCCGCTGCCGTATCCTTGCGGGTAGCCTGAAAAACCGGGAAATTTTTTGGGTAAATATATGTACATATTAGGCCAGGTGCGTAGGTGGGGGATATCATCATTATCATCATCATCTCCCGTCGTAAGCCGTCCAATGCTGGACATATGCCTTCCTCACGGATCAGCCCGCCTGCCAAGCGTGGCGAGTTTGGCAACAACCTACTCCTGATCTTGGAGATCCGTGTGGGAGGCCTATGTCCAGCGGTGGACGTAGACATCAGTCCTACGGCTGCGATGGCTTTTTAAGCTTTGCTGATTAGATACTTACTATATTTTGGTCATTTTCTAAAAACCATGAAATGAGAGAATAAACAGCGATTATTTTATTAACTGATAGCTAACTGGTAGCCTTTAACTGCAAATTATAAGTAACTAGCTTATCCCCGTCACTTCGCATGCGTTGTACCCGGATAAGAAGTGTTAATCCAGGTCATCATATAGATTTTAGATCACGTATGTAAAGTTTCAGCTTAATTCGTAAGTAGTTTTTGCGTGAAGTGGTAACAAACTTATATACTATCTAAACAAACAAACTTTCTGGTTTATATTATTAGTGAGATAGTGAGATAAAATGATTGTTTATGTCAAATACTCACTGTAACACACCGCTGCCATCAAAAGTACGACGCATGAGATCTGAAAATAATGATTTAATTAATCAATGTTCACAGCATAGGAAAAAACAATAGTATTTTCTTTGAGCTTAATGCCCCATGAACTTTTTTTGTCTTTTTTACACACAGCACCATCTAATCCTAACGAAGCAAAGCTTGCACAAGACTGCTAAAATAGGAAAACTAATAAATTATGTTTTTTGTTTACACATAGGTACTTAACATAATGGAAAATACCCAGACTCGAAAGATCATTACAATTTGTTCCTCTTTTACTATATTGGATTATCGGATATTTATCGCGTAATTACCTTTATTTTATCCCCGACGTTTCGACCGGATTGCACCTGGTCGTGGGGAGACTGCGTCTCCCCAATAAAATAAAGGTATTTACGCGATAAATACCCGATAATCTAATATAGTAATAATGTGTTGTGATCGCGAAAGTTTAAAAAAGACTAATTTGTTCCTCCGCGAATATTTTATAAAAACCGTATTTTTCTCATTTCAACCGACTTACGCTTATTTATTTGTTCGGAATAAATATTTTTTTTTTTAATTACACAATGAGCAACAAAATTGATGAAAAATAAGACGAGTACTGGGACACACAAACTTGAACGGGCAATTTTATAATTATTTGCAATAATTTGTCTTTATATTAGATAAAAAAGTGAAATAATCAGGAATTCTTAAATGACCACCGTTAGGTTACCTCACCCAATATACAAAAATATTACTTACTTTGAACATCATTTTGAAAGAGTTTCTGTGTTTATGTTGCAATAACCACAAACAAATCTTTATATACCTACCAACGGTTATCATAAAGTCTGACCCTTGCTTTGTTTACTTAATTCGTGATTACATACTAACTAATACAACATTTTATAAGAATAAAAAACATCTTGTTTGTAATCAAAAATATAGTAGAGTCTGATTCTGGGAAAAAAAACTATACACAAATACTTTAAATTAGGTATATCATCATCATTTTTGACATGTATTACTCAAGTTGACTATTCCTGCCAAGTATTCATTGGGTAGCAGTAGCGTTGTTATTGGGACAAACTTCAAAAATATTGTGTGTATGGATTACAATTATTGTTACCGAAAAATCTATTAAAATTCTATGAAGAACCTCAAGTGATTATTTGTATTCTTACCACCAACATGAATAGAAAGATACATCGAAGTAATAACGCCAAGGCTATGAAAGAGCTACACATGAGCCACGACATGGCTACGAATTAGCTATGCTATAGCCACGACATGGCTACGAGTAAGCTACGCTAGAGCTACGACAAGGCTACGAGATAGCTACGCTACAGCTATGACATGGTTACGACTTAGCTACGCTAGAGCTAAGACATGGCTACGAGTTAGCTACGCTAGAGCTACGACAAGGTTACGAAATAGCTACGGTAGAGCTACGGCATGGCTACAAGTAAGCTACGCTAGAGCTACGACATGGCTATAACTTAGCTACGCTAAAGCTACGACATGGCAATGAGTTAGCTACGCTAGATCTACGACATGGCTACGAGTTATCTACGACATAGCTACAAGTTAGCTACGCTAGAACTACGAGATGGCTTTGAGTAAGCTACATAGAGCGTCGAAAGAGCTACAGCATCATCAACTCAGCCACAGTAGGACGTCCACTGCTGGATATGGGCCTCCCTTGTGTATCTGGAAATACTTACCATACTCACCTATTATACCTATTATACTTTTCTAGGTTTTACATTGGACAAATGTCTAACATGGGAGGAACACATTAACATGTCAAAAAGCTGTCTTGTCTTGTCTTTTTGTTTTATGACTTTTTGTGTTTGGTATTACACAATTCCGCCAGTGTCAAGTAAATTTATAAATTATTAAGTTATTTGGCTGGCCATGTTGGCGGACTTTTTGACAAGTTCTCTCCTGAAATGGTTCAGGAGAGAACTTGTCAAAAAGTTGGACGAACTTGCTTTGCTCTTTGGCGTCTGTCAGCGACACTGGACAGAAATGCAGTCCGCAGTTTTTATTTTGCGTCAGTGCATTCCTCTGACGACCTACATATGTAGCGTAGCGGGCGAAGGTCCGCCTGCGACGCAAGAGGTTGCGAGTTCGATTCCCGCCTCGGGACAAATGTCTGTACGATCTGAAGATATTTGTTCAGGGTGTTCTGGATGTTTTTCTATATATAATAAAAAAATATATATTCTATGTAGTATAATGTATTAAGTATATCAGTCATCTAGTACCCATAACACAAGCTCTGCTTAGCTTGGGGCTAGATGATGCTGTGTAATTTGTCCAGCATTATATAATATTTTTTAGTAAATATGTATTAGGTGTAGAATTTTGGGGGCGTGCAGCAGACTGTGAGCGCGCTTTCAGACATCAAAAGAAGGCAGTGCGCGCAATCGTCCGAATCCCACAAGATGAATCAGCTCGTCCATATTTCGTTTCGCTAGGAATTGTGACTGTAATTTCTCCCTAGTAATTTTAAAAGCCGCGTTGTATGCATGGAACAAACAAAAAATAACTTAAGCAGTTACGTGAGGTACGGTTACGGTCAACCGGTTTGTGCTACACTAGAAACGTAAACAAGCTGAGAGCGCTTCCGCGGAAACTTACAAGAATGTCGAAGCTGATTCATCTGATGGGGCCCACGGTGCGTAACCACCAGCTAGCATTATTGAAGCGTCCTCGATACAATCCTTCAAGTACAAACTAAAGAAGTGGCTCATAGTCATCAAGTCTTTCTATGACTTTAGGGGAGTACCTACACGGAACGCAAAAATGCATGATGTATTTACATATATATTACTAACTGACCCGGCGAACTTTGTATCGCACCTATATAACTACAACGACCACTTACAACTTACCCTACAACTACCCTACAACTAATCTACTACTACCCTACTAACTACTACCCTACAACTAATCTACTACTACCCTAAAAACAAACATATATCGAGGTATCCCTTAGCAGTCTCTACCTGCATCCACGGGTATGAGAGGAGAGGCAACATTCTACTGCCGGCACCAACTGAATATGAGTAAAATATCTAAATATGAGTGCCTAATAATAAGTATGAGACCTGCTAAGGCAATTGTAATCATAGTGTATACCTAGGAATAGAAGACTCATGATTGGCTAAATTAATACTCTCGGCTTTTCAGAAGTATTATCTTATTATTGTGTTATTTATCTATTTTGACGAGTTAATGGTCAAAGGCCTCCAACGATAATTATTGACCATAGCTCACCACACACGATAGTTAACTAGGTGAGATAGATAAAATTATTTATTCGCCGACAAAATATCACAATATTTTAAAAATAAACGAACAAAAATGGTTAGGAAAAAAACTTATTATACTTGAATTTAGCCTCTCCTCTCTTGCCCGTGGATGCGGTAAGAATTTGCCAAGGGATTTCCAGAAGATGTGCAGCAGCGTCTTTCCGGGTATCAACATTCCGTACTGCGCTCGCCAACCCACTTGCCAAGCCAGCAGGGCTAGCATGGCCGGAGATATTTTATCCACGGGGAGAGGACAAAATACTATTCCCCTCTGTCAATTTTGTCCACCCTCCGAGCATGGCGACATGGGTGGATAAACATGCTATAGCCGGGGGGTGAGTATCCACGTCTAATGTCAAAAAGTGATATAATTCTCTTTCCCCCTGTTGCCGTACTTTGGCAGGTGGATAAAATAATTTTATCCCTTGTCAGTGGAAATAACCGGTGGACAAAAGTTTTATCCCCAGCCCATGCTAGCCCTGCTGGTGAGTATGGCAATAACCCCTTCATGATCGCTGCTTGGGATCCATGAGGGAGACTTAAGTCCACCAGTGAGATGATGATTTAGAGATCTATTAAATGCACAGACTAATTATCTATATATTTACACAGATTCTTTATCGCTTTATCGTTGAAATCATTCTTAGCTTTAGAGTAATGCGCTTCAGAATGCTATGCATGTCATTTGAACGTATCTTCAGACCCAAAATCTTGTCAGTCTTCGCTCTTTCCCCAAACTTGACTTCTTGCTAGCGCTCCGTACACCTTCGAAGCGTTTAATCATTTATCCTATATTTCTAACATCCAACGTCACTTCCCTTCAAGTCTCCGTCAGCGGCTTCTGATCAATGATCTTAATCGACCAGCAAGGACCATTGTTATGTAATTTATACAAAACATTATAGTTGAAATAAAAACTCTCGTAGGAATGTAAAAGGAAAATGAAGTACAAATGCTCATGCAGACAGTTAATATGTAGCTATAATCATTCATCATTTATGTATTGCATCACACACAGTTATGATAGGTTGTTAAGTTAGTGAGTCATTTAAATCTAGACTATTCGATTTTATTTGGTAATCTAACAAAAACTGAGTGACTATTATTATTATTACAGGCTTTAGTTTTATTGCTCAACTCTCAATTTTGTCCATGTTGTTAAAATCATTTTTTAGATTTAAATACTTCGCTTCAGCTTGCTCTGCAAATGATTTGAACGTATCAAGGTCATGTCCGTTAGTCTTCGCTCCTTCCCCAAACTTGACTTCACCGGCCGCGCTCCGTACATCTTCGAAACTGGTATCTTCGTTCCTATATTTATAACCTCCAAAGACTTTTCCTTCCAAGTCTCCACCCGCAGCTCCTGATCTATCTATGACGAGTTTGTCGTCATTCATCGATGCTTTTAGTTCACCACCGAATGACAAACTTCCTTGGCCGGAACCGGCGACCTCAACATTTCCTTCACGGCGAATTGTAAAACCTGCAAGTAATTATAAACATAAATAATGCTGGACTGCACCACCTAGCCCTAAAGTAAGCAGAGCTTATGCTGAAACTTAGTATACTTAATAGTATTTTTGGGGTTCCGTACTTCAAATGGAATCGGAACCCTTATGGGATCACCTTGTAGTCCGTCTGTCTATTTGTTAGCGTTGTGGGCCTTTATCTCGGGAATGCGTGGAGGTATCGATATAAAATTAAAACAATATACTCAGTTCCATAAATCTGTAAAAATATAAATTTCTACGTAAAAGAAGATACGGCCGTTTATGCCGCAAAAAAACTTATATTTCGACACTCACAAGGATATCAACATATGGGCTTAATTTATAGCTTTTAAAATATTTTAAAGTGTTTACCCGCACTAAGGTTTTAATAATGGAAATAAAAAGGAAAACCAAAATGTTTGATTCGGGATTCGAACCCACACGTTACTGACGGACATCCTTAACGCGGGCTGCCTACCGTTTCTACCATAGACATTGTAATTTACTCTATGGTTTCTACAGAATCACTAGGTCCAAAACTCGACTGCTTATCTCTAACGCCATCTAGCAGAAATCTCTGGAGATATTCTAGCCACTGGCTGACATCACGATGTCAGTAACAGTTAAAAGATGTCGCTTTAGCTAATTTTATAAGCAGACACGACAAATCGCGATTTGCCGCATTATACGATCTACCGCACATATAAAACCGATCAAGAGCGATTCGGACACGTGCCCCGTGGGTTCCGTGACATTATACAATAATTTGGAGTTTATTTATGTATCTAATTACAACCTGATGGTCGGAATGGTATGATTGTCTTTATTATTTATTTTAGATATTCTCACTCTTAATTATTATATTTGAATTTTTAACTCTCGACAAAAAAGAGGGGTGTTATATATAAGTTTGACTGTTGTGTGTGTATGTGTGTTTGTGTGTCTGTCTGCTCTTTAATGAGTGGACCGGTTTGGGTGCAGTTTTTTTTATTTAACACTAGCTGTCCCGGCTAACTTCGTACAGCCCAGAATCAACTACCTAGTACCACATCTTCTAACTACTACCACTAATACTCTACTTCTACTACTTCCCTACTTCTGTCCTACTTCTACTCTACTACTACTCTACTTCTACCCTACTACTACTCTACTTCTACCCTGCTACTACTCTACTACTACTCTACTTCTACCCTACTTTTACCGTACTTCTACTCTACTACTACTCTACTTCTACTTTACTACTACTCTACTTCTACTCTACAGTTTTTTCTTTCGCGATTAAAAAACAGGGGTTGACCGTAGACGGTTGAGTTTGGTAACAAACACAGCGACACGAGAATTTTGTATATTAGATTATTTTTAACCGTTTATCTGTTGCGAAAGAAGCAGTAATTGTAATTGACATTATGATAATGACGTACGGACTGTTTGAAGTATGTTTAGAGGTACACTGATTCTAAATGAGTGAGCTTACTCATTTCGTGTGGAAACAAAACGGTGCGGTCTCATGGGATATGGTGAGAGCAGTCACGCCATCGCTTTTTTGGTCTGCGTTAATTAATTTATTAAGGCTGCAGGTTTATAAATGAGGAACTCGTTAGGATTTTAGTAAAATACTTACAACAAGAAACCAAGAAGGCCAGGAAAAACAGACATACCTGAAATTGAGACAAACTGAATTGAGACAAAATATTTAACGTTCTTATTCCATGAGACGTTTTAATTAAAAAGTAAAAACTTCAAAAATAGTCCCCTCGAACCTCAGAGATTGCGTTAGTTTCAGCCGTAAAAGCTCCATGGACATTCAATCCGAATGTCGTGGGTTCGATACGGCCGTGCACTAAAAAAATTTATTTCTTAACCTAACGGCATGATTACCATTTTCTGACGCTGTATAAAACATCTACAATAGATAGTTTTTCATAAAATCAAATAAATAAAGAAAACTTTGTAATACATCCCTGTTTTAGGGCCGTTAGGCTTTAATTTGTGTTGAACTAGGCACCTTAGCTGCAATGTTACCGAACCATTATATATATTAATTATTTATTAATCGTAGTGCTAAAAGAAGAAGCAGTTAATTTTCCCCCTGAGTAAAGCAAAGATTTAGATCGTTAGATACGTCGTTACCGTAATAAGACCGCGCCGTTTTGTTTTCACACGAGTGAGCGAGCTCACTGATTGCGATTCAGTGTGAAGCGAACAGAAAAACCTAACTTGGTCGTTATCATCATTTAACAATTTTATTTTGTCTTATGTTACGTTTGACGGAGTTGGAGCAGATTCCGTCCCAAGTGGTTTTGTCCTCTAGGTTATCTGATATTTATCTCTAAACACAGTGTTAGGTGAACGTGGTGTTAATTATTTTTCCACGAAAGTTCGTGCAATATGATTGCACAATAAATGGTAACAATTACAGTTTAGTTTACTGGCAAAACCAGTGTGCGTACGTCGGCATTATTGTTTATATTATATTTTAATTTTATTATTTATATCGATTTATTTCGAATTCTATTTTTATTTTACTATTATAATGTAATTGTGTAGGATTGATGCTAGTTTATTTTTATTTGTAATTAATATTTATTGATAATTTTTATTGTGAACATGTAATATGGACATTTTATATTTGTACAATATTATAATATATATTATCTTTAAATGTGTGTTAACAGTTCAATGTCACAGTTTTTTGTGTAAGGGCTCATCTAACGATTTAAATCTCTGGTGTAAAGAGGAAAGCTCCACAACAAAACTTTAGTCAACTTACGTTTAAAGCGAGCATGTTGGTCCCTTCCAACGTCCTGATTAACATTTAATTAAATTTACACGGCTTTTATAGACGCAAAATTGCACAGTATATGTATTTAAAATATTATTACCTACTGTTTTATTTTGAACTAGCTGTGCCCGCGACTTCGTCCGCGTGATCTAAAATGTAGTAAGCCTGCTTATGATCGTAATTAAGCCGTATAATATTATCTACTCGTATAGTGACCGTAACAATGAGAAGAGATATCAGAAAATTCGAATAAATTTCAGAGCGAGAGTAAAGTAAGTATTTTTAGTTTGTTAATTTCCGAAACACTTCGAAACATGTGCGATACTCAGAAAATTTTACGAAATTAAAATAAAGTGGTCTATGGGTAAATATTTTTTTTTATTAAATCTTTTCAAAGTACTCTCCATCAGCTTTCGAAACATTTTTTCCAGTCCGCCGCAGACACCTCCTTTAAAGTCTGCTTTAACGCTGACAGGGCATCTTCCGGCGACGAAAATAAATTGTATCCCTTTGACTTCTTTTTTATTTGCGGAAAATAAGTCACACGGTGCTAGGTCAGGGCTGTAAGATGGGTGGACCAGGGTTGACCGGCGTGCCAGGACATCCCTCGATCTGAGTGCGGTGTCCGTGGGCGTTTGAAACACCGAAACCGTCGACTGGCGCTTTGTTTTTGGATCGTTTTGATAATCAATGCCTCATAATCCTGTAAAAATGTCGTGTAAGCACCCCGATATGTTGCTGATGCATGCTTTAGCCATTGCTTTATCCCAGTGTTTTCGCCCCACCAAGCAAATGACGTGCTTGGTATACAGCCTGGTAAGTGGGGTACACTTCATCATCCTTTCGCATTTCGGCAAAAGATCTAGGTCCTCGAACTGTATGTTTATACAAAATTCAAATTTCGCAACAATCTTTTTTATTACATATATTGTGTAAAGACGTTTTAAGTTGACATTAAACCTTAATGGAAAATGTTTATTTTATTATTTTTAGTGGGTACGTTTAAATAAAAGCGTGTTTGTTAGAAAGTTTTTTTACTTTAAATTTATTTCAAACAATGTAAATACGAGTACCGGCTTAAATCTCGCGATGAATTTTAATTTTAATTTTGACGAATTTTAGCGTGATACCCTCACAAACAAACAAACAAACCGACAAACAGACAAAAATTTCAAAAATAGTTTTTTACGTTTACTTTTTCCTCATGTATCGCACCTATTTAATTGCAAAAATATTAAATTTACAGACGCGAAAGGTTTACGATTTTATTATAATGTAAGTATATAGATGACACCATCGCAGTTGCGGTAAAATGTCAAAGAGTAGGGATAATAACAACAAAAACTGGGAAATACAGAATTTATTATGATAAAGTTGTTATTCGTTGCAAACAACTGCAAAAATAAATGATGAGGTAAGCTTACCAAATTAATTTAATATAAGTTGATAAGGTAAATTCAATGAAAAGGAAAAAAATATAATTGTACGAGTATATCATCTCAGCCAAGCTCTGAGGCTCCAGATAATTGAAAACCATCTCGGTTAAAGCTCCTGTGCTTGGTAATCTCAATGGCTTCCTGAACCATTCTTGGTATGTAATATCGCTCAGTTGAGACTACTTGTGGATTATGTAGCTCGATCCAGTGATTTGAGCTGGACTACAAAAGATGCTCTGCGATAGGTAGCTAATTTTTGGGTATCCGCATTCTTAACTGCCCGTATGTGCTATTTTACCCGACAGGCAATTGTCCGCTTAGTTTGGCCTATGTAAGAGCTCCCACAGCTGCAATCAATCTTATACACCCCTGGTTTTTCTAATGGAAAGCTATCTTTCGGCGAACGCGGTGGTCAAAAGCTACAACAGTACTGTTGTAGCTTTTTGACCACCTGCCCGATGGTCAAATGACATCGTTAGTTCCGTTGGAAAACGGGGGACACAAATCACAAGGGACCGGAAAGAATGGCGCATATATATATAGGTATAGGAGTATGGGTTATAGAGTATATGGGTATAGGAGGCCTATACCCAGCAGTAGGTCTAATCTTTCCTCCGTCGACCGAGACACGTTCTCAGCTTGCCCGTTGACGAGCTCACCGCCGCTAACCCGGAGGTGGACTTGGTGGTGGAGGACTTTCAACAACCGGTCCCGCCGGCGCGGCGGGGCCGCAGAATACACTCTTCCGTCTTAAGGTGCAGTTTTGCACCTGGACGTTAACCATTGTGATCGCGAAAGTTTACGAAAAACTATTCATTCATTCATTCATTTCAGCCGTAAAACGTCCACTACTGAACACAGGCCTCCCTCATGGACCTCCATGAGGGGTAGTTGCCATACTCACCACGCTTGGCAGGCGGGTTGGCGAGCGCAGTAGAGGGGATGTTGATACACGGAAAGACGCTGCTGCCCATCTTCCGGTGGTACACCTTAGCAGGCTCTTACTGCATCCACGGCCATGAAAGGAGGGGTAACGTTCTACTGCCGGCACCCCACAGCATAAAAAAACTATTATCGCTTAATAATTCAACAGAAAACAAATGGAGCTTAGCTTAGATTCTTCTAACTTAAGTTTAAGGTAGCTTTACACTTTATAGATTTAATTATTTTAAATTAATAGCTTAACTTCGCAGTTTGTCTCCTGTCGGAGCTCCGACCATGCTTCTTTCCCACGTAACACCTCTTTCCGTCCATTGGCGCTGCTGTCAAGACATTCCCGCTTGGCTCAATACCGTTGTTTTATTTAAAACTATTGTCGAAGAAATATTATTAAAAATTACTAATACAATTTATAAAATTAAGAAACAATTAAGATAATTATTTCTAACTTAAATAAGAGCATCTGACCTACATTTGTTTTCTTTTTTACACACTTGGATTTTAACTATGAATATTCAACTTCATTGTGCGAGTAATTTGTGACGCATCAATAAGTTCCATGCGGCCGCACTGAATAAAGTATTTTTTGATTCTTGATTCTTCTTGATTCTTGAGTTAAAATAAAGCTAAGTTTATATAATGATTGTTTTCCTAAGGATGGGTGTTCCTCCATGATAAGCAGAGATAAACTCAAAAAAACTGAAATCATGGTAAATATATTATGTTACTAAAATTATATTTTATGGTCAATATCCTGTATTGGTAATTGGTACACCCCAAGGAAGTATTCTATGTCCGACTTTATTTTTGATTTATATTGATTATCATGGAAATATCATATGCAGATGACACTGCCCTGCTTTTTCCAGCCAACTCTGAAAATGAGGTGTACAAATTTGCCCAACTTGAATTAATATTGTAAATAAATGGCTTCAGCAAAATTTACTAACACTCAATGCAGAAAAGGCAAATTACATAAAGTTCTCGATGCGCAAACAAACGTCCACGGAAACAAATCTAGAATTAATTGGACATCGTTGCAAAGTACATATTGACAACCAAAGCCTTTGCCCTTTTCTAAATATAACACGTAAAACAAAATACCTAGGAATAATCTTGGATGAAACTCTTTCTTATAAAGAACATCTAGAAGTTATAAGAAATCTCGTCTGTACCTAAGTTAATCTTTGTTTTTAAAAAGCTGCGTTATATTGCCGATAGCTTATTAAACAAGTTTACCTAGCTATATCAATCAATACTAACCTATTATATTTCTTCATGGGGTGGAGTAGGTAAACCATTGTTAATAACTGTCGCAAGAGCACAAAGAGCGATACTTAAGGTATCAACTTTCCGCCCTTTTATATTTTCCTTTGGCACCTTTTATACAAATGTGTTATCGGTTCGACAGTAATTGATATCATAATGCACACAGTGCTAAAACAACAAGCACTGAGCTTAGGTACTATCTGAGTTAGGCACGACGGAATAACGTTTGCCGTAAATTATCCGGTAAAAAATATACTTCTCATAGATTTTATAGTTTCCTTAGACCATTTTTGTGCAATAAAATAATGCGATAGTAACATTCTCTTAATTTTAGTAACTGTAAACTTGTTGTTAAAAACTATATCTAAAGTATGTCATATACACATCACAGAGAAGTTATTAGCTATCATAAGGTACGTATAACAATTTATTTGTACAAACTTGCCTAAATAATGTAAACATTATTTTAAGAATGTGCTTAAACGCACTATCAGCTTTAATGTCCACTGTTGTTTTTATTATTTTTCTATATGCTAACTTATCAGATCTATTTAAATTTCAGTGGAATTCTATTTATTTGCTTGTGACCTAGTTTTTGCCTGTAAAACAGGATCGCCTAGTTCAGGCACACGCATAGTTCATTAGGTTTATTTGATTAAATTAGATATCCGCTCGCGTGCCCCGCGCGGTACACCGCGCGGCACCCCGTGCCCGGCCCCCTGTGGCGTTGCTAACCCAAACGCCCGGTGACAAATACTTAGCACACCTAGCCGTGCCCCGCCGTTTTTACGCCTGCGGTGCGCTAGCCGGCTTTCACGCAATCGTTCCTTGTGACTCAATTTGTTTTGAAAGATTGTCAAGTGTTCTATTTTTTATGTTAACTATAAAATTAACCATACAATGTTATCTTTTATTCCTTAGATTACGACTCTGGTGCCGAGTTATGATGTGCTGAACTTGAGATAGCGCGTTTTAAAGCTCGTCTTGTATTTAAAAGCTCATACCTCAATAATTAAAGCTACGACGTATGGTTTTTAATCTTTAATTACGTTACTTATAGAATACATAATAGGATAAGAAATAAACACGTACACTTGTCCATACATATTTATTAATTTAAAGGCCTCATAATCCACACCGTTATCTGGCGCCGCACGGCATAATTTATATTAAACTTGACGAGGCATATCATGCACAAATATAATTTTTAGGCACAAAATGAAAGAAACACTAAATAAGTAGTCTTATATTCTTTTAAAACAAATAAAAACCATAGGCATAGCATTCACCAATTCTGAGAAATATGAACATTTCTGCAACAGTTCCCATGCTCTCAGTAAAATTACTTCGTTTTACTTTCACTCGAAAAAAGTCAAATCTTGTGTTTCATGCTGGAATTTTTATATTTACGTGTTAGTTATTTACATTCCTTGATAAACACAATAGATCTTGAAGAACAAAACAAAATTCAGAAATATCGCACACACATCCCGCACCGAATCAACACTCAACGACAAGATTGACAAGGAACGTTTTTTTCTTACTTTCTTTTTTTTTGTCTATGGCTTGGATACTCGACTGGGATAAATTATGACGGGAAATTTAACGGAGAAACGAGATAAATAATACAAACTAAGCCCTAGAGCGACAAGGACGAGTATATTTCACTTTATCGACCGCGGGGTCATGTTAACTACAGGTTGACACGGGCATTTTGGCATGGCGGCGTCATGTCAACTACTAGTTGACAAGGGCATAGTAGACTGAATCGCGATGTCAACTACCAGTTAACATGGACATTTTAGCGTTGTGCGTTTTGTTAACTACTGGTTAACACGGGCAAGCGAGCGGATAAAAGCAATATGTATTGTACTACTTAGCCGTAAGATATTTGAATAAAAAATATTGTATTATATTGTATTCCATAAACCTAGAGGCAAGACATTTAAGGGTGAAAAAAATAACGGTTTATAATAAATTGTTTGTATTAGTAAGTTATAAATAATGGAACAAACTGTATAACGGGACTTTATCGCGTAACCTTGTTTCATTAATTCCCGACGTTTCGAGTGCCCCGCTGCCCTCGTGGTCACGGGTGGACTGGTCCCGTTAAAGTCCCGTTAAACAGTTTAAAATTATTTCTACTGATCGCGAAAGTTTACAAAGCACTAATCAAAAAAATATCGTAGATTATTATCGACCGTAATTATTTTGTAATCCAAAGGATTTATGGAGGAATATTTGCATATGACATAACAAGTTTAAGGAAAATTCTGATTTACATAACTTAATAAATATAATATACAGGGTCAGCAAAGGTTAACCGGAAATAAATAAACACTCAAAAAAGTATTTCGGTATGGTCGTGTGGGTTTGGGTATGCATGTTGCACTAACAGCCTGGTTCCCCCTGCATGTGCATAATTAGCGGGCGGGAGGGCGGTGCATATGCATCTCAGCATTAGCGGAATTAAAACTAGATATTTTCATTGCATTTTATTGTCATAAAACACTCAAAAGTAAAAAAAAAATGTTACATAAAAATAATCTGAGAAAATAGACTAAGTTAAACTAAGTTAAACTTTTATGACAATAAAATGCAATGAAAATATCTAGTTTTAATACCGCTAATGCTGAGATGCATATGCACAGTGCCCAGTTTGTCGAAAAAAATATTTTTACACTGTTGCATAAGACATCCCAGAGCGTATGAAGGTTGTATGTAGGCACCGTTATACGCTTAGTCGGCCGATTATTTCCGGTTACCCCTTTGCAAATCCTATATATTAATACCAAAAACTTACTCTCATGTAGGCAAGAGAACTGAGACCTGAACCGAGCTAATTAATATAAATAACCGAGAGTGGCTCGGTTATTTATATTAATTAGCTCGGTGGAGAGCTCGAAGAAAGATTGTTTTACACTTGTAAAAATCAATCTTTATCCGATGCATAATATAGATAGGTAATTATTTAACTAAGCAATTAATTTAGTTAATCATTTATTTTGGAAAACTGGCTTTCAAGCTTTTTAAAAAAGGCTATTTGAAGTTGACCACTAAAAACTTATAAAGGGATAGTAAGGATTTCATATTATATGCTATTATTACAGGCTATTTATAGGCTATGTTAAGAAAATATATATATATTAGATTCTGGTTAAACATACACGATGGAATCATCCTTGGATTTTTTACACTCAACTTTTAAGGTTTTCAGATCCTTCACTATTTTACAGTACATTGCACAGACAGTACAAACACAGCCTAAAATAATCAGAGTAACACCACCCACAACCAGCCAGAAATACAACCAGAAGTTCTCAACTATATCAACGACTAACGTTACTAAATTCCCCGTCTCCGTACCAGTGTCAGTGTTGGGAACAAAATCAACCCCTCTGTAGTTTGCTATATGACGTCTCATCGCGTCTCCGGTGGCTACGCTCGCGTGGCCTTCAGAGCCACTGTACTTAGTAGTGGCCGTGGAGGTGTTAAACGCAGCGTCGAAGGTTCCGTCTGCGTTCCTGCCAGCTTCGCCGTGCAGTTTCCGCTCCACCGACCCTCCTGCCTCACCGCTAAGTCCACCGTTGACCCCTAAATCAAAAACTATTATTGAGTGTATACAGGATGTATCGTTATATGTGTAATACTGTAACCCAAAAGGGGGTTTGAGCCCATGAAAATAAGTAGTTTTTATGCACAATTGTTGTACGAAATAAAGATAAAAAATTATTTACTTAACACACACGCACGTACAGAAAGGCAAAAAGAAAACACACAGAACAGGTATAAAATACACAACATTACAAAACATTAAAATATATACATCAATACGAGTAACTTTAATAATTATTTACATAACAACTAATATAATATATTTTACTTATTTATTCGTCATCATCATCTCAGCCGTAGGACGTCCACTGCTGGACATAGGCCTCCCTCATGGATTTTTCATGAGCGGTTGTTGCTATACTCGCCACGCTTCGCAGGTGGGTTGGCGAGCGCAATACGGGATGTTGATACACGGAAAGACGCTGCTGGCCATATTCCAAAAGGCATTGGAAGATGGCCAATACTGATATCAGTATAAAACAACTAAACGCAGCGCCAATACTGATATCAGTATAAAACAATATACAACACATTGTAGTCTATAGAGATAATCCATTATGTTAGTTGTCATTATTTAAGTAAGGCGTTACTCACCGCGACACAGTTTCATACTTTTTGCGGTTAGTATCGTTACATTTAGTTCTAGTTTTATGTTATTCTGTACCTCTTCAATAAATAAATAAAAATATACACTAACCTATCAGTTTGCCATTTGATCCGTGATACAGTCCACCATCGATATGCGAGTCCACGTGGCCGGCGGCCGAACTTGCGCCATCAGCGTATACTTTCCTACCATCTGTCTTTAAAGCGAGTTCTGTATCTGATTCCGCCGTACCGTTGCCCCCAAAGGAGAATCCCCCACCCCATACACTAGGAGCGGCTGAAATAGCGAACATAGCATGAAATGAAATGAAATAATTTATTTGCCTCAAGTATGGTTTTACACAGATATTTGTATGTTTATTGTTAGGTATCACACACTTGACCGAACTATCCGGCATGCAAATGTTAATGTTATGAAGTTATTACTCTTATTACATATGTAGCTACATCCACTAAAAATCTGGAATGAACACAGTAGTTATAACAATTTAAAAATCAATAAATAATAATAAAAAAATAATGTCATGCAAATAATTATAATTAATGGGTATGTCAAATTTTTTATCTAATAATTCTGAAACAGTGTAAAACTGTTTGTCATATAACCATAATTTTAATTTATGTTCAAAACGCTTTATCGGTAGGTCTTTAATGTCTCTTGGAATGTTATTGTAAATGCGTCCACACATTGCAAAACAGTTTTTTTTATAGAGCGTAGTTTTTGGAATCTTTGAAAAAACAATTCTGTCACGATCTCTTACACATCTAGTAAAGATATCACCAGCTTTACAAAATTGGTCTAAATGTTCCTTAACAAATTTAGCAGCTTCAAAGACATACATACTGGGTAGAGTTAAAAGTCTAAGTTTTTTAAAAATGGGTTTACATGACTCCCAGGGTGGTATGCCGACTAGCCCGAATGCATTTCTTCTGTGCAATAAAAACCCTCTGAATATCAGTGGAGTTCCCGTATAAAATAAGACCGTATCTCAACACCGAGGCAATATATCCGTGATATGCTGTCAGTGTTGTGTTAATGTTTTGCATTTTAAAAAGTTGAAGATACAGGGGACACAGGGGGTCTACTCGGAAAACGACTTCGATAACGACAAACGATGACTATGTTATGGGTACTCTAAATTATAAGCACTATATAAGGCTCCATTGTTAACTGTGGATCTGTTGTTAGAAGTTTATTTATTTATTTATTTATTTATTTATTGAGAATATAACATCATTACAGGTTTTTTTATTAAGCCCTAAGGCGATGTTATATCTAGGTTATTAACTATTTTTTACGGTCTAATGTACATACACGCAATATACAATAAATACACTAAACTATACATTTCCTTTCAATAACAATTTGTGCCATTTCCATGGCTTTTGGCAGGTGTTTGTCAAATATATCTACATTATTTTCGGACAGAATATTAAGTAAATGAATAGCGAGTGACATGGGGGCAAACTTAAGTAGGTTGGTCCTACAGTTGGGCACCTCCAGCATGGCGGGGCGGCGGCGCGCGCCCACGTAGTTGTCGGGCGCGCGCAGCCGCAGCGCCGCCAGCGCGGCCGGGTGGTGCAGCTCCCCGCGCAGCACGCGCGCCATGTACTTCACCAGCGCCACGGCTCTCCGCACCGACAGCCTGCAGTACCCTACCATACCTAACACGAACAGACTCGGGTACATTAACGGGTAATATGGATAGACTCCATATTCTTTTAAGTACAAAAAACGAGTGAACTTATTTTGTATCTTTTCTACCAAGAGTTTGTATTTAGCTTCATTGGGGTTCCAAATTAAAGCGTTTGTTTCTAATTGACTTCTCACAAGGGCATTATATAAAACTTTAATAACATTTATGTTTTTAAAATGTACACTCTGTCTTAGAATAAAACCCAGGTTTCTAAAAGATTTAGCGCAAACATTTTCAATATGGCGCCGGAACCTTAAGTCGGGGACCATTTCGACGCCTAGATCACGGACAGACGTCGTTCTCGGCAGCACTACCCCCTCCACTTCGTACTGGTACTGTAAAGGGGCACGCGCCCGGCTGTAGCTCATCACGGAGCACTTCGCTACGTTGAACAGTAGCTTGTTGGATCTGCTCCATTGGACCACCCTATCTATGTCGGCCTGGAGCAGTTCACAATCGGATGCGTCCGCCACTGTCCGAAACATTTTCAAGTCGTCCGCAAAGAGCAAACAGCCTGCCTCCTTTACAACACCCGCGAGATCGTTGATCATAATAACGAATTCAAGGGGACCAAGATTGCTGCCCTGACTTACCCCCGAAAACGTGTAATACGGAGCCGATTGGTACCCCGCGTACTCCACGTACTGCCGACGTTCGCTAAGGTAGCTTGCGAAGAATTTGAGCATATGTGGCGTGAAGCCAATTGCAGAAAACTTCGTCAGTAGTACGTCGTTATCGACAGCGTCAAAGGCTTTCTGAAAGTCGAAGTACGCGCAGTCTACCTGCCCTCCTGCGTCCACAGCAGGCGCCAGGTGCGATACGAACGACAGCAAGTTGCTGGCCGTGCTGCGACCTGGCCGGAAGCCATGCTGGGCGTCGCTCAGGCGGGCGCTTACTTGCGTATAAATACACGTGTGTAAAATTGACTCAAATACCTTAGCAAAGGCCGACAGCACGGCGATCGGACGGTACTTACTCACATCGGACCCAACTCCTGCCTTTGGCACTGGAATAACTCGCGTTATTTTCCATCGGTCAGGATAATGGCACTCGTCTAAACACAAATTAAAAATATGTAAAAGGGGTTTCTCTAAAACAGATCGGCAGTCTTTTATAATATAAGGAGGAATGCTATCGGGCCCTATAGAGTGCTTAGGCTTCAAGGCACGAAGAGCAGTGCGCACGTCAAGGACAGTCAGCTGGGCGACGTGCACCCGGGCGGCGTCCGGCCCCGCGGGCGAGGCGCGCTCCGCCGCCTTCGGGTCCAGGGTCGGCCGAACCGAACTGTACACAGACTGGAAGTATGTAGCAAAACATTCAGCACACTCTCTATCACTCAATTCCCTCCCCTCTTTAGTGATACGAGTTTTATTTCGCCTCGACTGTTTTTGCCTGATAAAACACCAAAAAGACTTAGGGTCAATTTTAAAATTCGATTGCAACCTCTCTTGGTAGGTGTCAAACGTTTTAGATAATTTAATTTTAACTAAGGACCTGCATTCAGAAAATAATTTGTAATCGCTTTGTTTACCCGTAATTTTAAATATCTTATGATAACGCCATTTGCGCTGAATCTCGCGTATTAAATCTGCCGTATACCACTCTGGATAGTTATAGCGAGACTTATTTGCTACCTTAGCACATTTCTTAGGCGTACACTCGGAAATGACTTGGCCTATAACTTCATAAAAGTATTCTAACGCCGCCTCCGAATTCTCAGTCCTATATAATTCATTCCAATCTAAGCATTCTAACAAATAGTATAACATAGGAAAGTTACATTTAGTGAAGTTCCAACCAAGATGATCTGTAGAGTTGTCTGTATGGTGAGATGGTAGTTCGAGGCCTCCTCGACGTGTGATTGTCGCCACACAGACAAGCGGCGGGTGCAGAGGGTCGATGGGTACCAAGGGATCGACAGACAAAAGTACCTCCAAGTCACTCGCTGGTAATGAAGATAAAACTAAGTCTAGTGTGCGGTTATAACTATTAAGTACGTTGTTTACCTGCCGAAATCCACAGAATGCATTTACATACTCCATATAACTTTGTACCTCCACGGTTGTCGAAGGCAAATTAAAATCACCCAACACCAATACATTGTCAAATTTAACACACTCTGTTTCTAAAATATGAAATAAATGCATATATTCGTTAACATTACTATTTGGTGGAATGTATACCACACAGCACATAAACAAGAAAACATTTTTACTGTGTACCGTCGCACAAACTAATTCGAATAAGGCCGCGTCCACATTTGCGATAGGAATGCGCTTGAGCTCGTAACGCGGGGAAGATGCCAAAAACACACCTCCCTGCTTACGGCCATCCGCTCGATCACATCGAAGAATCTTGAAATCACATGGTATGAGTTCTCCGTCATGGATTGATGAATTTAGACCCGATTCTGTTATTGCAAATAAATCATACGAGGAGGTCAGCATATTATTATGGAAAGATGTAGTTTTTGTCCTAAGTCCCCGTACATTTTGATAGAAAACAAGGAGTGGTTGATTATCAGACTTTTTCACCACTCTTGCTGGTTTTGGGGTCTCGAAACCACACCCAATCATTAAATTTCGTGTTCACTGGCCAACATTCAATATTATTGATCTTATCATAATTCGACTCCGGTACACCAATCATAAAAGATGAATAATCTCTCTTAGTTTTAGGGACGATCTTCTGGATCTTTATATCCGCAGAACCACACCTTTTGATTATGTGCTCAGTAATAGCCTCTTCAGAGGTGTCAGGATGAAGTGACCACACATGCAAGAATTTATTTTTCTCCACTGCTTCAAAAGAAGAAATATGAGTGTTTCCTCCTCTCTGAATAGTGCTGAGTTGAGCATTTTTTCCTTTGTTCTGGTAGGTGACAAAAGTCCATTTTTCTGAAGACGTATTAGCCGCGTGTTTAGGAATAGACACGTCTATATTTTCCTTGATGTCATCTAAGCATGTTACATTTTGAGTAAAGTCTTCAACGGTCACCCGCTTTGCTTTCTTGGGGGCCCGGTGTGGACGCACCGTTACGTTTGGCGATATTAACGTACGCTCCAAGTTAGCAGTAGCGGCAGCCGTCTCACTCGCGCGCGGTGCTGTAACCGTAGGCACGTCCCGCTCCCGCGCATCGTTCCATTCTTCAACTTTGGCGAATAATTGTTCCAACACCCTCTTCTGGTCGGTAATAATGGCGGTAAAGTTATTGATCGTGAGTTCTTGATCTTTTAATTTCTGTGATTGAGCTTCAATCGTTGCTGTTTGCGCAGAAATTTTTTCCGCCAACGAAGCCACTAGCTTCGATAGATCGCTAAAAGCACTTTCCAAGCAAAATTTGGACATTTTTACCGGTAAACGGAAATAAAACCACGGAAACGAAAAGGTACGTGACAGAGATCGGACGCCGAAAAAGTTGGTGTATGTTGTTACATAAAAAAATACTTTAAAAGTATTTCGGTATGTTTGGGAAGTCATACACTTTTTGAACGACTATTTCTCCGAAACTAAAAAAGCTAGCTTAACCCATATAGATTTTCCAGAAAGTATACGGGTAAAACTGCATTCATGATTATTTTCAGATTTGTAGCAGTTTCGATTTTGGAGGGGTTTTACTTTTTTCCCCCACGCTTGAAAAAAAGTTTAAAACTTAAAAACGGAGCCCTCAATCGAAAAATTGTTTTCGCAACCCCTAAATGCTTTTACAATACCTACTCAACGATACCCCATAAAATGGGAAAATCAAGAAAAAAAAAGTTTTTTCCTACCTTACGCAGTGCAATCCAAGTCTAGTCAAAATTACAGCCTTCTAGGACTAATAGTCTCTTCGCAAAGCCGGTGACGGACGGACAGACATACAGATAGACAGACAAAGCGAAACTACAAGGTACAAGCGTAATAAAAGTGAAATGTATGACGCAATAAGTAATGCTGGACATTGCACACACATCACCATCTAGCCCTAAAGTAAGCAGAGCTTGTAGGTACCAGATGTAATACTGGACATTGTACACACAGCACCATCTAGCTCCAAAGTAAGCAGAGCTTGTAGGTACCAGATGGCTGACGAAATACATGAACACTTTAGTCATTTTTAAACTTTCGCGATCACAACACATTATTAACATACATAGAGGTATAACCGGGTATTTATCGCGTAAATTACCTTTATTATTTCCCGACGTTTTGCTTGGATTGCACCAAGCATGGTCCCGGGAAGACTGACGTGATGGAGGTACCGCAGCAAAGCGAAGGCGTTTGTTGAACTACCCTCACTTGATCTTCATAAAAATTATTAGGGCTGGTTCCCACTGGGACAGCACACTACACTGACTGTATCCACATACTGAGTTGATTTTTCACGCCGAGTACACTTTGCTATCACTCCAATATCCGGAATCCAGTGATAGCAAAGTGTACTCGGCGTGAAAAATCAACTCAGTATGTGGATACAGTCAGTGTAGTGTGCTGTCCCAGTGGGAACCGGCCCTAATAATTTTTATGAAGATCAAGTGAGGGTAGTTCAACAAACGCCTTCACTTTGCTGCGGTACCTCCATCACGTCAGTCTTCCCGGGACCATGCTTGGTGCAATCCAAGCGAAACGTCGGGAAATAATAAATGTAATTTACGCGATAAATACCCGGTTATAATGTATGTCCGTCTGCCTGCTGCGCTTACGCTTTAAGAGACTATGTTTTAGAGGATTTGGCCCAGCAGCAGTGGGAAGCAAATAAAGTAAATAAAAAAAACTACTTACCCAATGATATACCTAACACCGCACATAGCATAAAAATGGTGGCCTGAAAAGTAAAAACAATCTTGTAATAACAAACAAGCATGCAAGCAACTGTCTAGGCGTTAGCGGTGGGTATTTACTTAGCGGCGGGGGCACGATATTCCAAGATGTAAGAGATATCATCCTTATAAGAGGGAAGTATTTGATCTCTTATTATCGAAAATATCCTTTGTTTTGATCGGAAAAAAATGTTATAGTCGAATAAAAGTTTAAATTTTTAACGGTTAAAACACAATATGTTTCACTTCATCTGATAATAAACGATTACGAAGGAAGGATAGCTTTTGCTCGTATTTTTTGTGTTTGTACTTCAAGTGTATCAATGTTATACTCTCAAAAAAACATCTCAGAAAATAGGCAACGATGTTCAGAAGAATATTCAACGAAAAGTTATTCTAAAGACCTAATAAAAAAAATTAAATTAATTATATGGGATTTAAGTAGTCCCTTACGAGTTAAGACTCTAGGTAGTTTGGAAAGAGCATTTATAAGTATTTGATTATTAATCTATTTTACGTATTTGCCGTGGGTGAGGCAGTAGAATGTCACCCCTCCTTTCCTGCCCGTGGATGCAGTAAGAGCCTGCCCAATGGGCAGCAGCGTCTTTCCGTGTATCAACATTCCGTACTGCGCTCGCCAACCCGCCTGCCAAGCGTGGTGACTTGGTGAGTACGGCAACTAGCCTCGCTAATGGATATCTATGAGGGGTCATGAAGATCCGCGAGAAGTGAAGGACCACGTCTCGGTTCCATATGTCATCAAACCCACGTTCGAGTTCAATGGCTCAAAAACGAAATGGGTCTGTAACTCTTAAGCAAGGTGTTGTCACCTTTCTTGGAGTATAGAACCACCACGCCCTCGTTCCGTGCTTTTGGCGTCGTACCCTCAAGCAAGGCGGATTTAAATAACTTCTGAAGGACTTTAAGTACCGGTGATCTACCCGCTTTCAGAGGCTCAGAAGTAATTCCGTCCTCACCCGGCCCCTTGTCGTTCTTAAGCTATTTCAGGGCCATCCTGATCTCGTACAGGCTGATGTCGGGTCAGTTTAGCTAAATTCTAACACCATAAATCTTAATCTAAAATCGTTATGCCAAAAGCCAAATAAGTAAACTGAAAACTGACGCAATATTGAATAGTAACAGTTACTTACATGCATGATGTATGACGAGAAGTGTGTTTAATTGAATTAAAATAAGTATTTGTACTTTTGTTTTGCAATAGGTACTTATAAATAATTAGGGCTTATGCACATGTATCTAAACAAGCTGAGGCGAACGTTACTGTTGTCTGGTGAAAAGCTGAATTTCTGATTATATTTTTGTCTAAATCATACCGTTATACACATTTTTTGTTATAGGTATGTACCTACCTGTAATAAATAATTCTGATTAGACCACCATCTATCATCCAAATTAAGCAGAGTTGTGTTATGGGATATTTACATACTTCGTAAATATTCCATTTCATTTACTTAATCAGAACAATTATTTTACAAATGGTGTTGAAATTTACTTGTCTTAACATTAACACTGCATCTAAATATGTCAAATGTAATTAGTGAGTATTATACAATAGAAAAAAATACCATTTACTTTAATAGGTAGCAAAAACTATTTAATCTGGGAATATTTTAAGCGTCTACCTGTTGCCGTTATTAATACCGAGCAAAAAACGGCATTATAATCATATTTGTTGTATCGGGGGAGCCAAAAAAATATTTAAGGGAGAGCCCCTCTCAAATATTTGTTTGTTATCATTTAATAATTTATTTTTTAAATTAAATGTACAACGAAATATTCTGTGAATATTTCAAGTGTCTACCTGTTACCGTTATTAATATCGAGCAAAAATCGGCAATAAAATCACGTTTGTTGTATGGGAGCCCCCCTTAAATATTAATTTTATTATATTTTTAGTATTTGTTGTTATAGCGGCAACAGAAATACATCATCTGTTCAACTATACATAATTATAGCTATCACGGTTCATGAGATACAACCTGGTGAGAGATATACAGACAGACAGACGGATCCTTTGGATACGGAACCCTACAAAACCACCTCAGTCAATAATAAATAGGATATTATTAACACATATTTAACCGGGTATTTATCGCGTTATTTACCGGGAAGAGTCTTCCCGGGACCACGATGGGTGCAATCCTGTCGAAACGTCGGGCAATAATAAAGGTAATAACGCGATAAATACCCGGTTAAATATGTGTTAACAATGTGTCGTGATAGCGTAAGTTTAAAAAAGACTATAAATAAGATACTCAATAATAGGAAAGAAGGATACCTTCATACTTAACATACATACATAAAAAAATACCCAAAGCCTTCTTAATTTACCAATCGCAATGCACTTTTCCTGGAACCTTGTGCGTTCAAGCATTGTGATTGGTAAATTAGGCCCCGCTCCGCTTCATAGCAGCAAACGCAATGCCAAAAGAGGTAAGGTAATTCTTTAATGCCTTATATTTATAGAGCTAATTATAGACCGAAAAAAAATTACAGAAATATTCCATATTTTAGCCATTTAGGGACAAGAAAGCAGTATTTTTTTCGTGGGTACAAGCAATGAACAGCTAAGAATGCATAATACATGCTTAATAGTGTTAGGACTGAGAAGGTGCCAAGCTTCTGAAGACGACGCGTTGAGGACAGAGCGTAGTGCAGAAAAAACATACGGAATCCCATATGAGACGCATGGCTTGGAAGAGCAGTCAGCAGAGTCATCGGCTAGTATAAATAGTCAAAGTCAATAAGACGTGTTTATTCAATAGAGCAAAACACTACATAAAATAGTCAATTTACAAAAGAAGAATTCGTTCGCTTCAGATAACTTTTTTTCCAAGTGAGGGAAAGAAGCGAACAAGAAACCTTACTCTTTCACTTCTATAAACGCCATGTGCATTAACCCTTACCATAGCACGATTACCACCACTTTTAATAAGTTACAAAACAGGAAAAGCTAATTCTATGTACTTATTTATTACCTTATTTTTGCTACATTTTTGACCGCGTGTTGGTGTTAGATCAATTAAAGCGCAGTACGGGATGATAAGTAAGTAGGTTTTAAATCTGTACTGGAACTGTATTCCTCCCTAGTTAGTCAAGAATGGTAGGAAATTTCTGATCACTAAGGCCACTTGTCAAAACATCTATTGTAGATGATTTATACAGCGTCAGCAACTGATAATAACATGGTGTAGGAAAACATCGTGAGGAAACCCGCGGCTTAGTCAGCTTCAGACGTATTCAGCGTCATTTCAGCCATAAAAAGTCCACTGATGAACATAGGCCTCCCTCATGGATCTCCATGAGGGGTAGTTGCCATTCTCACCACGCTTGGCAGGCGGGTTGGTGAGCGCAGTATGGGATGTTGATACACGGATAGACGCTGCTGCCCACCTTCCGGAGGTATCCCTTAGCAGGCTCTTACTGCATTTATGGGCATGAGAGGAGGGGTATCCTTCTACTGCCACCCCACGGCGGACAGACGTATTGACTTGTGTTATTTATTGCGAATGACTTTATGCATGTTAATCATTATGGAGACCGATGTTAGTAGTAACTATATTATGGGGGTATTTATGGTATTCCCTGATTATTCGGGCAAACGATGATTATGAAAACAAATTTTATGTATTATTAGGGATATAAAATTTCGGAGACAAAATAGAGAACTGTGAAAATATAAATATTGTAAGTTTTATATAAACAATTGCGTTGCTCGAAAAACTAAACACTTTTAATACTAATAAAATAAATTCTTTGTTTTCGAGCAACGCAATTGTTTATATAAAACTTACGATCGCTGAAGCTATTGTCACAGATTACAGAAACTAACTATTGTCTTATAATAGGTATAATGACAGGGGATGAATATCTAAATTCTGTTCATTCCGCCAGTTAGATAACACAAAAACAACATGCTTAGATTTTGCTTTTTCAAATTAATGAAACCACACTTAGATAAAGCGAGTTGAAGTTTTAGGAGTGGGGACTAGTGACGTCATAATACTGTACCGCGGCACGCCGGCACGTACCAGCGTATCAATTCCCGCGACATTTTGGAAATAAAAATAAATTGTAAAAAAAATACATTTATTTAGTAAAATCAATTTAACAGAGTGTGTTTGGCTCTGACTCTTAAACAAGGGTTACCTGTACATATGTCAGGAGTCAGCTCCTTCCAAGAGCTATTAATGTCTAAAAAATGTTTTATCAGGCTAAGGTTACATTAGAAATTATATTAGAAAGTATTCTGAAATTTTCTAATTTTCCGCGCAACTTTCTTATGTTTTTCTTTCATAAGAATCTTCTCCTGACAATAACAAACACAACGAGAATGAGCGAAATCGGTCCAGCCGGTTCTTTTTATATAATTATAAGATTACATTGTAGATTCAAAAATGTAATTCCGGTATAATGTATCGCGGTTATTATTGGACTACTTTAAAAAAATAAAATTACGTGCCAATAGATTTAGTTAGATGATAGTGAAATTAATGCTACATACCGTGATTTCAGTCAGGTTCTTTATCTTTTTGGTCTTTTAGTGCACAATACGTCATCACACGGCACTGACTGTACGCACAGTTTTGTCGGCAATGCATCTATTTCTTTAAGCAGCTTCCAGTAACACCCACAACTCCATGTTATACAACATACTATAGAAACAGCTGTTATCCCGAGAGCTATATATAAGTATAAATAGAAATTTTCCGGCACCAATGATTTTAATATGTCGTTTGCAAGCACTTTTGCTTGCTCTGTCATTTTTGCCAACAGTTTTTTTGCCATATCGGACATACCTGTAGAAATTGTGTTCATTATACTTTCTGTACTCGGCAATTGGCTTAAGGGATTGGAGATATTGGGTACTATATTCGAAATAATGTCCCCCCCTAACGAGGGTACCTCAAACCGACGACTGTACCCGTCCCTGAACGAGGGGTCAAGTTGTGACTGATGGTGATGACTTATATTTCTGTTATATAGAGTAATGTTTTTAATATCCTCTTTTGTATCGTTTATCTCTCGCTTATTGATCATATGCTCAGATTTTGTTCTATTTTCTGGATTTGTAGTATAACTCGGAGTTTCTGTTATATCCATTATGTTCGGCTTTCTTCTTCGACTAATCAGTTCTAATTTCGAATATCTTTTTACATAATCTGTTTTGAGCGTGTTTTCTTTAGGTAGTATAGCGCCATAAGGTGAGCTTCTTGCATTAATGGCTGGACATGCAAAACAAAATAATTATTGCGTAAATTTCTAATATTTGGTAAAAAAAAACAACATTTTTATATCATCATCAAGACAGGGTTGGACAAATGTAACTTATAACTACAAATAACAATTTAAGCCAGGTGCATGTGCCACGGCTGTGCAGTGTTCCGTAGTCACCCTTAGACCTGTTGTTAGAAGTTCGTGTATGTTTTTTTATGTTTACCAAAACATATTAACAGGTATTGATTGGGTTTTCAGTTTAAGTATAATGATATGTTCGGTAAACCGCATCACTTATTTCAGCGAATATTTCTCCAAAACTAAAACCGCTTGATTAAAACAGTTATAGTTTTCAGTTACAGACAACCATGATATTTTTCGGATTTGTAAAGCTAGCAGATAAGATTTGAAGAAAAAGAAATCATTATAATAATTAATTCGGAGGTACCTCGATAACTTTTTTTAGCAAATTTTTTACCGTTTTCTCGGCGTCATTAACTATTTTGTATGTACGAAGAGACTATTATCCTAGAAAGCTGTGATTTTGCATGTAAGCACAACTTTCTAGGATAATATTATCTTCTTATAGCAGCAGATATACAGACAGACAAAGCGAAATATAAGGGTTCATTAAACTACGGAACGCTTAAAAGCCGAAAGAAATATCTGCAAGTCATAGATGAATTTTCCGGCGGCGGATATCGAAGCCGCAAGTTCGTGTGCCACATTTAGTCCACTGTGTCACGGAAGTTAGTAGATTGTCTCCATCGTCCTGAATGCATGAGAGTCGCAAAGCTTTCCCAAACCTAATTCGGTCTTGAAGCGATAGTGTCGCTTCAAAACTGTTGATTGTGACTGCTTATAGCGATACTTAGGAGGTATCCTACGTACGTCTGTATTGCCAGCAATGTCTTGGCTCGGGCAATGTCAGCAATGTGATGGTCGGTGGGTCGGTGTCCCAGCATCATCATCATCATCAGCTCGTATCAGTCCTGGGCCATAGGCCATTGCACTGTCAAGCCTACTCTTTATTTAGAAAACGTAAAAATATTTACCAATAGAACCCGCTGCCTGGATGCAGAGAACCGTTATAATTACCTGCAAAATTAAAACATTACTTTACGATGGCTATAGATGTTAGCTTCAAAAGCCTGCTATGAAGAGGTGAAGATTGCGGTTTCTTCTACGCTTCTTTCCCTCGGTTATTCCCAGTTGTCACCACTGGCGCCGTCACCACTGGTGACAAACGTTAAAATAATTGAAAACCGCTTTCCCTCACTTAGAAAAAAGTTTTCTGCAGCGAACGAATTTAATTATTTGCTGGTCAATTTAAATGTATATTTTCTTGTTTTGTCAATTGACTATAGTATGTAGCTTTTTGCTCTATCAAATATTGACTGTGACTTCGAGGTAAGCAAGCTACTTTGTTGTTATGGTGTACTTCGTCATCATTTCCAGCCCGTGTCAACCCACTGCTGAGTGTAGGCCTTCTCAATATTTTGCCACTCAGGTCTTATTGGCGACCTTAACGATGTATTCCGCTTGCAGATGGTCTGCCAGCGTTACTTTTAAGATCCCGGGGATTCCATACGGTTAAGGTCTTGCAGGACAGGTAAAGCAAGGCAACAACAGAATGGTAATAATAAAATAAATAAATAAATAATGCTGAACAAATCACACAGGATCATCTAGCCTCAAGCTAAGCAGAGCTTGTGTTATGGGTACTAGATGACTGATATACTTAATACATTATACTACATAGATAGATATTTTTATTATATATAGAAAAACACCCAGATCACCCTGAACAAATATCTGCAGATCGTACAGACATTTGTCCCGAGGCGGGAATCGAACCCGCAACCCCTTGCGTCGCAGGCGGACCTTCGCCCGCTGCGCCACAGAGCTCGTCAATGATGACCGAGGTTGGGGCATAGAAGTGTCGGGCGACCGGTGGCGAGGTGGGTCGACGTCCTAGTACACATCGCTGGGCGGCAATGGATGCGACTGGCATAGGATCGTGGTGGAAGGCACAAACTTAGGGAGGCCTATACCCAGCAGTGGGTGAAATCGGGCTGTGGATGATGATGATGATAATGTAGATCCTGCTCCACCTTTCATTACCACGTCTCGCCAAATGGGGCATTTGCACATCATTTCAGCCATAAAACATCCACTGATGAACACAGGCCTCCCTCATGGATCTCCATGAGGGGTAGTTGCCATTCTCACCATGCTTGGCAGGCAGGTTGGTGAGCGCAGTTTGCGATGTTGATACACGGATAGACGCTGCTGCCCATCTTCCAGAGGTATCCCTTAGCAGGCTCTTACTGCATCCATGGGCATGAGAGGAGGGGTATCATTCTACTGCCGGCACCCCACGGTATTTGCACATGATTCATATAATTCTTATCTAATTTAAATGTGAACAAGCCGCTGTATCCCCCAATAAGCATCAAACTCGTGCCGCTATGCACCATCCCGGTCTGGGACTGCCCTAAGATTGCCGTTTGTTGGACGCACTATGCGGTAATCATTAATTTCACTACGTTTGTAGATGTATGGATGTTTGTTACATCTTCACGAAAAAACTACTCTATGGATTGAGCTGGAAATTTGCACACGTTAGACGTTGATCAGGATTAACATTTTTTGTGTGTTATAATAACACAATGTTTTTTTATCCTAGTAAACGCATACCAAGCGGCGGGCAGAAGCTAGTTTAATATAATGTATGCAGCGTCAGCAACTATTTAGGTACCAATGATGGTTAGTAAACGTTTACAATCGACTAAGCCGGATTTCCTTACGATGAATGTTTACCTTTCCGTTAAAGTTCCACTTCAACTTACACGGCAGCGTCTTTCTGCGTATCAAGATCCTGTACTGCGCTCACTAACTCAACTGCCAAGCGTGGCGAGTATGGCAAAAACCCCCTCATGATCGAAGATCCATGAGGAAGACCAAACTAGTGTTAAAGAATCTTTTCAAATAAATTGTATTATATTCTATCAGTTACTTAGATTGTCAATGAAATAGAATCAAGAATCAAAAAATACTTTATTCAGTGCGGCCGCATGGACCTTATTGACGCGTCACAAATTACAAAATAAAACAACACAAATAAATAGAATAAAGCACATAATTGAATCTGTTCACTTCATTCGTTCAATTGAAATGTTACTTTTATTAATGCTCGTTGCAAACTGAAACTACTATTAACTGTTTATGTTTCTCGCAAGTGATTTGTAATCTTTAAGAGAAATATTAATAAAGATCTTAGACCTTAAGGCCTTTATTTAACTATATCTAACGTCCTATGGGTGACATGATGAATGCCTTTCGTGAAAAGCAGTTATAAGACACTATCTCTCAGAGAGATGTTTAAGCGATGCAAGGCTCACCAGTGCTGGCTTGCAGCTGGGGCCAAGCCCTAGAACTGCACCGTAGATACTCTCCACAACTATAGACATGCTGCAGCGCACAGATACAAGGCAGGTCAATCACATGCCGGAAAATCACGATACACTGTAGACGTGTTTCACAACGTTATTTTCCCCACGTTTTGTCTAATGGAATTATTCATTTGTAAAGGTTGTATAAATATAGAAAAAAAATCATAGAAAATCCGCATTGCCAACATTTGATTAGTCTGTACTCTTTTGTCTGCTTGGATTTGGACCATAGATAATAGGCAATTTATAATACTCAGACCATATACATAGTTTATTTTTTTATTTTACGTTGTAAACGTACCTACGTTAGATTAATGACATACGTACTAAAATTCTAGTACTCTAAGTATATGACTCGGACTGACAAGACCATAGAGCTAGAATTTTTGACTAACGTACCAATTTTTACCTCGTAACAAGCCCGTAGCCACCGTTATAATGAGCCGTTTTCAGTAACAAAACAAAAAGAGTTTTCTACTAAACCTAACAGATGGAGCTGGCAAGCGGAGTAAGCAAGTTTGTTATTAATCCTGTCATTGTCAAATTGTGCCTACCAGTAAAAGAAAATTAACGCCATCTATAAGGTTCGAGGTAACTATTTTTGAAGTTTTTACTTTTTAATGAAAACGCCTCATTCTAAGTTTATGTATGAAGAATAGTTACATTGTACGAAATTGCATACAATGTGAAAAGATCGATAAAAATATGTTTATTTTGTCACCTAATACGAACAATTAACAAAATTATTTTTAGAACTAAGTCAAAGTGACATAAAAGGTCAACATTCAGCTTGTGCTGTGGCAAAGTAAATTAAACCACAGCGCTGGTCTTCCATGTAACCAATGTAACTATTCTTCATACATAAACTTACTGTTCCAATTAGGATGTTTACAGTTCCGTTGGAAACAGATAGTATGTTATAATAACTAATTTAATATGATGATAAAATACTAACCTTTTTGTTTTCTCTGTTGTGGTCTTTGCATGCGTAACGATTTGGATAACCGTAATGTTGCGTAATTAATGACTAAATAAATAAAATAAATAAATCATTAGTGTAAACTAGCACATATTTTCATGTGTGTAGCTATGGTTTCCATGTGTGTGTTTCTTTTCCCTCCGTTAAAAATGGCAGATTTTTTTGCATTGAGAAATAGGCGCATGCCTTGTCCTGTTTTATCTCATCTAAGGGTCTCAGGGTTAACCTTTGTTATTCTTTGGTCTTCATACCGTTAATGAGGCGTTAATGTACAATTTCCGTAAATGAGGCGTTTTCATTAAAAAGTAAAAACTTCAAAAATAGTTCCCTTAAAACATATAGATGACGTTAGTTTTCTTTTACTGGTAGGAAACACAATTCGACAATGACGGCAATTGTGAATAACCACAAACTTGCTTTCTCCACTTGGTCAGCCCCATCTGTTATGTTTAGTAGAAAACACTTTTTTATTTTTTACTGAAAACGTCTCATTATAGTTTCTAAAGGAATACTAGTTGTTTATGGTACAGCCACAGAACATAGTGAACAGAACATAAACGGAGTGTTACATACTCTTTGAGAACATCTGTAGAAAGGTCAGAAAGGAACAGCCAAAGCAGCTTTTTATAAGATTTATTTTATTTGTGTTTAAAGTTTTGTATATCATTAAATTTCATATAGAGCATAACGCTATGTATATTTATTGTTGTCGATGTCTGAGCAGTTGTAAATGTTGGACTGACATCCTTCTCCTCAAAGGACATTTCAAGTCTTCGTATTACAGATCACCTTATATCAAATTCTTGGTAAGCGCTTTAGTAGTAATAGTAAGGCCCTTTGCATCTATTATAGATGATTCATATAGCGTCAGCAACTGGTAATCATGCTGTACGGGACGCTGCAGTGCCTGGGACATTGTTAGATGGATTAGGCTTGCCCAGCACCTATACCATCCTCTCAGCTTAGCCAGCTATTATTCAGAGGAAAGAACAGGTCAATACGTCTGAAGCTAACTAAGCCGCGGGTTTCCTCACGATGTTTCCTTCACCGTTAAAGCACGTGTTAAGTGTGCACATATGTACATTTTTCAAGAAAATGAATTCATTGGTGCACGGCCGGTATCGAACCCACGACGTTCGGATTGAAAGTCGGGGATAGGTACCACTCGGCCAACACTTCTTTGTAAGTGCTTTGATTTGCTAATAAACTACGTAACATTATTCTCTATTCATCATCATCATCTCAGCCGTAGGACTTCTGTACACTTCTTCTGCTGGACAAGATCATGAGGGGGTTGTTGCCATACTCACCACACTTGGCACGCAGGATGTTGATACACGGAAAGACGCCGCTGCCCACCTACCGGAGGTACCCCCCTGGCAGATTTCTACTGCAAGGCAAGAGAGTTGAGGCAACATTCTACTGCCGGCACCCCAAGGCATTTTTCTTTTACTTTTTATTTAATACTAGCTGTCCCGGCGAACTTCGTATCGTATCTACAACAACCACTACTTACAACTACCCTACAACTACGCTACATAACTAACGCTGAAAATGTGTTTAATAATGTTGGTAGTTATCTACTATTTATGTGAAATGTCACGCAAACCAAGTGAAAAAAAAACTCCAACAAATTTTTATCCCCTATATTTTCACTTCGGGGATGATTTTTGAGGAATTCTGATACACAGGTTCATTAAGTTTTAAATTCTAATATAATATGCAAATTTTTCAGTTTTTCAAGTGAAAAATAACGATTTTTCCATACAAACTTTCATCCTCTATTTTAACCCCTTCTGATTTAATTTACGCAACGCTAAGTAACCTATGTCCTTTTCCTGGTTCTAAGCCACCTCCCCACCGATTTTCAGCCAAATGGGTTCAACCGGTCTTGAGTTATAAATAGTGTAACTAACACAACTTTCTTTTATATATTTAAGATGTATTTCAATCATAATTAGAGGTATTATCTTGGTTTTTCACACCCGACGTATTGGCAAGCCTACCTTTACCATTTAATAATGGCCTAGGCACTGCAACGTCCCGTATACCAGTTTTGACGCTGCTTATACATCTAATACCGTGCTCATCTAGTGCCGTGGGGTGCCGGCAGTAGAATGTTACCCCTCCTCTCCTACCCGTGGATGCAGTAAGAGCCTGCTATGGGACACCTCCGGAAGATGGGCAGCAGCGTCTATCCGTGTATCAACATCCCATACTGCGCTCACCAACCCGCCTGCCAAGCGTGGTGAGAATGGCAACTACCCCTCATAGAGATCCATGAGGGAGGCCTGTGTTCATCAGTGGACGTTTTATGGCTGAAATGATACATCTAATATAGACGTGAAAGACTAATTTTAGTTGACCTTATTTGAAAGAATTTACTTACTGCTGGGTACTGATTGCAGAGCATCTTATCAAACTCACGTGATGCAGAAACAGGCTTGAATTACTGCTACTTATCATAATATCATAATAGTTACATGCTTTTTTGTTTAGTTTGTGGTGAATACTACTTTTATATTTTGCAGGTAATTATAATGATTATTTGCATGCATGCAGCAGGATCTTGTGGTAATTATTGTACAATTATTTGTGCCCGTCGGGAATCGACGCACTCTCTTGCGTCAAACCACTGCGCCACAGAATTACCTAAACCGCTTTAGTAAATCCGTTGCAAGTACGCAAAACGTGGAATCACAGTCAATCAATGAGCCGTTTTCAGTAAAAAATTAAAAAGTGTTTTCTACTACACCAAACAGATGGAGCTGGTAAACGGAGAAAACAAGTTTGTGATTGATTAGAAATGCTGTCATTGTCAAATTGTGTTTCCTTCCAGTAAATGAAAACTAACGCCATCTATAAGGTTTGAGGGAACTATTTTTGAAATTTTTACTTTTTAATGAAAACGCCTCATTAGATTCTCTTTTCTAAAGGCGCTCCCTCACCGGGAGCATTTACGTGTGTAACATTACAGATTCGACTTTGAGCATTACAATACAATACTACCTCCCTGACTGACGAGCGTTCGCGTATAATGTAACATTTAGTATAGATTTGAATTTGCAAGCATTCACGTTTGATTTAGTTGTTTCCATAATGTCAGACGAAGCGGTCATTCTGCTGAGTGCGGCAATATTGTAATGCTCGGTTCTCCTCCTTCACTGATGTAAACTCGTTTATTGTATCATTACAAGGTGCGCGCTGTAATGTTCGGTTTTTCTCCCTCACTGATATAATGCTCGAATCTGTAACGTTACATTACACACGAATGCTCCCGGTGAGGGAGCGCCTTTATATAAATAAGTTCCTTTTTTTTAGTTTTAAAATTACAGGATTTTATCGCGTACCTTTTTTATTATTTTCCCGACGTTTCGAACACATTTCAGCGTTCTTGGTCGCGGGAGGACTGATGTGCTGGGAGCTACCGCCGCGAATTGATGGCAGAATCCACGACTACCCTCAATTCGTCTTCAGATTCAGAAATGTCCAAGTTCACATTACGACACACTACACTGACGTAAACATCTGCTGGAGTCAGGACCTAACCACTGGATAGAACTACACGACCCAAAAGTTATATCCAAAGAACGCCACTATTATAAGAGGATAGTTCGAGAGGCGATTGAGATCAAGAAACACCTAAATTTCAATCGTGAAGATGGTTTTCGTCTCTCTTCTGCATGGAATCCTGTGTTGAATAAGTGTGTGCGTTGTGTTCCGACGGTACAGCAGTCCGATACCGTCAGTGTAGTGTGTCGTAATGTGAACTTGGACATTTCTGAATCTGAAGACGAATTGAGGGTAGTCGTGGATTCTGCCATCAATTCGCGGCGGTAGCTCCCAGCACATCAGTCCTCCCGCGACCAAGAACGCTGAAATGTGTTCGAAACGTCGGGAAAATAATAAAAAAGGTACGCGATAAAATCCTGTAATTTTAAAACTAAAAAATATGTTAACAAATCGCGAAAGTTTAACAAGTTATAAGTTCCTTTTGTAACTACAAGAAAAAAATCTAAAGTCGTGGATATACCTAATTTAAACCTTTTTTGTTTTTTTACAGCTGCACCTAAAAAAGTTAATTATGGTAGTAAATCTGTTGAAAAAAAAACAACAGATATCAATATAACGACAACCAATGTTCCAGAAAAAGCAAATGAAAAGAAACCAGACTGTAAGAATATCACAAACGCGGACAATATGGAAGTATATTCTGGGACCACAACTACTATGAAGGGAATTTTGAAGAGAGAACTCAATCGAAAAGTTCGACCTCTTTTTTCTGACTATGATATAATCTCGACAAAAGATACAAATACAGTGCTCGATTATGATAGTATAGTTTTAACAACGCCTAGTTTTGCGGATGCTGACATTCTACAAAAAAATACTTTTGAGAAGAAGGCAAGGCGGGAGAACGTAGTGCCGCTACAAGAATATAGTAATTTTGGATTGAATGTCAGAGATGGTGCGGCCAATGCAATCGATGGAGTCACAGATGCATTTGGTAACACTGTAAGCCTAGCCCCAGATGAAATGAGTAACACTGTAACTACCTCAAACGCAATGAGCGACACATCTAATTCAGCCATAGAACCGGAAAAAGTAGTCTCAGATGCTCTTAAACCTCATTTAATATCGTTTGCACAAAGTTTAATAGACGAGTTAATATCCCACCCAAGTATGTTATACGTTAAGGTTGGTGTTATAGTATTTATTATTGGCATATATTCTTGGTCATTTGGAATATTGTGTTGTTGCTTCACAGTTATTCGTAAAGTGCAAAAATTGCCAACGAAAATGGGTCACGAGCAGCAAGAAAAATGTAAATCGTTGTGTTCTGGCAAACAGGCCTGAGCCGCCTGAGTTCGGTCAAATTAAACCAAAAAATAACAGTGAAGTTACATAAATTATATAATTATATTATATAATTATATTAATAGTTTTTGTTACTTCATATTAGTATAAGTTTAATTAATGTTGTGATCGCCTATAATTGGCCTATATATAAGAACTGGTCCTTGCAATTTCAACGATGAATGTGTTATATATATATATATACTGTTGGCGTTCCTTTTATAAACAAATAAATAAATTCCCACCAAGCTGAAAGTGAGTAAACTTGTTCAAAAAATTATTAAAAACAACATTTTAAAATTCCCCATTACTCCGGTACATGGAAAAAAATATACTCGAGGTCAAAGGTCAAAAAAATGAGTTTTCCACGACTTTCTTCAAAACGGTAAATTTTATCGCAAAATTACTCTACACAATAATTGTAGATCATAAAATGATCTAAAAAAAGGTGTCCATATTTATTTTCCTTAAAGCCACCGTTTCTTAGTTATAACGATTCAAAAAGTTGTAAGCGTCATTGTAACGCGATAAGCACACTACCTCAGAGGAGGCGTGGAAACGTGTGCATACTATAACGCTTACACTTTACTAAATGATGGAAATATGAGAAGTATTGTTATGGGCATTTGTTCCAGATTTCTATTACAGTCTAATTATTTAACGCCAAGGACAAAATACGAATTACGTATTTTTTAGCTGTGCTGTGATGCTGTATCTCAAGATAAGGTTTTTATTCTCAACAAGACACAAGTCACTTACATGAGAAATATAGCAATTTAGTCTAATTTACCTACAGTTCATAGCTCAAGTCGAAATTGCCTTTAGGTACCTATCTAACGCATATTAACTTTATTTAATGGTGTAAATGACACATCTTTGAGACTACATGTACAGACAACCTACCTTATCAAAGATGTGACAACTACCAAAATATGATAATAAATAAACGCTGAGATTGCTTATGTGGAGTTTTTTGGAGTTGTGTTGTATAAATCCTTTCAATGACATTGGAGGAAATATGTTCGGGCAAGCCGACAATAATTATGTTTTTTTCCCTTTCATTACGTTCTTTGAATTCACGGATCCTTTCTTCGTTGAAAACTATTTGGCTTTGGGGACCTTGTTGGATGAGTAGAGCAGGTGCATTTTTTCCAGTAAGCTCTGATTCCAACTTTGAAAGTATATTTTCTGCAGTAGTAATTTCATCTTCTAATCTGAAAATGTTTTTATAAAAACATTTAATTTACTACATAACTAACGAGTTAATTATGATGATTTAAGGTATTTCATAGCCACATGGTTGATTATGAGTTGTCAATAAAAAACAGTTCTGTTTCATGCAATTATTGCTAACATTTTTATTATAAGACAGACTTATTTGCGATTTCTGCATATTATAATAGGTACTATTTACACGTCTATATCCGGTCGAATATAAAGATCTGCCGCTAACCATTTCCACGAAATGAGATGAAATGGATGTAGAAATCTTAACGTGGAACGAATCATCCGGGGTCACCTAGTGCCCCTTGGCGCCGAGGCCCCATCCGCCGACGCCGACGGGTCCGCCCACCGCCACCGCTGGGCCCCAGCCGCCGACGCCGACGGGTCCGCCCACCGCCACCGCTGGGCCCCAGCCGCCGACGCCGACGCCGACGGGTCCGCCCACCGCAACCGCCGCTGGGCCCCAGCCGCCGACTCCGACGCCGACGTTACCGACCAGTCCCAAACCACCGCCGCCCAGCAGCAGAGCGCCCTCCTGCGCCGTGCGCGCTACTGAGTCTGCCACGGCCTGCGCCTGCGCTGCCGACACCGCCACCGCGGCCGCCTGCGCGCGCGCCGCGTTGGCGATACGCGCCGCCTCGACTGCGCGCGTGTTCGCGATGGCCACGGCCTGGACGCGGGCTGCGTTGGCCAGCCGTTCGGCGTCAGCGGCGACGGCTACCTGAGCGGCGCCAGCTAGCGCAGCGCGGCGCGCGTTCTCGGCCGAGCGCGCGTTCTCGATGGCGGCGGCCTGCGCGCGCTGCACGTTAGCGATGCGCGCGACGTCGAGCGCCTGGGCGTTGTTGATGGCGTTGACCTGGCCGGCGCGTGCGGCCGCCTCGGTGTTGCGTGCGCCTGCGATGGCCGCGGCCGCCTGGTTGGCGATGGCGGCTGCGTGCGCCGCCTGCGCGTTTTGGATGGCGCTCAACTGCGAGGCGCCGATGGCTCCCGCGTTGTTGAGAGCGGCGCCGCTTCCGATGGCAGGCGCGCCCACCACCACGCCGGCTGGGACGCCGATGCCGCCAAGTCCGAGCCCGCCGAGTCCGCCGAGGCCGATACCACCTAGGCCGCCGAGTCCACCGAGTCCAATACCGCCTAGCCCTACACCATGCCCGATGCCGATGCCGATGTTCGAGGCGGAAGCCTTCGAGTCCTTGGCGGCTTCTGCAGTTTTAAATAAATAAGTTACCTCTAGTATTCAGGAGCCACTACAAACGTAATGATTATTTTATACTTTACCATTTCCAAGCGCTTGGTGCGCAACCGCGATCAGGAAGAAAATCTTTAAAAGAAAAGATCAGATTAGTCTTTAAGATCCTCCAGATATCAATGATGAGATAGCTCGAGAGTTCGCCTTACCGTGAGTCGGGACATGGCTAGTGTAGTTCCTTTGCGGCGAAAGGGACTGATTGTAATGATGCCATGCACAAAATTGCACGCACTTTTATACTGCACCAAAAATTAATAATCGATGCATTAACAATGCTAATACACGGCCAATAAAAGCTGTTCCATTTGAATATGATTATGTGGATAAAAACTAATCGGTGCGGCGCGCGGAGCGCAGCGGTCCGTGTCCGGTTGCACGCCCTGCACTCCTCTCAGCTAAATCAGAAACGTTTCGGCATTTGACGTTCTCAGTGGCTCAGTTGCATTGATAGCCGGATGAGATGGAAGAGGTAGACGGAGGGTTCGATCCCCACCGGGGGACAAATTTTTGCTGTTCTTTCGACTGCCTCCGTGGCTCTGTTGGTCTAATAGCCGACTCATACGCAGGAGGTAGCGGGTCCATATCTATTATAATTTCATCACCATCATCATATCAGCCGTAGGACGTCCACTACTGGACAAAGGCCTCCCTCATTGATTTCAAAGTACTGCGGTTGGAAGTGGCGTGGCAGTTATTGTCGAGAACTCAGCTCTTGAAGTTGTCGACGCGTACGTATACCTAGGACAGACAGTCCAATTAAGTACCTAGGTCCAACTTCGAGAACGAGGTCAATCGTCGAATCCAACTCGGATGGGCAGCGTTTGGGAAACTTCGCAACGTTGTTTCGTACAACATACCTATTATAATTTATTGTAATTCAATTGCTGTTTTTTTATGTAGGTATAAATTATGTGTAATGTTAGATGTAAATATTTTCTTTGTTTTATAAATAGTATTGTGTGCTCTTTGACTGACTAAGCTGAGAGGATGGTATAGGTGCTGGGCAAGCCTAATCCATCTAACAATGTCCCACGCACTGCAGCGTCCCGTACAGCATAATTACCAGTTGCTGACGCTGTATAAATCATCTATAATAAATGCAAAGGCCTTACTTTTGTGTGCTCTTTATTAAATAAATGAATGTCTATATCTATGTCTATGTTGTCTGGCAGGCATCATGTTTATCGAACGCAAGTACTTCATCATTCAGTTCGGCACACAAAATGTCTTATTCCTCTATTTATTATCTTTTACACGTCAAATCGATCTGCACTTCTTTATAGCTCATTATTATCTTCCACACAACCCATCCATCTCTGTTATGTTATAATTAGATAACATCAGTATATACAGTCAAGGAATCATTAAGAAAATAGTTTTCCTTTTAGATTAATATTTAGTTCTCTAATTAGTTATTATTTGCCTTTTGTTTGTTAACTACAAATTATCGTCTGTAGCGCATCTAATATTTTTGTATTTTGTTTGATATTAGTGGCAGCTTTATTGGTTTATCTATTTATATGTTTTTGATACTTTTTTAAGATTATTGTATACTGTTTGTGTCTAAAAAACTTAAAATTAAATAAAAATTAACAGTTAAGATGTCAACAAAAAAAATGAAATTTGTACATTGTAGCTAACCATGTAATATGAACCTAATTTGGACATATAGATTAATATAACGTGAACCGGTCAGCTGTCGGGAGCCACTCGTCAAACGGCTCTTGACCGTATGTGCCTCATAATACACTCATTCAGTGAACTGTAACACCTTATAAAACGAATAGCTATTGAACTAACAATAGTGTTTTAAACTAATACATATTTACTGGGATTCTTTAATATGTTATGTTATTAAGTAGTTATTAAGTAATGACAACGAGAAGAAGCCATGCGAGATGGACCGACCAAGTGGCCGAAAATTAGGATATACCGCCGGAAGCATAGCGTTGCAATGCAGCATCGTGGGGACAATGTTCTACTGCCGGCAGGCAGTAGAATATTGCCCATCTTCTCTTGCCCGTGGATGCAGTAAGGATCGGCTAAGGGATATCTGTGGCAGATGGCAGCAGCGTCTTTCAGCGAGATTCTATTGCCGGCACTCCACGGCTGTTTGGAACCGCGCCATAATTTTAATAATTTTTATGAAGAATAATTTTTAAATAATTTTTATGAAGAACAAGTGAGGGTAGTTCAACAGACACCTGCGTTTTGCCGTATCTCCAACACGGAAGTCTTCCCGGGACCATGCCTGGCGCAATCCAGTCGAAACGTCGGGAAAGAATATATAGGTAATTTACGCGAAAATACCCGGTTATATCTATTATCATTCATAAAACATCATAATTTATATAAAGACTTCACAAATCTTTTAAAATATCCTGTTTTTTTGAAGGGCCTTGTGAATTTCCCTGTTGCTACGCCCCGGTGGAAACCACTGTCAAACTTGTGTTGCTAGAATATTTCAATTTACAGCAAAAAAATTGCTGTAAAATCGAGTTGCGTGTCATTGGTATGCTTAGCCAACGATTTGCGCATTGACCAATCACTGATAAATTATTACTGTGTGCCTAATAATTGTTATTACCTAAAGTTGTATGTAAATGCGGCTTAGATTTCTCAGTAACACGGTTTTAAATGAACAAGGTGGTACGGTTTCAAGGGTAAACGTAAAAAATGCACGAGTGCGTAACTGTGATAAGAAGTAGTATTTGACGCTTGTGAACCAGCTTGTTCTCGCAATGAGGCGTTTCAAATAAATTAGGCCAGGTGCGTGTCGTGCCACGTGCTATTATGGGTTCCGTATTTAACCGTACACCTGTTGTAAGAAGTTGGTGTATGTTTTTTACGTTTAACAAAACGTATTAACAGGAATTAATTGAGTTTTCGGTTTACAGTATTCTGCAATGTTTGGGAAACCGCATCACTTATTTGAGCGACTATTTCTTCGAAACTAAAAAAGCTAGCTTAACCCTTATTGTTTTCCTAGAGAGTTCATGGTTAAAACTACATTCATGGTTTTTTTAGATTTGTATGAGGGGGGGAGGACCTCGAAAAAAGGTTTAAAACTTACTTCGCACACGGAACCATAAATTGAAAAATGGTCTTCGCAACCCCTAGCTGGTTTTAAGATACCTATTCATTTTAAACGATACCCAACACGATAGGAAATAAAAAAAAAAAATTTAGATTTTTTAGTGTTATCTCAGCGTTGTTATTTTATATGTCGGTCCAAACAGATTTCTAGGACTAACGGTCTCTTCTCAAAACCGGTGACGGACGGACGGACAGACAGACAAAGCGAAACTTCTTTTACGGTTGCTTCTTTTACTACGAAACCCTAAAAACGATTATTACTAACAGCCTGATTAATGACGCTAATGTCAGAATTATCGATGAGTAGGTACTTACCTACGGCTTTTGGCGATTTAATTGTTTACACGAACGTGTAAATAATTATTTAATGTATTTTTTTATTGTACTCATTTCAATGGAAATTCCAAATAGTGTTAAAATATTTATTTATTTATTTTTCGGAAAACCAAAAGCTTATTAATAACTTATAAAACAATAAAATATATACCATGAAGCTAATTAAAGGTTTTCACCGATATATGGTACTATAGAACGGACATGTTAGTGGGTGTTAAAATAAAAGGCCGAGAAAAGATCTAAAATAGATATAATAAGCTTAATTATTTTGCTGTTTATTTCTTCACATGATTCACCATGACGGGGTATGCTCTCCGAATCGCAGGTGAAACTCTGAAAAAAAATTGACGTCAGAAAGCGCGATGGGTGGATGTCATTAACCACCATCTAATCCCACACTAAGCCAAGCTTGTACTATGGAAACCAGGCGATGAGTATTCTATCATACCTTAAATACATTTTTTTCGTAAAAAATACGTATCTACATAGAATCAACAATACATAGAAGAATGGGAATACACGGAACAAATATCTGCAGAACAATCATGAAAATTTATCCCATGGCGGGAATCGAACCCGTTGTCTCCTGCGCATCAGTCGGCTAAAAGACCAACTGCGCCACGGAGGGAGGCGATTATCAGAGTCGCTGGACACACCTGCATGCGATGCACAAACGCAGTAGCTGACATAATATGTCAACATACTAATAAGTATTTATTTATACATGGGAAGGAAAAGCGGAAAAAGTTAGTTTCTATTTTAGTATGACTACCAGCCCATAAATTGTCCTGGAGTTATATTGATATGACAAAATAGTATGACTACTCGGAAGTAGCGCAAAAATTGAGGGAGGTTATACCTATGAAACTTGAAAAATAGTTCCCTCGACCCTTATAGATGGCGTTAGTTTTATTTTGTCTTGTCTTTTTATTTTATGGCTTTTTGTGTTTGGTTTAGCACAATTCCGCCAGTGTCAAGTTAATATAAAAATTCGTAAGTTATTTGGCTAGCCATGTAGGTGGCCATTTTTTTTTCTTTCTAGTTTTATTTTACTGCTAGGATACAATTTGGCAATGACAGCAATTGTGATTAATCACAAACTTGCTTTCTTCGCTTGCCAGCTCCATCTGATAAGTTTAGTAGACAAGACTTTTCTATTTTACTGAAAATTCTGTGCATTTACTGACGAAAACAAATTAAAATTGAGTTAAATGAACTTAAATGTTGTATAGCTATTCAGTTGATGCAGTTCCAAAATAAAAACGGAACAATTTGACCTAATTTTACGCTGACAGCTCTAAATTAAGACACGTTATCTCTAATTAAATTCGTTTTAGGAGGTGCAACAACAGAATCGACAGCATCAATGGACACATAAAGCAGCCTAAGTCTTTAGCGTGAGCCGAGTGGTCTGACACGGCTTTTGGTAGACTTTCAATACAATCCATGTCGTGGGATCGATACCTACCGGCCGTTATGTGGATTTCTCTTTCTTGAAAAATGTATGTGCATATTAATACGCGCTTTAACGATGAAAGAAAACATCGTGAGAAAAATTGCGGGTTTTCCGGCTTTAGTCGTATTTATCTGTGGTCGTATTGACCTGTTCTCTCTGACTAATATCAGACTAATCTGAGAGGACGGTATAGGGGCTGGCAAACCATACTACCATACATGTTTGTTATAAGGATTTCATACCATTGAAATGTTCTACTTAATGTGGTTTAACTCTATAAAAATAAAACCGGGCAAGAGCAAGTCGAACTCGCGCACCGAGGGTTCCGTGCCATCATACAATATAATATATTATAAAGGCAATTTATATTTGTTGAAGAACCTTGACAGCGCCATCTCTTGTCTAATAGCGGAACTTACGTAGATTACACTTTCGATAATTTCTAAAACCACTATGCAAATTAAAGGGTTCGTTATAATTTTCCTGTAATCTTTACATACACTTCTATTAGCAATAAAAGTTTTAGGGGTTTATCTCTGCAAACTTCGGAGATAATGGGGGAACGCAATTTTTTTCAACACTTTTGTAATTTATAACTCAAAAACCATACGGTTTAAAGGAAAACTAATAACTGTTTATTAATGTGCAAATTACTGCCTTTCATATGATACCTTACATGACCAACTTTAAATAAATTAAATTTATAAAACCCCCTTGTCTTAAAAACTATGCGAATTATAGAGTTCGTTATAATTTTAATATAAACTTTACATACACTTCTATTAGCATTAATAGTTTCATGGGTTTATCTCTGCAAACTTCGGTGATAAACGGTCGTTTTTTCAACATTTTTGTAAATAACACAAAAACGATACGGCTTAAAGGAAAACTAAAAACTGTTTATTAATGTGCAAATAAATACTTTTCATATGATACAACCTAGTAACTTCACTTAAACATTTTGAGATCCCCTATCCGCCCCCCTGCAATCATAATAAGATTTTTTTTACATTTTCGTATATGGTATATTAGTAAAAAAGTGTTATCTTAAACTATTCCAAATTTCAAGTCGATAGCATAAGTAGTTCTCGAGATATCCATTTGTGACAGACAGACAGACAGAGTGATACCATAAGGGTTCCTTTTTACCATTTTGGTCCGGAACCCTAATTACGGACTAAAGTAAACAAGACGCGTCTACTTACTCAATACCCGGGAGAATGATATCGGGGTGCTTGCTAGGATGATTGTGCTGCAACTCTATACCAATGCTACACGGCTTTTGTTCCATACCTATCGATACAGATGTTTGGTTTCGGCGGAGTGGTGACCGTGGTCTCCTGCGGCACGATGACCACGAGGCGGTTCGGACGGAAGATGTCGCCTATAGCCTTCGCTTTGGCAGACACGAGGCTCGATACTGCTCCCCACAGTCGGGAGATTGGGCTACTTGAGTATGTTATGGTTTGCGCCTGGAAAGTTATGAGATATTTTAGTCTGTTTGCTATGACACAATCATCAGTAAAATAAGTAATTGAGACTCCCGTTTAAAATAAGTAAACTACTTAAGTTTTTTTTTTAATATATGTGTATATCTGTGTTTTTTTATTTGAAATAATGTTATTCTTAGTAATACTGGGAGCCTCTCCTTAATCATCATTACAGCCGTAAAACGTCCATTACTGAACACAGGCCTCCCTCATGGACCTGGATGAGGGGTAGTTGCCATACTCACCACGCTTGGCAGGCGGGTTGGCGAGTGCAGTCTGGGATGTTGATACATGCAAAGACGCTGCTGCCCATTTTTCGGAGGTATCCCTTAGCAGGATCTTACTGCATCCACGGGTATGAGAGGAGATGTAACGTTCTACTACAGACACCCCACGGCAATTCATTCATTAAAATAAAAATAAAAAATAAAAAAAAATAAAAATAGCTTTATTAATTCCACACAATAAAATATAAATAATATGTACTAGACTAAAATTAAACTTAACATAATTTTATTAAAATAGCATGCATAATTTATAAAATCTCTCCTTTTTTTTTTTTTTTTTACATAATATCGCTTCAAACTTTAAAATATATAATTTTAGTATCGTAATCAATAAATTTATTCGGTTTTGTTATGGACCCCGGTTCGGGTAAAAGCCTCCTCCAAAAACTTCCATTTCTCTTTATCTTTTGCAGTATTTTTCCAGTATCTGCCTGCAGTCGCAACTATGTCATCTTGCCATCTAGTAAAAGGCCGACCTCTTTCTCTGGAGCCGCCTGGCCCCTCCCATTCTGTGGCTCTAAGTGTCCATCTGTCATCAGTGTATCTTGCCACATGGCCAGCCCACTTCCACTTCATACGTTCATTATTCATTCATTAATTCCCATTAAAATAATTATATTATTAAATGATTGGGTTAGTCTCACGGGGTCTAATTAGCAACCCGTCTATAGATCTGCTCGTCTAAATAGCAGTAACAACATTTATTTTTTTTATTTTTAAGCCTGATGTTTCCCACTGCAGGGCAAAGGCCTCCCTTCCCTCCTTCCACTTATCCCTGTCTTGAGCTTGTTGAAGCCAGTCTATGCGAAAGGAGTCAAGCTCATCTCGCCATCGTCGCCTGGGTCTACCACGTGGTCGTCTTTGTTGGGGAACCCAATCGGTGGTGATTTTTGCCCATAGTTGTTGGGGCATACGGCTAACGTGTCCTGCCCAGTCCCACTTGAGCTGGCCTGCTTTGTGAGCTACGTCGGCTATTTGTGTTTTCGAGCGCAGTGTCGTATTCCTTACATGGTCCGTAAGTTTGACGCCCAGGATACTGCGCTCCATAGCTCGCTGGCATACCCCGAGGCGAGACTTTTGGCAATTTGTGAGTGACCAAGTCTGGGCACCGTACGTGAGGATAGGGAGAATGCACATGTCCATGAGCTTCCTTTTTAAGGATAGAGGAAGAGGTCCTTTCATTATTTCCTTCATGGACCAATAGCTCCTCCAGGCGTTTTCAATGCGTCTTGTAATTTCCTGATCTTGTCTCGCCTGGAAGGAGACTAATTGGCCCAAATAGATGTATTCATGGACATGTTCAATCTCCACACCCCCGACTTTTATTATCCTCTGCGTGCTGTTGGTCATCACTTTTGTCTTTGCCATATTCATCCTGAGTCCCACCTCGAGGCTTGCTGTGCTCAGATGTTCGAGCATGAGCTGTAGCTCTGAGGCCGACGAGGAAAACAAAACTATATCATCGGCGAATCGGAGATTGGACAATCTTTTCGATCCAACGATAATGCCTTTTTCTCCCCATTCGGTAGCTAGGCTTTGGAACACCTCTTCTAGAGTTGAGGTAAACAACTTTGGCGAAAGCGGATCGCCCTGCTTTACTCCTTTTAAGATGTAGAACGATGGCCCATTGGTGTGGATGCGAATGGATGCTGTACTGTTGCGGTAAATGTTTTGAAGTAGTTTAATGTAGTCGATTTCTATATCTTGGTTTTGTAGGGACTGAAAAATTGAAGAGTGAGAGAGACTGTCAAACGCTTTGGAGTAATCTACGAAGGCCAAATAAAGTGGTAGCTTGTACTCTTGATATTTCTCGATTATCTGGTTGAGGGATTGGAGATGATCAGTGGTTGACAAGCCCCGTCGGAAACCAGCTTGCTCGGGTGGCTGTTTCATATCCAGATCTCCAGATATGCGATTCTCGACAATTTTTATAAAAGCCTTGTAAAGGTGCGAGACAAGACTTATGGGACGATAGTTTCCGATATCGGATTTGTCACCTTTTTTATGTAGTAATATGATGTTTGAGTGACAGAAATGATTCGGTAGTGTCCCTGTTTTTAATATTGAATTAAATAGATTTGTGACGTGAGGAAGCAACATTTGTTCTCCGATTTTGAGGGCTTCGGTTGTAATACCGTCATCACCTGGGCTTCTATTGTACCTCATGCTCTTGATGGCGTTATGCACTTCGAGGCCAGTTATGTGGGGAATATTGTAAGAGCATGGTAGTTGGATGGGATTATGAGGATTTTCGTTATCTGTGTATAGTTGTTTATAATATTGAGTGCAGATACGAAGAACCTTCTCTCTGTCACCTTGTTTTATACCGTGAGCGTCTCTTAAACACGTGATTGTGGATCTTCCTTTGCTAATTCCTTGCATGGCCGACTTTAATGATTTACTTTTCTCTAATGCTGTTTCGATAAGCTTTGTGTTATAATTTCTTAAATCTTTCCGAATATTTCTTTTAACTTTTTTATCTATTTCTCTGTATTGAGTTGAATATAATGTAAGCTTTTGTCTATTTTCAATTAGGTTTTTTGTATAGCTTGTTAGTTTTCTGTCTTTTATTTTTGGTGATTTAATTTTTCTACTAGCCTCCCTAATGCTATTTTTTATATATGTATATTGTTCATCAACATTATCGCAAGTTTTTATATCTAATAAGCTAAAACTGTTTTTTAATTCTAAGTTAAATTGTTGGCTATTTAAGAAAAGGGTAGTTTTGTCAAGTCTTTTAATTGAATTTTTAATCATTTTATGTCGGTATAATTTCATGTCAAAACAAACAGATATGCGTAACGGGCGGTGGTCAGAACTGAATTTAATATTACTAATAGCATCTACATTTTTAATTATGGTTTTATTGGAGGTCAAACAAAAATCGATTTCATTTTTAGTAATTTTGTCAGGTGAAAACCAAGTCCACCGACGTTGTGGCTTTTTGAAAAAGAAGCTGTTGCTTAGTGACAAGTTTTGACCAAAAGCAAATTCTAGGAGACGGGAGCCACGTTTATTCCTTGTCCCTAAGCCATGTGGCCCAAGGATATTGGGGTCGTCTGTTGTTTGTCTGATTCCGACTTTGGCATTGAAGTCTCCTAGAACTAGAGTCCAAGTTCCTCTATATTCGTCACATACTGTGTTGAGAAGATCATAGAATTCTTCAATTTCATCGTTAGGATGTGCAGATGTTGGTGCATACACTTGTATAATTGTGAGAATTTTGTTATTACCAACGCGAAATTTCATGACAGCGATCCTCTCTGAATAGGCTTTGAATTCTATGATGTTGTCTTTCCATTTTCTAGCTACAAGAAATCCTACTCCATAGCTGCTCTTTTCTCCATAATGAAAAAATATTGTTTCGTCTCTCTCTAAGGTATTTTCTCCATCTCGCCTAACTTCGGATAAACCAACTATATCCCAATTGATGGTTTGTAGGGCATTCTCAAGTTCCAGTAATCTTTCATCTGTTCTTAAGGTCTTTACGTTAAAAGTTAAAATTCTTAGTTTTTCGGAGTCCGTTTTGTAAGCTTTGGTCGTTTGACAGAAGGATCCCACCCGGAGATTCTTACCACCCCTAGCCCCAGGGTGTGTAAGCCTACTGTCATCAGCACCACACCGACTGGAGCTCCCGGGCACTTGGGGCGTGGGCGTGTGTTGTGTTATCATGAGAGAAGGGGGTTAGACAAGTGCTACCACCACGCTTGTCTAGTGCGGGTTGGTGGGGGTGCATTTTAGGGGATATTTCTTCTCCAAGGCCGACGATGCCTCGTCTGGTAAGTAGACTTACCAGGTGTGTGGATTAACCGCCACGATCGGTCGCCAGAGCCCCGTTTGTTATTTAGCAGAGGGTACCGCGTGCAGGTGAGGTTGGCTAGGGTGAAATAAGTTGGAATTTTCGCCCCCTACCCCCCGTAACAACAAAAAAACTAAAAACAAACTGGGAAAACAACAGTTTATAATAAAATCTGGCAAGAGCGAGTCGGACTCGCGCACCGAGGGTTCCGTGCCATCATACAATATAATATATATGCTATATTAGTAAAAAAGTGTTGTCTTTTACTATTTCAAATTTCAAGTCGATAGCATCAGTAGTTCTCGAGATATCCATTTGTGACAGACAGACAGACAGACAGAGTGATCCTGTAAGGGTTCCTTTTTTACCATTTTGGTCCGGAACCTAAAAATGAAGAACTCACGGCGTGTATATTGTTGACATTGCGCACATTCTCCTGCACGATCACCTCATCTACAGGCACCACCGCCGCCCGGGAGCCCGCTGGCGCCTGGATCACAACCGTCTCGCTGCCACCGGAAGACAACGCTGGAACAACAGGATAACCATTTTAAGCATCAGACATCGTAGGCACCAGAGGTACATCGTAGGCATCAGAGGTTGGGTTGTGACAGGTTACAACAGGCGTATATCTGGCGAGCATCCTACTAATATACTGCCTAATGGTACAAGTGGTCCGGCGGCCAATAGGTAAACCCGGGTGGCATCCTAGTTTCATTTATCATTGTAAAATTGGGACAAATCGGTGCCAATTGTACCATTAATGGTACTGCCTAATTGTACCATTAATGGTACTGCCTAATTGTACCATTAATGGTACTGCCTAATTGTACCATTAATTGTACTGCCTAATTGTACCATTAATTGTACTGCCTAATGGTACAAGTGGTCCGACGGCATTCTAAATGCGAAAGTTTGTATGTATGAATGTATGTTACTCTCTTTCACGCAAAAACTAGCCTACGGATTGTGCTGAAATTTTGCACTTATAATAGATAATTGATTTAGAATAGTTAAAGCCATGCGAAGAATACACTGGTAAAAAAATGCTGTGACACAATATATCCCGCATGCAGAATGCAGACTGTTGCACGACGCATGTACGCGAATGTAAATTCTATTCTGTATATTACCTTAGGTAACTGCTTAACAATTTACCCAAAAACTATTACCGTGGGGTGCCGGCAGTAGAATGTTACTCTTCCTCTCATGCCCATGGATGCAGTAAGAGCCTGCTAAGGGATACCTCCGATAGTCAGCAACATCTTTCCGTGTATCAAAATCAGTGCAATCAAAAATCAGTGTATCAGTGCGACTGCGCTCGCCAACCCGCCTGCCAAGCAAGGTGAGTATGGCAACTACCCCTCATGGAGATCCATGAGGGAGGCCTGTGTCCTGTAGTGGACGTTTTATGGCTGAAATGATGATGAAACAAATTAGTAAAGCCTTTGCCCTGCAGTGGGACTAAAATGGCTAGTAATAATAATAATAATAACTAACCATTTAGTACCACAAACCTTGGTTTTATATGTAGATAAAAAACATTGTTAGATGAACTCCTGAATAATCCGATTGGCCCAATCAGGTTATTACGAGTAGCTAACTAAATTGGATAATAGCGAGTTGGCACTAATTAAGTGGTTAACAGTTGCTAAGTCGGTGTAGGCAATGAACGTGTTTATTGCATGTTGTTTTTTTTAGTTGCTGGGCATACCTAACCTATCAAACAAATGTCCCAGGCACTGCAGTGACTCGCACGCTGATCACGTGTCTCGCGACAGGTTTGCAACAGGCGTAGATCTCATGGTAATCGTCGTCAAACGTCAATTCATTGTTGTTATTAAAAAAATACATTTGACAGCGATAATCGCGAAAATTGCACCTGTTGCAAACCTGTCGCAAGATACGTAATCAACCTGTCGGTGGTACAGCATGAGTACCAGCTGCTTTAGCCGCGGCCGAGTTATATCATGGTAGGTACTAGTGTATTGTATTATCTGTGGTTATATAATAGTTTTAAAAAAGAGATTTGTATGGTCTTTTTTGTATTTAATAAACCCAAAGTTAATGGACCGATGTTGAACATAGATAGATAGATAGAATTTGCTTTATTAGTACACCATAACAGAAATAAAAACTCAGAAATAAACAAAAATAAAACTGGCGAAGGGCGAGTCGGACTCGCGCACCGAGGGTTCCGTGCCATCATACAATGTAATATTGATAAAGGCTGTTTATATTTAGTGGCAATGTTTTTGACAGCGCCATCTCTTGTCTGATAGCGGAACTTATGTAGATTTTTTTACACTTTCGATGATTTCTAAAATACTATGCAAATTAGAGATTTCGTTATAATTTTCCTGTAATCTTTACATACTCACCTATTAGCATTAAAAGTTTTAGTCTCGCAAACTTAGAGATAAGGGGGAACGCTGTTTTTCCAACGTTTTTGTAAATAAGTCGAAAACTATACTGGATAAAGCAAAACAAATCTGTTTATTATTGTGCAAATTTAAAAATAAATACCTTTCATATGATACCCCACATGATCTAGAAACTTCTACGCGGTACCTATCCTGGCCATGTTCTTTTTAATAAAAACAACGACACCTTTGAAAGTACTGCATAACATCTACACCGCCTTAGCAGAATCAATAATAGCATACGGTATTAGCAGCTATGGCAGGACATGTAAGACATACCTAGACAGCATTTTTTACATTACAATCAAGATTAATAAAACTTATTTTGCCAAAAAACATTAAAAATCAATTTAAAGGAGACATACACGGAATCTTTGAATACTGCAAAATTTTGAAAATTGGAAATTTTGACAGTCACAATTTTTTAAAGCACAGTACATAAAATTACGACCAGAAAAATCACACAGGAAAAAAAATATTCAATTTCAATTTATTTATTTGTCTGTGAACCTAGGTTAACAATAGATAAATAAAATTAGAGCCACTATAGATCCTGATGATTAGCATACAAACATTTTTTTCTATAAATTTGTTTTAACATGATTTAATTTTCTATTATATATTATCTGATTGTATGTCAATATTACAAAACAGTTATGTACGATATTAATTTACAAATTAAAAAAATAAAAATAATAAATGTCAAATTATGCACAGTACAAGAAAACAAAATAAGAAAATGTCTATGTAATCCCACTAATATTATAAGGCCGAAAGTTTGTTTGTATGGAGGTTTGTTACCTCTTCACGCAAAAACTACCCCACGGATTGAGCTGAAACTTTGCACACATATAGATGTAGGTCTGGATTAACACACATAGGCTACTTTTTTATTCGGATACAACGAACAAACAACGAACAACGAACGTGCGAAGCGGCAAGCAGAAGCTAGTTAGTTTGTATCATCAATAATATTACCGTCGTTGAGAAATTCATTTAAAGTGTAATAATAGGCTTTTTTAACTAAAATTTCATTTAGTCGTGTTTTGATTTTACCTATATAGGTAGGGCACGAACGATCTAGGTATTTGATTATATTAGGTCTTTACCTATGAAATTGCCGTTTTGTATGAAATAAATGAAAGTACTTTTTTTCCAAACTTTTTTATTTCTATTACTCAAAGTAACACCCCATGCTATCGACGCATCTTTGCCAACGCATTGGCAGTTTATTGATGCCCTTCTTGTAAAAATCAGCTGCACGGGAGGCAACAAACTCTTTAAAGGCATTTTGTACTGCCCCTCGGGAATTTAATTTTTTACCCACTAAAAAAGTTGTCTAAATTTTGAAAAAAGTAATAGTCGGTAAGTGCAAGGTCTGGTGAGTATGGCGGATGAGGGAGAGCTTCCAAGCCCAGCTCTTGCAGCTTGGAAACTGGTCTGTTGCGCAGTATGGGATCGCGCGTTGTCGTGAAGGAGCAGTGGGGACGACCAATTGACCAAAGCTGGTTGCAGATGTGCAAGCTTCTCCATCATTGTCTCCAGTTCTTTACAGTACACATCTGCAGTAATGCCCATGCCGTTTTATAAAAAAAACTGTGGTGAATCACACCCGCACTAGACCACCAAACAGTGACCATCACCTTTTTAGGGGTCATTTTTGGTTTAGGGCATTGCTTTGGTGCTGAACCAGGATCTAACCAACTTGTTGAGCGCTTTCGATTGTCGAACAGAATCCATTTTTTATCGCACGTATCAATTCGGTTCAAAATTCCTTCATTTCTTTGTCTGTTGAGCAGCGCGAGATAGGTCTCAACGCGTACGTTGCGCTCGCCAGCGCTAAGTTCGTGGGGTACCCATCTATCAAGCTTTTTTACCTTGCCTATTTGTCGCAAATGAATCAATATTGTTTTGATGCTAACATCAAAAGCTGCTGCTAGCTCAGCTGTAGATTGAGTTTCGTCAGCTTCCACAATCGCCTTTAATTCATCATTGTTGACAATAGTCTTCGGACGGCCACGAGCTTGATTTTTCAAGTCAACATTTCCAGAACGGAACCGGGAAAACCAATAACGGGTTGTGCGTTCGTTTGTACAGTTCTCTCCGTAAACGTTTTTGATGTTACGTGCCGTTTGTGTCGCGTTGGTGCCACGACGGGACTCATATTCCATAATTACACGATTTTTTAAGGTACCCATTATGACGAAAAATGTTCAAATGTAATGAAAATACAACGCTAATCAATAAACAAAAGACTGAGTTTGTAAAAAGAATGTCATGTTTTTAAAACAAAATTAATTTGAATTTGAAATACCAAGCCATGTCAAATTTTTTTTATTTGAAATTACCAGTACTGAAGAACGGCAATTTCATAGGTAAAGACCTATTATATGGTTGATGCCATGCAAAATACACTTTTACGAAAGAGTTTTTGTCACCGTGACTGTTGCGTCACTGTCACCGCGTACACCATCCCTAACGAAAGTGCGCGCCTTCGATAATGACATAATTATTCTAAGGCGCCCGCATTTGGATATGTGACAATTTGGAGAATTTGTATGTCACAGTGACAAAAACTTTTTTGTTACGGTAACAAAATTTACTAGTGCGCGCTCTGTCTTAATTCATAGCAAGGCTGGCATGTGGCACCGCGCCTGTTTCTTCGACCCAGTGTTGACGACACGTTAGAGTACCTATGTTGTATGTATGGCTCTAAATAAGGTATTTGTTGTATGGACAGATACTCTTTGAACGCTTTCTTTGTTGCCTGAAAAAAAGATTAATATTGATCTTAAAAACGGATGCGATTAGCACAGGACCGCGGTGGCTGGCACAAACTAAGGAAGGCCTATACCCGGCAGTAGGCCAAGTCAGACTGTGAATGATGATGATTATTATTATATTACTAATCCGTTAACACTCTTTTCCTACGGAACGGAACGTGTTGTCATTATATTAGCGAGCATTATCAATAACAGGTAAGGCGCAGATTCAGGCAGACCTGTTTCGAGAGGACGTTACTCGGTTATGGAAAGATTTATGCGTGATATATTGCAAAAGAATCAATAACCTTTATTGCTAGAGGTTATAATAATAACGTTTGTTGTTACGTGTTTGTTGTTATCGGTTTGCATAGCTACTTTTTAGGGTTCCGTGCCAATAAAAACGGTACCCAATTACCAAGACTCCGCTGCCCGTCTGACTGTTTGTCACCAGGCTGTATCTCATGAACCGTGATATCTAGACAGTTGAAATTGTCATAGATGTATTTCTGTTGCCGCTATAACAACAAATAATAAAATAAATATTTAAGGGGGTCCCATACAACAAAAGTGTTTATTTTTGCCTTTTTAAGTTGTTTTGCCAACCCCTTCGTGTGTCAGACTCGCACTTGGCCGATTTTTGTTTCTTTTATATGTTTTATAAATATTACTAACCTAACCTAACCTATACCACAAACTGTGCCATCTTTGGGTTCGATAGTGCTGCGTCAAATGTCCAGCTTTGAAGGTTTTCCATATTCCTTTACAAAAGACATCGACGCGCTCATACGAGTAACTAAATACGGAATATTTTATTTTATTATTATTATCATATTTTATTGGACTAGACTATTGTGACTAACTATTAATCATTATCATAACATGTTATTAACATATAAATAAACACATAAAATAGTTATATTTATCGATCATAGGATCGTATAAGTCGCTTATGCCTAGCCATTTAAAGCCTTTAGCGACTTACAATATTGTATTTAAACAGACGAGATTCTCAGTTCTGACTGTATGTGTTTTTGTGTATATGTTAATCGATTATTCTGCCAATTATGAATGGATTTTGATGATTATTTTATAAGATAGTTAATTTAGGTTCTACTACCCGTGCCTCGGACCATGTCTAGCTAATTGTGCAAACATTCCATTTATTTGTGATTATTGACAAACTAGATTATGTGATTATGTCCTCCACTTCGCATGCGTTGTACCCGGACAAAATGTAGCCTGTGTGTTACAGGTCAACATCTATACTTGTGCATTTCAGCTCAACCCGTAGGCAGCCTTTGCGTGAAAGAGTAACAAACATTCATACATACACAAAAGCTTTTGCGTTTATAATATTAGTAAGATGCCCAATGCTATGAGGGAGCCATATCGATTGTCCCTAAGTACACTATCGAATCTGAAAATGACCACTTTACAGGACGGCCGTTTGAAGTTGTTTTTTGTGATATCTTTTTATTTTTAAGCGCCAATTCAACAACTATTTAAGAATAACGGCTTTAATTTAAACTTAAACATTGGATATTAACGGCAATAGGATATACTCAACAGATTTTAAGATTTTTCAGTTTCGATAGCTTACGTCGTACAAACTGGCCCATAAACTATCGAAACTAACCATTTCGATAGTTTACTTCGAAATTTTACGATACCTTTTTATCGAAAGTGGTAATTTCAATAGTTTACGTGGTAGAAAAGTGCATATTCGATTGTACTCTTATTATTTTGGTAAAAGATAATATTATTGGAAAGTAAATAAAAGTTAATTAATTTCAAATTTAATATGTATTACAAAGACAGGAATGACAATAAACTAAATAATTGTTGTAGGGCCTGAAAATTACTAAAATCAACAAACAATCAAAGTATTTAAACAAAAATAAACTTCTAACCAAAATGAACACATACAATTTGAGATATCACTTATCAGACGAAATCCAAAATGAGATCGAATTATTTAAATTTAGTTTGAATCATTATTTTCGTCAGGCAAATTATCTCCGTGTTTAAGGTTCTGGAAAAAACCTGTGATATTTTTTAGGTACTACCTCAGAATCACACAAAGACATCAGTATTTTGCCTCGGGCTTAGGCAGAGTATCACTGTACAAATTCTTTATTTCAACACTTCTTGTATTCTCTTACCCTTTCTTGTACCTTGTAACGTTTTCAACAAGTGACTGTCATCATTTAAATTATATTTTAAATACAAACAGTTCGGGTCTTCTTTCTTAACCCTAATCTCTCTCAAACTGTTCCAAGATACATTTCGATTAGCGGTATCCTTTTTCCATTGCTTGTCCAGTAATAATACCTTCATGTCAAAAATATCGTCCTGTGTAATTTCAATAACGTTGTAGAGCTTACCCTCAACTTTAGCCCACCTCACCAATGCATACCACTGATCCGGGGTGTTAATGAGTTTTCCTTTAGCTTCTCGTTCAATACGGGCGTGCACACTGTCACCTTCATTTTGGGTATGGCATTGTTCAAGAAATCTGTAAGTTATATCCACATTGTATTTTTGTGACATTAACATGTACATTGAGTAAGCAACTCTGTTGCTGTTCTAGCCCGAGCAGTTATCTGACCAAAATAAAAACGTCTTAGCACCCTTTTCGACTTTAAATTTTATAATGTGGCCAGGCAGCTTAAAACTTCATTGGCTCCTCTTTTAGATGTGCATTCTGTCCACATATAACAAAATTATTGGGCTTGGGTGATGTTGAATATTAGCATCTATAGCTAGGGAAAGTTGTCCATTGTCCGTATTTGAGCTTTGTGGGGTAGGCTCAAAATCTACAGTCGGCGATGGTACTGGCGTATTTGCGATACTATCTAAAACAACTGAGGCTTCACTGTCACTGACTACCTCTAGATTTTTGCTTGGTACACAATAATGCCAGGCGAGAATGTCGCATCTCGTGATAGGTTATCGTGGATCATTCTTTCCATTATAGCGAATGCTGCGTCAGTAAGATTACAGTTTAGTGGTAACGGAGATTCTGAAAAAAAAATAAGATTATTAAGCAAAATAAGTCGTAGGTAAGTAGGTATGCAAAAAATTGGTAACGTGCAAACGTACCCATTAATCACTAGCCACACTGTTGAACGCAACACATTATGTCATTTTAACGTTGATATTGTCTTAAATTTAGCTTCCAAAAGTAGACGAAATTAAATAAATAATGCTGGATAATCCACATAGCATCATCTAACCCAAGCTAATCAGAGTTTGTGTTATGAGTACTGATTTACTTAATACTATTCATTATATATTTTATATTAAAGGACGATACATAGAAAATAGCTAGAGCACCCGGAACAAAATATTTGTAGCTCGTACAAACATTTGTCCCAATGGTGGGAATCGAACCCGCAACCTCCTGAGTTGCAGGCGGACCTTCGTACACCGCGCTACATCGCTCGCCTTTAAATTATTTACCTTAGGTTGTACCTTGGGTTGTATTTGTATTTATGTAAGATAAATAAATGCACATTCGATAGCTTTGATGCACTGTATTTACGTGGTAAACTATTGAATGTGGCAATTTCGATTAGAACACATTTTGAAATTGCAATGTAAACTAACGAAAGTGTCACATTCGATACAAAATTATCTTAGTGTCTCGACGTAAAATATCGAAACGGTCAGTATCAATACTTTACGTGGGTATCACTCCCAGTAGGTTCTCATAAATCTTATAAAAATGATTGTTAAACTAGGTTAATGACATTAAATTACCGTTACTTATTTCCGTAAAACATTTTTTATAGTAAATGAATACTAGAAACATTGAATAACTCACCACATATTGAATTTTCGTCTTCTTCTCCCAACGACTTTTCCATTTCTTGAATTTTATTACAATCAACATTTTCAACCCAACTTAATATACGTAAACTTCTTCTATTACTTCTTAACAAATTATTACTCATTTAATAATAATCAATTCTTCACCGTAAAAACTCATAAACAATAATAAAACCTGTCTGCAAATCAACTGCGGGGGACGAACGAACGGTGCGGAGCGAGCGACCGACGCGACGGCGACGTATACTCGCGATAGTGGTAGTTTCGTCTCGCTCGCACAGTGATCAGCGCGGCGTATACGCGCGAAACTTAATTTTCGATACCTTACGTCTGAACAAAATGTAACATTCGATTGTATACGTTTAGCAAGTGGAGAAAATAATGAAAAATATTTTTTTTTCTTCTGATCCTATGAAAGTACACATAAAAATAAGACATTTAAGAAAATAAAAAAAAAATCCCAATTTTCATTTTCGATAGTGTACGTAGGGGTGATCGATATGTCCCACAGTGACCGTGTTACGGCTGAGTTACGGCTGTTTGGGACTAGATGGTGCTGTGTTTAGTACCCAGCATTATTTATTCATCATTCCAGCCGTAAAAAGTCCACTACTGAACAGGCCTCCCTAATAGATCTCCATGAGGGGTAGTTGCCATACTCACCACGCTTGGCAGGCGGGTTGGCGAGCGCAGTACGGGATGTTGATACATGGAAAGACGCTGTTGCCCATCTTCCGGAGGTATCCCTTAGCAGGCTCTTACTGCATCCACGGGCATGAGAGGAGGGGTAACATTCTACTGCCGGCACCCCACGGCTATTTGTAATTATTTATTATTATTATTTATTGGTATAAAATCTTACAATAAAGTTTAACATGAACCCTGCAAGGGCGCAGCAAAAGTAGAAAATCTTATAAAAACGTATTATTTATAAGTAGTGCAACATAAACCCCGTATGGGCACAGCAAAAGTAGATACCTTATTTCTTTATAAGGTCAGCGTTTTGCTAGGTGGTGACTATTTAGGACAATTATGACAAAAGGGTTCTTAAGCTAGCATTGTGACTTACCTGAGAGGCCAGCTCCTAACACCAGACCCTTGGCTACTGCGGCGGCACCCAGAATGTGGGCTGAAGATGAACCAACCAGCATGGCGAGGCACGCAGCCTATAAAGAAAATAATCTTTATTAAACTTAGAATAGTAACAAAATATTGCCAGGGGGTACCGGCAGAAGAATGTTACCCCCGAATGTTATGCCAGTAGATGCAGTAAGAACTTGCTAAGGGATACCTCCGGAAGTATCAACATCCCGTACTAGCCAACCCACGCGCCAAGTATCGCGAGTATGGCACAACCCCTCAATGTTAATATGTTAAGTGATCAATGTTAGTAAGTTAGCTGATAACATTATCTGTAAGTAGGTTTTCACGATACAAGCCTTGCTAAGGTTTGGATATAAATCGGATCAATAAAAACTCACCGAAATAAAATCAGTCCGTAACTTCATTGTGACGAAGAAATTGCACTAAACTGTGGAGCCCGGGGTGAAGAACGTTTTATATGAATGGCACAACTAACAGGTGACTATTAGAAGATATTTTAATGAGTTCTAATCACTCGTTAATCAATTACTTAAATTAGACTTGAACACAAAGAAACACTGACTTGACAACATGCGCACATCCACCTCTGTAAGGAATTCTGTTACTTAAATTATGATTATAATCGAAACTTTTTCGCAACAACCTTACAAGAAGCAGGTCTTACATACAATTTTTTTTCGGGCACTGTATTTAAATCGGATTGTTCCACTTAAATCACCTGAGCTAACTCACCTAGGAGAGTTAAGGCAGTAATTAAAGAATTTAAATCACATAGCTGTGCTAAGGGATTTAAGTTTTTTTAGTTTAACAAGCGACTTTGCGCTTGTTAAAAAGAACATTCATCATCATTTCAGCTGTAGGACGTTCACTGCTGGACATAGGCCTCCCTTCCATTGAGGGGTTGTTGCCATATACTAGCCACGCTTGGTAGGCGGTTTGGCGGGCACAGTACGGGATGTGGTTCCATGGATAGACGCTGCTGCCCACCTTCCGGGGATATCCCTTGGCAGATTCTTACTGCAACCACGTGCTAGACAATTAAGACAGTTAAGTCGGGCAAGAGAGTTAAAACTCTCACTAGATCCTGACTGGATCTGTAGACCAGTGTGTCTACCATGAGTTGTCACTGTTATAATATAATAACATAAACACGGGAATTTATCGCGTAATACCTTTGATTATTCCCGACGTTTCGACTGTGTTTCAACAATCGTGGTCCCGGGTTGACTTCCCGTGTTTATGTTATTATATTATAATGAATTGTGATCGCGAAAGTTTACGAAAAACTATTGTCACTGTTAGATCGCATGCCCGTTACTACAGTAGTATGTCACGATGACATCTGTCAGATTTGTAACTCATGTTACCAAATTCTAAGCTAATGAAGCCCAAACTACAGTCGCTGCAGTATAGTTCACTGCATATGCTATTACCAAACTACCCAAGCTAGAGGCGCTGTACAAGTTTTCATACATTTTTTAACTACAGTCGCTAGCGAGTATAGATTGTGAAAACTCATGGTAGATCTACTGTTCTAGTGAGAGTGATCCTCCTGTCATCTACCCAGACTTTCGAGAGACTAGGAGCCTTCTGTGGTTTCCCACTAACAGAGCCCCAACTAACATTTCTTCTAACGTATTATTATACGTTCATTAATGCTATTTAATTCCTACTTTTGGTTATTCAATTTAATTTTGTTTTTTTTTTCATTACTTTTTTTATCATCATCATCATTACAGCCGTAAGATATCCACTGCTGGACATAGACCTCCCACATTGACTTAGAGATCCAAGTGCATGCGGGGTTGTTGCCATACTCAACACGCTTGGCAGGCGGGTTGGTGAGCGCAGTTCGAGATGTTCCTACACGGAAAGACGCTGCTGCCCATTTTCCGGAGATATCCCTTAGCAGATTCTTACTGCATCCACGGGCAGGAGAGGAGGGGTGACTTTCTACTGCCGGCACCCAACGGCAGACTTTTTTTATAACGTTGTTTTATTTAGATAATTTTAATTAGGAGTAGCGTCTTAATTATCTAGCCTTGTCGTGATTGTTATTTTTAATTGAATGGATTTCACCATCCAGCGGAGTCAGGGGCTCTGGTGTCTTGTACTACAGGTTAATTTGTAACCTATATTATAGGCACTAGACCCTCAAAACACTAGGTTAAAATGAGATCCAATAAATAATCTTGTCATGTTTTTAGTTGTGCTGTATTGCTCACCTTAAACTAAACATATAAACCAAAAAATTAAACACTAAACATAAACTTGGAAGAAAAAAGTTATCTGAAGCGAACAAATTCAATTATGAGCTTTATTCAATGTAACTGTGTCTTGTTCTCCTTTTGTAAACTATTATATGTGGCTTTTTGCTCTATTTAATAAACACTTTGACTTTGACATAAAGCGACAATTGGCGGTCTTTTCGCTAAAGAGCGATCTCTACCAGACTACCGAATATTCATAAGAAAGACGCTAGAGCTGCATCCAGTAGAGCCAGTATCAACAAAAGTGTGTTAGTGACACAGTGAGCGTTCTCATATCGCACTGCCATGATAATTGATCTCTGACACAGAGAGCGAGCAGGAGCTGAATAGAGCAAAACGTGTTCTGTCATGCCTAACTTGATTATGTATAGATTCTTTAAAACTTTATGTAAAACCTTTGCCCAACAGTAGGACAGCATAGGTTAAATAAAAACAAGCATTGGTACGGGGGTACCAGAAAAAGGGGCGAAGGTTTCCTAAAAATTCCATTTTTGACCTTTGGTGACCTTTTGAGGTCACAATAACTCCGGTCCTTGTGACCCTACGGTCACCAAAATCAATCAGTACCCTTCTCTCATTAAGACACTGCTAACAAAAAAGGTTTCATGTAAATCGGTCAACGCGTTCGGTTGTAATCGTCTTAAGCACAGATAGACAGACAGACAGCGCTATGCATATTAGGGTGCTTCGCCCCCTAAAATTATACCTTAGTGTAGGTTTACACTAAAAAAACAAAAATAGCTTGTAAGATAAGGAGTCACTCAGCCGTTTTAGTTTTGATTTCAATAACTTAATTTGGCCTGTTACCAGGAAGCGAGATTCCCTAATGAGATATATTTTACTAATAAGGGAGTTTAAAGATAGACAGCTACACCTTTGAGTAAACAAAGCTGGTAAGTTTCACACTAGACATTTTTATTGAACCGTGGCTACTCCATACTTTTCGTTTTACAAACGTATTGTAATAAGTTCAACTCACCTGAAATTCCAAGTATAAATAGAAAAGTCAAGTTCATGGAGTCTATTCTTGATACTTTAGTTGAAGCCACGTTACAATTTAAAATTAAACATTAAAAATACATTTGTTATTATATTTCAAACCATATAAAGTTTTTAAGTTTAGTTCGGGATCAACCTTAAATCTCAAAATACCTCATCATTTACATTTGTGTTAATTAATTCATTATTTAAGGAAAATGGACAACTTCAAATTGTTTTTGCTAAAAGTGAGTAAGTTTTAAGCAAAATACGAGTAGTTACCGTGACTTTACTGTTTTGCCTTGATTCGTAGTTTATTTTTATTTTAATCATATTTTTTTAAGTTCATTTTATTATAAATTCTTGTAATATTAAATTAACATGCTAAATTATTTTCGTGATGGGAAGTACGTCAAAAGAATATAACTATAAAGACTGCCTTCGTGGCGCAGTCATCAGAGTTAACAGAGCTGAGATTGTGTAGGTATACCAAGAGGGTTTGCGAAAAAAGGTTTACCATAACTCGCGTTTCAAAATTGATAACTATTTTTACATTACCGGTGGGGTACCGACAGATGTATGCAATTACAATCTGCGAAGGGATACCTCCGGAAGATGGGCAGCAGCGTCTTTCCGTGTATATGAACATCCCGTACTGCGCTCGCCAACCCGCCTGCCAAGCGTGATGAGTATGGCAACAACTCCTCATAGAGATCCATAAGGGAGACATGTGTCCAATTGTGGACGTCCAACGGATGATGATAGCTTTTACGTTTTCAAAGGTCACTAGCTCTAAAAATAAAATAAGAAATAGTTTAATACTTTTACTTTTACTTAAGTATAATTACTTAAGTATTTGATTTCTAAGAATTTACTTTAATATTTTTAACCAAAACTTTAAAATATTTTTAATTATAAATTTAAATTGTCTTTTTCAATTCCAGCTAATACTCATCGTTATCGTAGTAACGTGCAATTCAGCTACGACAGGCGTCTATCCAGATCACCACTACGCTAGAAACAACCCATGGGCCAAGTCATACAACACGCAGTCCGTCACTACGTCACCAGACTACGCCAATATGCCTCCCTATCTGGTGTTCAATAGGAGCGCAGGCGCGTATTACCCATATTATAAGAAATCGAGTAACAATGTTAGGCGGAGCTGGAATCAGTACATTCAAAGACAACACAGCTAGTTATATTATGTTTATTAAATTAATAGAATAAAATGCCTTTTATTTCTGGCCTAAGTTAGGTGCGTACTCAAAGAGCTCCCTTTGAGTACTCCCAGCAGTAATTACAAATATAAAATAATTTGTAACTTCATCATCATCATCCACATGATTTATACGTCAGCAACTGATATTCATGCTCTATGGGACGCTGATACCTGGGACATTGTTAGATGGATACGCTGAGTGGATGGTATATCTGAGTTAGATGAGAGGATGGTATAGGGGCTGCTTGGTCATTACCTATACCCAAGGTTATGTTACAATTTTTCTTTTATGCTCTAAATACTGTTTAAAAAAATAACACTTTTTGTCAGTTGTCGCTCTAACTTTGTACATGCTGTGACGTCCTGTAATTACGGGAGCACCAGGCTATTAACATTTAGACCTTAGTGCATATGTGATTGGCCTCATGAATAAGCTCAGAGTCGCTCAACGAGCTATGGAGAGGGCTATGCTCGGGGTTTCTTTACGCGATCGAATCAGAAATGAGGAAATACGTAGAAGAACTCGGGGCACCGACATAGCCAAACGGATTAGCACGTTGAAGTGGCAATGGGCAGGCCATATAGCGCGCAGAACAGATGGCCGATGGGGCCGAAAAGTTCTCGAATGGAGGCCACGGACCGGCAAGCGCAGCGTAGGACGTCCACCAACAAGATGGGCTGACGACCTGGTGAAGACCGCAGGTCGACGGTGGATGCAGATCGCTTCCAACCGCAATAATTGGAAATCCATGAGGGAGGCCTATGTCCAGCAGTGGACGTCCTACGGCTGAAATGATGATGATGATAATTATGTGCATTATGTGTAACCCTGTGTTGGATGTCCTATTTAAATAAATAAATAAATAAGTGTGGTTGATAAAATTAAAAATTTTAGTAACTCTCGACAACTTATCTCACCTCGGAAGTTACTTTTGCATAATAAGTAGACCATTATTTCCTTGGTTATATTTAGAAACATTCAATTATTAATCACCTCTTTCTCCTCCCATATTTTTTAAACAAAACCGATTTTGATAAAACCTGTTTTTTTATTTAAACAAACTGCATTCAAATCGGTCAACTCTTTTAAGAGCTACGGTGTCACAGACAGACAAATACACACATAGCGGTCTATGTTATATAATAACTACCCCTATTTTTGTTGGGGGTTAAAAATTAGGAACAACAAATCTAAAATCACACAAAGATATTTTACCACACTAAAAAAATAAGCATGGTTTCCAGAACACGTTTTCCTTTTCCAATAATCACAAAGATGACTACATCAAATTATTGTAGAGCCATGTGTAATTATGCGTTCAATGAGACCTTAGGTTCTGCATGAGCGAAGTCAAGGTGGAAATAATTTGATAAATAAAATCTGAGATAAGGTTTCTAGGTAATTAAATAGCTTTATAACAAAGGTAAAATCATTTCTTATATTCCTTTAAAAACGTACATTTCGATAGTTTAAATAATTATTTAATTTCGTAATAATAAACCGACATCAATGCTAAAATCTAAAATGTTGCTGAAAATTCCCGAGCCGCTGCTATGTATGTTTATTACATTTGAGTATCTCCCTCGATTTATCACGGAGCCCATTATTTGAACAGGGTTTATTAAAAGCAAGCAAACAATAATAAATTGCCGCGGGGTACCGACAGTAGAATGTTGTCCCTCCTCTCTGGCTCGAGGATGCAGTAAGAGCCTGCTAAAAGCTACCTCCCATACTGCGCTCGCCAACCCGCCTGCCAAGCGTGGTGAGTATGGCAACTGCCCCTTATGGAGATCCATGAGGGAGGTCTGTGTTCAGTAGTGGACGTTATACAGCTGAAATGATGATGATGATGAAACAATAATAAGTGAAAAAAAACCCAACCGCAAGTTTTAGCATGTAACTATGTCTTGAGGGACTCCAGTACACATGATTTAAGCCCCGAAAAAAAGAGTGGTGTTATAAGTTTGACCGCTATGTGTATGTATATATCTGTGGCACCGTAGCCCTTAAACGAGGGGACCGATTTGCATGCAGTTATTTTATTTAAAAGAAGGTTTTCCGGCGATGGTTCCTAAACATGATTTATCAAAATCGGTTAAGAAGTTTACAAGATATTGGGGGTGAAAGAGGGAATGGATAAGAAATATTTTTATCGTGGAAATGTTGTACAAAAGATGTTACGAAATAAGTACATGATATTACAGCTTGTCCATTCTGGGAATACAATATTATTGTAAGTCTATAGTCTATACTTTATGAAATACTTACTAGTTAAGTTAATAAATTAATTACAACATGTAAGTGAAGAATAGATAACGGCAAAAATAAAATAAAATAGAAATTTAAGAAGTAAGTACACAAAACGTTATTTAGTCAGATATCATTTCACTTTAAATAGTCGCTGTCCCTCAGAAAGTATTCACTTTAATTAAGTATAGGTAAAATAAATGTTAACACTCATTTTTATTACCTACACATATATTCTCCCTACACGAAATAGATAAATACCTGATTGATAATACGTTTTAAGTATAGAAACATATATGTATATGTAGCAAAAGTCCTCAAGGTGTGTCGAAAAACAATTCTAAAGCAAATTTTTGAACGCCATGAAAAATATGCTTAAATTATGTCAGCACTTGTTCTTTTGTATTCCTGTACGTACACTTAAAACTTAAATCATACTTACTTAGCTAATTGGTACCTAGCAAGACATGGAACTTCAATTAACTGGATTAGCAAATGAACTACAAAATAACAAATTTCAATGTCAACTAAATGAATAATAAATTAGTCCAAGTACGTGTCCCCGTTCTGTGCAGGGTTCCGCAGTTTCCCGTAGTAGGTCTACGGGAAACTCTCATCCACATATAACAGCCGTGGCCGTACATATATTAGCCGTGGGGTGCCGGCAGAAGAATGTTACCCCTCCTCTCATGCTTGTGGACGCAGTATGAGCCTGCTATGAGATACCTCCGGAAGATGGGCAGCAGCGTCTTTCCGTGTATCAACATCTCATACTGCGCTCGCCAACCCGCCTGCCAAGCGTGGTGAGTATGGCAATAACCCCTAATGGAGATCTATGAGGGAGGCTTGAGTTCAGTAGTGGATGTTTTACGGCTGCCATGATGATGATGATGATGATGATGATGACATATGTATAACAAAGGAACCCTCCACAACACACCATACCAGCTTCTAACAATTGGTTGTTCTAACATTGGCTTCTAGAAATAGGATAAAGATAAAGATATTTTTATTGTAAAATTGTGTGCAAACATGTACAGGTAGGCTTGTACGTATGTATGTCTTTTTTTACGTTTACCAAACATATTAAGGTATTGAGTTTCCGTTTTAAGGTGTTCCGGTTATGATGAGCGAGTTAACATCCAAATAACAAATTTCAATGTCAACTAAATAAATAATAAATTAGTCCAAGAGCGTGTCAGGCCATGCGCTGTGTAGTGTTCTGTAGTTACCTGTAGTAGTTGTTAGATGTTGGTATGTGTTTTTATATTTACCAAAACGTATTGACATGTAATTGAGTTTTCGGTTTAAGGTATTCGTTATGTGTGTTTGGTAAACCGTAACTAAAAATGCTGGCCTAACACTTATAGTTTTCCAAGAAAGTTTATTATTAAAACTACATACATGATTTATTTCAGATTTGTAAATCTAGCAGTTTAGATTTTAGATTTTATTTCGAAAACGGAACTCTAAATCAATGTCCTTGCTAAATGATAGCTTTAATTAATTCCGGGACTAATAGTCTCGTAAAGGTGCAGACAAAAGGACACGCAGACATACAGGCTACCACAGGTTTAAATCGTTAGATACGCCCCTACCGTAATGAGACCGCACCGTTTTGTTCCCACACAAAATGAGTGAGCTCACTGATTTGGAATCAGTGCACCTCTAAACACAATGTAACCCGTATATGGTGTATTTAATTTTTTTCACGAAAGTTCGTGCAACATGATTGCACAATAAATGGTAACAGTTTGGTTTATTGGCAAAACCAGTGTGCTTGGCATTATTCTAAAAACAAATATAAAAACAATCTTTAAAAAAAAATTAAGTCTTTGCAAGCTACAGCGAAACTATACGGGTTTCTTGATGTACTAAGTAATACAAAAAACTAGCAGTTCGAGCAAAAGCCTCGAGAATGCGTCGTAAACCAGTGTGGTAATCTATTTATTTTTATTTTTTCGCAATTTGCATACTGGCTTGATTCTGGATCTATGCTGCAGGCGAATTTAAAAGTATGGTCTGTTTTACAAAGACCTAGGTTATAAAATATTACAAACTACGAGTACAATTATTGTAAAAAATGTAAATGAACAATAAATATTTAGTAACAAATCCGCTAAGATATATCTAATGAGTGCTTGAAAAAATACTCAGAAATATATCGACACGTGTTTCGCCTCTATACAAAGGAAGGAATCGGTTTCACGGAATACACATTAAAAAGAAGACGCAGAGGTAATTGCACAATAACAAACAAGTACTGCTCCCTGGATGTCTTGCCTCTTCGACCGCCTGAAGATGCCTATTCTCGCCACTGCACATATCTCACTTGGCATGCGGCAGATGTGGCCAGCCCATTCCCACTTAGCAGCTATCAGAGCTACTCCCGCGACTGAGCGCAGTTCGGTGTTTCGGATCCTGTTAGTGCGCTTGACACCCTCCAAGATGCTGCGCTCCATCGCTCGCTGACCATTTTGGAGCCTGGACTTTGGTCAGAGACCAAGCCTGCGCACAATATGTTAGAACGGGGAGTATGCATACGTCCATTAGTTACTTATTATCTGACCTTAAATGCTGGACATTTCTCACATCTCTGACTGAACACACCAGTGAAACAGCCTTTGAGACAAAGAAAAAAAACATTAATCATACTTCATAGTGAGGTTAACCAAACATTTACAAATGGGGAGACTGCGCCTTAAAAATTGCTTGCAAGAATACCAAACACAGGCAACTGTGACAGCATCAGTGCGTGATGCGCGCACAAACAATATTTGTTTGTTTATGCGCGCATCACAAGCGTATAATTGCTTGCTTGAACGCGCTAATCTCAGGAACTACTGGTCTGATTTGAAAAATTATTTCAGTGTTAAATAGCCCATTTATTGGATAAGGCTATGTATGTCATCACGCTATGACTAATAGGAGCAGAGTACCAATGAAGAATGTTTCAAAATCGGGTTTTTTTTTTCTTTTGAGAGCTTCCTCTGCGTGCGCTGCGTAAACGGTTAAAGTTTCGCAAAAATCCTTTTCGTAATGTTTTTGGAAATAAATGAAATTAAATATAACGACAAACATACAAAAAAAAACAAAAATAGTTTTTTACGCTATATTACTTTTTTCTCATGTACCTATCCCACTTACACATTCGTCAAAAGTATTTAATTTACCGACGCGGAAGGTTTACGATTTTATTATTATGTTGAAAGATTTTTTGTCTAATCTAGAAAGGCCAATTAACTAAAACTACGAGTATGTAGGCTTTAGTTAAATTTAAAAATATAGGATAGTTAACAATGCTAGCAACATGACGCTGCGAAGACGTGTCGTTCACCAATGAGGTCACGAAGACATGTTTACAGCTGCTCTGATCATCCACATGTGGTATAAAAGATGAGGACTTGCCGCCAAAACACAGTCTATTGTGAATATTCAAATGAAAATGTCGAAATATATGGTAAGTCTAAAACAGAGGACGGAAGTTTAGGGCAAGTGAAGGGTGAGTGCCCAAATCTGCAGAAAATATCAGAACAAGGTTAATTGACTACTAAAATCTTGTTTTATTTGTATCGTTGATTTTAACAAGTGAAAGCCTGTGTGATTATAAACAAGTTTAATATTATTATTACCAAAAACCTGTACCTACTATCCCACAGCGGGGCAAAGACCTCCTTTCAGTACCTACCTTTGATGTGAGTTAAGTTTGTTTCTGCATCAACGTCTCAGAGTATGAAAAAAATTCAACGTCCTTTTATGCAATACAAATATACAAATTCGGGATTTAAAAAAAGTTTCTTTTAAAATTATAGTTTTTTTTTCTGATAACTAGTTCAAGTTCTAAAGTTTTATTGCGTTCATGTTGTAAGTAGGTACAAAGGTCTTACAAATGTTAAAGATTCAAAGATGAGTCCAGGGAGGGCATAATGCATTTAAATACCTTATAATAATTATATTCTAGGAGGATTAAACATATCTATTAATGTTCTAAACAATAAGTAGGTTTCATTTAAAACATATACTTATATATTTTTAGAAAACATTTGTAACTCGAAAATACTAATAGCACATGCCTAATTAGCAAATATTGTAGCGGAAACCATAGGAGATAGCTTATTCTAGACATCTTATAACTTTTAATAATACTTTGTTTAAATATCTTCTGATAGTGTCCTCGATAAATAAATGGATTGAACCAAACACGGACTTGTCTTTAGTGACCTTACGAGCTTGGATTTAATTATGTTACAAACGTGTATAGAGGTATAATATTTAATTATTATTTTATAAAATAACAAGCTTCTGCCTGCAGCTTTGCTCGCGTTGTACAGAGGGCGACACATTTAAGTAAGCCACGCCTCTCGTAGGGATTTGAAGTTGGGTGTCGTGTGCAAGGGGGATACTTATTTTATTTTATTTATTTATTTTAGGAAGACTAACAGCACAAATCAAACATAATATATAAAAGTAATCTAGAATCAACGGCTAATAACAAGTCTTCACTTTTAGAAATATTATAGAAATAGATAATAAATATTATAGCTGTCTGTACCTGGATAAATAACAACCTATATCTGCTTCTTCTTTTGTAGCCTTTTGTGTTTGGTTTCACACAATTCTGCCAGTGTCAAGTATAATTAAGTAGGGTTAATTTTATCGTTTATATCTATCGTCATGGTTTAGCTATTACCCATTTGGTCACCCGCTAAGTAATTTCGTTGCAAATATCGACTCTCACGTGGCATAGATGGTCAGCACGGACGGGGAGTTGGGCTTTGAGGTGCAGCCATCCAACTATGTGCGATGATAGAAGTTACGAAAGTTTATTTACTATTGTACCTATTTCTTATTACAGATTCTCGCCCTCGCGTTGTTGGCTGTGGCTGCGGCTACTCCAGGAGGTAAGATGAAACGATCTTCTTCATATCGGTATTTTACACCCTTGACAAAGCGGTCGGAGTCAAAGTCTTGGTCCTCTTCCAATCTTCTGACAGATTTACCTCTTCTCCTCTCCATATAATATATAATTGATAAATAAATATAATATATTATTATTATTATTATAAGCCCATCTGATCCCACTGCTGGGCAAAGGCCTCCCCCGATTCCCTCCACGCATCTCGATCCTGAGCCACTCCCTATATAATATATAAATGATTAATTTTGACAAGCTATGTGGCGCAGCGGGCGAAGGTCCGCCTGCGACGCAAGGGGTTGCGGGTTCGATTCCCGCCTCGGAACAAATGTCTGTACGATCTGCAGATTTTTGTTCAGGGTGTTCTGGGTGTTTTTCTATATATAATAAAAATATCTATCTATGTAGTATAATGTATTAAGTATATCAGTCATCTAGTACTCATAACACAAGCTCTGCTTAGCTTGGGGCTAGATGATGCTGTGTGATTTGTCCAGCATTATTTATTTATTATTTAATTGTACACTACGAACAAACAAGTATTCTATTATGTTCTATTATTATGTCTGTATGTTCTATTAGTTCATAGATTATCTATTCTAGTTAATTAGTGTAATTGATTTATGTAAGTCGTGCTAATTAATTAATAAAATAAATAAATAAATAGAGCTTTTTGAAGTTGAGTTTAAGAGTGATCAAGATTTTATGAGTACGGTCCTCGAATCGTAGCGATACAATCATTAGGTATGTAGAGAGATAGTTTTGGTACAGCTAAAAGGGTGTACTTAAATATGTGAAATTGACTACATTTGCGGTGTAGTTCCAAAATAAAAGATTGAAGTGTTTTATCAATCATCTAGTATGTACCTATTACACAAGCTCTGCTTACGTTGGTGCTAGATGATGTAGTGTCATGCATTATAACTGCTTCACCAACAAAAGTCTGAGCTCAATAATCCTCAACAGGCTACGGAGGCGGCCACGATGGCGGTAACTTCGGAGGCCACGGAGGCCATGCAGTGACCAGCGGCAGCAGCCACCACGGTGTTCACGGTGGTGAACATAACTACGACAACTACGGCCAGGGCGGCAACCACGGGAGCCAGGGAGGCCACAGCCAGGGAGGCCACGGCAGCCACGAATCCGCAGGACACGGAGGTCATTAAGTTACTACGTTTAAGTTAATGTAGATAATTGATATGCGGCAAATAAAATCTACGCTGCTGGCAATTATGGTGTTTGTCTTTGTTTTTAACCGACATCAAAAAAGGAGGAGTTTTCAATTCGATTGCGTTTTTAACTTTTTGGTAGCTGTGTAGCTGCAAATGCGTACGAGCTGGTACGGCGGGAGGGTTACTTATTGTGACGCCCATCGTACAGCTTTGAATCTACATAATTAAAAAAAACTATTTTTATATTTGAAAGAATAATTTCAGGTTGGTATTTTTTAAACGCTCAATATTTTTTGCAATTATTTATTATGTTTTTATAATTGTGTGCGCTTCTTTCCCTCACAAGAAAAAAGGTTTTCTGAAATGAACGAATTTGATTACGTGTGTGTTAAATTTAAATACGTTTTGTTTTTCGTAGATAAATTTAAGATTCTTGTCTTGTCTTTTTAAATTATGGTTTTACACAATTCCGCCAGTGTCAAGTTTAATTTTTTTTATGTTATTTGGCTGGCCATATATGTTGGCGGCCATTTTTTAATTCAAGAAGCCCCTATCAATTTAAGATTCAATGTGGCATAAGTGTCCAAATGAATAAAGATTATTGGCTTTGACTTTGACTTTAAGTTTAAGGAAAGTTTAGCTCACTTATGTACCTGTATGTTACATACATTTGACGATATTGACTTTATTGACATATTGATAATTGGGATGATGACTTTGAGTAAATTAGCCGAAAATAATTCGCCAACTGAAAAAAAAAGACTTCGATATAAATAACATTTAGAAATAGCGCTGCGTGGCACGCAAATTTTTTTTTAATGAATTGAATGAATTAATTAATGAATTTAATGAATTAACACTTTATTGATGCACAAAGAACACACACATAATAGAAAAAAGGAAGTTACTTGGAGTTTACGAAGGTATTCTACGTAGGTACGTTCCTCTTAAAACTTTACCAAAGAATATTCATCATCATCATCATCATCTCGGCCGTAGGACCTTACTGCTGGACATAGGTCTCCCTCATGGATCTTCAAGTACCTAATGATTGTGAGGGGTTGCCGACCGCTGTACGGGATGGTGATATACGCAAAGACGCTGCTGCCCATCTTCCGGAGGTATCCTTTGGCAGATTCTTGCTGAATCTACGGGCTGGAGAGGAGGGGCAACATTCTACTGCTGATATTAAGGTAGAGTATATGACTAGCTGTCCCGGCGAACTTCGTATCGCCTTAATACTACAACTACTCTACAATTACTCTACAACTACTAAAAATAAGTTAAAAATAAAAAAAGTTTTAGTAAGTAGTAGTAGTACTAGTACTAAGTACAAATACACTACTACTAAAACTACTACAACAACTCTACTGCTACAAAACCTACTCAACTACTACTACTACTACTACTCTACTACTACTACTCTACTTATATAACCTAGTTTAGTCTCAAAATAAAATTTCTGAACGCACCTAGGTATAAATATTTGACAGTCAAAAAATTACAGCATGTTTTGGCTCAAAATGAGAAAATTAATGTACCTTATAATTATTTTTGATAGACTAATTTAATGCCAAGCACAGACCAATCCAAAAAATCTAAGATTATTCTAATCGGTCCAGCCACTCTCGAGTTATAAGTGGCATAACTAAGCCGACTTTGTTTTTTAATAAATAGTAAGGACTTTGCATCTATTATAGATGATTTATACAGCGTCAGCAACTGGTAATCATGCTGTACGGGACGCTGCAGTGCCTGGGACATTGTTAGATGCATTAGGGTTGCCCAGCACATATACCATCCTCCCAGCTAGTCAGCTATTAGTCAGAGGAATTCTTTCCTTTGTTTTATACATATTTAAATAGATAGACCCCATGATTAGTTGGTCCAACTTTACCTGAAGCATTTCTAAGATTTTTTTTATAGCAGACAGACCTTTATTATTCCACAATCTCACCTGATGGTTAGCGACGACGTGGCTAATCAAAGCTCATCTTACCTCTACAGGCTACGGTGGGCAGCACGGTGGCCAGCACGACTATGACGGCTACGGCCAGGGTGGTCATGGCGGCCACGGCAGCCACGGTAGCCACGGCAGCCACGGTAGCCACGGCGGCCACGGAAGCCAAGGCTATGAGCAGAACTACGGAGGATACAACCAGGGATCCCACGGTGGACACGGATCCCACGGAAGTCATTTCTAGGTACTAAGTTCAGGTTTATGTAGAATATTTAAATAATAAATTATTTGCGGCAAATAAAACTTTCATTGTTGCTAAATTTGTTGTTTGTTTTGTTAACATACCTACAAAAGCATCTAACGGTATTCTGTTGATATGACTATTGTTCAGGCATCACCTTAAGTGTTGCCTTGGGCATTACATAATTTATGATTGCTTTTAATATTCTAGCAGGCGTTACAATATTGTACTGTATTGATCACATGACATGTGTCAATCACTCTCTGCATTTGCGTACCCCGTACAAGCTAGACGTGTGTGTACCAAATAAATCCTAAAATTACTTTATGTTGGAGTTTTAATTTGTCTAAAGGATTAATTCTCCCTTATGTACGCTATAACTCGTACATAAATTGGTGGCCCATGAGGGGAATCAACAAGGAATCAATTCTACAAGAAAATCCGGGATTCCCCGCGCGGTTGGCGAAGGAACTTTGGAGATCAAGAATTTCATTGAAGATTCATCAAATCCAGACGGTGCCAATTTATCAAGACTGAAGCGGCGTCTAGGTCAGTGAATCAGCAAAAGATTCACGCCAGGAGTTGCAGTCTGACAAAAGATAAGTGCCCGCATTCCTTCCATTGTTCTTCCTAACCTAAAATTCATTACTAAATTCCCAGTCTAAATAGCATCATTTGCGCTAAACAAGGTGTTGTTTTACTAAATAAATATACTGTGATAAAGCACACTATAAAAATATAGTGTTTTACGCAGATTTCGTATAAATTTATGTCAACGTGGTGTTTTTCATGTAAGCAACCAAGTACATTTTACTCATAATATCGATAAAATTAACTTCATTTCGCGATCCCTACAGTAATTAAGCTTTGTTCACGTGAATTGTCGACGCGTTACAGGTGCACTAAGCCATCGGTTCAAGCTAGGTATTGCGTCATCTTTGAGCGGCCATCCAGAGCGTGGCGTCGTCGGCAGTTGGTGCTTAGCGGTGCGACGGGCAATCACCGTTGCGAGGGGCGTGAGATAAATAATTTATTAATTTTAAACTTTCATAATGACTTCCACAAAGGATGTTGATGGTGTCTCAGTTTTGGACGAGCTATACCGAAAACGTAGCTCTGTAAAAGGTCAAGTAACAAGGTTTAGGAATTATCTGGTAAACCAATTACAAAAAACACAGTTTACATCTATTGAATTAACGGAATTGCAACTAAAGCTTCAGAAAATTGAGAGACTATCGATTCGCTTTGATAACCTGCAAGATGAGATCGAGGTTCTTAATCACAATAATTTAAGCGAAGAATTGCAAGAACGAGAGAACATTGAGCATGATTTCATCCTGAACATTGCTACTGCTAAAAATATAATTGAAAAACATCTAAAGTCAGAAATTGAACACCGACGGGAATCAATTATTGTGCCTCAGTGTTCTCACGATCGCCAGGAGGTAAGTGTTAAATTACCACCAATAAATATAGCTAAATTTGATGGTGCTTATTTCCGCTGGCTTGAATTCCATGACACATACAAAAGCCTCATTCATGATAATGTGAAAATTGCACCGATACAAAAATATCACTATTTGGTATCTTACTTGGATGGTGAGGCTGCGAGAATACTTTCAAACCTAGAAGTATCTTCAAATACTTACGAGGAAGCTTGGACGTTAATTTGCGACCGTTACAATAACAAAAGATTATTAACCAATCATCATTTAAATGCCTTGTTCAGCATTCAACCGGCCGCAAATGAAACTGAAAGGTCTCTTCGGTATGTAGTAGACACAGTAACTAAAAACTTACGTGCCTTACGCAGTCTTGGTCAGCCAACAGACCAATGGGATACATTAATTATTTTTATGATGTGTTCTAAACTAGACCCACAAACTCTCGCTAAATGGGAAGAACACCGAAATACACTTGATAACTGTCCCACATTAAATGATTTTTTCAAGCTACTAACGAATCGTGCTGATGTTTTAGAGTCTCTAAACAGAAATAAAACTAATAATAATACTAAAAATTCATCTTCAACTTCGCGCAGTCCAGTAGAATCAAGTAATAATAATCGAAACAACTACAATACAAATAAAAATAGACAAGAAAGACCAAACTACACAAAATCATTTGCCGGTGTAAATAAAGAAAAACAAAATTCAGCAACATTCATTTGCATAATTTGCGGCAAAAATCACAAAATATACGATTGTTCTATATTTAAATCTAAAAATCTTACTGAGCGTTTAAACGACGTTAAATTGTTTAGGTTATGTTCTAATTGTTTAAGGCAAGGTCACCCCGAGAACGAGTGTCGAGTGGGTCCCTGTCGTATATGCAATGAAAAACATAACTCACTGTTACATAACCCGGAGCAGTCAGTGGCAAACCATACCTCCGACGAATGTTATGATCAGGATGATGATGACACAACTGCTGTTCATTTTTCGAAGCAAAATTGCACTGAAGTCCTTTTGTCCACTGCTTTGATTGAAGTGGTGAATCCAAGGACTAATCAAACACATAAGGTTCGCGCGCTATTAGATTGCGGCAGCCAATCTAGTTTTATAACTAAAAGTCTACAGCAAAAACTATCACTCAATTCATGTCCCATAGACGCGCTAAAGGTCATTGGGATTGGCAATAATTGTTCAGATAGGGTAGTCGAAAAGAGTGACGTTCAGATAAAGTCGCTGAATACACAGTTCAGTGTATTATTGCCATGCTTTGTTCTAAACGAGCTGACAAGCAATTTACCAAGAACTCCTATAAATATCAAAATGCTAAATTTACCTGACAATATCAGCTTGGCTGATCCAACTTTCCATCAACCGGCGTCTGTTGACATGCTGATTGGAGCCGATGTTTTTTGGGACATTTTAGGTACTGAACAGAAAGGTTTAGGTCCTGATATGCCTAAATTACGCAGTTCCAAATTCGGCTGGTTACTGTCTGGCCCGATCAAATCGCAAAATAATTTCACGATTAGTCATGTCCAATGTAATCACGCCGCTGCGATGACGAAAACTACAGACGAAATAGATAGGTTACTTCCAAGGTTCTGGCAACTAGAAGAAGTGCCTAATAGGCAATTTCTTAGCGAAACTGATAAGATTTGCGAAAATCATTTCTTACAAAATACCATGAGACTTGACGATGGTCGGTTTTGTGTGAAACTGCCCTTAACTGCGGCACCTGACTGTCTAGGTGATATCTACGGTCTAGCTAAAAAAGATTGTTTAATCTCGAGAACAAATAAATGAGCTTACTGACAAATCGTCTTGGCGTTATGTGTCCACAACAGCTAATACTGCTGATTTCATTTCGCGGGGGGTGGATGCCAGCCACTTAGTGTCCATGAAATTATGGTGGAATGGACCTTGTTTTTTAAGTAAAGACGAGTCAGAATGGTCCGTTCTAAATTCTAAAATTAATTATGCAAGTTAGGTACCTGAAATAAAGTCGAACACCGTTGCTATCCAGGTTATCATAATTAAATTCGAAAACTATTCTAAATTAATAAAACTTCAAAGATCATTTGCTTACGTAAAAAGATTTATACATAACTTAAAAAATAAAAATAATAAAATTATAGGAATGTTAACTGTGGTGGAATTGAATGACTCATTCCATTATCTTTGTATTATGGCACAGCGCAAGTCGTTTGCTATCGAATACGATTGTTTAAAGGGCAATAAAACTTTAAATTCAAAATCTAAAATATTATCCTTGTCTCCATTTCTTGACAGTATAGGACTGATTCGAGTTGGTGGACGTATTGACGCTTCGGAATACGCTTACGATAAGAAGCATCCGATATTGTTGCATGCGTCACATCATTTAACGAAGCTTTTATTCGATAGGGAGCACTTACGTAATATGCATGCCGGCTCACAGTTGCTGTTAGCTGCTGTGCGCGAGTACGTATGGCCGGTCGGCGGCAGATGCTTAGCTAAGCGCACTGTGAATAAGTGTGTACGCTGTAGGCGGTTGCGTGGTAAAACACTATCACCAAAAATGGGAGATTTACCATCACAACGCATTACACCTAATTTTCCCTTTGTGTCTGTTGGCATAGACTTTGCAGGCCCGTTCTATATAATTAATCGTAAAGGTCGAGGTAGCCGCTTAATTAAGTGTTATCTCTGTTTGTTTGTATGTATGCGTTACAAATGCATTCACTTAGAGGCCGTAAGCGATTTATCTAAAAATTCATTCATTATGACACTTCGCAGATTTATTTCTCGTAGAGGAAAGCCAGCGGAAATATTTTGTGACAACGGCCGCAACTTTGTAGCTGCCGCAAAAGAGTTAGGTGATTTTTTAAAATCGGCTACGGAACCCTTATCTGATTTTGCAGGTCAGGAAGGAATTAAATTCTTTTTCTCACCTGCTTACGCTCCTCACTTCGGTGGTATTTGGGAAGCCGGCGTAAAATCCGCTAAGCATCATTTGCGACGCGTAATTGGCAATAGTCATTTAACATTTGAAGAGTTGTCAACGTTGTTTGCGCAAGTGGAGGCTATTCTAAACAGTCGTCCCTTGTGCCCCCTACCTTCCTGTCCTAATGACCTGCTTTCCCTCTCCCCAGGGCACTTCTTGATTGGAAGACCGCTAACTGCGATGCCTTCACCTGCTCTGGAAGACCGACAAGAAACCTCACTTCAACGATACGCCCGGATCGAGCGACTCCGTCAGCATTTTTGGCAGAGATGGCAGAAGGAGTACATCGCTGAACTACAACAGAGGACCAAGTGCAAGACTAGCACTCAATTTCTAAAGCTAAACGATCTAGTCCTTCTTCAAGAGGATAATGTACCTCCCCTATGCTGGCGTCTCGGACGAGTGGCTCGCCTATTCCCAGGACCTGACGGCATCTCAAGGGTGGCAGACGTAACAACGGCAAGAGGATGCGTGCGAAGATCCCTGTCAAGACTTTGTCCCCTGCCTACGGCTGAAGATTTAAATTTAACTTCATAACTTTCACTTTTCTTATTGGGAATTTACAATTTAGCTTCAATCTTTCAATATTAATGTGTAGGTGAACTTATTGCTTGAATTGCTAAACTTTCTAAATAATATTTGAGTAATTTTTGTATAATTTGTTATGTAATTTACTTGCATTGTTTTGTAATAGCTTTGCCCATTTGTTTCACTTTTTCCCGGGCCCCAAGATGTTCAGGCATCACCTTAAGTGTTGCCTTGGGCATTACATAATTTATGATTGCTTTTAATATTCTAGCAGGCGTTACAATATTGTACTGTATTGATCACATGACATGTGTCAATCACTCTCTGCATTTGCGTACCCCGTACAAGCTAGACGTGTGTGTACCAAATAAATCCTAAAATTACTTTATGTTGGAGTTTTAATTTGTCTAAAGGATTAATTCTCCCTTATGTACGCTATAACTCGTACAACTATTATGATTTTGTTACTTGTATGTCTAGTTTTGGACAGATTGTGTTAACTTGCCAATTATTAACAGTTGAACAGTAAAGCTATTCTGTATTCTGCTTAGTATCCGTTTTTACAAGTTAGAAGGTAAGTAAGTATAATACAGAGTGTTTTTTTTAACTGGTACCTACAGTACGGCGGCACCCACAACCAGAGGAGATACAGGTAGGTAGAGTTTCTTTTGAAACATAAGCTCTTTGCAGCAAAACATTTTGGCATTAAAACATTTTTGGTCAAGCGTGAGTAGCGCATAAAAATGAATGAATTTGGTAAAAAATAATTCCCCTTAGGATCATTTTATTGTCTTCTTTCTACGTATTTGATAATGCTATGATAGGAGAAATAAATGAAACATTAGGCATGTTTCACGTTGTTTTTGTTTTACTTTCAGAATTAACTTGAGATATATAGGTACTATTCATTTGAAACTTGTTGGAATAATCTTCGACGTTACAACACTACGTGAGTAATTCCCGTTTTTACAAAATGAATTGTTTTGGTTTGTTTCATGATCTTATTTGTCCAAAGATTTGTCCTATCATAGGATTGTCAAATAAATATGCAGGAAAATAGACTTATAATTAGACTTGAAGCATACTTCCTCAATCAACTAACCCATAATGCTTTGAAATGGTATCCGGAACGCTCACCAGACCGCAAAGTTACCAATCACAAAATTTTTGAAAAAATAAAAAAATTTAGGGCATCTGTTGCCCAAAAGGAAAAAAAATAAATATACATGAGTGTCGAATTTGAATTTCCGTTGCTCTGATTTTTTTTATCGGATACAATGAAATGATATCCGACCGATGAAATGACAAGGGGCTGAGTCGATTGGCATCAGCAATGTTTTACCAATTTAATTAATTTTACAGAAAAAGTTTTTTCTGGGTTGACCAAAAGTTGTCTAATCCCAAAATGTTTTTCTCCAAAAAGTAGCTGATGTTTCAAAAGAAACTGTAACTGTATCTTCTTTGGTTATGGGTGCCCGGCAGGCTTATTACGTATCTAGCAACAGGTTTGCAACAGGCGCAAAGCACGTGGTCTTAGCTATCAAACGGCAATTTTTTTTCGTCACAAAGTTAATTCACGAATTGATGTTTGACAGGGATGATCGCTAGATTTACCTGTTGCAAACCTGTCGCGAGATACGTAATCAGACTGCCGTGCTTTTCCAGTAAAAAAAAACACTGTATATCTACCTATTCTTAATTATTTCACATTAGATTTATAACATTACAGGATAAAACATTCTAAGACGCTATAGAAATCAAAATATTAACCTAAACATCTATATAAATAAACAAAAAAATAATACAAAAACAAAACACAATTAAAGAACATGCTCTTCTAAACATAAAAAAATACAAGAATATACAGGAAAAAGGAACACGAGAAAATGAAAAACTTAAAAATTAACACATTAATACAAAACATAAAATAAAAAATATACACATTTTTTATCCTAGTAGGTAAAAATATAGGTAACATTTTTCGAATACGACAAACATGTTTATATGATTACAATGAAAATACGCTCTGATAGTCTGATGGATGGCTAGTAAACAAAACAGTAAAGGTCAGGGCTACCTAGGAAGTGATTATTTTAGCTGATTTACCAAATCTAGTGGGTTCCTCGATCAAGGTCGAGACTCTACCCCAACGGTCAACACGCTTTAGTAAACAGGTTGGCATTGGTACCTTTTTTAACAATGACAAGTTTGATTAAGCAGTGCCGGATTCACCAATAGGCTGAATAGGCTGGAGCCTATGGCGGCAGATTTTAGGGGCGGCATAACTAGAACATTTCTTTTTTGTTTTAAAAAAAACATTATATAGGTAGTTACACAAAGAGAAAACGAGTTTCGAATATTTAACAAACATTTTATAATCATACCATACATACATAATAAAAAATGGGGACGATAGAGTACAAAATCATAAAGTTGCAATTTCATTGTTTCAAAATTTCTTAGGTCAGTAGGGGCGGGAAAAATAGCCAACGAGCGGCAGTAAATCCGCCACTGTGAAGCATTTTATTTTTATGCTCTCTTAATTGTCTAAAAACGAGTATTTTATGGCCGAGTTTAATAACGTAAGTATAAATTATTTCAAAATAATTTTCTGAGGATTTGTTAAAAAATATATTGTTTTTTTCAACGAAAATTGAGAGTAGGTAATCATTTCAACCACAGGACGTCCACTGTTGGACATAGGCCTCCCTCATGAACTTCTAAGTATTGCGGCAAGAAGCGGCCTGCATCCACCACCGACCTGCATACCTTACCAGGTCGTCTGCCCATCTTGTTGGTGGCCGTCCTACGCTGCGCTTGCCGGTCCGTGGCCTCCACTCAAGAACTTTTTGGCTCCATCGACCATCTGTTCTGCGAGCTACATGGCCTGCCCATTGCCACTTCAGCGTGCTTATCCTTTTGGCTTTGTCGGTGTTCCAAGTTCTCCTACGTATCTCCTCATTTCTGATTCGATCCCGTAGAAACCCCGAGCACAGCCCTCTCCATAGCTTATTCATGAGGCCAGAGTAGTGAAGGACCACGTCTCATATACTGATTATAGACTCGTCTTCAGCCACTCAGGTATTTTGGACGAGAAGACGTTGCGAAATATTCCAAACGCTGCCCATCCGAGTTGGATCCGGCGATTGACCTCTTTCTCGAAGTTGGACCTACCTAATTGGACTGTTTATCCTAGGTATACGTACGCGTCGACAACTTACGGGATGTTAATACATGGAAATACGCCTATCTTGCGGAGTTTGACTGTTTATCCTAGGTATACGTACGCGTCGACAACTTACGGGATGTTGATACATGGAAATACGCCCATCTTCCGGAGTTATCCATTGCAGATCATTTCTGCATCACACAAGAAACGAGGGGGGCAAAATTCTACTGCCAGCACCCAGGGCAGTTAGTTCTGCTCCGGTGAATCATACGAACTATTAAAAAAAAAAAAACTACGAGTAGTGTAGGTAGTAGGTATGCTGTATATTTTATGTTAGTTTCTGTAAGTGCAAATAAAACAAATCCGTAAAACAATACTCTTTATTTCAATACCATATTTCTATTTGTAACAGTCATCGACTTTACAAAACTATAGGCAACCCAAAGAAGTTAATAGTACGAATCAAAGATAATGACATCTCTGAAGTTAGGCGCATTACACTGAGCACTTTAAACAAAACAGTACATCAAAAATAGTAGTCAAGAACCCTATAGATAGCGCTACTAGCGTTCTTTTAGGTCAGTGAGCAGAAATTACAGACATAACTCACAGAACTTAGCTAGCTCCATCTATTGGGTTCTAGAGCCTGTATTATAATATGTGTCTTAGCTGAAAGAGAGTGATTCTGGCCATCCCAGGGAACAACTTTCTACGACTTTTCAGGATTCGGTGAATTTCATTCAAGAAAAGACCACAAGTTTCAACTTCAACAGCGAGATAGTACACATATTATATATGTACATCCTGTATTGTAAATACATAGATTATTTTTTACTAAAACTCATTGTATGAGAAAAGCACAAAGCTTTTACTACACAGATGTCTTCAAAGGCATTCTTACTTTGCAGCCCTCTCGCTCGCGCACTTGAATGTGAAGGTACTTTATTTTTTTTCTTTATACATACATAATTTTTATCAAACATAAGATTTAGTTGCGTAACAAAATAAAAATAATTTACCGAAGCGTTTGTTTAATAATTTTATCTCACAAACAGGTCGCTCAATATGTCGCTCTAGATACTAGGATAGGATGTTCCAGACAAAAAAAAGTTAAAAGCAGCCCCTGTATTGAAAAATTTTGGTCTTCTTTATTTATTTTCTCTCACTATAAATAAATAAATACTGCTGGTGAATTCATGCAGCACCATTTAGCCCCACGCTAAGCAGAGCTTGTTTTATGGGTATTTAGATGACTGATACACTTAATAGAATATACTACACGGATAGATATTTTATTATTATGAAAAAAAACATCCAGAACACCCTGAACAAATATCTGCAGATCATACATACATTTGTCCCGAGGCGGGAATCTAACCCGCAACCTCTTGCGTCGCAGGCGGATCTTCACCCGTTGCGCCAAAGGTTGCCAAAATAGGCATGTCACATGTGTGATGGAGGGCTGCAAAGATAGTTAGGAGCTCTATTTTAGAACTGGTCGCCTATGACTGGCATGACATTACACTGGAAAGTTAAAATGAGTTTCTTCGTTTTGACCCAAAGGCCACATAGGAATGTTTCGTCAGTAAAAACAGTTCAAACAGTGCAGAAGTCATTTTTGACAGTCTTGAGATTTTAATGCCATTGCATTCTGACTTCCGCACTGTTAGTACTTCACTGACGGTTTGTAATGTAGTAAAACTTTTTGTGAAGAGTTCACCCGGGGAGCTACCACGATACCTATCTCTGCCGCCAAGCAGTAATGTCTACATTGCTGTGTTTCGGTTTATAGGGTAAGAGGGCCGGATAAATTATGGGCACATACGACCTTACAACTCTTTGTCTCAGGGTGACGGGCGCAATGCAGTACAGCGTTGGTCACGTGCTTAGTGAACGTGATCACCGCGGTATAACCTCTACTTTTTACAACTGGTAGAGGGTTACCGCTTAACATCAGGTGGGCCTTGGGCTTGTCTCGTCATTTAGTCGTATAAAAAAGAAATTACAAAAGAAAAACAAAACAATTATTCAAATAATCATCTATTTAGCTTCTATAATAAAATAAGATATTGTTTTCAAAAAGCCTATGAATCGACAGTTCGGTCGCCTCCGGGGGAAGCTTATAGAGGGTGTTTTATATTATGTGTACTAAGCCGAAAGGGGGGGTTCTGCCCACCCCAAGAAACTACTTAAGTTCTACGAATTTTTTAATTGATTTTCGTTCAAGACAACGAAAATTTTAACTTCGACAGCCGATTATACGATAATTGCAACCTACAGCTGATTCTTGACAGGGTCATTGACCTCCGCAAAAAGTTAAAATAAAAATACCTAAAGCCACCCATAGGTTTTTTTTTTTATAATAATGTAAAAAAAAACAATTATGAACCTGTGGAAATGTAAATTAAAAACCTAAAAAAATAAAATAAAGTACGAATTCCCGATTTTTTCCCCTCCAAAAGTATTTGTTTTCATGGGCTGAAACCCCATTTCGGTTAGTACACATTATAATACACCCTGTAAAAGAAACATGCAGGGAAATTCAACGTTTTGGGAATTCAACTTCATGAGAATTCAACATTTTGCGAAACTTAAAAAAAACAACATTCTGGGAAATTCAACATTTTGAGAATTCAGCTTTAGTAGAATTCAACTTTATGGTCCGAAAGGGTTAAATCGCACACAGTTTCTCATAATTGATTTAATCACTTTTTGAAGTCTTGTTAAATCAAACCAATAAAAGAAAATCAATCCTTGACGCTCTCATCATCCTAGAGGGCTCAACCGATATCACCTTATCAAGAGTTTCAGCGGTACCCGACACGGCTTCCGAAACTTAGTGGTAAAAGGTTTAGTGATTTATTTATAATGCACAAGCTTCTGAACGAAAATGTCATGCTAATCATAGAAGAGCGATTATAGCTCCAGTTCTCATAAGCTTGTATCACACTACAAATTAACGGTTTGACAATATCTACCTACCAGGTATAGAAAAATACACGTCCTCAGTGCTTTATTCCACTACTAGTATCCGCCCGCGTTTCCCACACGTGGAACCCACACTCACACTTGTCTATAACATTATTCCAGGCCATTGTTTATATATTGCGCCAAGATTCACAATACCACTCAATAGTTTTGGCAATAATATAATTATTCTCATTTAATACATTGTGCATATGTTTATGTTAAAACGTGTTAAGTAACAAATGCATAATCTTTATGCATATTGCGACTGTTTTATATTATATATGACTTATGATTTTAAATCGTATATAGTCTACAATAAATATAAAACGTCTAAATAAATATATTTACCATCTAATATTTACATTTAACTAACATTTATATACACAGATCAATATAATTTAAATTAATCGAAGCTTTCCTACATAACGACTATGTTAAAGCATCAAAGAAGGCGATCAAATGAACACTATTAATTACGATACTTTTTTTTATAATAATTTCGTGAATTTTGCATAAATAATATTCTATGTTTCTTTATACAATCATATACCCTGTGTTAAGCATAAACATTAAAATAATAAGGAAGTATATGTACCACCCAGTAACCTCAAATTTACACAAAGGAAAACGTATAACAAGATATCATCAAACTAGTATTAAAATTTAACACAAACCTTCAATATTCTTTGAATACGTTGAATATAAATTAATATGTCGTCATACGCTTTATTCATTAAATGTGGTAGACCCTAAGATTAATTGATACAGGTTAAATAATAATCAAAATTGACACGCTTCTGTTTAAAATTAGCTGCCTAACCGTAAGAAAGCAATTGTTTAACCATTGAGAACTCGTGTAACGACTGCGTCCTTACATAATCTAAATATCAGTTGACGCTGTATATATCACCTATAATAGATGTTAAGGTACTTTTTTATATATTTTTTTTAAGATTTGACTAGTATTTTCAACAGTTAATAAATAAAAAAGTTGAAAGTGTTACCACTGAAATTATGTTTATTAAAATAATTTGACGAATTATAAAACAATGTTTAGGAGGCCTTTAGCTAAATGCACCAAATAAGTTATTTCCAAATGCGAATTAAATGAATGTACTATTTTAATTATACACGATCGAATGACATGTCATTCTATAATTAGTTTAATAAATAGCCTGTTTACTAATTTATCAAATAATAGTTGGCTAAAATTTCGTTTTTCATTCGGGAAATCGTCTTATTTTGAATGGCAAGCTGCAATAAGTAAAGAATAACCAAAAATCTAACTCTTCAATTTACTACCAATACCAATATAGTAAATATTTTGTTTGTACATTTGTGATTAGACATACCTAAGTCAATTCATAACTCAACTCGATAAAAAGTTACTAAATTCTCTTATACCAAAATATTTTGCTTTACCTACTTATGAGATGTAGCCAGGAGGCCAAACGATTATACAAACTAATATATTTATCATATCACTTTTACCAAATACTCATACTAATTTCAATATATAATATTCGTTATTAGGGAGCCAGGACCACTATCGAGTCTATTTATGTACATATAGTATAGTATTCCCATAGTAATTAGAGATTTTGTTCTTTTCTTTCAATAGTAAAATGTTTCAGCAGTAAAGTGTCTAACAAGACAAATAGGATTCACTACTTTTCAATGTGACCTAGACGTTCTAACATTCAGTTATCAAATCGTGGTTAGGTTTGAAGAAAACTAAGCTCAACCCTATACTTTTAACTAATATGCAAGAATGTTTCTTCTTTATTTTCCAATAATAAGAGGAGTTTCCTTAACCTCTTTTATATATGTATTGTAGGACAGCGTGTGGAACTGTTCACTGAACTGTACATATGCCAGTATAGTACAATACAGGTATCGTCGTTCGGTTTTTCTAGGAGTTTGTTACAGGTATGATTTGGATAATCCATTATAGTGACCATTATGTGGCAATTCGTTTTATATATTCTCTTTTGTAATACCTAGTAGGTTAGTGTTTTAAATTGGTACTTCATAACAGCGTTTACCGTTACCAAAATGTGTACCTCTAATTGTTATGTAGTTTAGTGAGTGAATGTTCCATATAATAAATATCGGTCATATCACTTGTATGTTGTGTATGTATAAAAAAAAATATTTTCATATCGTTTCTGATCTACATCCAAGAATGTATATTCCTCCCTTTGGTGCAAAAAATTTAATATCTATAACTTGATTTAAAACAATATACTTTACTTTTCACTTAGTAACACAGTTTAATGAATTCAGCAGGTATCACCGTTTTCTGTGAGACTGTGAGACCTTAGTTTTTAACGATCGTAATTATTATGCCAAAAAGATGAATTAGATTACCTATATTATAATTGCATGCTATTTATTTTATAACATTATTATAATCTTTGAGTAAGTCAGTGTATAAATATTAAATATAATTAATTGTACCTATATTCATGCACAATGTAATTGTTTTTGAATAAATAAACTGAAACTGATCCAAATGAAGACTTCGTTATAAAATTATTATTATTTTCGACGTGATTCTAATTTAACGTCCATTTCCCACTTTAGCGCTGACATATCTTGGGCGTTAGTTGACAATGAGTTGGCTACACGAATGTTTCAAGCTCATTGCGAAGGTGCGTGTTAGTGAGTAAATTTTATCTATGATCCAATATGATGGTTACGACAGTTTCCCAAACTGGTACCTTCTAGACATATTTTTGCTTTAAAGGTTGGCCAGTGACTCAAACTGGTACTATGTTTATGTGAATAATAACATTATACTTTTCTTTTTGTGTTAAATCCATCTCCAATTTCTTCCTTTCCTTTCGCAAACAAATAGGTCCACCATGACTTTTCACAATCTATACTAGCTAGCGACTGTAGTTAAAAAAATATGAAAACTTGTACAGCGCCTCTAGCGGATAGTTTGGTACTAAAATACGCAGTAAACTATACCGCAGCTACTGTAGTTTGAGCTTCATTTGCTTAGAATTTGGTACTATGAGTTACAAATCTGACAGATGTCATAGGAACGTACTATTACTACTGTAGTAACGGCAATCGATCTAACAGTGACAACTCATGGTAGACACAATGATCTTTTCCAGCATTTCTTCTCTATTTTCTAGATGTAAGTGAGACATTTATATAGACAAAGCCCATTGCGAGCACAAAGATGTATGGTTGGCAGACCAGTATCTTTATTGTGCAAATTTTGAGTGCTTATATCGAGCACAAATGTTAGTGAGTTAGTTTTCTTTATGATCTAGAATATATGCGGGACTAACTCAAATTGGTACTTTGTAGACATGAATTATAACTATTATTTTCCTTTCGACGCAGATTAAGTTGGCCTATCGCCGAGGCCGTGAATTTTGGCTTCGGTGCACAGGAATCTGATCTCCTTTCAGCACAGGCGTCCGTACTCCTTATATACGACTGTGACCCATCTAGATGTAAGTGGGACATAGTCCTGCAGGCCTGCAACATTTTCAAGCTCAACAAGTGTGTAAGATAATTACTCGACTCGATTTTTATTGTGCAAATGTTGTTCGCCTATATCAAGCTCAAAGGCGTGTGTTAGTGAGTAATTTGACTCGACAATCTAGTAAATAGGTAGGACAGTGTCCCAAACGGTTACCTAGTTGACATTTCTCGGTGCTTTAGAGTAAAGGTCCCCAAGGGACCCCAACTGGTTCAAGCTGGTATTGATGTGATCTTTTCTTTCTGCAATTTTTTCCACAAGACAAATCTATTTGCAGCACAGACGCTCAAGTCGCACACAGATGTCCGTAAAGCATGTGTCTACCTCCTAGATGTAAGTGGGACAGTTCTCCAGCCGCGTCCCGCAGGCGTCGCAGACCCTTGCGGCGCGCCGGTTGACGAGCGTGCAGGCGGGGCACTCGCGCCCGCCCGCCGTCAGCGGCTGGATGTCGGCGCCGAGGCGCGACTTGCCGCACATCTCGCACGCGCCCGCGCCCCCTCTGTTCAAGTACGTGCACGTGTGACACGTCCATTTGTGCGTGCCGTTCTGGGTCGGTCGCGCGTCCGTCTCGTCTAGCGCGACTATTAGTTGCGCTTTCAGGTCGTACGTGGTGTTCGGCGCTGCGGACAAAAGCATTCAGTTATGCGCTATGCTTATCTTATTTAACATAGCTTATTTAACAAATTGCCGTGGGGTGCCGGCAGTAGAATGTTACCCCTCCTTTCATGCCCGTGGATGCAATAAGAGCCTGCTAAGGGATGCCTCCGGAAGATGGGCAGCAGCGTTTTCCGTGACATCCCGTACTGCGCTCGCCAACCCGCCTGCCAAGCGTGGTGAGTTTGGCAACTACCCCTCATGGAGATCCATGAGGAGGCCTGTGTTCAGTAGTGGACGTTTTACGGCCGAAATGATATTGATTTAACAAATTTAGCGTTCAATATGATCACCATCATCTCAGACGTAGGATGACCACTGCTTAACGTAAGACCCTCATGGATCAAAGAACTGATCATAAGGGGGTAGTTGCCATACTCAACTCACCTTGCAGGCGGGTTGGCGAGCGCAGAACGGGATGTTGGTAATGATACACGGAAAGACGCTGTTTCCCATCTTCCGGAGGTATCCCTTCTTCTTCATTAAAGTGCCATCTTCTACCGGTCGGGGATCATTAGGGCTATCTGGACTTTGGACACAACAGCGCGGAATACATGTATCCCTTGGCAGATTCTAACCGCATTTACGAGCAAGAGTTGGAGAGGCAACATTCTACTGGCGGCACGCCCCGGCAAAACGATAAACAGAGTTCACGTTACCGTTATTAGTGTTGGAACTGTGCGCGCTGCCGTTCTCCTGCGGCCTCTCCTGCGGCCTCCTCGGTCTGTCCGCCTCGCAGGCGACCAGCTTCGCCGGTTTCCTGACTTTCTTCACTTCGGCCGTGGTCGCGCTGCCGTTTACACTCTGCTGCTTTATCACGTCCTTTCTCTCTTTGATGTCCTTCTTTGTGAGTAGTTTCACCTGGAACAGTGAAGTGGTAGGTATAGGAATACGTAATGGACAAGTAAGTAAGGCTGAACGAGTCGCCCATCTTTCCATACAAACGTGGAAGGGTAACTACTCCACTGTTTGACGTTGACCATCCAACACTAAGGATTATATCAATTTATCTCGTCATAATCTATGTTTGTATACACCCCTAACCGTAATAAAAGTATTTATTTCAAAAATACATGCTTCTAAACTTTCGTATTTCAACACTGATTTTAGCCCAACTTTGGACGAAACTAAATAATATACGGAGAAAGAAAACTCAAAAATAAACGCCGTTCCGACATAGTTTAATTATTCAAAAGTTGAAATAAATGTTATTTTGAAAAGATTACACTCAAGTTTTTCTATAATAACCCTTGTGCTAAAAGTCTATTCACACAAAATATGTTGAGCAAATAAAGTTTATGAATTATAAGAACGCACCTTATCCGGTGCAACCTTAGTCGTGATCAGCGCATCGGCTTGCGGGTGGCCCACCGGCTCGGCCGGCCGCCGCGGCCGCTCGCGTCTCTCCTCGCCGGGGGGCTTCTTCGCGACCTGCTTGGGCTTCTTCTCTTTCACTCTGTGGTCTAGACTCAGCGCTTGCAGGCCGTCTTCTAAGTCCATTGTCGTGGGTTGGTATCTGCTTCGTTGCGACTGGAAATATGGTGCGATTTAATATATACTACTAGCTTTTGCCCGCGACTTCGTCCGCGTGGAAGTCATAAAACGTAAAATCCCCTTTTTCACACAGAGAAAATATAGATCCCATTTATTCCCTATCCCGTGGGAATTTCGAAAAATCCCTTCTTAGTGTACCTCTAGGATACTCAAGGTATACATTATGTGTGCCAAATTTCAAGTCTTTAGGTCCAGTGGTTAAGGCTGTGCGTTGATATATCAGTCAGTCAGTCAGTGAGTCAGTCAGGACTGAATTTTATATATATATAGATAATATTATAAAGCTGAAGAGTTTATTTGGTTGAACGCGCTTATCTCAGGAACTTGGTCCGAATTGAAAAAATATTTCTGTGGACAGCCCAATTATTGAGAAAGGCTTTCCTACTAATATTATAAAGCCGAAAGCTTGTTTGGATGGAGGTTTGTTACCTCTTCACGCAAAAACTAGGCTACGGATTGAGCTGAAACTTTGCACACGTATTGATGTTGACCAGGATTAACACAATAGGCTACTTTTATCTTTTTATTAGGGTGCGGGAAGCGGCGGGCAGAAGCTAGTAGGCTATATGTCACGATATGACCAATAGGAGCGGAGCATCATTGAAAACCGCCGTAGGGTGCCGGCAATAGAATGATACCCCTCCTCTCATGCGCATGGATGCAGTAAGAGCTAAGGGATACCTCCGGAAGATGGGCAGCAGCGTCTATCCGTGTATCAACATCCCATACTGCGCTCACCAAGCAGCCTGCCAAGCGTGGTGAGTATGGCAACTACCCCTCATGGAGATCCATGACGGAGGTCTGTGAGAGTTTTATGGCTGAAATGATGATCATTGAAAAGTGTTGCGATAATGTGATAAGCGGGCAAATTTTTGAGAGCTTCCGTTGCGTGCGCTGTGTAAACGGTTGCAGTTACGCAGCCATCATGTATGGCGGAATAAGATAAGATAAGATAAGATAATTTATTCAAAAATCAATATAAATTCACAATAAATTACAAAAGCCGTATTTATAAACTATTTAAATGTACTAAAATATCTGTGTCTGAACTAGGATAAACCTGTGTTTCAGACTAGTGGGACTTACATATACTTATTGTAGGTAAATAACATAACAATCATTATAATTAGAAGACTTAAATGGAACAGTTTCATATAGATTTTATAAACTAAAACTAAGCTAAATTTTTACACCTACATAGTATGTTCGTTAAAAACGCTTGCGTAACATTTCATTCTTGGAATACATGGTAGTGATAATAGAGTAACAGTTAGTTACTTAGTTATTGCTAATAACTTTTCTGTATCATCATAAGACATGCTCTGAAGTGTTTTTATTAAAGATATTTTACAACTATTATAATTTAATGGGAAAATGTTAGCTATCATATTAAGTCTATTGTAGAGAATTGGACCTAGAAAATTATAAAATTTAGTTGAGAAGGCATGTTTTGTTGAGGTTGACCGGGGGCAAACAATATAATTACGTCTTTTGTTAGTAAACTCTGTGCTGTAGGGAAGAGCTGTGTGTTGTTTTAGTACCACATTTAATATAAATAACTGCCGAACTGTTAGCACTTCGCAGGATTGATATAGAAGGTAAGTAGAAAAAATAAAAGGTCGGAAAGTAGCTACCTTAAGTACGGCTCTTTGAGCTCTCTCGATTGGAAGTAATAATGATTTACCTACTCCGCCCCAAATAGAAATGCAGTATGACAAAATGGACTGGCAAAGGGCAAAGTAAGTTTGTCTTAATAATTTCTGATCCGCAATACAACGTAACTTTTTGAATACGAATATCAACTTACGAACTCTATTGCTTAAAACATCTATGTATGGTCTGAAAGAAAGAGTATCATCTAGCAAGATACCCAGATATTTTATTTTGTTTGAATGGTTGATAGCGGGACACATACATTTAGTTTCAGGAGAGGGAATGCAATAATGAGCGAATAATTTCAAATATCCTTCGGTTGACGGTGGATTGCGCATAGAAAACTTGATATGGATAGTCTTTGTTGCGTTAAGTGTCAGTAAGTTGTACTGAAGCCATTTAGTCACAATATTAAAGCCATTTTGCGCTAACTCGTAGACTTCTTTTTCCGAATCAGCCGAAAAAATTAGAGCAGTATCATCAGCATATGATATGATTTTGCCCTGTTCTAGATTAAGATTGCAGAGATCATTTATGTAAATCAAAAACAGAGTAGGTCCTAAAATACTTCCTTGGGGAACCCCAAAGGATGTATTTTTCATATCATCACTGAGAACATTTCCAATTTTAAGGCATTGCATGCGTCCTTCTAAATAACTTGAGAAGAGATTCAACTGGGTGCCTCTAATTCCAATAGACTCAAGCTTGCGCAAAAGGATAGGGGATGAAACAGTATCAAAAGCCTTAGCTAGATCCAGGAAAATGCCTACGGTGTGCTTACCTTTATCCAATTCTTGTGCGAGAAAGTTAGTAAGATGATGAACAGCGTCAGAAGAAGATAACTTAGATCTAAAGCCAAACTGTGTATTTGATAAGATTAATTTATCTTCTAGGTATTTGACTAATCTTTTATTTATAATTTTTTCAAATATCTTCGACAACGAGGATAGTATGGAAATAGGTCTATAATTAATAATTTGGTCTTTAGATCCCGATTTATACACAGGGACAACGATAGCTTTTTTCAGGCCCTCGGGAAAAATCCCCGTAGAAAAGCACTGATTAATAATATGAGTCAGAGGTGGGATTAGTATGTGCCTGAATTGCTTGATAATTTTGGCTGGTATATTATCCCATCCAACTGCACAATCGGTTTTTAAGCTCATTATTATGCTTTCCACTTCGCTTTCATCGGTGTCCAGTAAGGCAAAAGACGTTGGAGTACTATTGTTTTTAATATATGGACCCGTAGGAAATTGTGAGAGTCTTTGCATTTTTTCTGCTAGACACTTACCTACATTAACAAAGTAATTATTTGCAATGTTAGCAGATTGAAGCGGTGAGGAATTTGTTTGCAATAAACACGAAGATGTCTCATGCTTCTTGTTGGAATATGTTACGTTTTTTATAAACTTCCAAATCTTTTTACTATTCGTACCCGCTTTTTCCAGTTCTCTTTTATCATAATCTATTTTAACTTTTTTCAGTAAATTATTACAAAAATTACGATAACGTTTATATGACAACTGCAAGACTAAATTATTTGGATTTGACCTTGCTTTCATATGCAGTTTATCTCTGTGTTTCATACAACGAATAAGTCCTGCAGTAATCCAAGGTTTTAAATTGAGACATTTATTGCTTAGAACAACCTCGTACGTACTTTTTTGAATCGCTTGTTGTAGTTTATTAATAACAAATGACATGGAAAAATTCAGGTCAGCGGAATGATAAACTGGAGCAAAGTCAATGTTGCATAATTCATCTTCAAGTTTATTCACATTTAATTTAGTAATAGTGCGAGTGTTATTTACTTTAGGTAATTTGCAATTTAAGGTTAATAGGGCAGCGCTGTGATCGGTTATTGAAGAGTTTATAACAAGAGCGAGTGATGGAAAAATGGATTTAAGCATAATATGATCTAAGCACGAACCAGTTTGGTGCGTAGGGAATGTATGCGCCGGGAGTAAGCCGTGGAAGGAACATAGATTTAGGTAGTCCTGTCCGACTGAGTCACTACATCCGGAAAGGATATTTATATTAATGTCACCAACTAAAATTACATTTTTAAAGGTAGATACATTTTGCAACGCATCATTTAACGAGTTAGTAAAGTTGTTGGCATTTTTAAAAGAAGGAGGTCTGTATATTGCTATTAATGCAAACTCTGCACCGATTTTAATTAATAATCTATTGCAGTCGAGTATGTCTGGTTCTTCTACAGAGACATCGAGATGATTTTTCACAAAAACTAATATCCCATCATTTTGATTGTAATTTATATTACTTTGGTAAGACTTATATCCGGGCATTTGTGGTACATTGTATTTTTTAGAGAGCCAACATTCAGTTAAAATAATAACGTCACAACTTATATTTAACCTTTCCTGAAAAATACTAAAGTTATCAAAATTTTTAATGACACTTCGTATGTTTTGTGTTAATATTGTAAGTGGATTTTTGTAAGACGATACATATTGTTTGCATTGTTCAGTATCACAGCATTTGGATTCTGATACAGAAAAGTGGTCTAAGTCATTAATTAAATTATTTAACATCTTAACTAAAACCAAATGAAAGGTCAGAAAATAACTGATATGGGGCGCTCTTAGGCGCCTTCATAATCAATTGAATTAATGTACCTTTTTTCCGCCATTAATTTAGCTGGGCAGTCGGAACAACCAGTTTTGTGGTTACTCGGCTTTTTGAAATGCAGGCAGGTAGCACATTTTGGGTCTTCAGTCTTCCTTGTGCATTCCTGTACAGCGTGTCCTTGTCCACCACAGTGACTGCAGTTGATGTTGGTCTCTCTGCAGGTCTTTGCCGCGTGTCCATATTGTTGGCACTTGTAGCATCTAGTAACTAAGGTAAAGTCCCGAACAGGACATGACGACCAGTGCACGAACACTCTCTCTTTAGTAATAAGGGCTTTGCGGATAACAGCTGGAACCTCAAGTACGTAGTTGCAGTAATCGGCGTTCCTTTTTCCCGACTTGTGGCTTAACCTGATTTGACTTAAACATTCCTCAAGGGTCACGTCCTGAAGAGTCTCTGCTAGGTTTTGCCTATATAAGCAGGACAAAACTTCTGTTTCCTGCATTGACGTGGGCACTCCTACAATGACTACTCTGGGCTTGCGTTTTTGGGTTTCGTCGACCTTTAGACCTGAATTTGTAAGTTGCACTGAATTTTTCAATTTTTCTATGTCGTCCCGATTTTCTGTGCTTATTATAACTCCTCCATTTTTTGTCTTCCGTAGGCCTCTGACATGTAATTTAATTTCTTCGGGGCAGATAATTTTTTGAACCAGAGATTTGGTTTCGTCACTAGACTTCATTTTGTCATTTGGGTAAATGGCCACGGAGCTCAAATGATTAGGTCTTATGAAACTGTTGGATCCCTTCTTGACCATATCTGCAAAAGAAGTTCCAGCGGAATCGGCAGGTCTTGAGGTCTCAATGATTTTCTGTAGGTCTTGTAGTCGCTGCGCGACGTCTTGTCGCTCTTGAAGGACATTAATGGTGGAGTGGAGGCGAACTGCTTTCATCTTGAGGCTTTGATAGAGCATCGCCATCTGCGACGTCCCACTTGACACTTTTCTGCACAGAGCACTAATTCGTAGTTTTTGGTCTGAATTCATCTTACTGTCTGCTGCGATAGTGCTCATTTCATTTAGTATGTGGTCTATGGTCGTCATCCAGCTTTGTATCTCCGATGTAGAGACACTTTCAGCTTCGCCTACTTGTTGAGGGTCCGGGGCGCGCGGTGTTGGCGCTGCCGGCGTGGGCGGAGGACTGCGCAAAGTCCTGCCGCTCCGATTAAAGGGACTGCTGTCCATTTTCTCTTGCAACTTAGAAATAGCTAATAATAGTCCATTTCTTAATTCACTTTAACACATTCTATAACCACTGTGACACAGTTTATGTTGGTCACGGAAACGAGGTCACGATTCAGCATATGATTATTTGTTAATTTTAATACAATGTACACGTCCGATCTTAGCAACGGCTCGAACTCGTCCCTCAATAGCTAGTGGATTCTGCAACTGCGCCGAAATATTGGGAAACTCAGACTCCAGCTAAAGGCCCTGTCAAACAGAGAGCGTAATTAGCGCGCGTCAAGGCGCTAAAGCGTCCTGGCCTATCGCCGCGTTATAGCGTCGCGTTGTGTTGTACTGAACAGGCTATAACCTGTCAAACAGCGCTAGCGCCCTACCAGCACGCGACGCGCTACCACCGCGTCATGACGTCGCGTTGCATTTTATTACAGAATATTAGTTAGCGCCGGGTGTGTTCTTCGTAAATTATTAGTGAAAATGACTGAAAAGTTAATAGAATGTGTTAGAAAATACCCGTCTTTGTATAACACAAGGAACAGTGCAATCAATCAATCAAGACATCGTGACCAAGCAGTAGTACCTATTCGTTATCGTGAGGGACGACTACTGAATAGCGTCGAAGCTGTCACACACAAAGTGTACGACGTTAAGGCCAGGACGCTTTAGCGCCTTGACGCGCGCTAATTGCGCTCTCTGTTTGACAGGGCCTTAAAACCTACCTTATCCACCCGGTCCAGAGTCCTCGAGTCCCGATCGATCGACGGCGAGTACCCGCTTCGGCCGTCCTCGTCTTTGCTCGACAGGTTCCGGAACACATAGTCCCAACTCTCATAGGTGCCCATACCGTCCTCCTTAGAAAGAAACAAAGTTGATTCATTGATTGGCGTGGGGTGCCGGCAGTAGAATGTTATCGCTCCTCTCTTGCCCGTGGATGCAGTAAGAGCCTGCTAAGAGCTACCTCCGGAAGATGGGCAGCAGCGTCATTCCGTGTATCAACATCCCGTACTGCGCTCGCCAACCCGCCTGCCAAACGTGGTGAGTATGGCAACTGCCCCTTATCTATGAGGATGGGGATCTATGAGGGAGGCCAGTGATAACCAGTTAAAGTTCTCGTAGAATACAGAGTCTAGTTCAATTCGTTTCTGTAACACCTTACCTTAGCTTTGCTAAGTGCAGGTTGCGTGTCGGACCGCGGCAGACTGGGCAGCGTGACGTCACTGAAGCCGGATTTGGACGTGCTGTTCCTTCTGGAGCTGTCGGGCCGTTTCTTGTGTCTTATGTCTTCGTTCTCGTAGATTGATGCGGCGTCCAGTTCGATCAGCTGGCCGGTCGGTACGGTTGGATACCTGAAATGATGTGCAACATTTTGAAAAAAAACCTGCGATAGCCCCCCTAAGGCCTCTCTGTAGCCCCCTAAGCCCTCTCTGTAGCCCCCTAAGCCCTCTCTGTAGCCCCCTAAGCCCTCTCTGTAGCCCCCTAAGCCCTCTCTGTAGCCCCCTAAGCACTCTCTGTAGGCCCACTATAAAAAAACCTTACATTAGCGCCACAACACCCATGCTAAATCGGAATACATAATTATGTGCACAAACAAACATAGATGGATAGATAGATAAACTCTTTATTGTACATTCACCATAAAAAATAATTTTCACAAAAAGAAACATAGACAAATACAACATACAATGGGCGGTCTTATCGCTAAAAGCGAACATAAGTACAGTGAGCGTCACAATTAAGTAACCCTCCAGCCGCACCCGCCGTACGGATTAAAAGGTGGTGTGTTGAGCAAAGAGGGATACTTATCTATGACACTGTCTATATTTTTAGATCTTCACCATTATGAGGCCATGTTACTGGTAAATACTTAAGTTATTTTACTTTAATTTTTATATTATTGTATGTGTTTTTTGTGATTGTTCTTACATATACATATACATATGTGTTATGTATACTAGCTATCCCAGCAAAATTCGTATCGCACCTACTACTACAACTACTAACTACTACTACTATAATACGTAGTAAGTAATTTTACGTTTTTAAACCAAAAATATAAACAGCTTGAGTTTCAGTTTAGTTTTTCTAAACATCGTAAAAAATGACAGTAAAAATTATAATAACGTATATTCATACATTTGAGGATTTGGGGACTACGCCACTCTGTGGTACTTGTGGTAAGTAAAATATACATATATTAAGTAGTAGAAATAAAGGTACTTTTATTTATTTATTTCGTTATTTGATCTGCAACTACAAATTCGGCTAGTTATTGATAAATAGACCTCATTATGGATATGATTATGTGGTTTGACAATGCAGCTACGAACCAGGCCTGTTAATAGAAAGTAGACCTTATTTTTACCTGTATTGTGGTGGATATCCGTTGACAGCGACTGTGGTGGCGTGCTTGATCGGCGGGTAGACAGGGGTGGGTATCATGTACGGCGCCTGCACCGGGTAGTAATACGGAACGTATGACGTCATCATCGGCACAGAACACTGCGGCTGGAAAGTGACATTTTTTAAATTTTATCTCTAGCACGAACATAATCTAACATAATCTTAACAACTTCTGATCAAAGGCCATCCTTCTGCTCTTCCACATATCGGGATAAGTGGAAGAGCAGTCCAGAGCTTCGTCCCGTCATCTCCATCTGGGCCGACAGCACAAACAAACATAACAATAATTTAAAAATCAGTTGATGTTATAAACATTTTTAAAGATAAAAAGCTGTGTACGTACACCTTGAAGTCTGTATAGTACGGTAGGCCTTTAGCGCGTGGCCTTGAGCGCATCAGTGACGGACGCCTGTCTGTATAGTACTCACAGCATCTGGCACGGGATAGTACTGCGGCACCAGGCTGGGCAGCACGTAGGGCGCGTCTTGCTCGGGACAGTGGCACGGGTACCCGCGGCGACTCTCCACCGCTGTGGGGATGTTGGAATATATTTCTGAGCCTGTAACACAAATCAATGTAAATACTTTATGTTGGCGTTGGCATCTGTTCGATACATCGAACACCATTTCCGCATCATCAGCAATTTGGCCTAACTAGGTCGTACGCGCCGCGAGCGCGGCCGTGCGATCGACGTGAGGCAGTGCATCAGCAGCATCCACACACAACGCACTCATTACTAGCATTAACTTTAAGTTTACAATAAATACTTAATTGTAAAGTGAACTTAATAGTTTCAATCCAACATCACGGGAAATAGCAAGCGCGATTTCCTACATGGTCCTTCGAGCCTTTCGAGGATTCATTTCGCGATTATCATCGTGCCGTGAAGACTTCGAACACACCAGCTTCCAGTGGATCGCAGCATCCGGTAGCTTACCAGTGAGCTTATCGCTCGCGCCCCAGCATCAGCAACCGTCGTCGGGAGACCTACCCGCGACGCAGCAGCAGCAGCAGTGAGCCTCAGCTCGCGCCCCAGCATCAGCAACTGTCGTCGGGAGACCTACCCGCGACGCAGCAGCAGCAGCAGTGAGCCTCAGCTCGCGCCCCAGCATCAGCACCTGTCGTCGGGAGACCTACCCGCGACGCAGCAGCAGCAGCAGTGAGCCTCAGCTCGCGCCCCAGCATCAGCACCTGTCGTCGGGAGACCTACCCGCGACGCAGCAGCAGCAGCAGTGAGCCTCAGCTCGCGCCCTCAGCGACGTCAGCCAGCACTGCAGTGGGGAGCAACCCACGCAGAGTCCAGCAGCAGCCGTAGGACAAGCGGCTTACAAGTAAGAGCGTTCCATATTTTCGTGCATTTTGTCAGACCTTCCCCGACGAAATGGAATCTCTCTACTTCCAACAAACCGAATTAGCGGAGAGCATTCGGAAAATCCTTGTTAATTTTAGGAAGGATAGTAGCGAGCGTAAAACTAAAGAATACGGGAAAAAGAGATTAGACCTTCTAGATTCGTATTGGAGAGAGTATGAGCATAATAACGAAAAATGTCAACCTTTCGAAAATAGAGGCCATAAGTACTTTGTCGATTCTGAGTTTGAGCGAACAAAAGAGTCGTACCTAACAGTTAAAGCAACAATTGTTAGGTATTATGAAGAATTGAACCCGGAAGAGTGCCCAGCTTTCCAGCCCGAGGCAGGATCGTCACGCAGCAGAGATCAGCGGCCGAGGACCCCGGCACCAGCACCGCCGCTCGGCGCTGCCCACCAGGGGCTCCAGGAGAGTGGCATCTCTAGCAAGGTAGATGCAATGTTACGTAAGCAGCGAATTAATTTTAAAGCTTTCGAGAGAAGCGTAGATAGCGTAGATATAGAGTCCTTCCGTGAAAAATGGGAGTTCGAAGACGCCCTTCGAGTCTTACAAGCTCGCTGGGCGGTGGTGGATAACTGTCATTGGGAGATAATGCTTGAGTTAGAAGAAGACGAAGCGTACGAGTATTATTACAACAAGCATGAGCGTACCTACAACGGCCTGAGAAAAGCTATCAGCTCGAGGATGTGGTCAACATCGTATCGCGATAAAACTACACCTCAAATGGATATCCCAGCATTCTCAGGTAACTTTCAGCATTGGGTATCATTTAAAGATCTTTTCGATGAAGCCATCCACAAAAATCCTTCCTTGTCAAGCGCCCAGAAGATGCAGTTTTTAAAAAGCAAACTGAAAGGTGAAGCTGAGCGTTTGGTGCAGCATCTTCCCATCAGCACGGATAACTACGCAACCTGTTGGGAAATACTGAATCACCGATTTGACAACAGGAGAAATATATTTAATTCGTACGTAAACAATATAAACAATCTTGCCAACATACAGCAACAATCGTTCGCAGCGATCAAACGACTTCATGACGTCACACTAGAGAGTCTCCACGCCATAAAGAATCTAGGTATTGACACTACGTCATGGGACCCTCTACTTGTGTACTTATTGACGCAAAAGCTGGATAATGAATCTTATTCCGAGTACATAAAGTCCTTGAAGAATACGCGGGAGCTACCGATACTTCAAGAATTTTTAGACTTCCTCGAGAATAAATTCACATCCTTAGAGTCATCTCGGAGACGGCAAGACGCAACATCTAAACCAGCATCATCTCAGCAGCAAACATCAAATAATTCAAACCGGAAATTTCAAAGACCTTGTAGCGAAGGTAAAAATAACGAAATGCACGAATATGCAAAATCGATGTACGTGTCTGAGTCAACAAGTAAATGTCCGCATTGCGATTCAGATCATCGTTTGATAAATTGCAAAAAATTCCTTGAATCATCGAATGAGCAAAAAATATCTTTGTTAGATAAATTACGTTTTTGCAAGAATTGCATTTACGATCACGTCGGAGGCAAATGTTATTCATCTAGGAGATGCCATAAATGCAATGAATGTCATCATACAATTTTACACGATTATTTTGCCAATCAATCGAAATCTAATAAAACCTCGCTAAAAGGTTCGAATAAATCTAAGCAGCAAGATCAACATAGCAGCAACAATATTTCTCAGCAAGGTGAACCCTCTGAGATTTTATTAGCAACAGCTTTAGTAAAAGTTACAGCAGCAGATAATAGCCAGCATGTTATGCGAGCACTGGTCGATCAGGGATCACAGGTCTCGGTAATCAGCGAGAGAGCAGCACAGCAGTTAGGATTAAAGCGCGAGAAATGCAATGGAGTTATTTTCGGAGTAGGAGAGCGGGAAAATAACTGCAAAGGAAAGCTTAAGATCACTTGTCAATCGACTAACACGGATTTTAAGTTTACTACGGACGCTTTGATAATGAGCAACTTGATCAAAAACCTTCCCAACAAGACATTCTCAAAACCATCGTGGAAACATCTAGCACACATTTGCTTAGCAGACCCGGATTTTAATATAGGTCGCCCAGTTGACCTCCTTCTGGGTGCTGAGGTTTACTCCAACATCGTCATGGAGGGAATAATCCGTGGACAAGCCCAATCGGAGCCCTTAGCGCAGCATACTCAGCTAGGATGGTTGCTATGCGGAAGTGTGCGAACATCCTTCCAATGCAATGTTATCCTAAACAACATCGAGGATATTCAACAGTTTTGGAAAATTGAAGATATTCAAGAGCAAAATGAATTGTCGGTGGAGGATCAAGAATGCATGGATTACTATAAAGCAACCACTAAACGTCTAGACAGCGGACGTTACGAAGTTAGATTACCAATTAAACCGGAAATGAAGGAGAAATTGGGATCATCTAAGGAAATAGCTATAGCACAATATAAAAGTTTAGAACGTAAATTAATTAAAAGCGAAAATTTAGCAAATCAATATAAGCAATTTATCAACGAATATGAGCAACTTAAGCATATGAAGTTAGCAACTTCAAGCAGCAAGCACAGGGCGGAAATAGAATGTTTCTTACCCCACCATGCCGTGCAAAAAGAAGACTCGTGCACGACAAAACTACGAGTAGTCTTCGATGCATCGGCTAGAACATCTTCGGGGCACAGCCTCAACGACCTTATGTACAAGGGTCCGAATCTACAACAGGATTTACTAGAGATTATTCTTAAGTGGAGACAATATCGTTTCGCATACACTGCAGATATAGAGAAATGCTTCCGTATGATTTTGGTCAACGAGCAGGACCAATATCTACAACAGATAATATGGAGAGCGCATGAGAGCCAACCTATCAGAGCTTATACGTTGAGTACTGTTACGTACGGAACCAAATCGGCTCCGTTCCTCACAATGATGACTCTCCGTAGGTTAGCGGAAGACGAGCAGCAAAACTTTCCTAACGCCGCAAAATGCATCCATGAGCAGCTATACATGGATGATTGGGTCTCAGGTGCCCACAGCATTGAGGAAGGGAAGAAAATTATACAAGAAATGAACGCATGCCTGAAGAGCGGAGGATTTTTGTTGAGGAAGTGGTCCTCAAATGATAAACGACTACTGGAAAAGGTCGAACAAAGCAGCAGCAATCAGCCACCATTGTTTACTTTTAAAACAGACAGCACAGCAAAAACGTTAGGGATACAATGGGACTCCACTGAGGACAAATTCACTTTTCAATATGATCTAGCAAGCACGGAAACAACGAAGCTAACTAAGAGGATGCTTTTATCTGAAATCTCCAAAATTTTCGACCCCTTGGGGTGGTTAGCTCCCTTGATAACCAAACTGAAATTATTATTCCAAAAGCTCTGGCAAAACTCAGAGGTTCAGTGGAGTGATGAGGTTTCACCAAAAATCAAAGAAGAGTGGATTTTGTTAAAAACAGATATAAACATCATAAATCAAGTCAAAATTCCTCGGTGGCTAAATAGCAAAGAAGGTGACGTCATAGAACTACACGGGTTTTGTGACGCATCAATGAAAGCCTTTGCATGTGTTGTTTATGCAAGGATTGTCACAAATGAATCAGTATCAGTAGTGCTGACCGCAGCAAAAACTCGGTTAGTACCTAGCAGCAAGGTCGTAACATTACCTCGGTTAGAGCTATGTGCGGCTGAATTACTGACAAAGTTAATGAAAAAGGTTCTCAAAAGCATCACCAGCTTCACCGTCGTTACTTACGGCTGGAGCGACTCAAAGGTAACTCTTAGCTGGATTCAAGGTTCTCCGGGGCGCTGGAAGCCCTTTGTAGCAAACCGAGTGAAGAAAATTACCTCCACTATGCCACCAGAATCTTGGCATTATATTAACACTAAAGAGAATCCAGCTGACGCAGCAAGCAGAGGTCTGACATCAACACAGCTGATGGAGCATAAGTTGTGGTGGCAAGGACCTACGTTTTTATCCTCACATAAATTCGAACCAAAACAGCAAAACATGACGTTTACTACAAACGAAGAAGTTAGAAAGCAAGTGAACGCAGTCAGTAACGTTATCTCCGACAGAAGCAGCATCATAGAAGATTTACTAGATCGTTACAGCTCGTTTACGAAAGTAACTCGGATAGTAGCGTGGATACGACGGGTGTTGACCCCGATTGTTTGTAAACAAAGACAGCCAGTGTATCTCATGTTACCTGAGCTTAGAGCAGCAAAACTATTTATAATTAAACATATACAGCAAATTGAATTTAGCCATGACATAGAATGCTTATTACATAATAAGAAGGTAAATTCACAAAGCAAGATAGCTAGTTTAAATCCGTTTTTAGACGAAGACGGGATTTTAAGAGCTAATGGAAGACTCAGGAATGCCAACATCAGCACAGAAATGAAATTTCCGATTATCATTTCATATAGCGGCAGATTAACTGAGCTTCTTATTGAACAAGCACACGAGCTTACCTTTCACGGTGGACCTCGGCTGACCACGTCCTTTTTGAGACAACGGTATTGGATAGTCAAGGGAAATCGAGCTGTCAAAAAACAGCTCCTCAAATACGTAACCTGTAGAAAGCAAGCGCCTATAAAACAACAACAGATTATGGGTGATCTCCCTGATTTTAGAACCAACCCAGCACCAGCATTTTATCACACAGGGGTAGATCTCACAGGTTTTATTCCAGTCAAAGCAAATAAAGGACGAGGAATAAAAACAACGAAAGGCTACGTAGTATTGTTTATCTGCATGGTTACAAAAGCAGTACACATAGAGTTGGTGTCCGATTTGACCAGTGCCTCATTTATAGCAGCGTTGAGGCGAATGGCAGCACGACGAGGAGCACCTAAGCATATGTACTCTGATAATGGAACTAACTTTGTGGGAGCTAATAAAATAATTCAAGAAGAACAACAGCAGCTAGAGGAAGTTTTCAAGGAGTCATTCCATAGGGAAATAGCAGAGATGAACATAGAATGGCACTGGAACTGTCCTTCTTGGCCAAGCGCGGGAGGGATCTGGGAAAGATCCATCCGAAGCCTGAAGCAACATCTCAAAAGAGTCATAGGTGAACAAGCGTTAACCTTCGAAGAATATAGCACCGTGTTGGCGCGAATCGAGGCCAGCCTTAATTCGAGGCCTCTCTGCCCGATATCGGAGGATATAGATGATATTGATTTCCTTACGCCAGCACACTTTTTAACTAGCAACGCAGGCCTGACAGTCATAGAAACAGCCAATGACGCCAGGACCAGGTGGAACTTAACCAACAAGATTTTCCAAGACCTGTGGAAGAGATGGAAAGCCGAATATCTCAGTCAGCTATCAGTTCGTGGCAAGTGGTTGAAAGCAAAGAGAAACATCGAAGTCGGCGATATGGTAACTATCCACGATGATAACTTCACCTCAGGGAAATTTCCTGTGGGGAGAGTCGTGGAAGTACACAGGGGAAATGATGGTTATGTGAGAGTAGTGTCTCTTAAGACGAAAAATGGTATAATAAAGCGTCCTATCATAAAATTATCCATTTTACCTATCGAGCATATCAAAGAAAAAAGAGCGGTGCAGGAGAGTAGTAGTGAGCTAGATAAAACAAAAACAGCAACAAAGGATACCGAGCGAATTTGCACCAGAAGGCGTCCTAAAATCGCCAACATAGCATTATCATTAATTCTATTTTTGAGCATCATTTGGTCCAGCGAATCGGCCAACATAACACAATTCAGCAGCAATCAATCGTTGTACTACGATCCAACAGGAAGAATGCATTTAATACGTGATCAATGGAAAATAGTATCTTATTATAACATGCAACCTTATTGGCAAGGAGAGAAGGCGATTAATGCATTCATCAAATATCTAGAGCAGACATGTGATAGCTATAAGGTTAAAGAAGCGAGCCATTGCAATATGATTGTGTTACAAAACAAACACGATTACAGCGAGTTACAGTATTACAATCAGCTGTCGCTGAATCAGCATTTCGGCGAGCGGTCAAGGTCTCGACGCGGCCTTGTCAATGCAGTCAGTTCTATAGCAAATACAAACCCGAGTCCGCCGAGTCAGCAAGGCCGGGCTCATTCAACCTTATAAACATTGCACAGCCAAGGGCCGTGACGTCACTCTGTATTCATATCAACAACAAAATACGCTCACTCTCAAATCTGACTTAGTACTTATAAACATAGCTCCAATACAAAATCATACATTTAACGCCACGCTACCGGTTACTAACCCAGTACGAGACAGATATCACGTCGCTACAGCGACTTGGCGACCAAATCGAAGCTATGAAAGCAGCAAGTTAGCAGCAGGTGTCGTGGCTTTCCTGTGGTTACTGAGGAGGCGACACCGACAAGCAGCAGTCAACTCGACTCCAGCCGCACCCGCCCCGGGTGTGACGCCGCAGTGCGGCACAGCGCCGCCGCCGCCGCCCGCGCCTTTCCCGCCGAGAGGAGCGCCTTCCAGCAGTGACAGTGCGCGTAACTAATCCGATACCGAACCAGTGCTCAGTGATATTAGGGCCGTGCGGTGGTCTAGTATACGTAAAAAACAATCAGTGTTTACGATAGATAGGGATTAGATAGAACGTAATCAGCATTTAGGTACATTATGAAACATTGTTCTAACATTCATTTAGCATAAGCACAATATTGTTTCACCTAAGTATGTTTTACTAACCCCCTTAATTGTAGCGCCTCATTTCATCTCATCCGGCATTCCTCCCTCGGGAGCATGTTCGATACATCGAACACCATTTCCGCATCATCAGCAATTTGGCCTAACTAGGTCGTACGCGCCGCGAGCGCGGCCGTGCGATCGACGTGAGGCAGTGCATCAGCAGCATCCACACACAACGCACTCATTACTAGCATTAACTTTAAGTTTACAATAAATACTTAATTGTAAAGTGAACTTAATAGTTTCAATCCAACATCACGGGAAATAGCAAGCGCGATTTCCTACAGCATCAGCAGTTTCAAGCCAGGTCTCGCATAACTAATGTTATGTTATGGCGGTGGTAGGCTTAGGCGCGGGGCGCGCGGCCTTTTGCCGTAGGATGTCGTAGGTACGACACGGGACACGTCAACACCCTGCTGTTAATTAGGGAACAACCACACGGCACCATACCATTGTTAGTTCAATTCAATTATTATATTCATTTAGTTCTTGTTAGTGATTAACAAATTATATTATGAAAATACAGAATTTTTACAAGTTATTTATTAGCAGCGGGGCGTCAGCGTGTCGGCGGTTTGTTGCAGGATATCGTCACACGGGACACTTAAAACCCTACTGTTAATAAGGGAACAACCATATACGGCACCATACCGTTGTCAGTAATGAGGAACGGCGTCAGCGGTTTGCCGCAAGATATCGTAGCCCGTCAATACCCTACAGTTAAATATCTGCCGCAGGATGTCGCACCACGTGACGCGCGACACGTACACGTACCGTTGTCAGTGATGAGCAGCGGCGTCAGCGCGGCGGCGGTGGCGGGCGGCGGCGCGGGCCGCGCGGCGCGCTGCCGCAGGATGTCGCACCACGTGACGCGCGACACGTACACATACCGTTGTCAGTGATGAGCAGCGGCGTCAGCGCGGCGGCGGTGGCGGGCGGCGGCGCGGGCCGCGCGGCGCGCTGCCGCAGGATGTCGCACCACGTGACGCGCGACACGTACACATACCGTTGTCAGTGATGAGCAGCGGCGTCAGCGCGGCGGCGGTGGCGGGCGGCGGCGCGGGCCGCGCGGCGCGCTGCCGCAGGATGTCGCACCACGTGACGCGCGACACGTACACATACCGTTGTCAGTGATGAGCAGCGGCGTCAGCGCGGCGGCGGTGGCGGGCGGCGGCGCGCTGCCGCAGGATGTCGCACCACGTGACGCGCGACACGTACACGTACCGTTGTCAGTGATGAGCAGCGGCGTCAGCGCGGCGGCGGTGGCGGGCGGCGGCGCGGGCCGCGCGGCGCGCTGCCGCAGGATGTCGCACCACGTGACGCGCGACACGTCGGCGCCGCACGCCGCCAGCGCCTCCCACACTTGCACCATCATCTGCAGGAACGAGTAGATGATGAGTTTGAAAGAGTGTGGTTTCTTGTTCGCTTCTTTCGCTCACTTGGAAAAGATGTTATCTGAAGCGAACGAGTTCAATTATGTGCTTTATTCAATTTAAATGTATCTTGCTCTTCTTTTGTAAATTGATTATTCTAATGTAGCTTTTTTCGACGAATCGTCGGTATTGTCACTGGTCACTGCTCACTTAACAAGCACCTTTTTACACTGGATATTACTGATAGCCCCCTTTGTAGGGGGTGCATGATAGCAGAAGAGACGGCCGCGCACGTACTTCTGGAGTGCAGCAGCGTGGCGTCTCAGAGACGACTACACCTCGGGGAGCCGAGGACGCCCAGGGAGGCCTGCGCCGACACTACCAAGCTGCTGGCTTTCCTGGAGGACATCGGATGGCTGGACTAAGCAGACGCCGTCCGTCACGCAAAAAGGGCCCATCAGCGGCCTAGTTGCGGAAACCAGTCCGCTCACCAAGTACCAAGTAAGTAAGTGTAGCTTTTTGCTCTATTGAATAAACACTTATTGACTTGTACGCGAGTGTTCAGGGGATAAGGTTGGTTCTTCTTTGCTGCTTAGCTGAGCGAATCTAAAACGACCGTAGTAGAGCCTACATATAATTGATCGTGCAGAGTTTCTTCTTCTTCTTCATTCCAAAATTAACAAAATGGACTGAACAGTGAGTAAAAATCCGTTTTTTAACTAGCTAAATTGCACTTTTAACTGATATCCTACCCACACGTCGGAATTTATGAAACTGCAACCTACACAGTGTCAGGTATAAATACTGATCTACTGACTAATCAATGAACAGACTTCCACCACACACTTTGGTTAGCCAAGACTCAAGAGATTCACTTACCAGACACTGTATTAGAGACGAGCGCGTACCGCGAGACAGCGGCCTTGTATAGCCGACCGCTCCCTATATGGAGAATACTCTTCGCTCCTATATGGTTGGCTTCCAATTCGTGGTATCAAGTGTCACTGTACATATTGGTACTTCTTGAAATGTACCTGCTACTGTGTGAGCGACGAACGGGGCACGGACAGACGGAGCGTTAGTGACCGTTCAGCCCATCGCGGGGAGTATCCTCTCCACTCCCACTAGGTTGTCCTCTTGATTTGACGTCACTGTATAGTTACATTAGAAGTCTTTATTGTACCTGACGCCCTGTGACAAGGAAAGCAAGCTGACCACCGTATTAACCCATCGCGTGGAGGATAATCTCTGCGCTCACTAAAATAGTCTCCCCTTCGTCATGTTATTAGAAGTCACCATATAAATTGGGAGGTATTAATGTACCTGACACTCTGTGTGAGCGACGAGCGCGTCCCGCGAGACAGCGGCCACGGTGTCGGGGCACAGCGGAGCCCGCAGCGCCAGCCGACCACCGCCGATGGCCGTATAGCCCATCGCGTGGAGGATACTCTCTGCCCCCACCAGGTTGGCTTCCACCTCGTGTTTGTAGAAGCCGCTGTATAGCTGAAAAAAATATTTTCGTTTTATTTTCATTACTATGAAGAAGAAAGAAAAAGACCAAGGATTAGTTACATGTACCAGTTGAAGAAAAAAGTTGGTGTCGTACAAGGAAGTCAAGAAGGCTGCTCTGTAGATAAATGGAAAGGCATCATCAGCATCAATTGGACCGATAAAAGTGAAACTCTAAATTAGAAAAAGAAGATTATGTTTATTTTATAACCCTTTATCGTGAGAGAGAGACGCGCGATGAACTAAGTCCTAGCTAGACTAATAACGACTCACCCTCAACACTCGATACTCCTTCCTCCAGGGCTGGTTGAGCAGGTGCGCCGCTTACCGTGCAGACACTGTCCAGCCGAGAGATGCCCGCTGAAATTGGTCCTTAACAGATAGCGACTGACCCTCAACACTCTGATACTCCTTCCTCCAGGGCTGGTTGAGCAGGTGCGCCGCTTACCGTGCAGACACTGTCCAGCCGAGAGATGCCCGCTGAAATTGGTCCTTAACAGATAGCGACTGACCCTCAACACTCTGATACTCCTTCCTCCAGGGCTGGTTGAGCAGGTGCGCCGCTTACCGTGCAGACACTGTCCAGCCGAGAGATGCCCGCTGAAATTGGTCCTTAACAGATAGCGACTGACCCTCAACACTCGATACTCCTTCCTCCAGGGCTGGTTGAGCAGGTGCGCCGCTTACCGTGCAGACACTGTCCAGCCGAGAGATGCCCGCTGAAATTGGTCCTTAATAGATAGCGACTGACCCTCAACACTCGATACTCCTTCCTCCAGGGCTGGTTGAGCAGGTGCGCCGCTTACCGTGCAGACACTGTCCAGCCGAGAGATGCCCGCTGAAATTGGTCCTTAACAGATAGCGACTGACCCTCAACACTCGATACTCCTTCCTCCAGCGCTGGTTGAGCAGGTGCGCCGCTTACCGTGCACTGTCCAGCCGAGAGATGCCCGCTGAAATTGGTCCTTAATAGATAGCGACTGACCCTCAACACTCGATACTCCTTCCTCCAGGGCTGGTTGAGCAGGTGCGCCGCTTACCGTGCAGACACTGTCCAGCCGAGAGATGCCCGCTGAAATTGGTACTTAATAGATAGCGACTGACCCTCAACACTCGATACTCCTTCCTCCAGGGCTGGTTGAGCAGGTGCGCCGCTTACCGTGCAGACACTGTCCAGCCGAGAGATGCCCGCTGAAATTGGTCCTTAACAGATAGCGACTGACCCTCAACACTCGATACTCCTTCCTCCAGGGCTGGTTGAGCAGGTGCGCCGCTTACCGTGCAGACACTGTCCAGCCGAGAGATGCCCGCTGCAATTGGTCCTTAACAGATAGCGACTGACCCTCAACACTCGATACTCCTTCCTCCAGGGCTGGTTGAGCAGGTGCGCCGCTTACCGTGCAGACACTGTCCAGCCGAGAGATGCCCGCTGCAATTGGTCCTTAACAGATAGCGACTGACCCTCAACACTCGATACTCCTTCCTCCAGGGCTGGTTGAGCAGGTGCGCCGCTTACCGTGCAGACACTGTCCAGCCGAGAGATGCCCGCTGAAATTGGTCCTTAACAGATAGCGACTGACCCTCAACACTCGATACTCCTTCCTCCAGGGCTGGTTGAGCAGGTGCGCCGCTTACCGTGCAGACACTGTCCAGCCGAGAGATGCCCGCTGAAATTGGTCCTTAACAGATAGCGACTGACCCTCAACACTCGATACTCCTTCCTCCAGGGCTGGTTGAGCAGGTGCGCCGCTTACCGTGCAGACACTGTCCAGCCGAGAGATGCCCGCTGCAATTGGTCCTTAACAGATAGCGACTGACCCTCAACACTCGATACTCCTTCCTCCAGGGCTGGTTGAGCAGGTGCGCCGCTTACCGTGCAGACACTGTCCAGCCGAGAGATGCCCGCTGCAATTGGTCCTTAACAGATAGCGACTGACCCTCAACACTCGATACTCCTTCCTCCAGGGCTGGTTGAGCAGGTGCGCCGCTTACCGTGCAGACACTGTCCAGCCGAGAGATGCCCGCTGCAATTGGTCCTTAACAGATAGCGACTGACCCTCAACACTCGATACTCCTTCCTCCAGGGCTGGTTGAGCAGGTGCGCCGCGTAGCGCGCGAGCGCCGCCCAGCCGAGAGACGCGCGGTATGCGTTGAAGTCCGGCAGCTCGCGAACAGTCCGCTCAAACACCTTGCCCGTCTCCACTAGACGGAACTTGCATTCGTGCGGCGCGCGAGACAGGTACTCCGTTATGTAATCTGAAATTAAAACGTTACTCTTCAGTTTCTCCAGGATTAAGTTTGAGATTAATCTCACAATATCTTTTCGGGGCGGTAAATAATGATCAGTCAATGCCGTTATGTATAAGTACTGCAGTTGCTTTTATGTACTTTCCTTCATCCCTTCAACCTTAACCGGAGTCGTATTTACTAGTCTCTGAACTTACCTAGTTATTTTCTCTGCTGAAATTTCTTAACTCCTTTTTTTAGCGACTATTGATTTAGTACTTCTCTAGTGTCCTTACCTACTAGTTTCTGAGGTATTTTCGCAAATGCATACTCTTTCCTTTCTCCCTTCAGCATGTTTGCTCTATCTCCTTAGTTTCTCTTCATTTGCAGTAGTTACTCGTCTTTGCTCAGCAAAAACACTGGCTAAGGGCCACCCTTGGCCAGTGTATCTGCTCTGTCATCTAACCTTCTTATTCATATTTCTGGTGCTGTTTCTTTCCCTGGCTTTTTTCAACTATCCAAATAATTCTCACTGCGTTCCTATCACCTTACAGCTTTCTTCTTGTATACACTGCAATGTCGTTTACGCTATCATTTATTTATTTATTTATTTATTTTACAAAATCCACAGCTCTTAATAAAATACAGTTCAAAACTTACGCACTAACTTACAGCCAATAAAGGACTTACATTTTTTAAATAATAATAATAACTAAAAACCGACATCCACAAAGCAAATAAATACGTTCCAAACATAACAAATTAAACAAAAATTTACAAATATAAAAACAAAACTAATTAAAAACAAAATTAAACATGTGAAAACAGAAAATTATATATATGTCACACCAAGAAAAGAATATACATACATAAGATAATATACATACTGTTGAATGAAAGACAGACGCAGCAGCGATACCAGTTTATTCATCAGCGGACGAAAAGGAAAAGAGAGCTGTACATCATGTTTTCTTAATTTATAGGCTTGTTCTATTACCACCTCCACTTGGTCGGGCCTACCGACATTCGTCATGCCGGCCCTTCTGCGACAGATGGCAGCACTAGTCTTAACGTATCCGATTCGTAACATTTCTTATAAATTATTTTAATTGTGGCCACACTGTGACAGATACCATGGAATGATTTAAAACGAAATGTCAACGTCAAGACCAGCTGTCACAAGTCAGTTGTTTACATTTGAAAATATCAATTATACTTAATGCATGAGATTGCGGTTAAAATATTGTAAAAGTTACTATTAATGACAGTAAATAACATGAATAGTGAATACTAGGTTACAAAAAGGTGCAAAGCTTGCTTTCAGACATAGTGAATACATGGATTACTGAATTTATTTAAAATGATGGCTTACACTCGGCCTTTCCTGACAAATGGTTACGCCCTCGGAACAGTGTTCTAATAGAAAAGATAATACAAAGGGCCTTTCAAAATAACCTTTTGAAACAAATTAAAATAAAAGTTTATCATAATCAGCAAAACATTTTGACCAAATTTACAATTTAAAACAAGAAACTTAAAAATTAACCATCACATCACATTCGATTTCACATCCGCAGTCGGCCTTTCCTGACAATATTACGTCCTCGTAATGCATGTAGTACACAAATTTAATGAATACTAAATACATTTATACAATATTTGTCTTTTGCAAATGAACCAGTGCTTATTGTGATCTAATTAAATTTCTTATGCTATGTTTACACAGGTCTTGATTTTCATTTTGTGGTATTTATAGAGTACAGTAGGTATATACCATATAAATTATTATTCTAAAACAATAAATGACAATTATAGTTGGCTAAAATAAACATTTGCTATCATAACATTTTGTGTTATTTGCTTACAGATTCAAATCCGTTTATAACAGTGGGACAAACCCGTTTTATAATAGTGGGACAAACCCATTTTATAACAGTGGGACACACCCGTTTTATAACAGTGGGATACACCCATTTTATTTAAGTGGGACACACCCGTTTTATAACAGTGGGACACACCCGTTTTATAACAGTGGGACACACCCGTTTTATAACAGTGGGACACACCCGTTTTATAACAGTGGGACACACCCGTTTTATAACAGTGGGATACACCCATTTTATTAAAGTGGGACACACCCTTTTTATAACAGTGGGACACACCCGTTTTATAACAGTGGGATACACCCATTTTATTAAAGTGGGACACACCCTTTTTATAACAGTGGGACACACCCGTTTTATAACAGTGGGATACACCCGTTTTATAACAGTGGGACACACCCGTTTCATAACAGTGGGACACACCCGTTTTATTAAAGTGGGACACACCCGTTTTATAACAGTGGGACACACCCGTTTTATAACAGTGGGACACACCCGTTTTATAAAAGTGGGACAAACCCGTTTTATAACAGTGGGACAAACCCTTTTTGTATCTGCGGGACAAACCCTTTTTGTATCTGCGGGACAAACCCTTTTTGTATCTGCGGGACAAACCCTTTTTGTATCTGTGGGACAAACCCTTTTTGTGCATATAATATAATTGCTTTAGATTACCTGTTAATAATAATTCAATTATAATTACGAATATACGAAAATTTAACATAGCAACCTCCTACAAAATTATCAATATCAAAATAATATATTTATAGTTTTCTAGAGGTAGATCAAAGTAATGAATTATTTAAAGGTTTAACTTCATTTACATACATTGCATTAATACCTGTACAATATTCATTAGTAAGACAACATAATTTGGTATTACTCTTTTACTACAGATAGTATTGTAAATATCTTTTGTTTGAAAAAAAAACAGTTGCTCTAATTTATACTCTTATTTTTATATATTTTACTCAAATATCAATATTCACCAACAAAATAAAGTACTCATTGTTCAATAACATAAACGATGATTTATAAAACTGTGTCGCAGTCGCACACTTGTCTACAACCAACTAATTGTTATAACATTATCATAAACATTTATTTCTTTACAGATACCAGCATACTTTTCTAAACTTGTTTTTAATTATTATTCTATGTTCATCATTATAATATATTCTTAAATTAAAATATATTTATTTTTTTGTAGTAACATTTTGTGCAAGAGCTCGGAGTTGTGGTATGTTTATTAATAATCATTTATTTAGTAAATTGATTTTAAAGTAGGATCTAACTTCGAAGGTATGGATATTTGTTAGTAGTGCTAGTGTATGGGGTGTTGATACCCTTGTGTACCCACAAATTCTCATCAATGTATATTATTATATATATATATATATATATTTTTTAACATCGCACTAAGAGATACCAAATACCTAGAACAGTTTGACTATTCAATTTGCCTATTTATGCGAGAGCATGTCACAGAATTCAAAATATGCCTTATTTGTTTGCTGTTATAAATCGATTCAAAATCATTACTGGTTAAATCTTTATCTGTGCTATATAACTGCCGGATCACATACTTGACCTATTCTTATATACTTATATATTCTATTTATTATATTAATTATATATTCTATAGACTTTAGCCTATTCTCTAAAAAATAGAAAACTAACTTAAAATCATGGCTGGTCGAGAAGGCGTTCTACTATGATGATGATTTTGTGCCTATAATTTGTTGACATGATTTAATTTATTAACTGACATTGACGAATTTATTATTTTATCAACTATTATACTGTTTTACTTGTACCTATCTATTTGATTTGACTTGTGCCCAAAATATATTGCTTAATTTTACATATAATATTTTGTCTAATTTAATTTTTGCTGAATGGTTGACCTCATAATTTTTTTATAATTGCCTTGTCATAAGTAATATAATTATTTGAATTAGAAATGTTTAACCTATAACGATTGTTGTTACCAATAATTTGATTATGTTGATTATTCTTTACCTTTAGAAAATAAAACTATCGAAAATAACTTTCTACCTTATAAAGTGCCACGTGGTTCATGTAAGTCTGTTGGTGTAGTACCTACACTTTTAATAACAGATCACTATCTATAGTACTTGAAATCATTTTACTAGGTGTAATCATAGACACTCACTCAAATTGGACACCACACACACAAAAGATTAAATCCAAATTATCAAGCTTGACATACGCACTCCAAAAAAAAAACTGATTTAAACGTTCCCTTGCAATTTATTACGCCTACTCAAATAGCTACATATCTTAATCCTTTATCTTATTAAGGAATAGCACCCATGCATAGGTGGTCTTTATGCAACAAAAGAAATATGCAAATCTGTTTGAAATAATAAACAATTCTATAAAACTCGTGCGGGAACCTACACAGCTTACTCATTACGTTATAATAATAAATTAACGTTAACTTTTTTTTTTTAAATGAAACTGTTTTCATCTAGTCCATATGCTATGTCGATAAAAATATAAATTATAATACATTCTATTAAAAAAAAAAATGAGATTAATTAAAGACCCATATTCATAAAAACTAAAAAAAATCCTAATAAATGAAATGTTATTATACGATCGATGAATACTTTGGTAATAATCTTTATTAACGCTCTAGTTTGTATTATATTAACAATTTTTTTTTTTTTATTTTGACCTACATAAACCTGACCTAGATATTTAACTTTTAAATGACACAAGTTTAACTCTCACGATTACAAAATCATTTTTTTTTTGCTTGCTTTACAGTATACTAGCTTCTGCCCACCGCTTCGCATGTGTTGTACCCGAATAAAAATGTAGCCTGTGTGTTAATCCTGGTTAACATAAATACGTGTGCAAAAAAAATAATTTTTCAGCTCAATCCGTAGCCTAGTTTTTGCGTGAAGAGGTAACAAACCTCCATCCAAATAAACTTTCGGCTTTATAATATTAGTGGGATATTATAACCTTATTATCTAGTATGAACATTAACAATGACGTCTTCCCGTCTGACTGTACTTAACGTGTAAACATGGCTACGTAGCTGCCTAGACGGCTTTTTAAACAGAGAATCGACTAAACGCGTCATCGACCAAGCGCTACGGCGGCACTATAAAAGGGATCTCGGCAAAAGAAGACTGACGTAACGAGATTCATTTTAAGGGGTTTCGAGCCAACAAGAAAACGACATGCCGGGAATTATTCCTCTCTTCTATAGTTATTGTTGTGCCCTACATGGTCTGTAATGCTACCTATCACCATTGCCAACACCACTGTAGGTACCTACATTATAGAACAATAAAATATTAAGTGTTGATTATCGGTAAGATTCTTCCTAGTTTACGTTAGTAGTTGTCGATTTAGTTTTTCAAGCTATAGCAAGCTAAGCTAAGCTTCCCCCGTACCAATGATTGTTGAACACGATAAATTCCCGTGTTTATGTTAATTTTTTTCTGACTACCCACTTCTATCTCATCATTTTGAATACTCGTAACAAAACAAAATTATTCTAGGAAACTTTATGCTCTTTACGCATGTGACGTAGTTTGTTGTAATGAGAACACATTTTAAGCCTACAATTCTCAGTTTTATGCCCAGCTTTTCACATGAGCCACATCAAATAGAATCTCTACAGACTGCCACAATATGACCCCAACGACCACATTAAAATATTTAGTTTGCCTGATATTTTTCTCTTTAGTAACGTTAGCTTCTTTGGGATGAGATGACGTATCTAATGAAGCATTATTAATTAACTAAGTAAAGAACGCGTACCAATACCACGAGCTCCTACGTTCAATAAAGGGTTACTTAATTTAAAAATAATTACATCTCCTATTAAGTCATCAGAAAGTTTACAAGATTTACCCTTAGCAAAATTTTTTTTTTTTTTTTAAGTAGAAGTTAAGTACCTTTTCTTCCTGTTGCATGTTCATGGTGACGAAGTAGTAAAGCTTTGTTGCTAATCCTCGGCAGGCTGTCATGTGGTAGACCAGTGTTCATTAATCCCAGCCGTAGATTTTCGCCAAGGACTCCAGACGGTGTAACCATGTGAAAATAGAAGTAGCATTAATGTCACCATCAAATTTCAGCACGTTTTCAAGTTTTACATAAAATGTCAGGTAATGGATATTCTTATTTGGGTTTATGTCGATTGGATGTGTTTGATCTAATGTTACCTAATGACGACATGCTTGGAATTGAAAATTATTGAGGGTAGATAGCAAAATTTATGAACTGGAATGTGCTATTGTTTCTAATCAATCGCCTGTTACATTTTCAAAGAATTTTTTTTTTTGTGTACCTTGTATTTTCTGTTGAGGCTTCGATGAGGTTATTGTTCTATCCGGTTGTACCGTTGATCCGGATCACCTGGCTGCTTGATTGCTCATGAACTGCTCCAGCATATTTTCAAGCCGATCGTTGTTGGTTGGACGAGGTGGATTTTTCTTTTCTTCTTGGAAGGTGGCTCCCGTGGCGATGGTGGTGGTGGCGTTTCTTGCGGATCCGGTTCCTCGTCATTGCTTATAACAGGAAGCCTTCGACGTTGGCTCATGGTTCAGGATAAAGCACGCAGCGTGGACTCGACGAACACTTCTGATTTGTTGAATGAAAGACAGACGCAGCAGCGATACCAGTTTATTCATCAGCGGACGAAAAGGAAAAGAGAGCTGTACATCATGTTTTCTTAATTTATAGGCTTGTTCTATTACCACCTCCACTTGGTCGGGCCTACCGACATTCGTCATGCCGGCCCTTCTGCGACAGATGGCAGCACTAGTCTTAACGTATCCGATTCGTAACATTTCTTATAAATTATTTTAATTGTGGCCACACTGTGACAGATACCATGGAATGATTTAAAACGAAATGTCAACGTCAAGACCAGCTGTCACAAGTCAGTTGTTTACATTTGAAAATATCAATTATACTTAATGCATGAGATTGCGGTTAAAATATTGTAAAAGTTACTATTAATGACAGTAAATAACATGAATAGTGAATACTAGGTTACAAAAAGGTGCAAAGCTTGCTTTCAGACATAGTGAATACATGGATTACTGAATTTATTTAAAATGATGGCTTACAATACATACTATAAGAATAAACCTAGTCACCCTCACTCTCCACACCCAAAACCTTAAGAACTTCCTCCTTGAAGAACCTCTTACTACTATTAAAAATATCTGCGCTATTAAATCTTTTATTGTAGTTCCTTTGCAATCTTACAACAAGTGAATTTTGGGCATAATTGGTGCAAGTATGGGGAACGTGAAAGAGGTTTGTATGTCGAGTTCGGGTTTTTGGGGTAGAGAACCGTAAAATTTTCAACGCAAGTTCAGGACAATCTATATAATTGTTACATATACCATGCAAAAAAGACATATCTGCAAGGCTCCGCCGAGCTTCAAGAGTCGAAATGTGGTGATGTCGACATGATTCTTGATACAGCTTAGACCAACAATAGCTTCGAAAATTAAGATGCTTAATAAATTTTATCTGTATGTTTTCAATACTCTGTATGTGTGTTATGTACTGAGGGTTCCAAGTTGAGCTACAGTATTCCAGAACACTTCGAACATAGGCACAGTATAAAACTTTGAGACAGCCTATGTCTGTAAACGGTCGACATACTCGCAATATAAATCCAAGGCTCTTATATGCTTTATTCACTATTATCTCTATATGTTCCGAAAACGTTAATTTTCCATCAATCTGCACACCGAGATCTCTAACAGAATCTAATTTGTTTATATTTACGCTATTAATTTGGTAATTAAACTTAGTTGGATACCTTTTACGAGTAAATGATACGAATGAGCATTTAGTTATATTAATAGCAATACGATTTTCTGTATAATAATGCCCAAGCCTATCTAAGTCTGCCTGAAGATTAATGCAATCTAGTTGATTCCTCACTTTTATATATATTTTGGTATCGTCAGCATACATGAGGAAACGGGCGTGTTTAAAGCATTTACCTACATCGTAAAGGTAAGAAGCATATAAAAGTGGACCAAGAATAGCCCTGTGGAACTCCAGATGGAATAGTCACTAGGTTAGAACGAAAGCCACCCAGAACAACAGCTTGAGAGCGATTTTGCAAGTATGATTCTAACCATCTAAGCAGGCTGCCGCGAATACCAAGTTCATAGAGCTTACGAAGAAGAATGATGTGATCTACACGATCAAAGGCTTTTTCAAAGTCCGTGTAAATCACATCAACTTGAGATCCACCATCCATGTCCTTCGTAATGTGGTCAATAAAAACGCCCAAGTTTGTAACCGTCGATCGCCCCCTCATAAACCCGTGTTGTTCCACAGGGATTAAATTAGCTATAACCGGGTATATTTTAGTGTGGACCACTCTTTCAAACAGCTTGCTTAATACATTAAGTAATGAGATTGGACGGTAGTTCTCTATTAACGTCTTTGATCCCTTCTTGTGAATAGGTACAACCTGAGCTTGTTTCCAAATGTTTGGGAAATAGCCTTCGCGCAGGCATCTATTAAAAAGCATAGTAATTGGAACACTCACTGATTTTGCACATTTGACAAAAAATATCGGAGGGATATTGTCACAACCTGCCCCTTTTGTTATGTCTAAATTTTGAACAAGTTTTAAGATATCTTCTGATTTTACTTCTATATTATTAATACTATTTACATTCAAACTGTCATATAATTGATTGGTAGAATATGAATTAGCTGGTTGACTGAAATTTCGCTCAAAAAAGTTATTGAATGCATTACATATTTCCTCTTGTGTATTTAATACAGAATTATTAAACTTCATTTGTTGAGGGTAATTAGAAATATCACGCCTTTTAGACTTAATGTAGGACCAGAAAAATTTAGGGTTAGTTTTTATTTTTTGTTGAGAAAAATTCACATATGACTGATAACATTCAGCCTGCAGCTTTTTAATTTTTGTCCTGAGTTCTGAAAATTGCACGTAGTCATTAGGGTTACGGTACCGTTTCCAATTTCTATGAATTTTATATTTCTCTTGAATTATTTTAATTAGAGCTTTACTATACCAAATAGGGTAAGTATATGTTCCTGACCAGCGAATCTGTGGAACATGAGCTTGTATTAAGAGTCTAAAGATTGAGTAAAGCTGACTAATCGCATCTTCAATATGATTACTACCTATAAATGACCAATCATATTGAGCAAGATAATTATTTATATAGTGAAAGTCAGCGCGATTAAATTGAAATTTTGTACGACATTGAGGTTTGAGCGGAGGTATTAAAATATCTGTGGCAGTAATTGAAATAGCTGGATGAAAGGAATCTTCATTAACTAGAGGTGAATTAGCTATACTAACTGTAATAGAAGAGTTTGAGAACAGCAGATCTAGTGTGTTATTACTTTTGTTAGTTAGCTTATTATATTGAGTAAAACCCAGAAATGAGGACTGTCCAATGAGATTCGACGCTGCGTTTTGTATATCTAAAGAACCTTTTTTAATAATAATTGGCTCCACACAGCACCAATTTATGCATGGCAGGTTAAAATCACCTGCAAGAATAAAGTAATCATTAGAATTTTGATTGTAAACTTCCGATAGCGAATCTACAAATAACTGCGTTCGTAAGGGAATTAATGCGTTCGGGGGTATATAAACAACTGCTATATGCAAGTCATGTGAGGAACCAAGAGATCGGGCAGGTATTGTTATCCATATACATTCAAGATCCTGACGCTGCCATTCCGGCCTGTTACGTGCTTGTAAACGCTGGTTGCACATAGCGATAACACCACCTCCCAATGTTCCCCTATCCCTCCGAAATACATCAAACTTACTACCGCTAAGTTCAGCATTCAAAATTCCATCACACAACCATGACTCAGTAATCATAACCACATCAGAGTCTGACAACAACAGGTTATTATAAAATTCATTTGTTTTTGTACGCAATCCTCTAACATTCTGATAAAATAGTTTTAAAGTTTTCATTGTATCAATCATTATAACGAAGAGTAATATAACCATACCTTTTCTCAGTAAATTCTGTGTTAAAAATTAGATAAATCGAAATTAGATAGTAAAGTACTATGACATATTTGATGATTTTATAAATATATAACTTGAGACGGTGGTCGATGAACCGATGTTTATTCTTTATAAAATACTGGTAAGATAAATATTCATATAAAAAGTTTGTATTTATGTCTATAATTAGTAAACTTGATGTATATAATAATAATAAAATATTAGAAAATTGTGTGTGTTTGTGTAAGATATTATGTAAATAATGGAATGTACTTGGGTGTGATAAATATATTTTCTGTAGAAATATAATCTTTAGGAAAAATTGGAAAAACATAAAATGAAAACAATTTGCGTTGCAACGAATAAAACGAAAAAATCTGTAACAAAACAATACAAGAGTTATAGAAAAGTTCAAACAATCTTTGCAAGGTCCGAAGTACAGTTTATAGCTACTGGAGGAGATGTTTCGTTCTTTCTCACAAAAATTCTGCAGTTTTTTGTCCAAATATACTTATAATTTACTTCCCTTGCTTTCAGTTTGCAGGAGCTTAGCAGCTGTTTACTGTCTTTTGTCAGATGTTCATTGACATATATTTTATCAGTGTCTCTTCCCAGTCCAACATCCTTGGCAGTCAGATTGCGATGCTTACGCGCAGAAGCAATTATTTTGTCTTTCACAGCACGTTGCCTCAACCGTGCAACTATAGGGCGTCCGCGTGCTGCACTCACGCTGCGCCGCGGCTGCACCCGGTGGGCGAACTCCAAATCAGACAGATTAAGGGGAACTCCGATGTGCTGGGAAACCTTTAGAACTAGATCCGTAGTTATTTCTTCCTTTTCCTCGGGGATACCTGTGATCTCAATATTCTGAATTCTCACCCACTGCTGTTGTTTTAAGTTGTCTTCCTCTAAAAACTTAACACGGCTCAAGCAAGCACTTAGACTTTCTTTAAGGTTTTTGTTCTCATCCTTGATACATTTAAGCTCAGAGGTCGTACTTCCAAGAAGCTTTTTAAGGTCCGAAATTTCCTTTCCAAGATCTTCATACTGCGCACTGACATATGCGATAGAATCCTGAAATCCAGAACACTGCGTATTAATTGTCTTTAGCTGATTAGACACCGTTCTCTTAATTGTAGCTTCCAACATGGTTTCCATCTCGTGGCTCATCTCATTTTTCCATATTTCCCTAAGCTTTTCCTCGGTGATGTAGTCGGCGGAGCGTGATGAATCGACCTTTTTCCGAGTAGTTACATTGCTGCATGCGGGTAATTGATCACCAAGATCCTCATCAGGTTTCTGCTGGTAAGACGCACGAACAGGCGTGTTGGAATTATCCGTTTTGGGTAGCTTATTTTTACACTCAAGGCATCGCCATTTAGATTTTATCTCTGAGGTCATCTTCTTGAAACCTTTGGGCGAGAGATTAGCACACTGCAAGTCATACTTTTGCCTGCAGCCTAGACAGTTCATATAGTCTTTACTCAGAATAGGCGCTTTGCAGCCGACGCAAGCATTTGACCGAGAATCCATTATAAACAAGGAATGCGCTAACAGATGCAACAATTAGAATGCACTCGGTAGTAACTATGCAATACTCTGTACTGCAGCGGCTACGTCACAGCGAGCGAGCTGCGAGTTGTCGGTAGGTCAGGAATTTGATGGATGCACCGGCCTTTTTATAAATGTTTTTGGTAAAAACTCACTGGTTTCCGAATGGATTTGTCCAGAAAAAGCACCACTATGAAGCTTGCAAAAACAGCTTCACAATAATATATAACACTTGAGTATTAATTATTTTTTAACACAGTTTTAGCAATAATCACTACGGACTTTTAATATGACATGTTAACTTCGTATCGGTCGGTCGGAACGAAAGTTGCCATCAAACATCTTGCCTTCTTCTGCTCTATCATCTACCTAAGTGTCTTCTTTATCTGCACTGTTTTTCCTTCTTTCCCTCGGCCATTGTGTTTCTGCTCAGTAATCCTAGTTACCCTCTTCCTTGTCTTATTTATATCTACCTTCACCAGTCGTCTTTTAGCTTCGTTTCCGCTGCAGTAACTCTCTACTTCGTCTTTCCTTCCCCTTCAGCTGTTTTTCTGCTGTCGTCTTACCTTCTAGCTTCTTCTTCTGTTGCAGTTTCTCCGGGCTGTCGTCCATCTCGAGGTAGCTATAGTGCGCATCCTAAATGCGACGCCATAGCCGCGGCAATTTTTTTCCAGCATTCAGCCAGTGGTTTTGCACTGTCATCTAACCTTTTATTTTAGTGTCTCTTCAGCTGTTTTTCTGCTCTCGTCTTACCTTCTAGCTTCTTCTTCTGTTGCAGTTTCTCCGGGCTGTCGTCCGTCTCGAGGTAGCTATAGTGCGCGTCCTCGATGCGGCGCCACAGCCGCGGCAGGTACTCGCGCAGCGCTGCCTCGCCCGTGCCGCATGCCATACTCTGCATTACCATCACACTGCAACAACAAAGTAACCATAACAAATCCCGAATGGAAAATGTATATGTATATGTGTGTGTATGTGTGTGTGTGTGTGTGTGTGTTTGTGTGTGCGCGCGTGTGTGAAATACAATTGGAACTTGTCTCGTGCAATGATATGAGTGAATAATGAGTAATGATAATTAAATTAGACATTCTCTCCTAAGACAAGCTTTGTTAAGCAATGCCTGATGCGCATTATCTATCATGAGATTACTTTAGCCTTTGGGTTATTGCTGCTTCTTATCTAATAGTAGGTTTTACTGAGCAGACATTCTACGTAAAATAAACGTCAATTAATTTAGGTAACCAAACCATGAAATCCTAACTCTGCAGAACAAAAAATCAAGTCACCAATTCAAGATAAAAATTCCTTGGCGTGTATTATGCTATATACTTTGAAAATGTTCGCCTGCTCATGTTAGCATTCAACCTCTGTATAATTGGGTTGAGTCACTAACAGTGTTCCACTCCAATAGCTGATAAGAACAATGTCACTTGTTAATGAAAGTACAATACTCATTTGAGCACTTTGTTTGATAACAATGATTGTTACAGGCAAGGTTTTAGGGTTCAATCATCAAATTGTGAGTCACATGGCTTTATCATTGTTTTTTGTATTTGAGTGTAAAATGTCGAGTGGTATAACCACAGACTTTCAATCTGAAGGTTGTGGGTTCGATACCGGGCTGTGAACTATCTGCTTGAAGCCCTTCAAAATTTGTTTAAAAATATGAAAGTGTCAAAATATCCTCATGCTATATAGGTATCAGCCCTAACCTATGCATTTATCATGTCCATAAGTAAGTTACTCCATAAGTATATGAGAAATATACCTAGCACACAAATACTGGAAACAGGGCCTGTTTCACATGCATGGTGAGTAGTTGTTGGGTTGTTGTAGAATAGTTGTAGAGTAGTTGGCAGGTAGTTGTAGGGTAGATGTAGAGTAGTAGTAGAGGTACTAAATAGTAGTAGGTGCAATACGAAGTTTGCTGGAACAGCTAGTTTATAATAAAAATAAATAATAAAGATATTCTATGAGGTATAGAAGAACAATGTTGCCCTTCCTCTCTTGCCCATCAATGCAGTACAAAACTGTCAAGGGACACCCCCGTAAGATGGGCAACAGTGTCTTTCCATGTATTAACATCCCATACTGCCCTTGCCAACCCACCTGCCAAGTGTGGTATGGCAACAACCCTTTATAATCAGTACTTTTGATCTCCAAGTCCATGTGGGAGGCCCTTGCCCGGCAGTGGATGTCCTATGACTGTGAGGATGAGGTATAGAAAACATTGAGTCACCTACATATATAATTAACAACTCATAGCTGATAGATAAAAAATTATTATCAAACCTTATTATCATACCACATGGCTTTCCGCTCTGTACCTAATTAGGTGAATCAATGCATTAGGTTGTTATGATAAATACACTATCTGTGCATCTGTAAGGTTAAAAGTTTAGCAAAATCTGTTATTTCAATGCTATCAGCTTGCCTAAGTCACTTAATGCATTTAATAGCCAATTAATTTAAAAACATATAATTTTATACATTTTAAAAATATGTGCAAGCCAGCCTAAGTTTGAAACATACTGTAAATTATTATGTTTTAGTAGATTATTATTTTATTTACTCTTCTACTGAGTTAATTTTTTGTGTGTTGTATTTTGTGGCACTTATTTTATTATATATGTATTCTACACCTTATAATTGAAGCATTTGCTTTACAGCCAATGAGCCAGCCAGCTGAGAGCATTAAAAATGTTGAACATAACATAGATGTTGCTATATCATGCTCCGAATAGATCTTAATAAAGTTCAGTTAATTCAGTAGAAAATTGGAGTTTGTTCCTTTTGTTATTTTCAGACATCAAAACAATAATGATCTCTTGGGTAAATACTGAGCTATTGCCTAATTACCTTACCTGCAAAATGTAAATAACAGAATGTTCATGATCAAAACAAATCTACTAGAACTAAACATAAAAGGCCAACAAAATCATTCTAAAAACATAGTGGTACTGTGTTACAGTGTTGTTGTTATGAATGGTGAAACAACTAAATATTCATCATCTTATTGTGTTGTAAATACTCTACTTTATGACACATTCCCCGCATTTCTACCCAGTTTAATCCAGTCAACACAACCATAAATAATTATGTGCCAACAGTGTAACGAGTAGAAATGAAAGCTAAGAAAAAATATGCTAATAGCTCCAAGCACCCACGACGCAACTACGATCAGTACGATTTTAAGATATGTAGACCTAATACACAACAATTCTAAGCTAAAAGGTAGCTGAACTCACCATACAGGAAGAACATTCTTTTCCTGGACGTCAAAATTATTTCAATGCACCAAATGTAGAGCGGACAAAAATAGTACAACCAAAATACCAAGGGCTCCACATGTGCGTATTGAACGATGATTTCTTTAGTATCCTCACGGTTGCGATTAGAAAATTCACGTTTATTACTATTGATATTCACGGTAACTTTCGTTAAATAGGAATACTATTGTAAAAAACTAAAAACAATTTATTTCTCTCGTATTGTTTTGACGTTTATAATTGTCATTTGACACCGTGTTGACTTGACACCTTCATTTGTCATTTGAAATTAGATACAATTTTGTTGCATCCACAGAGAAGCAATACTGTCAAAGTACGTACTGACATTCTATTTCGTTTTGGCAGTAAAAGCACAGATTACAGAAACGTAAAAGTGGTAAAAGTCCGATACAATAAATATGAGGCGTTTTCATAAAAAAGTTAAAACTTTACAGTGCGTGGGGCCATAGATAGGGGATCGACACCATAGGCGGTTCACACACTGCCACGCACTACGCTGCGTAATCCGTGTCGACGCACCTACGCGCGTGCTTGCACTAGTGCAGATCTGCATCATCCTGAGTATTTTTTACGCACTCACGCGCGTAGTTGCTTTGACTCATTTCATTCAAAGCTGTTCGCTAGGGCAGTGCAGAGCGTCGCGTCAGTTTTTATATTAAAAATGGTTAATAATGTGGAATTCATTCAGGATGCTGCAGTTATAGTGACTGTTTGGTTTTTGTACTTTCAAATTAATATAAATCGTGCCTATAGAAGATACTGGGGAACATCCTTATTTACAAACAAGATCGTTGAATGGGTTATTTGTTTAAAATTACTGAGACTTGTAAAAATATGAAGAGAAATTCTTTAACTACACGCGTTTGTCAACAGCATCTTTTGATTATTTGCTAGTCAAAATTAGAACAGGTATTACTGGAATGGATACGAATTTACGTATTTGTATTACGCCAGAGGAGAACTATGGGTAACATTGAGGTAAGTAAACAGTTTTAACATTAAATAAAACAGGCCAAGTGCGAGTCAGACTCGCGCACGAAGGGTTCCGTACCATTGTCAAAAAAACGGCAAAAAAAATCACGTTTGTTGTTTGGGAGCCCCTTAAATATTTATTGTATTCTGTTTTTTAGTATTTGTTGTAATAGCTGCAACAGAAATCTGTGAAAATTTTAACTGTCTAACTATCACGGTTCATGAGATACAGCCTGGTGATAGACGGACAGACAGACAGACAGTGGAGTCGTAGTAATAGGGTCCCGTTTTACCCTTTGGGTACGGAACACTAAAAATACATATTTAGTTTTATGGATATAATTATTTATTTATTTAATTTTAGGACATCCAATAAAAAAACACATAAAAACTTAAAATAAGATTGTAAAATAAGTTTTTTTTATTACAGGACGCCACAGCTTGCACAAATAAAATTCAACTAAACTAAAACTTACAGTCTAGAGTATTATCGGAAATAATCGGCCGGCCAATTACTTCCTCCCATTGTTTCACTTTCTGCGCTCTGTCACTGCATTCATCGCATTTCACATTCTAAATAGCTGGGTGATTTTCGATTTAGAATATAAATCGATCGATATCGAGATCCATTTTCAAAGACACGTCAAGCCCTTCCGAAATCACGCACGGCACTGCGCTCGGTGTGCCATACCAGTCTAGTATTATCTATGGTGCCATACCTTGCGTTTCGCCGCGCACCTACGCGCGTGGGTGCGTGTTTCTACGCACCTACGCGCGTGAGACGCATGAACGCGCGTAGAGATGCGTTTTCGGTGTGTTGGACTGTGTGTTTTCTATACAAACGGAGATACTTGCAAGCAACGTTAGAATACGCATTTACACAAAACGCAGTGTAATGAATGGAATGAGTAGCAGTGTGTGAACTGCCTTCATCATCATCATCATCATCATCAGCCTTTATCGACCCACTGCTGGGCATAGGCCTCCCTTTGATTTTGCCATTCGCCTCTGTCATAAGCTATTCTTAGCCAGGTGCAACCCACGGTCTTTCGAACATCGTCAACCCATCGGGATGGTGGACGACCCCTTTTTCTGTGCCCTTCTCTCGGCCACCATTCAGTCAGCGTTTTCGTCCACCTGTCGTCATTTCGTCTGGCCAAGTGTCCTGCCCAACTCCATTTGAGCCCCATTATTCGCTCGCCGACATCCTGAACCTTAGTCCGCTCGCGAATTTTGACGTTGGGGACCCGGTCTATCAGTGTGATGCCGAGCATGGCGCATGAACTGCCTTATAGTGAGATAAATCATCCATCGTCTAAGATCGATGGTAAATAAACCTAAAGTGTGAATACTCTTTTGAGTGAATATTGAAATCAACACACCGTTTAATTGAAATGTATACTCTGTGACTCGCATCGCGGCAAAATCGAAATTCTCGTAAATTATTAAAATCCGCTGATTATTTTGAAAAACTTTGTGATGAATATTTTATTTATTGATCGAGCAAGACAGGATGAAATTGACACATTTTATGAGGTAGGTTTCACCCATTTATTACCATACATGTGAAAAATTATGTTTGAAAATACTACTTTCCTAACCAATGCTATATTTAGGCCAGTCAGCGTCACAGAGAGTATTACAAAGGTTACCCAAAAGCCTACCATCCATTGACCTACTTCAGGGATGCGGAATACGCGTGGCAATGTCCTGCGGAAATGACAGAGTAAGTTTTTGTTTAGATAGATAGATAGATAAACTCTTTATTGTGTAAATCATACAGAAAAAATAAAAACAAAAATAACTAAAATTAACTTAAACTACAAAAACAGCAGAAATACACAATGGGCGGTCTTATCGCTTAGAGCGATTTCTTCCAGACAACCTTTGGATGGAGAGGATTTGAATGGAAGAATGGGGTATAGTGTTACTATCCTAATATTTAAATCCTAACATATATATGTACTATATACATATACAAATATATATAAATATTTATACATATATAAATACATGTACAAATATATATTTAAATATAATAATTACACAAATACTAAATACAAATGATTATCTATAAAAGCTTACATAACTAACCTACATCAATACATATTAATATTTAAATATAACTAATACGATACCAATAACATACATGAATGGAATAGAAAAAATAAAATAAAAAAATATCAAAGCATACATACTGCAGTCAGGCGGAAGATTGCTCCAGATAAAAACGCAAGAGTTCAATGATGGAGCACGACGAATCGACAGCGGCAATGAATTCCACAACCGAACAGCTTGCACCGTAAAAGATTTCGTATAGAAAGAGCTGCTGTGTTTGGGAGTGCTCAACGCAAGATTCTCTGATGACCGAAGTGGACGAGCATGAGAACAATGGAGGTACTGAAAGCGATCCTTCAGATACAAAGGAACAGAAGGATTAAACAATATGTTATAAAGTAAACAGAGAATGTGTGTATTGCGACGTAAGCGAATAGGAAGCTATTTGAGCTTGACGCGGAAATGGGAAACATGGTCGTACTTACGCAGACCGAAAATAAATCTGATGGAAAAATTTTGCAAACGCTCAAGCTTGTTAAATTGGTCCACTGTGAGGTCGTAACAGTTATCGGTATAATCGAGAATGGGAAGTAAAAGAGATTGAGCTAGCGCGGTTTTTGTGGCAGTCGGTAAAAAATTACGGAGCCTTCTAAGAGACGCCGCAGATGCAAACATTTTGCGACTAACTGATTGCAGCTGAGGACCCCAAGACAAATTTAGCTACCTGTAGTCTACCGTTTCAAACAAAGACGTTTTAAGTTGACATTAAACTTTAATGGAAAATGTTTATTTTATAATTTTTATTGGATAAGTTTAAATAAAAGCTTGTTTGTTAAAAAGTTTTTTTTACTTTTACTTTTTAGTTATCACTGGACAGTTGGTTTCTTGTCTGTTCATCTCATGACCGCCATGTTGGATTTAGAGTGATGTCATATAATTTTTCAAGTAACTCTCAGCAAGGCCTTTCATTTGATACCCATATTGTAAGAGTGCATTAAGAATAACTAGTCCGCCATCTTGAGTATACCGCCATGTTGGATTTAGAGTGATGTCATTTAATTTTTCGAGTAACTCTCAGCAAGGCCTTTCATTTGATAGCCATATTATAGGAGTGCATTAAGAATAACTAGTCCGCAATTTAGGATATTCCGCCATGTTGGATTCAGAGTATCGTCATTTCATTTTTTAATTATTCTCAGGAAGCACTTTCATTAGGGGTACATTAAAAGTAAGTAGTCCGCCATCTTGGATTCAGAGTGACGTCATTTCATTTTTTGAGTTATTCTCAGCAAGCCCTTTCATTTGATACCCATATTATAGGGGTATATTAAAATTATGTAGTCTCCATCTTGGGTGTTCCGCCATGTTTGAATCAGAGTGACGTCACATAGCTAACCATGCATTGTCATCCAAAGTAAACATGTAGGTATACAAAATTTCAGCCCAATTGGTTGAAGATAATCTGCTTCAAAATTGAGTTGCAAGATTCCGCGAATAAACATAGTTACATACATACCTACCTACATACAACATACAGGGCAAGCTAAATAAAAGCAGTGTATAATACTTATTCTGTGATAAAAGCTTGTAAAAAGGATAAAACCGATAGGCCGAGAGGTGACGCGTGACGCTTGGAGATGTGCGAGTTAGTACTAGGGCGACTGCCCTTTGTCCAGCGTGTTGACTGCGGCGACTGTGCTGACTATGGCAAATGTGGCTACTGTAGCGACTGTGGCGACTATGGAGAATGTGGTGAAAATGTTTTGTATTTGCAAGGCGTCCCGTGACGGCTCGTTTTTATTTTAATTATAAATTGTGACATATTTATTATAAATAATTATATGCCCCAGCGCATTAGTCGGCCAATTAATTATTTCATGACGTAAGTGCGCGCATTAGGCGTCCAGCAGCCAGCGCCCACATGAAATAAATAATTGGGCTCGACCTGGCTGCGCGGCCTAATGCGCTGGGGCACTAAGACCTGCAGCAAATGGAATACTAGCACAAACGATCTACAATCTGCTATTACACGGTAGGTAGTCTCGCTCTCAAAATGGCAAGTCGGTAGCTTGTTCACACAACACACAATTATTGGATTATAGGGTATGTATATCGCGTAATTAATTTCCTTTATTTTTATCCCGGCGGATTGCACCTGGTCCTTTGTGGTAGCGGGAAAAGTGCAATCTGGTAAAGAAGGTAATAACCACAGAACAATATCGATAAATACATGATAATCAAATATTGTAAAATTGTTTCAGAAATGTCATGCAACGACCCAAAACATAATATTTAAATAAATATTCCAGGGTCTACCTCGGGTACCCGATGTATCACGTCAAGTATAAGCATCCAGCAGTCCTGCCGACTACAACAGGACGCACGAGCGCCATGCCGGAACTGCCGGGTAGAACACTGGCTGGGCGCTTTAATAAGGCGGCTTGCAAGCTTTTCATCCGCTAAAAATGATATCACTACGAGTGCATTCTGTATCTACGTAGCCTACTGAAAAATATTCACATTAAATATGATGGAAAATTCTTTTATTATAACTTATAAGTACCTAACTAACCTGAAGGAAGTACAGTTTCCCAAATTAAATATATCCTCATCATCATCACAGCCATAGGGCTGCTGTCCACATACACTGCTGTACATAAACGTCCGTCATACATCTCCAAGATCATGAGAGGATTGTTGCCATACTCGCCACGCTTGGCAGGCGGTTTGGCTTGCCACTTGCTTGGCTTGTCACCACTGCGCTTGCGCAGTGGTGGATGTTGATTTTGATGAAGAAAATTGTTAAAATAATTTTAATACCTAATCAAAAAGAAGTGAATTAAGGCACAGATTATAATACCTACACTAGTAAACAGGAGAGGAAAGTACCTACCTATTTCAGCGTAAGTATAATAGCCATAATAATATTACTGCATAAAATTCAATTTTCAAATAGGCCCTTAAAATTATATGAAAATATATTAAGGAACATTTGTTTTTAAACAGCATTGAGTCATTATCATCAGCGTGTTTCCTTCCTCATATTTTCATCTGCCAGCCATTTGTACTCGTAAGGCCAATAATGTAGCAACCATGAAACCAATAAAACGTGTTTCTTAGAAATAAACTATAACTAATAGTACAGTCGCGGTCATAGAAAAGGATACCACTTAGGTAAGGATACACGAAGGTAACACGAAGACTTAAGGTCCAACTAGTCGCGGAGGCAAAGTCGTCAGTGGGCGCGGCCTAAATGTATGCTATCTCACCTGATATAGTGTGTTTACCCGCGCGCGCTAGAATGGAATGCACAATGATTCATTCATTCCTAGACCGACCGCGCAAAAATATGTGAATAGACTTTTAGCACAAGGGTTATTATAGAAAAACTTGAGTGTAGGTAATCTTTTCAAAATAACATTTATTTCAACTTTTGAATAATTAAACTATGTCGAACGGCGTCTATTTTTGAGTTTTTTTTTCCTTATATTATTTACTTTCGTCCAAAGTTGGGCTACAATCAGTGTTGAAATACGAAAGTTTAGAAGCTTGTATTTTTGAAATAAATACTTTTTTTTACGGTTTGGGGTGTATACAAACATAGATTATGACGAGATAAATTGATATAATCCTTAGTGTTGGATGGTTAACGTCAAACAGTGGAGTAGTTACCCTTCCACGTTTGTATGGAAAGATGGGCGACTCGTTCATCTTTAATGGTATCCTTTATTTATTTATTCAAGAAATAACACAGCATTACAGTACAACCAATGCGCTATGCTATACAATTGATATATAGTATATTAATAGATATATATATATATATATATATATATATATATAATTGATAGATATAAACAATGCTATACATTTACTATGAGCACGACTGTACATCGGTATATGAAATAAAAAAGCATCATTAAAAACTCCTCTATACATATAGTTTATGTTCTAAAGTAAAACGAAGACTCGAAATCAGGTAATCTAGCCATGATTATTTTAAACTCGCTCAATCCAATACTTCCGCTTTCGCCCAGCTTAATCTCTTCTAATATCTGAAAAAAATAAAAACATAGACTGCTAAGAGAGCACGGTAAGTAGAAGCCTGCAGAAGTTATTTACAGATCACCCAAAGTAAGCAGACCTTGTGTATATGGGTACCAGATTGAAAGAATACTTAAATAGTAGGTATTTAATCATTTATACCTCTAGAATAATACCCAGACTTGAGACAAATACAGTGGCGAATCGAACCCACTATCTGCTGCTTATATGTAGGTATATTTGACCAACCATGTATGTATGTGAACCCAAATTTGATGTAAACAAACATGGCTAAGTTTAGTGTGAATTCTTAAATTTTTCAACAAAAAAACCATCTTCAATGACCCTGAGTAGGACCTACTCAGGGTCATTGAAGATGGTTTTTTTTCACAAGAGCCAAAGTCGATGTGAACAAAAGGTATGCAAACCACCAGAGCTCACATCTATGTGACAGTGATTTTTTTTGTTAAGCTCTGGTGGTTTGCATACCTTTTGTTCACATCGAATTTAGCTGAAGGTTTGGCTGTAGGCTAGTTAAGAACTAGTAAATACCAAGTCTCTGGTATAAAGTCAGAACCAAATTCCACAGAAAGTATTGTGTTACTTACAACATCTGAAATCTGTTTCTTGGCCTCTTTCCCCAGTTCGTTCTCGCCTGCAGCATGTGATGTCAGCCGATCAATGATCTCGATGATATCTCGCGAGGAGATCTGGTTGTCTTCATCTATGTCTGCCAATAAAATTACTTATATACCGTTCCTTGTGATCTCTTACGAGTCTGTGCTTTTAGGACCGTGAGGATGAATGCTATTTGTTGCTATTAGATCGTAGACAGAGAATAGAGATTAGATGAATGAAAATTATGGGAACTATTTGATTTGGGAGTGTTCTTAGGCTCTAATAATATACAATGAAAATTATGGAAGGGGAAACAAAAAACTATTTTAACTCCAAAAGGTCTAATTAAATTTTTAGGTAATCTTACGCTGGCTAAACCAAAAGAGATAGGTACATCAAATTGATGTGTTAAGAAAAAAGAAGAACAAAAATAGTTAAGTATTTGCCACATGCACGAATCATAATACAATACCTACCTACAACCACAAAGAAAATAAATATATTACAAATATAAACAAAGAAAAAAAAATAGGTAAGTAAGTACAAAAAGATTTAATAAAACATTACAATGCGGACATGAAGACGATAATATGGCGCGGGTAAATATAAGTCCTCAACTCAGCATTGTGTAGCACCTGGCCAGGCTCAGATGCTACGCTGGTTTTCAGTTGGTCATGTGTGAATTTATTCTATCTAATATTCTTGAAAAATCTGAGACAGCATTTTGTCTATCTGCGAAGGATAACAGTACGAGCGTTCTCACATGCTGCCGCTGTAGATTTGTAAACGCTCTTATCATTTTATTGACCTGCTAGTGCCAGAATGCTCTATGTTAGGCCCCTAATTTCATACCCGCAGTTGGGTTTTTTGTTTCATTGTTATTAACCCTTAATTTGACAATGTACCACCGAATGAACATTGAAAACAATAAATTATAGGTTCTTACCATTTGAAAATATTTTGTTCATTTTTATTATTTATGGTTGTTTTTATTTCTAATTTTTGGTAGAAAAATATTTGACGGCTCTTGATACCTACATTGAATCTGTCAAAACAATTTCAAAATGTCGTCGAAGCTCAAGACATCGGTTCTTCGCAAGGTATTTATTATTATTTTTTTATGAAATATCCTTATTTGGTATTAAGTACCAACTGACGTTTACTTATAGATGTATAGTTGTTATGTCTACGTCAAAGGATAACAAGAATGTATGATAACCACAGTTTTATTCTTTGCAAAAGTTGTTTGTTCTGTCCATGGGACATTGCCAAATGAGTAGCTACGTACCTCCACAATCGGATGTCCCACCGACGGAACGTTGCCAAACCCATGGCATTACTAGATTGATTATAAAAAGCTACATCATCATCATCATTTCAGTTGTAGGACTGCCACTGCTCAACATAGGATAGGCCCATGAAATGCTTAGTTTTTTGAAGAAAAAAAAACAAGTTATTTTGCTTTTTACTTATTTTAGTTTTGGTTTTGTCAACAGTATGCCTCGCATTATCTGACCCAAAGAATCTTAGCGCATGTCCCAAAAGGGCATGCACCAGCTGAAACTAGCGATAAATTTTTCACTATCTCTGATGATGAACTGCATTCACTGCACACAAGCTTTGCTTCATCCCCTGCACCTTCTATTGATTCTTCCTGGGAACACCTTCACCTACTCAGCTCAGATGATGAAACTTTTTGTGACGTTGATGAAAATATATAAATAAATATATAAATATATGCATGGAGAGTTGGAGGGGAGGCCTTTGCCCAGCAGTGGGACACTTATGGCTAATTGTAATTGTAATTGATGAAAATAAAAAAAATGAATACGCAGAAGAACAAGAACGATTTTCAAATGAGGATGTTCCACTTATTCCCATTTTTCAACAAATATGCCCAATATCCCCTCAACTAATCGATTATGACAACATTCCCTCACTTTCGTCTTTCCCGTCTCTTGCTTCTGTAGACTTGGGTCTACAGAAGTTGTTGTCGTTGGATGGTGTTGGCACCATCAACACCAATTGCGACGTCAGCAACTCCGCTATTCCGTAAGACTAGATCCAAGAAAAAGCCGAAAGCTCCAGCAGCCAAAAATCAAAGAAAAATAAAAAAGTTTGTTTTGACCTTCAAATGGAAGAAAGAATTACAGTATTACAATACAGGGCAATAATTGAATATGATGAAGCAACTATCATGAAGTGTACCAAGGATTGTTGAAGAGAGGAAGATCACAAAATATGGAAAGAACAGAAGGTTCTAGAATCCTAAAGCCACGGTCAGCTGACCACGATAAGTCCTATACGTTACGACAATGTTGGCCATTTCATCTCAACCAAAGAAGATATAGGACGTTGCAAGCACTGTCAAAGAAAAACAAGTGTATATTGCATCAAATGTAATGTTAGGTTGTGCTTCATAACTGGGAAATCTCCACGCAATTGTTTTTTGGATTTTCATGTGAAATAAAAACATTTATAGAATTTTTGTAGATAATTTTTATTTACCTCCATTTGGCAAAGTCCTACTCATGGGACGTAATAATTTTGGTATAGTACTCCGTAGCATTGGCAATGTGCCTTCTGTGGTACATTGGTTTTCTGAAAAACTGAAAGCGTAGGATTTTTTTTTTCACACTTTCTTGGTCTCTTAGAGTCGTTAGAACCCAGATATAAAGATAAAACATTAAAACTTTACAATGACTATGCTTGCCAAATTAAGGGTTAAAGCTTGTTAAATGTTAGTTATTTTTAAGGAACTTATAAAACATGCTAAGATGTCAATCATTAGCATCAATCATCAAGACGTAAAGCTGTTTAATAGAGAATAAGTAGGTAGTTTTTAAGGGTTGATTAGAACTACCTACTTTGGCTATAAACATTATGATGAGTTATACATTACTCGGTACACCTTCAAAGCTGTGCGTGCAACTAGGTAGGTAAAAACAATATAAGTAGATTTTAAGAGCTGAGTAGAGCTATTGGCTAATAATTTGACGAGTTTTGACATACCATATACCCTGAAAGCCCAATCAGCTTTGACTTCCGGCGGACACTCTGCGCTCATAGCCGAGCATAGGTCAAGTAGATCTTCGAATGAGAAGCAGTCGTCTTTCTGAGACGAGAATACACTGAACAGACGATCTTCAAACGGGTTGTTCTAGAAATAATAAAAACTTAAGAGATAAGTTTATTTTCCTTTCACATCTATGAATATACCTACGTCTGTAACTGTTGAATAATACTGTAATAAAACCTACGGAGCTGTAGTGCCAAGGGCAGGATTAAATGGCTTACGAGCCGTCTCCACGAGCGAGGGAATCGCGGCGATGTTTTCGTCGTGCCACGTTTTTCTATAGCGCGGACTCGTCGCGATTCTCTCGCTCGAGGAGATGGCCTAAGAGTGTATAGAAATACGTGGCACGACTACAACATCGCTGTGATTCCCTTGCTCGTGGAGACGGCTCCTTAGGCGGAGCGGGGCTTGATTGACCAATTGGTCATCTAAGTTGCGAGGTCCTCGTAAATTACTATATCCAGACTGGATCTAAGTGAGTGTGATCCGATCTTTGTGTCCTTCGAACTTTGTTATCCCGTTCAGCCTCAGTGAAATAGAAACGACCCTTAGAACAGTCGCTGACTAACGTCTCGGCACGGGCACGGTAAAGGATTTTATTTCTGCCAAGTAAAGTTTATTATTTTAATCTTACACCCTGCCGCCGAGCAAGTACCGTGAAACATGAAAATGGTGAAACTGTACCTACGCGGTGCTATCAATCCTCGTTTCAGGCTTAATAATATCTACTCGTATAGCTTTTAAGTCCAGCTACGTAAGTTGTCACTTGATAGGTTAACTAGGTACTACCATTCGTTCAGTTATCGATGAGGACTTTATATTTATATATACTACCATGGTAACTACTTACATGGAACATATCGAATTTTCTCATTATTTCTTCCCTCGAAAAGCGATGTTGATGACTCGCATCTACTTTTTCAGGGTTTATAGAGTAAAACTTTTTCATCAAGCTGAAAAAATAGCAAGTCATTTTAACCAATGTTTACACAAGTGTGACATTTTCTATGAAATAGAATTCATAAGGCTTCTTAGCAGTGACACAGAAAGTATAAATAAAGCTTGTAATTAAGTACTCACTAAAGAATCTCTCCTTTATTCAGGTAGGTCAAGGTTGCATAGTCTTCTATGACATCTTCCGTCAAACCTGGATACGATTGCGAGCACCCCATTTAAAAAATAAACTACGCAAATACGCTACACTGCAAACAAATACAATACGACCTATCGGTATCTTATCGTTCACGATACTATCGTCAATTAGTTTATAGCGCTCCGTTTTCCTGATAACGAAGAATGAATAAAACACAAAGTTTTTGAAAATAATTTATTACTTACGTCTAAAACCTGAGATCAAACTCAGCAATAGTAACATTGCGCATGTACACAGCTCACACAAATTTTAACCCGAAAAAATATTTACAAAGTTGTATTACAGGTTGCCCCAGTTATTCTGGTCACTTCCTGGTGAATTTTTAAGCCTGTATTACATTACACGGTATTCAGGGAGGGACCCTTACCCTAACTAAGAGTGGTGTAATAAGAGTTAGAGCGTAAGGGACCCTAACTAGCGCGACCGCGGCAAGCCTTGCTCCCTAATCGCCCTAACTACCGGGCCCTGAATACCGTGTAGTGTAATACAGCTTTTAGTATTTCTTTGAAAAATGTGTAACTAGCAAAATGCCGTCGACGGCATAGGCTCAGCGCAGACAGAACGGAGCGCAGCGGAGAGGATTTTATTAACGCACTTGAAAATAAACTTTAAAATTATTACAATAAAGTGCATAAATGCTTGAACCTGACAAAAAATGCTCGCGCGTCCTCGAAGATACGCGGGAATACCCGCGCGGCGTTTTGCACTTTATTTTAGTAACTTTAAAGTTTATTTTCAAGTGCGTCATTAAAATCCTCTCCGTTGCGCTCCGTTTGGTCTGCGCTGACCCTTAGGTGTGAAAGAGTCGTTTAAAATAAGTTGTTCAGATAGGGGGGGGGGGGGACACAATGCACAATATACTCCAAAACGCGGGACGTCAGCGCAGGTCTAATATTCCTCACCAGAATTAGAAGTGATTCAGGATAATATTATTAGGGCACCTACACAATATTATGTCGTTACAAGCTACTAATTGCTAAGAAAAATAGTCATGCAGTAACAATACTTATAAAACTATAAAGAATAACAGTCTGCCTAGTGGTAAGCTCTAAAATTTATATAACTAGGGTTATACTGATTAATAATCTTACAAAAATAAGTTCGCAAAGTCAAAAGGTAAATCATACATAAGTCTAAAGAAATACACTGAATATAATTGACATTGATTGCTAATATTTACAAGTTCAACTGCATTATAATTATGTAACTGGGCTATAATTATTTTTTTAAATGAAAAAATCTGTTCTTAATATTACTAACACATAGGTATAATGTTTATTTGCCACTACAGACTTAAACATACAATTTTATTACATAGAAACACGAATAATTTAGTCATTAACTTTATTGAGTCGATATTCATAAGAAAAATGTCTTGACGTTTTGTTCTATACGGGACTACAAGAGCTAACGAAACTAAACCCTACCACATCAACAACATCTGAATTACCATCCGGTATGCTCATGGAATGCTGCCAACGACCAAGAGTCCTTGTCTGTTATTTTAAGAAGTTGCTAGGGTCTGGGACCCTACTCTAGAGAACAATTTCGAAATTACCGTCAGAATGGCAATCTTCACGTAATGACCATAAGAGTTAGTACGGCTTGATTACGATTTCGATTCATCGCGATTCGATTCACAACCCCAACGCAAGACGTCAGTGCAGATCTGATGTCGCACCATAATTAGAAGGCGACCCACCTCCCGTGGATTTGTATGGATTTCACATAGCGCACACGAGTCTTGAGACGGTGGCGAAAGCGACCGCGTTTCTATAGCAGATCCTGGGGGCCTACTCTTGAATGCAAATTGCGATGAATCGAAATCGTAATCAAGCCAAACTAACTCTTATGGCCATTACGTAAAGATTCTGACGAACGATAATATCGTAATCGTTTTTTAGAGTAGATGCCATGCCTCGATGGCTATAAACTACAGCTTCGGGGCGATGTAAAAGCGCTCTTAATAGCAGGTATATAAATGTGTGATGTATGTGATATCCCTTACTAAGTAGACGGAAAACATTGATGCCATATTAATGGGATTTGAAGGCTGTGCAATAGGAACTAAATTGACTGGATAGAGAAGTTAGATCAGATAGTGCAATATATTAACTTTTTAACTAAAATAAAAAATGGTTTTTTTATGAGGACACCATTTTTGTATTGAAATGTGAGCCTTAAGCGCCAATTTCACCAAAAAAAACTGGCGAATTTACTCGGCGATCAGTCAACCTATGGCATAACTTGGTGAATAAGCCGCCCACAAAATATATTATACTTTATTGACTAAAATTGTACTAGGCGACCTCACCTTTTAGGGAAGTCGACATTGTCAAAGCTAATCTGACGCCTCGCTCGCATTTTAGCAGCCTCTTCGAAAGACGGCATCGAATTCGACTTAAAAATGGCCAGGCCGGTCCTATCAATTATGCTCATTCCACTACTACTATTAGAATTCGAGTCTATATTAACTAGTTTGTCTTGCAGCACATTTTTGCTACCACTCTTCGGCTCCTGCTTGAGCGTGAGGTTACCGCATGAGTTTTCCTTTATCTGTGGGTTGCATGAAGTGGTGGCCTGGCCTGCTAACATCTGTTGATATGCGTTCGCTGATATGTAGCCGGTGACCTTGCTGTTGGTTTGGTTGCCGAGCTTGGTTTGCTCTTCTTCGAAGCAGTCATCCACGGTGCGGCCTTGAATGATTGCGAATACGTATTTGCGCGCCATTCTGCAAATAAAGGTTATATTTGTGAGTGTTTCTGAGAACGAAAAATCCTTGTTGACCGAGTGGTATGGACTATGGACCTCAATCTGAAAGTCGTGGGTTTCATACCTGTCTTGCACCAATGGTTTTTTTTTCATGAAAACCAGTTCCCCTGACGCTGTACAAACCATCTACAATAGATCCAAAGGCATTTGCTTTGTTTTTCAGAACGAACACGAATTTATGCTGGATCTTGAGTTTTAGCTGCGTATTGTTTAACAGCCACATAGTTTTTGAATCAAGATATTTATTTTATGGTGTAAATAATTTCAGCTAACTGACTAGAGGCATACAGATTCTGTGACATTACGTTTGAGTAAGATGAAATAACAACTCACTTAATGTATCAAGACTGGTAAGGCGCGGCCATGCCGGCGCCCCAGGGCGACAACGTCAGCAGACGTCGCGTCAGACGCGCGAGATGCGACGCCTTCTCGCGGAAGCCGAGCTACTCCTTAATAGTAAGTAAGATGGTAAAGCAACTCACTTGAGCAATGTATCAGAAGTAGACTGGTTAGGCGCGGCCATCCGCGCGGCGTACGGCGGCAACGTCAGCAGGCGTCGCGTCAGCCGCGCGAGACTCGACGCCTTCTCGCGGAAGCCGGGAGACGACATGCGCCAGCCGTGCACCCGGAGCGCTTCCGACACTGCCCAGAGGAGTTTCTGTAATAGAGACATGCGAGTTATAAGTGGTTATAGGCAAATAATAAAAGTTTGGCCGCGGGGTGCCGGCAGTAGAATTTTACCCCTCCTTCCTTGCCCGTGGATGCAGTAAGAGCCTGCTAAGGAATACCTCCGGAAGATGGGCAGCATCATCTTTCCGTATATTAACACACCGTACTGCGCTCGACAATCCAACAAGCGTGGTGAGTATGGCAACAAACCCTCATTGAGATCCATGAGAGGCCTGTGTTCAGTTGTGGACGTTTTACGGCTGAAATGAATAATACTTTGTATGAGGTGAGTTTAAGTAAATCAAACTTAAAAAATACTTTATTCAGTGCGGCCGCATGGACCTTATTGACGCGTAATAACAAAATAAAACAACACAAATTTATCGATTATAGCAATAATTCAATTAAATAAAATAATAATTGAATCTGTTCACTTCAGAATGTGACTTGTGGATGGGTAGGTATAGGCGTGTAATAGGGCCGGCATTAGAATGTTGCCTCCTCTCTTGCCCGTGCAAAGCAAAAGTGTTTCAACTTTTGCTTTTACCTATGTGTACAGTCGCGGTCGTTGGTGCAAGAAGAAACTGAAGAAGAAGAAGAGCTGATTAGATCATGTAAGTTTCAAGCACATGCGATATTTTATAAAAATCCTGATCTGTTTGCGGGTGGAGAAGTTGGGAGTCTCTTCGTAATGTGAATTTCGGTTCATTTATAGTGAGAGTGCCGACAGAACGATTCTCGACATTCATAAATCATTCTAAATCATTAATCGTTCTATACTTGCAGCTTATGGGTCAGGCATACGCGAAAGACATGGAACGCCCTGCGCGTCCAATACAATAACGCTTACAGGACGCTGATGGGGCTGCCGCGTTTCTGTAGCGCTTCAAGCATGTTCGCCATCGCGCAAGTAGATGGGTTCGCAGCGATCATGCGCAAGAGAGCTGCCTCACTGGAGCGCAGGGTGCGCGGCAGCGCCAACAGCTGCCTGCAAGTTATTGCTGGGAGGCTTGATTGTGCCTGTCCCTTCATGGAGCACTGGACGAGGGCATACATTGTGCCTGTTTAGTGTTGTTTTGTGTAATGTGCGTCTTTCAACTATGTGTTATTTGTATTGTATGTGTTATAATCTAATATGGACTATGTATATGTTCTTCTCTACTTGTACAATGTCTGAAATAAAATTTTATTTAATTTAATTTAATTTAATAAACATCGGATTTTAGCGGAAGGGTGTCGTGTTCAGAAAATTCATAGTAACGCTGACAGGCGACACCGCGCCTAGGTCATCACTCCAGTGTCGACGACTCGTTTTATTAAGTATATTTTATGTATGAAGTCTAAGGTATTTGTTATATGGGCTATATATAAGTTTCATTTTGAATGCTTGCCTTGTTGCCTGGAATATAGATTATCAATATATATAAAACTCTTTCGTTACTGAGTGACTGACAGACAACGCACAGCCTAAACTACTGGACCTAGAGACTTAAAATTTGGCACACATATACCTTGAGTATCCTAGAGGTGCACCAAGGGATTTTTCGAAATTCCTACGGGAACGGGAACTACGCGGGTGAAACTGCGGGGTGCGGCTAGTTATTATTATAAAGCAACTGAACTCTGACTTCTTATTATTCTGTCAACACTCAGTCCAATTTTTTTAATGTACTACTACTCCTAATAACCTTTCATATAAAGAAAATACCGTGGGGTACCGGCAGTAGAATGCTCTCATGCCCGTGGATGCAGTAAGAGCCTGCTAAGGGATATCTCCGGAAGATGGGCACCAGCGTCTTTCCGTGTATCAACATCCCATACTGCGCCCGCCAACCCGCCTGCCAAGCGAGTGAGGCAACTACCTCTCATCCATGAGGGAGGCCTGTGTTTAGTAGTGGTCTTTTGGCTGAAATGGTGATGATGAAGTCAACAAAACCCTCACCTGCTTCTGATTATCATTCAATTCAGATCTCTTCGTGAAAACCTCCGACGCGCGGCGACTGAACGAGATCGGCTGCGACGCGCTAATCGTACCGCCACCAAACGACAAGCTCTTCGCTATCTTGCTCCTATTCGTCTCAGGGATATCGTCCAAGGAGTCTCGCTTCCGTTTCAGGAACTGATCGCTTTGCGTGCCATCTGAGCTCTTAGTGTCAGCTCTGTCGGGCGAGCCGAAAAGCGCGCGTTTCGTTTTCATAGCGTTAATTGGTACGGAAGTGCTGGGCGCGGGAGGGACTGGTTTCCTGTTGTCCGGGCTGATGAACAACGCCCGTTTCAGGGCCTCTCTAGATGGTTGTGATCGCGTCACTTCCGAGTCCATCAGCAGCCGTCGCATAGCTTTCTTCTTGCTGGAACCGCCGCTGCGTGTCTTCGGTGTCTTGGCGGGGGTCTTCTTGCCGGGTGTCTTGCGGTTTGGTGTTTTCTTTCCGGGCGTACGACGTAAGCGGGGGCTTTTTCGTTCGGATGTATTGACCAGCTTTCTGTGGGGGAAGTAACTACAAAATTGTTCTGTTAGATTAATGTGTTGTGGAAGTTGTGATTATTAAAATAAGGTTATAATGGACGCCATGAGCGTCTGAAATATCGTATTCAATGATTAAGTAACATTGAGAAGATTTAACCGAATTAGACCCTGTGATAAAGGTAAACTGTTATGCAAAACCAAACGGATAATTCGTAGAAATAATATCATGTATGTACTCAGAGATTCATGATGCCTATGCCCAGCAGTGGACGTCCTACGGCTCCTAGGGTCCACGGCGGAAGATTATGAGGAATCGACATAAATTGATACTCACTTCTTATCAATAAGGACCATCTTAGAGTTGGATGCCTGAGCCTTTTCGTTGATGGTCGCTGCGCTGCAAAAGGCTTGCCGCCGCCGCGCCAGGTGCGACAGTCTTCGCCCCGGGGACTTAGCTTGAGCCAATCTGGTAACAAATCAAATCAAAAACGTTTATTTGTAACTAAAACATTAATTAAATAGAATGTACATTTACAATTAATTTGCACAAGAATGTAGCATTGAAATAAGTTGGTCACATGGCATTGTTTTGAACGATGTTATCCTTGAATTAGGTGCGGTGGGGTGCCGGCAGTTGAATGTTGCCCCTCCTCTCATGCTCGTGGATGCAGTAAGAGACTGCTAAGGGATACCTCCAGAAGATGGGCAGCAGCTTCTTTCCGCGTATCAACATCCCATAATGCGCTCGCCAACCCACCAGCCAAGCGTGGTGAGTGTGGCAACTACCTCCATGAGGGAGGCCTGTGTTCAGTAGTGTACGTTTGACGGCTGAAATGATCCTTGAATTTAAATTATCATGGCTTGACATCATTTAATAAATATAATACGGCGTTTACCAGGTACCTAACTAAGGAGAGAGTGAATAGAAATACGTGGCACGACGATAACATCGCCGCGATTCCCTCGCTCGTGGAGACGGCCCCTTATTATCATCTTGCTGACGTTTCGTAGACCATTTAGTAATAAGTAAGTACGTGGTGAAAGCCGTATTAAATGTATTTAAATAGCTGGACAATTCACACAGCATTATCTAGTCTCAAGCTAAGCAGAGGTTGTGTTTCGCGCTTGTGAGTCGCTGCCCTACCGAGATCGTCAATGGGGAACATTTGATGTTATCACATGTTTTATTTTGATCCTTGTTATCATACACAAAATATAACACACTGTGGTGTTATAAACTATTTGTGGCGTGGTAGTGTCTTTATCCTTGTTAATGTTTGACTAATGTCACACACACTTCCAACACAGTTTCGCCCTTATACAAGTTTTATTTTAATGTGCTGTGTACTAAACCAAATGGGGATGATTCTGACATCAAGAAACAATTGTAGTTTTACGATTTTCGGGACAGTGCCGAATTTGAATTCAATTCAATACGTTTATTTCAGCTTAAAATACATACACAGGTACACAACACAGATACATATTTCAGCCATAGGTAGATTAAATAATTAAATAAAAACATCTTAAACTAATGACATATACGTTCTTCATAAGCGCGTGGCACTATGTGTGCGCGTCCAATGCTTCATGAAAGCGCAGTCCGTGTCCAGCCTTCTAGCTATAAGTTTCAGATAGCTACTGGTACCGCTCCTGATCCGGCGCATCAGGGATGATGTTCTGTTGCGGATGATTGCGTAAAAGTCATCAACGCGGGACTCTGCAAACATCCCGGACGCGCTACAGAAGCGGGGCAGTCCCAGTAGCACTCTGAATCCATTATTATACTGGACACGCAGGGCATTCCAGCATTCAATGCGCTGCCGAGGCTGGTCCATGGGCGCCTTAGCGTGGAAGCCTACGACTTTTCGCTGAAGTGGCTAATCTCCACCACAACCGCCCTCTCCGGGCTCTGGCCAGGCTCAGAAGGTTTCGCGGTAGTAGCTGAACATCTGCTGCCACGACTGTACAAAGGCATCGTTCTTGTCCCTGACGTCGTAGGCAGCGGGGAAGCAATTCGAGGTTTTCTGGCCTACTTCAATAAACACCTACAAATAAAAATGGCCTATCTTCGCCCACCGGGTAATGGTAGACGAAAAGACGACGAATAACGTCGTAGTTTTCGGAATCCCCGTGGACGAACTAGAGAGCTTAAGAAGTCGCGGATGTAGACTGGCGTACAAGATGGCGACAGTCTACGTAGACACCCGCAAGCCAAGAGCTGGGGACGTAAAAACCCCCATCGTAGCGCCTGCAGAAATTATACCTACTAATAATAAAATTATATAAAATAAATAGTCATAAAATCCATTAATTTATCATCTAAATAACATAAAGTATGTTAAATCTAAGGTTTAACTTACTTGAGCCTCAGTGCCTTCCTCTTATTAGCACTGCTCGGTGACTGGAACCCGCCAGAGTATACATTCACACTAGTGTCCGTCTCCGCACCGACATATCTCTCCCCATACTTCAGTGCCAGCAGTTCAAACTTCTCAGAGTACTTTGTTACATTGTAGCTGAAATATATACAGTATTTAGTAAACAGTCAACAAGGTTACAAAATGTTGGTTGAGGCAGACGGCATTAAGAAAGTAGCAGGTGAATGATGTATTCAACTAGCACTTAATAATAAATAAATAAATAAATAATGCTGGACAAATCACACAGCATCATCTAGCCCCAAGCTAAGCAGAGCTTGTGTAATGGGTACTAGATGACTGATATACTTAATACATTATACTACATAGATAGATACATAGATTTTATTATACATAGAAAAACACCCAGAACACCCTGAACAAATATCTGCAGATTGTACAGGCATTTGACCCGAGGCTGGAATCGAACCCGCAACCCCTGCGTCGCAGGCGGACCTTCGCCCGCTGCGCCACAGAGGTCGTCACTAACAGTATAATAACAGGTCCATGACAGCACAAACTAAGGGAGGCCTATGGTGGGCCAAAGAACGGGACAATAACGCGATAAATACCCGGTTAAAAAGTGTGTAGTGTTTATAATGTGCCATGATAGCGAAAATTTAAAGAAGACTATACATAACACCACAATCTAAGTCGCTTGACTTAGATCTTGATTATATGCCCATGGGAATTTGAGAAGCAGAGCAGATCATGCATTTTGTAACAATATAATCACAACACCTTGCAGTGCAACCTATTTGTGTTGTCATCAAAAGATCATATTAACAAAGCTACAAAAATGTGCACTTTGAGAGTTCTATATACTTATCTGAAGATAGCATTTTACAAAGTTACATAAATAGAAAAACAAAGTTACAAAGTTACACAATAAATACATTTAATGCATAGCCACTTAGTTTCAAGATAAATCACCAAATGATGTAATGTTTCATGGACAAAAGAGGCTCAAGACTAATATTTTTTTATTTGTCTGTCACTACAAGCTGACAATGATGATGATGAACTGTCTCCTTATTGTACTCATAAAGCCTGACTGCTTATGAGATATATAAAAAATCAATCTTTAGTAGCAAGCGGCTACAAGATATTAAAAATACTTACTATACATCATAGTGCCTGCACTTCAACAAGTCTGGCCAAGGAGTCTCTATTGCTTCACTCTCAGTGCAAACCTTCAAATCTATGGTTTTATTAGCTGCACTTGTATCTAGCTCAGAATTATTCCTTGATTCTGAAGCTTCTATATTTGAACTGGATTTTGATGCAGTGGAAACAGGCCTAAAATCATTTGTAACTTTAGATGTTGATTCCAGTCTTGATGTGTCCGAGTTAATTGTGACATCTTCAGCATTTCTAGAAGTTTCTTGTTTCAGTTCAGGGATTTCTATGAATGATACTCGTTTTGTAGGAGTTGTTGAGTTCACTTCTTCTGATACATTCAGTTTGGCAGTCTCATTGAAAAGTGGTAGGAAGTTGTAGTATTTCTTTAGCATTTCTATGACATCTGTTTTGATTATTGTCACTGAGGGAGGAGGCAGGATTCCTTGGAGATTTTCCTATTGGAACAAACAAACAATTTACATAAAGTTTATACAAGTTAATGTTTAAGGTGGTGTTTATTTATGTATGCTTACCTCAAGTTTTCTTACTCTTCTTTTATAATAAGTTTCATAATTACTGAGAAAATTCCAAAATGGCTCTTCTGGTTCTTCAACTTGCTCGTCTTCAGCCTCATTATCCGAAAACATATCTGGGGATCTCACACCGCTGTCAAAGGATGCTTCGAATGATGAATGGCTGTTTTCAAGATTCCAAGATTTAGTGGAGCTTTCATCATCATTGACATGGAACTCTTTTTTGAGGTTACTCTCTTCATATTGTGAGTCTCCAGTGCTCTCTGAAGTCTTTTCAACATCCAAACTCTTCTCATCAACATCACTTGCTTTCTGTTCCGAGCTGTGGTCAGACTTTTCAGCAAATGGTTCATTATTGTGGCTGTTTTCGGTTGGTTCAAAAGATTGTTCCTCAGATTTAGATTGCAAGTTCACAAGGTTTTGAGAGGTCAGTGCTGAGACAGGGTCTACAATAGGTGCTAGTTTCTGTACATGTTTAAGGGTGCCATTGAAAGTCAGCTCAATATTGGGGAGTTTGAAGATAGTCTCGGCGTGTCTCACGTCAAGGAACATAGGCACACTGTCAACTGCATTGTTACTGTTTTCCATAGTTGAGGTTAGAAACAAGGGTGGTTTGAAACTCTCTCGCTTTGTCTCCTCGGAGAGTAAAGAGCCAGTCTGGTTAGATTTTTCCGTGAGATCGCTGTTCTCCGCGGTAGAGGAGTTGTCGAAAGATTCTGCGGCGGGGGAGTCACTTTGATAGTCTCCCTCCGCCCTGTGATACTCGCAATCAGATAATTTGTCAGTAATATTGTCACATGTATTGTGGCTAAGTAAATTACACTCAGACTCAGGTAAATTGTGTTGTAGGATATTATTTTGAGCAGTAGACAAGTCAATGTTACCTCGAATGTTATAGCTCCCGCACTGGAAGTGGCTCGGGGACACTGGCTCTGATGGTTCCCTAGTATCTTTTTTATCTACTCTACTGTCTACAATGTTAAAACTTCTCATGTAACGCTCATACAAAGAAAAGCTGTCGTTCATGGACTGACCATTCGAATTTTCAAGGGATTCCATCACCACTACATATTTTTCTAAGTGAAACTAGACAGATTTTCGTCCTGTCTCATTATTGCAGCATACAAACATTACACCTATGATAATAAGTTTGAGTAAAGTTTAACTGTATGGACTAACTATAGCACCGTAAACAACAACGCGCCGTTTCATTGCACTAACGCCATTTTTATTTTCATCCACGAACAGATGGACGGACTGACTGACTGAATTGACAAACTGCTTGACAACCAATAGCTGTCTGTTCAATTATGCAGCAGCATTCACAGCCAATCACAAATACAAGTTTACGTTATGAAGTGAGATGCTAATGTGGATTGGTTAAAATGATAAAATTGAGTGTTACCAAGTACATAAATAAATAAACAGCAAATATTTTTTTTATAACAATTTAAAATGTTTGATGCTTATACTAAAAGGTTTTGTCTTTCTGATAACATAATATTATCAGAAAAACAAAAAAAACAATGACTTAAAAGTCGATATTAGTTTTAAATAATTAATATTGACTAAGACTTCGTCATTCAATTAGTTTCTGAAGGGCAACCAACTAAACGGGTTGGGGTCAAGTTGGGGTGACATAAAAATGGAAATATCTTTTAAAGGAATTTTTATTATGTTTAAAATATGGTATAATCAATATCCAATTTTATATAACTTTATAGCTTGGGGTAACCGCAAACATGTCATTGAAAAAAGCTGTAACCATGGCAACCACTTACAAGCTCTACACTAGACAAAACTTATTAAAAATAAACAAAAGCACAACTAAAGTTTAACAATGCAGCTTTCAACAGTTCAACCGGTGTTCAAGTTGGAGTTAAATCACAAAGTGACATCTGGCGTAGTCACTATAGCAAAGTACGATGGCACTCACCCTTGCCTTACCGCCTGTGCAGGATTCGATAAAGTACGTTCCAAACATTTAGGATATTTCACTACAAACTTTCAAACCAAATACCTACCTACCTTTATCGACATCATCTTCGTCAGCCCGACGGCGTAATCTACCGCTGAGGTTGTCTGCAGGTTTTCAGTCAATTCCGCCATTCTCTCCCTCTGGTCTATTCATGTGTCTTACCGAACCATTGATTTGAAAATAAGAATAGGCCTAGGAGCAGGTACAGTCCCGTAGTGGGACGGAATCTGCTCCAACTCCGTCAAACGTAACATAAGACAAAATAAAATTGTTAAATGATGACTATAACGACCGAGTTAGGTTCTTCTGTTCACTTCTTTTCCTAACTCGCGTGTCATCTGAAGTGAACAGATTCAATTATGTGCTTTATTCTATTTATTTGTTTGTTGTTTTACTTTGTAATTTGTGACGCGTCAATAAGGTCCATGCGGCCGCACTGAATAAAGTATTTTTTGATTCTTGATTCTATAAAGAAGCCAGACCCAACGAAAAATGTTCTTTCCTCCGTCGACCGAGACAGTTCTCAGCTTGCCCGTTGACGAGCTCACCGCCGCTAACCCGGAGGTGACGTCAACCCGTCCCACATTAGCTGCTAGGCACATATTCAATAACCGGTCCCGCCGGCGGGGCCGAAGAATACACTCTTCCATCTTAAGGTGCAGTTTTGCACCTGGACGTTAACCATCACTACACACAAAAATCTGGCAACAGTCCAAGCCGTGGTTCGAACCTAAGTGCGACCCTTGAGCTTGTTGCCCGAACCTTACTTGTGGCTGGGCGCCTTCTGCGCTCGCCATAGTCCGGTAACGTTGTCATGGCCATCTGCGGTCAACAACATATTGTTTATACCCTATATATATCTCATACAAGCTTATATTTACTTAACCATTAGACGAGATAAGACTTAACCGTACTTGTTCAGAGGAAAGAATTGGAGAAGTTGCTGACGGTTTAATTAAATATATGAATGTGGGTACATGATAGTTCAAAGTTACTTAATACTCTTACACACACAGATAATAATCCACCATCCTCATGGAGGCATGGTCACCGGGCGAGCGCAGCGCTCACAAGCTCACAGCGAGGTGTCAGAGCTCAACCTAAGCCAGGCGGTTGTCGCACTCGCCGCCGGACCACTCAAACCTGACGTTAACAGGGACATGCTGCTTATTGGCTCTCCTACGCAGATCTTAGGTATGCACAAATACATAACCTCTGTCTCACCTTACACATAAGTAACATAAATAATGAACCAAGCGAAGTCTCGTCAGGTGTTCGTCGCATAATCGCATTCGCCTACCCACTTACCTATCTCTAAAACGGTTTAAACGATTGAGAAGTGGTTGTCTGTAAAAAAAGTTTGATTCATCAGCAGTGGTTCTAGATTCACCTGTGACTAAAGATCTTACCTACCAATTCTAACGAAATTTCCCATTAAACCCTCCAGCATACGACGTCCACGACAACACGGACCTGTTCTTCAAAGAGGCCCCTGACGGAGTCAATGTCATCGTCACCGGTAGTTTCGGCAAGCACGAGGCTCTGGCCATCGTGGGGGGCAACAGCTCAGTGTTGGGACTGAACTGGGAGGGAGAGGAAGTGTTCTGGACGGTCACCAGTGGCAAGGCTTGTGCTATGATTACCCTGGACTTTGATAAAGATGGGGAGAATGAGGTAAGATGGTAGACTGATATTGCAAAGGTTGTAGGGAGACATCCTCATAAACAGATCAAGATACAGGGACAATCATGCCCCATTTAGCGGAGGCCAATGCTGTAGAGAAGTCATGTGATGAGTTCTGCAGATTAGGAATACAACGGAGATAAAGGATGCAGACCACGTATCAATAGTAGGTACCCATCAACAGATCTTTGTCGCCCCATATTCGCCATAAGTCACCAACAAAAACTTCGACAACATTGAAAAGTGGAACCTAATTCGAGAACTTTTTCAGCTTATCGTGGGTTGTGATGACTCATATATCAGAGTCCTGAAACACAACCAGTTCATAGCCGAGCTGCCCGAGACTGGGCCAGTGATCTGTCTCACTCAGATCAACGATGTGCGGTTCGCGTACGGACTGGCCAACGGAACTATCGGAATTTACGAGGAAGGCATCAGGATGTGGAGAGTCAAGGTAAGAAGAGGGTTTCCCTAGCAACTTTTTAATTTATTTTATATGCCGTTTGGTACACCTGTGTACGCTTGCTTACTCGACCTCTCAAAGAGATTTGACTTCGTGTCCTAAGCTAGCCAGTATGGGTGTTCATACACAGGTACAGCAGCTACTGGTGTGCTAACCAGACGAACAACGTCTGGTGGGCCGGATGTCTCAGAAGGTTACTCTACAGGTTGGAGTGCGGGATAAGACACGGAAGGGGCAAGCTCTCCAAAGCTCTTCAAGCTGTAGGTACATGAAAGAGCTGATTGTTGGACTCAGCGGAACCGGTGTCGGCTACTCTACTCAGTTACTAATATTTATGAACCATATCGGGTACGCAGACGATATGGCGCTGATGAGCCCGTCAGTCAGCGCGCTCAGGAGGCTGTATGTGAGGAGTAGGTACGCAAACAAGCACGGGTAGAAGATTGCGAGGCTTAAGTGGAGATGGGCTGACTTGGCTGGAAGGAATTATCTCCGATGGACTAAAGCAATCACCGAATGGTGGCAGAGAGATACCTATGCGACGACTTCGAAACAGACCACCAGCCCGTTGGTCCGAGGAAATTGTCTACGCGATCCCCTACACAAGACCATTAGTGGTGGCGTGATAGAGGTCTACACTCAGCAGTGGGTGCTTCATGCTAGTTATATAGGTATATGTCCCTCCATTTATAGGATCATCACATTTGTTCCATTTATTGTCTCACTTGTATTGTCACCAGTCAAAACAAAACGCCCTCTCCCTCCAATGGTCCGGAGAGACGCTCGCTTGCTGCTGGAGCAACGGACGCTTAGACTGGCGCGAAGGCAGTTCGGGGCGGGTGCTGCGTCGCGCGCAGATGAGGAGCAACGCGGCGGCGATGCTGCTGGCCGACTACCGGGCTATGGGAACGCCGGATCTGGTTTGTGTGTCGGATAGGGGCGAAGGTAGGTTTTTGAAAGTATCAGGTAACATTACAATCAATATTTATCAGCAATCTCTAAATGGCTTAAAACATGGCAAATATCCTGTAAATATTGTTAGGTGTGACTACGTAGGCTACATAAATAATGCTGGACGTGGCACACAAGTATCAACATCCCGAACTGCGCTCGCCAACCTGCTTGCCAAGCATGGTGAGTATGGCAACAACTCCTCATGATCAGTACCTACTACAAAGATCCATGAAGGATGCCTATGTCCAGCAGTGGATGTCCTACGGCTGAGATGATGATGATACCACACAGCACCATCTAGCATCAAATCTAAACATGTGTTAGGGTAACAAGATGACAACTGGATAGTCGATCGATTGTCTCGCCTGGGTATACGGATAGTCGGGGGTCAAGTCTAGATGATGGCTGAGATGTTGAATGATGGTCTAGTGCAGATGAAGAACAATGCGGTGGCGATGCTGCTGACCTTCTACGGTCTATGGGGACGCCAGATTTGTTGTATCTCAGAAAGAGCGGAAGACAGGTGTTACCTTGCTAGGAGAAATATGCTGGACATTTTTTTTAAAGCTGTGCAGTTTGTGTAATGTAGGAATAACTACCTCGATAAAGGAACATCGCTGCTGGCCGATAACCTGTCTGCGAGGACGCCGGATCTGGCGTGCGTTTAGGATGGGATGAAGGTAGGTGTTACTGGTATTACTATGTACATATATTGGACATTTTATTGTTGCCGTAAAGTCTCTCTCAGTTCTAGGCTACGCACCATACCAAGAAAACGCAGCATTCAGCGCCGGCAAAAACGTCAACCTGGAGGAAGACCGTCTGGCCATCACAGAACTGTTCAACAAAAAGCAAGCTCTTATGGTGGAGCTCCAGCATTACGAGGCAAACGCGGCCAGCAACAGCAGAGAAACTAGCTTGGATAGCGTCGGGCCGACTGCGATGCCGACCAACACAAGGCTGCAAGTGGCTGTGCTGCCGTCTACTGAGGAGGTACGAAAGCAGAAGACTAGCTGGGTGGCACTTGACCATGAGATGGATGGTCCAGTGTCAAGAATGATGGTTAAATAAATGTCTAGAATGATAGTCGATTTTTTGGAAATAAAGTCGAGTTCTAAAATAACGGCCGTGTCTACTAGATGAATACATAGACAAATGCCTATTTGTCCTAGGCCAGTCCTTGCCCTTGTTATATCTAATGGAGTCATTTCCCCTCTAGGGCTGCATCCAACTAGCCATATCCACCAACAACGACACGATCGTGCGCGCGGCCCTCGTGCTGGCCGAAGGGCTGTTCGAGACAGGGGAGACTCTGGCGCGCCACCCGCCAGTCGACCACCTGCGGCCTTTGCTGCATGTCCCGCTGAAGCCTCCGCGAGATGTTAACGTGGATGTTCATATTAAGGTGAGGAGAAAAGCCAGAGTTAATAAGTCAGTGGTGGCGATTCTGTTGTTGCACTGGCTAAAGCTAATTAAATTGACGTAAAACGGACTAAAACGACATTATAGCCATTCTAAACTTCATAAACCCAATTTCATGCTGACAGCTCTAAATGTAGAATCTATCTCTAATCATAATTAGTTTTAGGAAGTGTAAAACAGAATCAACTCCAGATTGTTAACTGTTGATAAATTGTAGAGGCGAAAATATTATATTATAATATTTCGTCAGATTATAAAATTATGATGTCTATCTAATATAATACATAATTGAAATATTGTGTTGTTCTAAAATGTTACCACCAAACTACAAAAGTTATATTACAACCTATGCAAGACTAGGGTTGTCCATTTGATGATTGTGTTGAATTTATTACAGGCACTAGTCGGCTATGCAGACAGTGAACAGTTTCACATCTTCGAACTTACAAAACAATTACCAAGGTTCTCAATGTACACCACAGCACAATATTCCAACCGGAAGCAAGATAGCTATGTAACTTTCAAGATTACAGAAAGAATTCAAAGAATTTGTCTATGGATCAACCAGAACTTTTTACTGGAAGAAGATATTGAGTTGTCGAGTGAGGATACAAAGGAGCTCCATTTAAGTCTGCACTGCATAAGAGATGAATCAAGGCTGAACATGGATTTTAGAAGCGATGGCCAAGTTATGTTTGCAACACATGACATCAGATTGGCTGGAGACCTGGTCCAGAGTTTGGCTGTATATTTGAACTTGACTGATTTACAGGTTAATATTTCTAGATCAAAATGAAAAACTATTTGTAATTATAAACTTATATTGATAGCCATAAATTAAGAATTCAGATCAAATCTTACTGACCATACAATTCCACAAAACCAACACATTTCAACGGATTAAAGAAGAACATGTTATTGTGTGGCGGCTCTCGTTGACTGACTGCCTTAACTACTTCCTGGGCGATGACTCCTCCGATCACTGCTGCAGCTCCAGACACTGTCCCAAACACATCGTACAACAGAGCATTACTGATAAAACCAGTTGATAGATTCAGTTCCTTCACAAGCTCATCTCTCATGCGTAAAACTATCTCATAGTCAGATTTCCTCTTCGCTGGGTCTGGGTTCCTATTGTACTCATCTCTGAACCTCAGTAGTATCTTCATGACGAAGTATGAAGGGTCGCCGCGGCGCAGTCTTGAACGAAGCTCCGGCCTCGACCAGTCGGCGGATAGGGCGTTCTGAAGTGGAACATAGATCGCGCGGCGTTTGACGGTGATAACAACGGTCTCCTGGTTGTTTTTTTTGGTGTCATCTGGACCGCGCTTTACGGCTTTGTGTTGGACGATCTCCTCGGAGTACTCATGGTCTACTAGATCAGCAAACATGTAGCCGTAAGTACCCCATACGTCACCGCACAGGAATTTCTTATTGCTGTCGCGGCAAGCATTATTGATGCGCTCCAGCTGCTCCTGCTTCAACCCAGTCGCACACACAACGTCGTATTGGGTAAAGTAACTGTCAGGAAGCTCTTCTACAGCTTTCGTCTCAGCGGAGACGTCTACCATCGGGTTCAAAGCCCTCGCCCGTTGTAATGATGCTTCCGCTCTGTTTTCGCCAACTTTATCTGGCGGTGCGAGGAACTGGGCATATAAGTCAATCTCTTTTAGGTTCTCGTTGTCTAGCAAACACACACTCTTCACACCAGAAAGGATTATGTTCTTTGCTGTTTCAGCGCCAAGCCCGGCAAGTCCGATGATCAACACTTTGGAAGCGCGAAGTCTTTTCTGGGATTCCAAGCCCCATAGGCGGATTTGACGATCATATTGCTCGGCTTCCGCTTCGGAAAGTTCAACTTCGTTGTTTTCAACCATTTTTGTCGAAAATAACGCTGTTTCAAAGAATTACAAATTCACAATACTAATTTTGACAGTTCCCCACACCGGTCAAACTGACGCGCGGCCATTTTGCTTTGCATAGTGCTGCGCCACCTTCGACGCGTCTTAAAGCTTACCGGTTTTTGCATCTGTGGAACAAATTAAGCGCGAGTTTTTAAATGTTTTTTTTCGGTTACAAAGAAACCGAAAAAAAACATTTAAAAACACGGTCAAGTACAGGTAGGTACAATCCGCATCAAAATATGATTGTTTCTTCGGGGCGTAGTGTTATTTTTCATTGCTTCGGGGTAAAAAAAAATCTGACGCTAAATTAAATTAACTCAAGCTAGAATTTCTAATTCACGAATGCACCTAATGATTTTGTTCAACAGTCCGTGGCACAGTTTCCCAAAACCGAAAAGCAGTTGCGTGAGGAAATGGATAAAGCCTCTCAGATTGGTGAAATGAGATCACGCCTAGCTGCAGAAACTGCTGAACGGGCGCAACTCATAACAGCATTACTGCCGGCGGCGCAAGATGCTGCTTCCTATGATTTGTAAGTATACATACCTACATTGTCTAATTCCTATAAGTAGGTATCTTTACTTTTTTTTTATAATAAAATTAAAAAATAAAATTAAAAAGCAGAGTAGTTGAACCAAAAATAACAAGATAAACAATTTGAATGTGTAAAACATTTGAACATAATATACCTACGAGATTTATAATGAAAGGGCCCATCAACACAGCCAGTTTTTCCCACTGCTGGGGCCTGGGCATCAATGTTTATAGCCATGCGCCACGATCCTGTGCTAGTTGCATCCTTTGACGTCCCGCGGCGACGTGAATCAGCCGGCTGTCACAACCTTCGTGGCTCAGTTGTTGTCGAAGAGTGAAACTCGTCAGTTTTCCCTCATCGGGTCACGTTACAATGAAATGTAGGAAGTGTACGTGTCACAATAAATTTCGATCTGTGGTGTACACCAAATTTATTGTTTACACAGACATCTATTTTTTGCCAAACTTTTAAATAAATAAAATAATGCTGGACAATTCATCAGCATGATCTAGCCCCAAGCTAAGCAGAGCTTGTTTTATGGGTGCTAGATGACTGATAGACTAAATACATACTACATAGATACATATATATTTTATAATATACATAGAAAAACATCCCGACCAGTCTTAACAAATATCTGCACACTGTACAAACATTTGTCCAGAGGCGGGAATCGAACCCGCAGCCTCTTGGGTCGCAGGAATACCTTCGCCCGCTGCGCCACAGAGGTCGTCCTTGTAACTAAATCACTCTTTTTTAGGTTTATCGAATATTAGGAAGACGAGATAATAAACCTTACAGTGTACATACGTACCTACATGCATTTTTGTGGCTGTACTTTGTATAAATGTGTACAAGGTACAACCTAAAAAAAAGAGTGATCGAAATCTTTCACGAAATTGTATCTTATTTTTCTAATGTTAACATCGCCCTTGCGTTATTAATTTATTTTCTAATGCTATAATAAACAGGAAAGAAATGCTGAACCGATACAAGGAGGTAATGATGTTGAACGAGGAACTTCTAACAGGATGTCATATACGCCGCACTACGCAAGTGGACGCAGTCACCACACTTAAAAGCCTGCACACAATTCTACAACAAGCGGCTCGACTAAGAGGTATGGCTAGTTGCAACTCTCTTCCAGCCGTAAGGGGCCGTCTCCACGACCGAGGGAATCGCGGCGATGTTATCGTCGTGCCACGTATTTCTATAGCGCGGACTCGTCGCGATTCTCTCGCTCGTGGAGACGGCTCCTCTAAGATCCACTGCCGGACAAAGGCCTTCCTCATTGATCTCGGATCAATACTGATCATGAGGGGTTGTTGCTATACTCACCACGTTGGCAGGTGGGTTGGCGAGCGCAGTACAAGATGTTGATACACGGAAAGACGCTGCTGCCCATCTTCCGGAGGTGTCTCTCGGCAGATTCTTACTGCATCAACGGGCAAGAGAGCCGGGGCAGCATTCTACTGCCGGTACCCCAGTTGCAACTAAGGGTAGCTGAAAATTCCTTTTACTATTAAAATCGGCTAATCAAGTGACAGGTGTAACAATCCATCATCAACTGCAATAGATATACCCGTCTGCAAAACCTGCAGTCGCTCGGTGTGGTAACTAAATTTCTTTTCAGCGACGCTTGTTGATGAAATCAGTTCATCATCAAAAGTTCTAGTCCATAAAAATTTTGCTCACGCGTGGTTGATTTTTCTTCTGTTCATTTTCAGTTGGAAAATACAGTAAATCAGTGGTAGCAGCGAGTAGAAAAGCGGTGAGCGAAAATAACATTGAAGCTCTTGTTAAAATACTACAAGTTGGTGGCGATTCTTAGACTACTATTAAGTTATACAGGAGGTAATATGAACAAATAGTTTCAAAGATAATTATTTATTGTAATTAAAATCGGTCAATATTCTAGTCATAATTATAATACGATTAAATCAGATCGAAAATACATTAAAAAGATAAATTTAGTAAGTTTTCATTTTGTACTTATAGCGACCCAGCGCTTTTGTAAAGATTATGTTTCAAAAACATTATGAGGCACGACTTTATGTTCTGTCAACACTTCATAGGTACTAAGGTTTAGGTAGTTGAATGCTAAAAAAATACATTATTTACTTCAGCTCATAACTGAAGTCATAAAAATATTTGGTTTTACAAATAATACTTTTTGGGTTAAACAGTTAGAAATCATGATATTAAGAATTTATTTCCACAGATGTAATTTCGTCTAGTCTCTCCGCACACGACCTTAACATGTCCTCAACCCATACTCCACGATTCTTTATTTAAGTCGATGGTTTAAAACTTTTTCTTAGTAGGTAAAAGCATAATACCGGCTAGTGTGACAGAACAGTGTATGGTGTTGAGGTAAGGATATCATTTTCCTATCTTTGATTCTATATTCTTCCTATGTTAAGGTTAGTTGGTCATGGATATTTCAATGAACTTTTGTTAGTCTTTATCTATACTTATGAATTATGATATATAAAGCTGAAGAGTTTGTTTGCTTGAACGCGCTAATCTCAGGAACTACTGATCCGATATAAAAAAAATCTTTTATATCGGATCATCACGCTACGACCTACGGGAGCGGAGCAGTAACCAAAGATGCGGGTGAAACCGCGGGCGACTTCTAGTCTTTGATACAATTAACACAAATCGTAGGTTGAGGAAACCCTCTCATGAACTCGGAGATCCATGAGGGAGGCCACCCCTTATAACTTTTATCTGATCTCTTTTCCCCATTAGTAAAATCTCTTAGGCTCTTTCACACAACAATCTGTCTAGTAGCATAATGCACGTCATCAGCGCTGACATTCAACAGCAGCCTCGGCTCAGATGGCTTGGGTTCGAGCAGCAAGAGCCTCAGAGCAGCCAGCCGCGCGCAGATAGCCTGCGCCTGCGCGGGCGTGGGAGCGCGCATGCCCGGCGCTGACTTGTACGGGCGCCCGTCGAGGGAGACGATGGCAGCGGCGGTGGATAACGCTCGGGAGAGAGTTGTCTCGTCGGAGCCGGTTCTTTCCACCTGGAAAGATAACAATACATTATGATGGACGCTTATTTTAATGATACAGTTTTCACGACAGCGTTAACATAGGCTTTGAAGATTATAAATTAGAGGTAATTGTCCCGCGCAACTTCGTGTACGTCTCATTTTTTTTTTTTTTTTTTTTTTTTTTTTTTTATTTGGTTCACAAATTGAAATCTACGCTACACTTATGAACTAAAAGAAAGAAAACAAAAAGAACACTTACGGCGTAATTTCTAAAAACAGTGAACACTGCGTGCTTTACAAAAATGTGCAAAATTAAACCTAAAATAAGGAAAAAATAAAAAACTATTCTAATAAAAAAAAAAATAACAAAACTAATAAAAGCAAAACATTAAACATAGAGAAAAAAAAAATATGGAAATTACTTAACGGGTACCTAAGTTTATCGAGCCTAAACTTTTATTGACACTCATTTTCGCGGAGGCCAAAGAACCATTAAAAATGTCGAAACTTGACCTAATTCCATTATAGGATGAAAACATCCTGTAAAGTGGAGAGTGTTGTCCAACATTAGTTCTACAGTAAGGCAATTTAAAAGTTTTTCTATTAATAACACGGCTACCTGGTCGAGGAACCTCTATATTGACATGGTTTAATACATCTGGACAATCTACCAAGCCATGAACGAGTTTGAACAGGAAAAGAATATCCGCTACCTTGCGTCGAGTGGACAAAGATGTAATTTTATAAAAATTTAGTCTAGTTTCATAAGAGGGCAGCTGCTTACACTTGTTATTAGCATATGATAATTGATACAGAAATCTTTTTTGTATACGTTCTAATCTATTAGAGTGCACCTCATAGCAAGGAGACCATACACAGCTGTTAAACTCTAACAAGCTACGAACTATGCAATTATAAATAGGGATAATAACTATTGGGTCTTTAAATGATTTAATTTGTCTAGATAGAAAACCGGAAAGTTGGGATGCTTTTTTAATAATTTTATCAATGTGTTCTCTGAAATTGAAAGAGCTATCCATAATAACTCCTAAGTCTTTTATACTCATCACCTCGTTTAATTCTACATTTCTAAGTAAATACTTAGAATTATACGTTTTTTTCCTTTTAGTGAACTTTATATGGTGGCATTTGTTAACATTCAAAACCATTTTATTTATAGTGCACCAGTTTTCAATTTTTTTTAACTCTTGCTGCAAAAATGTTACATCGCTTTCACTTTTGACTCTAGTGTAAATTTTCAGGTCATCTGCGTACATTTTAAATTTACAATTAAGTTGTCCGGCAAGGTCGTTTATAAATGCGACAAAAAACAGCGGGCCTATATGCGATCCCTGTGGAATGCCACTAGGTATCATTTTTGCTCTAGACGTGTACCCTCGTATACTTACTAGCTGTGATCTATATTCGAGGTAAGACGAGCACCATCGCAATAATGAACCATGTATTCCCAGTTTTGATAATTTTTTTAGTAATAAGCTGTGGTCAATTAGATCAAAAGCTTTGCTAAAGTCTGTATAAATAGCATGCACTTCTTCCCCGTCATCTATGGCTCGTGATATATAGTTAACAAAACCGACAAGATTGGTAGTAGTCGATTTTTTTGTAAGAAAACCATGTTGCTCTGGATCTATCTTCTCTTTTATATACCAGTATATCTTTTGTTGCACTAAAGATTCGAATACCTTACCAAGGGCTGGGAGAATTGACACGGGACGATAATTCGATACAATATTAGGATTTCCACTTTTAAATATTGGTGTCAATCGCGCTTTTTTCCATTTTGATGGAAAGCAACCATCACTAAGAGACCTATTATATATAATAGATAGAGGCTCAGAGAGGTTTTCAGCGCATTGTTTAAGAAAGATATTAGGTATTTGATCCAATCCCGCACTTTTTTGGGGGCTTAGCTTCTTAAGGGCATAACTAATCTGAGACTGTGTTAGAGAAACGTTACTAAAAGTAGAGTAATGATCAACATCGCAGGTTGAAATATTATCTGTATTATTTATAATAGCTGTTTTATAAACTGATTGAAAGTACTCTGAAAATAGTTCACATATATCTTCACCACCACTGGCGGTTTCATTGCCCATTTCAACTTGACTTGGTATACCGCCACTGCTACGTTTCAAATTATTTACGTAAGACCAAATATGTTTGGGGTGTGTTCGAATCGTAGTGGCAGCGTTCTCTTTAAATTTATTAAAACAAATTTTCACCATTTTATCGTACCTATTTCTGAGGAGTTCGACAGTTTCTTTGTCTCGAGGATTACCATACAGATGATATCTCTTATGATACTTCAGTTTTTCTTTACAGCATTTTATCAAAGACGCGCTAAACCAAGTTGGGTAATGTTCATTTTTCGGTATGCGAAGCGGTGTATGTTTTTCTATTATTGACATGATTGTGGAATAGAACAGTTCAACCATCTGATCCACACTATCACAATTTTTCCATATAATATGCCACTGTAAATTCGACAGCTCTTCGTTTATGAGAGTATAATTAGCTGTCCTAAAATTAAGCACAGCGGCTCTATTTTGTCTTAACGTTTTACCCTTCTTAGTCGGACTGTGAACTATTTCTAAAGCTGGATGATGCGAATCTAGTTTAGTTAACGGTGCCGTACATTCATTAATTTTTATTGTTTTAGGTGAGTCTGTAAAGATAAGATCCAGAGTCCGATTCATTTGATTTGAAATATGATTACATTGACTAAGATTACTAAATTCAATTTCATCCATGAATGTATTTTCAACGTTGTTATTTTTTCCATTAGATGGTAAACAGACAGATAAGCTGTGATCATATTTCCATATAATATTCGGCATATTAAAATCGCCTATAAGAATAGTGGGCGGCTTTTTAATCTTATTATTAAATACATTTGTGAAGCTAGTAAAAAACGTTTCGATGTATTCTTGACCAACCGAGGGTGGAATGTAAACTGCACATATGTTAATGTTTTGATGATGCGGGCTGCCTTTTAATGTAATGCTTACCCAGATATCCTCGTACTCTGATTCCCAGGAGTGCCGTCGAATAGCATCGAGACGCTTGTGCACCGCAATACACACACCTCCTCCCTCCCCTTTTGTCAAAGACGAGATGGTAGAGCTACGATCTCTTCTGAAAACGCTATACCTATCGTCCAGTATCTCATGATCAAAAATAGATGAGTTCAACCAGGTTTCCGTCAGGATAATAACGTCATATTGATTCAATAAAGCATTCATATAAAACTGTTCCGTTTTTGTTCTGAGGCCTCGTACATTTTGATAGTAGAGAGAATAAATGTTAATACACCCAATACAAGTCAGAAGCCAAAAAAAATACCGACGACTAAAACAACACTAAAGCAAGGCTACAAGGAGGCCAAGGAGTACTCGCTGCTGATTAGTTGCGACCTCGAGTTGGCGTTCTTTCGAGCGAAGATCCTGCCGTTCCGCACCCACAGGAACTCGTACTGCTTCTCCTTGGCAGCCACCCGCGCGGCCGCGTGCAGCTTCTTGTTGGCTGGCGACAGGTGCTCGGTGACAAACACCGGCTGATTGGTTCCTGCAAGACCTAGGTGCCCCGTGTGTAGTTTGTCTCTACTATTGATTCTGTTGAACTTTTTTACCGCTGCTAGTATCTCGTCACGAATGCGAGGGCTAGCTAGCTTTGCAATGATCGCGCGAGGCCTGTTAGATTGCTGGTTCAGCTTAGCCACTCGGTGGAAGTCGAGAATGTCACTTTCGCTTATATCTCTCGAGACAACCTTTCCTAGCTGCTTGATCGTAGATAACAGGTTTTCGGTTTTATTTTCGGGGACGCACTGGATCTCGATATTGCATGCCCTGGACTGCTGCTCAATGTTATTTAGCTGGATATTAATAACGCAGATCTGGGATCGGAGTGTTTCGTTTTCAGACTTCAGGCTATCAATTTCTTTAGACTTTTCGTTGAATTGCTTGCTCAATTCCTCAAACTGAGAGTTAGTGTATTGAATGCTAGCCTTTAACTCCTCAAATTCCTTATGTATAGCTCTATTTTCTGCAGTAATTTGCCTTCCTAATTCACGCCTAGATTCTTCTAGTTTCGCTTCGAAGTAAGCTTTCAATTCGGTCACTACTAAGTCACTACCGCTAGTCGACTCTCTAGGGGAGCTACACGGGTTCTGGTGTCGTATAGGCGTGTTAGAATTGTCACCCTTTTTCTCAGTGCTCTTGCAATCGGGACACTTCCAGTTCAGCTTCGATTGCTTAGACTCTTTGCCAAAGTTTTCGGATGTTATTCCTAGGCACTGGTAGTGATATTGTCCAGCGCACAAGAAACAAACTTTAGTATCTGTTGTTTTTGTAACTTTATTACAAGCCTTGCACTTCATATTGATTTATAAAACTATAGCGTAAATACTTTTTTTTTAGCGGAGCAAAATTTTACACGTCTGTCTTCTACTATGTCATTTGGCAGATTTTGTGGTAACTGGAATCCCGATGTGGCAACACAATTTTGTATCTATGCCTTAGTTCACTCAATTAGGTTTGTTCAGTTGGCTATTTCAACGTTCTTTGGGTCTATGGTGCCGGCCGGCGAAAGTGTTTATGGTCAGCTGTCACTGGACAGTGATTAGGCTGGTTTGAGGTTAGGTCCTTAGTATATTGCACATAAAATTGTACTCACGATGTAATGTTTTTTCGCTTGATTTATGTAAGAATGATTTCCAACACGTAAGTACTTTGTAGTTTTCTACTATTACTGCCGAAATTTACTATGTGGATTACTTTTCTACAATGAATAACTGGAGATGACTCGGAATACGTCTGTTTACTTTTGCACCGGAAACGGAATCTCATGAGAGAGAGAGAGAGAGAGAGAGAGAGAGAGAGAGAGAGAGAGAGAGAGAGAGAGAGGGGGTCACAGGCACTTATAATACAATTCTTAAGGAGCTACGGACATTCGTAGCACCTATTTCTGTAATGGGTTATACTGCATCGCTGTGTTCCGGTTTGAAGGGTAAGGGGGCCGGTGAAATTACGGGCACATGAGACCTTACAACTCTGTCTCAAGGTGACGGGCGCAATGCAATGCTGCGTTGGTCACGTGCTTAGTGACAGTGATCACCGCGGTATTGCAGTTGTAATAGGTAGAGGATACCGCTTCACATGAGGTGGGCCTTCGGCTTGTCTCAAATCAAGACTCATAAAGACGTATAAAAAAAAGTGAAAATCATGTAGTGTTACCCATTACTATTATTCGATGTAGATATGGGACTGCATCTTGCTAGCGCTCTTAAATGCTCGAGCAGATCGGATGCGTATGCGTAGACGTAAGCGTAGACGTGCACGTACCGAGTTGTAATGTATGGAACTGTATAAGACAGGACACACCGCTTGCGTAACGTAGACGTGCGCGTCATACGTCAGTTCCATATATTACAAATCAGTGGTACGTGCACGTCTACACATACGCATCCGGTCTGCTCGAGCCTAAAATCAACTAAAATATACGTGAAGGTCATGTTACCTCGGCCGCTACCGCCCGCAGCATCAGCCTCTCGGCGGGCGAGCAGTGCCTGATGGCCGTCACCGCAGCCCCGGACGCGGCTTCTCCCAGCGCCTTCTGCACCTCCGCCAGCCCCGCGCCCTCGGGCCCGGCGAGCTCCAGCGCGCGCGCGCAGAGCGCTAGGGCTCTGCGCGCGTCGCCTGATACGGCTGCTACTTTCCTGCGAACAAAGATAGATCATGTATAAACTTGTAAGCTAGGTTGACAAGATAAAGTATTGTGTTATACATGTTTGACCTTCGCAGGCGTACAAAATTAAGTGTGGCTGGTACAGACAAGTCCATCGAAACATTAAGATGATTACAAAATTAACTACATTAATTACAAAATGTCACTGAATGCTATTTTTTTAACAATTTCTAGTCTGGTTTAGCTTTAAAAAGTAGCTTAAAAAGGTTGATCTCTTTATGTCACTGGCAGTTTAGTCTTTTTTGTCACTTGCAGTTTAGTCTCTTTTTATCACATGCAGTTTAGTCCCTTAAAATTAAGTTTGAGTCTCTATGTACCAACAAAGATACATTATACATTGTAATTTTATAGATTACATTATAATTTTAGTATCTTTGTTGGTAGGTTAAGTCTGTTTCATCAATGAACCGAACTTACCTCGCTATTAGCTGCACAGCATCAGGCGTAACATTAGCCCCTGCCAATCTCGTCGCGACAATCAGCTGCAACTGAGTGTGCGTGTACGGCGGGAACGTGAGTCGCGTGAGGCCGAGGCGGGAGGCCACCCGGGCCGCGAGCGCCCGCTCGGGCAGGTCCATCGTGTTGGCGACCGCCAGTACAGTGAGTAACGCCGTGTCGTGAGCCGCCCATTCCATTATGCTGTAGAGGACATCTTGACGGCGCGTACATAATGCGTCCAGCTGGAAGTAATGATTTTACCATTGATATAAAAGCATAGATGATTATGCTGTAGAGGACGTCTTGACGGCGCGTACATAATGCGTCCAGCTGGAAGTAATGATTTTACCATTGATATAAAAGCATAGATGATTATGCTGTAGAGGACGTCTTGACGGCGCGTACATAATGCGTCCAGCTGGAAGTAATGATTTTACCATTGATATAAAAGCATAGATGATTATGCTGTAGAGGACGTCTTGACGGCGCGTACATAATGCGTCCAGCTGGAAGTAATGATTTTACCATTGATATAAAAGCATAGATGATTATGCTGTAGAGGACGTCTTGACGGCGCGTACATAATGCGTCCAGCTGGAAGTAATGATTTTAGCATTGATATAAAAGCATAGATGATTATGCTGTAGAGTACGTCTTGACGGCGCGTGCATAATGCGTCCAGCTGGAAGTAATGATTTTACCATTGATATAAAAGCATAGATGATTATGCTGTAGAGGACGTCTTGACGGCGCGTACATAATGCGTCCAGCTGGAAGTAATGATTTTACCATTGATGTAAAAGCATAGATGATTATGCTGTAGAGTACGTCTTGACGGCGCGTGCATAATGCGTCCAGCTGGAAGTAATGATTTTACCATTGATATAAAAGCATAGATGATTATGCTGTAGAGGACGTCTTGACGGCGCGTGCACAATGCGTCCAGCTGGAAGTAATGATTTTACCATTGATATATAAGCATAGATGATTATGCTGTAAACTTGTGGAACGCATTGCCAGTATCCATCAGGCGTGCTCCATCCCTTCAAGTTTTCAAATCTATGGTTAAGGAACACTATTTGTCCTGTTGAAATAAGCTGCTTGAATCATTGTCAAAATACATAATTTGTATATTTATTTATTTGTATATAAGTATTTATTTACAACATGCTTTATATACATATATATATTATGTATATTCTATATGGTATTTTTTTTTATATTTACTTTTCTTTTAATCTCACACCATTTTACCCCATCTCATTACCACAATCCAATCCATCGAAAGGTTGTCTGGTAGGTATCGCTCTTTAGCGATAAGACCGCCGATTGTCACTTTATATTTAGTGTTTCTCTTTTTTTTGTTAATTTGTTTAGTTTAAGGTGTGCAATAAAGCATTTTCTATCTATGCTGTAGAGGACGTCTTGACGGCGCGTGCATAATGCGTCCAGCTGGAAGTAATGATTTTACCATTGATATAAAAGCATAGATGAGCCCTCACATCAAAAACTCTGGCATAGTGTTTAGAATACTGCCGACGAATGCGCAACACGCCACGCGTACCGAAGAAATAGTGTTATCTCGAATACGATGTGAGTGAGCTCACTAATACAAGAAAGAGAAAGTAGCGTTTGCAAATAATGTGGGAGAAAACATTATTTGCAAACGCTACTTTCTCTTTCTTGCATTAGTGAGCTCACTCACATCGTTTGGAAACAACGGCGCGGTCACAGTACGGTGAGGGCTCATCTATGCTTTTATATCAATGGATTTTAGTTGGTAATTTCCTAAGATTTAAATTCTTAGATGCCGTGGGGTGCCGGTTATGTTACCCCTCCTCTCATGCCCATGGATGCAGTAAGAGCCTGCTAAGAAATACCTCCGGAAGGGGGCAGCAGCGTCTTTCCTTCCGTGTATCAAGCGTGAGTATGACAACTACCCCTCGTGGAGATCCATGAGGGAGGCCTGTTTTACGACTGAAATGATGTGAACTTGCATGGTCCTTTTATGCGTGTTAACAATAATGCCGAGCTACGCACACTGGTTTTGCCCATAAAACTGTTATTGTTACTATTTTAGTGCAATCGTGTTGCGCGAACTTTCGTGAAAAAATAGCACACCACGTCCGGCTGACGCTACGTTTAGAGGTACACTGATTCCAAATGAGCGAGCTGTCCCATTTCGAGTGGAAATAAAAAAGCGCGACCTCATTACAGCAAGGGCGTAATTTCAGTAAAGTACGAGTACCACACAGGTAAAATTTAAAACTCACTCGGACTCATACGGAAATCTGTTACTTTAAGGAACATAATTTGGAAACATACCTCAATTATTATTATTATTCATTTGATTTACTATAAATAATATTGTAATGTTAATTTGATTGATTTATTTTTATAATGCTATTAATTAGTGAAAGTGGTTCTGTACCGATCTAATTAAATAAATAAATTGAATTGAATACCCACCTCATCAACTAATAATACTGTAGGCGTCCTCCTGGGTCCAGGGTTTGTGAATCTCTTCTCTAGAAGAGAGCAGGCTTGCTCCCAAACAACTGATTTACCTGAAAATATAAGACAATGTAATGTAAAGTGACCGCCGTGGGGTGCCGGCAGTAGAATGATACCCCTCCTCTCATGCCCATGGATGCAGTAAGAGCCTGCTAAGGGATACTTCCGGAAGATGGGCAGCAGCGTCTATCCGTGTATCAACATTCCATACTGCGCTCACCAACCCGCCTGCCAAGCGTGGTGAGTATGGCAACTACCCCTCATAGAGATCCATGAGGGAGACCTGTGTTCATCAGTGGACGTTTTATGGCTGAAGTGATGATGATGATGATAAGACAATGTGTATAGTGATAGATAAAGTTTAGTACCAATAGTTGACGTATCGCGATATTGAAACACATTTTAGATGGATTTATTTGAGGTGCGTAGGTATTATATTACTTACAGACTGTTTCGCAAGCTGTATAAATAACAAAATTAGTAACGTAACATATTTTTATTACCACTATGTAAACTCTTATAGCTCTTTACAAACCTTAGCGGTTTTTTGATGCTGTAATAACCTTGTTATTCTTTTTAAGTTTGTTTTCTTTTATTCAATAAATAAATAAAAATAAAAAAAACCTAGCACTCTTTAATTTTTCATTTATTTTGTTTTATAGCTCAATTTCTTCGGTTTTTCTATTATTACACAGGGGTGTATTATAATATGTGTACAAACCAGAAAGGCGGTATTTTGACCAACCGCCGGAACAACTTTAGTTTTACGACTTTCCAGTGATTTTCATTCATGAAAAGACCACAAAAATTAAACAACAGCTGATAATACGATAGTGACAACCTAAACGCCTGCTGATTTTTGACAGGGTCATTGACTTTCGCGAAGATGTGCCGTAGTTACAAATAAAAATACCTAAAACCAGAGGTATTTCTTTTTCAAGATAAAATAAATAATAATAATAGTAAGAATAAAATAAATAATAATAAACAAAACGAATTTTGAACTCAGGATCATGTTCACACCACAACAACAACTAGTAAAAACGTTAATAATAGATCAACAAGATTTCCCTTCCAAAACGACTTGTTTTCATGGGCTCAACCCCTTCCTTTCCTTTTGGGATAGCGCATATGTTATAATACATCCTGTATTCTTATTATGATTCGATTGTTTCAGGCTTTTAACCCGTTCTGGCTTTAGCCAAGTTTACTTGATATAATTTGTTTACCAGTAAGCTGTTTATAAATCTGCACATAAGCCTGCCTCGGCTCCGCGATCCTCATACCGTTGACCTCGACCAACTGGAAGTCAGGCAGATCCACTTCCTCCTTCAGGATGTTGAGGGCTGAGCACACGGTGGCGGTCTTACCGGTCCCGGGCACTCCGGATATGTACATACACCTGGAATATATGTAATTTGGTTATTGAACACAAACAGAAGAGCACAAGCTAGGGTCACATACTCAAAGGTATTTATTTATTTCATTTCATGCCATACACGCAAAACAGCACACAACTCATCTGCTTATAGTCTAAACTGATTGCATGATAAGAACACAAAAAAAATAAACAAAAAGAAAATAATTTCTACAACAATTCTATAATTTATAATAATTATCTCGGTTAAGCTTTAAAGCCATTTCAACAAGATAAATAGGTCTTACCCACTGACACCATCTAGGAGTTTATTTCTAACAAATGAGAGAATCTCGTCCATTTGACTCTCTCTGCCTGGCAAGGATTTGTTTCCTTTAATATAATCTGAAAAACAAGTTAAATATTGACTTTTCATATACAAGATTTATACAGTAACTGCTAATTCGATTCATGCTTGGACGCTGCAGTGACGCCTAGCTCATCTTGGAACATTGTTAGATGGATTAGGCGCGCCCAGCACCAAAATTCATATAAAATAATGATGGACGATTCTCACAGCATCATCTATCACCAAGCTAAGCAGAGCTTGTGTTATGGGTACTAGATGATAGATAATTTATTATACAGAACACCCTAAACAATATCTGCAGATCGTACAGACATTTGTTCTAAGGGGGGATTCGAACCCGCAACCTCTTGCGTGGTAGGCGGCCCTTCGCCCGCTGCGCCACAGAGGTTGATGTAAGCAAAGGAATGTGTTAGGAAAATATACAATACAATGTTTTACCGGCAATTTCTTCTACTGAATGTGCTCTGTTACGCAAAGTTGGCGTCATTTGACCGACTATTATTCTCCGAGTGACGTTTCTCTTAGGGGTCGCCCCTGGCGTTCTTGGGGTTTTCGAAGTCCGTGGAGTCTTTGGCGTTTTTGGAGTTGGTTTGAAATCATCATCACTTTCTGTCTCCTTTCTAGTTCGCCTCGGAGTTCTTTTTACTGGAGATGTGTCATACTCCATGTTACTGACAATATTTTTAATCACTCTTCCTGATCTAGTTGTTGAGTTAGTCTTCTCATCATCATCAAAGAGTAAAACCTTTTTAGGTGTTAAATTGGTATTAACTATGGAGCTTTTGCGTTTTGGTTTTGTCGGAGCCTGATGGATTATTAGCGTTGGTAATTCATCATCGGAGTTCTCTTTTAACTCCATGCTCAGTATTTCTTCTAAGTTCTTTTTGATCCGAGGTGTTGATTTTAATGTGGACTTGGGAAGCTTTGGTGATTCCGATATTGATGTTTTTGGTGTCCTGGGTGTGTTTTTCTTTGGTGAGTCTTTTTCATTCTTGTCGGCTAAAATAGCTCTTTTTAATAGGAGCTTTGTTCCATCTGTCTTTGAGACACTCCAGTTCTTTTGCTCCGAAATTGAGACACGGCTCATACGTTTCACTAAGCTTGTAGGAGTTTTCGCTGATTTAGGTGTAATATTTTTGGCTGGAGTTTTCAGTAGTTGTATGGCTCTTCTTTCTTCATCCATGACTGGTTCTATGACGACTTTTCTTTTGGTCAGTGACATGAGTCTGTAACGGCAGACATAGTGGAAGGGGTTCGGCAGGAATATTTCTTCTTCTTTAGTCAAAGTGAAAACTATAGAGCATTTTCTGAAGAATGTTTCTAGTGATACATCTGTGTTGAATGGACGATGGTCTTCCATCAGCTGAAAATGTAACAATATGTTTATTTTGTTACAGACAGTACAAGCTGGTAAAAGTTAACAATATTGTATTAATTATGTTCTACAAATAGTGACAAAATGGTATGGTAAATGGTCACTATTCAGCATGTGCTGTGGCAGAACATAAAATTTGTTAAGGTACAATTCCACAAATGTTTGAATGTCATTTTGGTGTTTTCTAGAATTCAAACATTTGTGCTGCACACTGGTGAAATTCTAACATAATGACCAAAATATTCTGTAATAAAATAATTAAAATTAGTAATATGTGCAATAATAACAATACTTTCGAGCCTGCTAAGGCATACCTCCAGAAGATGGGCAGCAGCGTCTTTCCGTGTATCAACATCCCATACTATCGACGAGCTCTGTGGCGCAGCGGGCGAAGGTCCGCCTGCGACGCAAGGGGTTGCGGGTTCGATTCCCGCCTCGGGACAAATGTCTGCACGATCTGCAGATATTTGTTCAGGGTGTTCTGGGTGTTTTTCTATGTATAATAAAAATATCTATCTATGTAGTATAATGTATTAAGTATATCAGTCATCTAGTACCCATAACACAAGCTCTGCTTAGCTTGGGGCTAGATGATGCTGTGTGATTTGTCCAGCATTATTATTATTATTATTATACTGCGCTCACCAACCCGCCTGCCATGCGTGGTGAGTATAGCAACTACCCTCATGGTTATGAGGGAGGCCTGTGTTCATCAGTGGATATTTTACTGCTGAAATGATGAAAACTTTATAAACAAATCTAGGTGTTAAATTAGGTCTAGTTCCAGATCTTAATTATATTACCATCATCATCATCCAAAGCCTGATTTCTCTCACTTTAGAGTGTACCCATAACTCTCTGTTTGTAGCCTTAGCCAGGATACTGTGCTGGTTATTAGGAATATCTTTTAATATTGAAATTTCCATACTGTTGGGAGGCCCAACAGTAGAATGTTGCTCTTTTCTTGCTTGTGGATGCAGTATCTGCCAAGGGATACATCCGGAAGATGGACAGCAGCGTCTTTCCGTCTATCAACATCCCATACTGCGCTCGCCAAGCCGCATGCCAAGCATGTTGAGTATGGCAAAAACCCTGCATGATCACGCATGAGCAGACATTCTACAGCTAAGATGAGTTAAATTTAGTTATTGACTATTCACCTCTTTCTCATAAAACTCAATAGCATCCATGTTATTGAACGTCCAGTCTGGTAGATCTCTAGGTCTTGAGTACCATTGAACTTTGGCTCTGAAGGGATCATTCTTGTTGGTGCAGTCTTCGTACAGTGAAACAATGCGAGCTGGATCACATCCAGCTTCTGTATCAGGTTCTGCCGCGTCAGCATTAGAAATAAGAACGAAGTCGCCGATCTCAGCAACAATGTTTTGAAATTGAAATTTTCTGTACAGAACATTAATAATTAGTAAAGGGATCGCATGAAACTAAAGAAAATAGGCCAATGTTTACTAAAACTTTTGATTGAAGTAGTTAAAACTTTAATTTCATTCAATAAATAAATAAACGGCCGCAGGTTAGCTTACGTGTAATGCTGGAATGAGTTGGATAAACAAGTTGGATCCATTACTCGTTCACTGAGCCAAGTCACGGCTTTTAATACTAGTTTACTGCGTCTTCTCGTCATGGTTTTTTACTTTTACAATAATGTTTTAAAATTTCGCATTCGTATTCTACAAGCAAGGCAGGCAAAGCAGTCAACGAATTTTGGGAATTAAGATCAGCTGGTTGTTTGAAAGAAGCAAGCAAGCACTTCGCGCCAAATATTGTTCTTCTTCTTCTTCTTTTCTTTTTAATGGCTGATGCATGCCACTTGCTGCAACTCTGCCAGTGTCAGGTAGGTAAAAGTATCATAAACGTGTTGAGAGCGGGTAAGGCAATTTTAAGCCACAACATTATCGGAAAACAAAATGATTAAGCCAAGCAAAAGCAAATAAAAAAAAAATAAAAAAAAAAAATATTTCTACGAAAAAGTAAATTAATGATGCTTTGATCAGATTATTTAAGTTATCAACTATTATTATAACATATTACAATCTAAGATTATTCATATTTACAAATTTACAAAGGATAAAATTAATTAAAGGAGAAAAAGTAAGGGAAAGCAAAATTTTGAAGCAGGTAGGACGCGGGATTTCCTGAGGGAGAACATCATAAAGGGATAAGCGAAGTTTAGGGCAATTGAAGAAAATGTGATCTACATTTCCTTCCTCCAATCCGCACTCACACATTGAGTGATCCTTGATCCTAAGTTTCGCAAGAAATACAGGTGTACAAGCATGACCCAGCTTAGGCGGCAGATAGTTGAAGTGACGATCTTATTGGACTTGCGAAACTTAAAGAACCAAGGAATAGGTGGGATATCTGGTTGGATATCAGAGTAGTACTTGCCTTTACACAGCTTCGAGGTATTCCACAAATCCGTCCAGGATTTTTGAAGAAAGATTTTTGGAAGAAGGCTTAAATCGTGGCAATATAATTGAAAATGCTCAGGAGAACCTATCTGGATAGCGGCTTTTGCGCATGAGTCAGCTAATTCGTTGCCTAGAATCCCAGAGTGTCCTGGAATCCAAGCTAGAACTACATTAATGCCTAGATTGTGACACTCAAACAGAGAAAGTTTAATTTTAAGAATAATGGGGAAACGGGAAATTGATTTAAACGGGTTAGACAAAATTGATTGGAGGCAACTTTTAGAATCAGAAAAGATGATAGAATTATTTAAGTGATGTGATTTTACAAAGAGAATGGCTTCGAGAATAGCAACTGCCTCACCAGTAAATACCGATGAGGACGAGGGACACTTAAAACTCAGGGTTATGTTGGTAAAAGGTATCCATACCGCAGCTCCAACCTCACTATCAACTGACAACTTGGACGCATCGGTGAATATTAAGTGCCAACCATCAAACTTGGAATTGAGTACGTAGTTAAATGTACATCTCGCGTCAACTGAATCCTTTTCTACCCCAAATTGTAAGATAACACGAGGCTGGAAAATTAAGGCATCATAGGGAATAAGATATAGCGGGTACATTGAATACTGCCTGACAGGACTCGGAAGATCGGAAAATCTTTTAAAACTACGGAGGATACAAGGAATTTTATTACAATGACGAAATAAATTATTTAGGTAGGATAATTTAGCAAGAAGAGGGTGTTTAGAATTTTGGATCAATTTAAACAAAAATCTATCCGATAGATATTGTCTGCGCAATTCCATGGGAGGCTCGCCACATTCAACCTGCATTGCGTTAATAGGCGAAGATTTCATAGCTCCAAGTATTATGCGCAGGCATCTAGATTGTATTTTATCAATTTTGTCTAGGCCTGATTTATTGCAAAGATTAAGTAGGAATCCACTATAATCTAAGTTGCTCCGAACTATAGCATTGTATAAGAGCTTTTGTGTGTATGGGTGAGAGCCCCACCACACCCCTGATAGAGAGCGTAAAATATTAACATTTCTCTCACATTTTTGTGTAAGGTACATAAAGTGAGGAATACCTGACATTTTAGTATCCAACGTTATACCCAGAAATTGTACACTACTTGAAACGGGAATTAAATCTCTACCTATAAAAATATCTACTGAAGGGATGTTTATTTTTTTAGTAAAAATTACAACAGAGCTCTTGGATGGGGAAAGGGATAAACCATGGTCGAGAAGCCAATCGTTCAGATAGGATATTGCAGAATTGAGACGCGAACTTGCCACTTCTGGCGAAGAAGAGGAAACATATAAGGCAAGATCATCGGCGTACTGCAAAACTTCACAAAAAGAGTTTACTGTTCGCTCGAGATCATACGTGTAGAGGCTGAACAGCAACGGGCTCAAAACAGAACCCTGTGGTAGACCTTTCCAAACTGTTCTCGGTGAAAGGAGACCTAGAGGGGATTTAATAACAACAGATCTCTCCATTAACATAGAGCAGATAAAACGAACAAGTTTTTCGGGGATTTTCAGCTGAAGTAGTTTATTTCTGAGTACCGGAAGAAGGACGTCATCATAAGCCGATGCTATATCGAGGAATACACCGACTAAAATATTTTTTTCCCTAAAAGCAATATGGATATCCGTTGTCAATAAACTGAGGTTGTCCAAGGTGCCCATTCCTCTCCTAAATCCAAATTGGGTTTTAGCGAGGACGGCACCATTTTCTGCCCACCACTCAAGACGGCGTTTTATCAAATGTTCCGTCACTTTGGCCATTACTGATGACAACGCTATAGGTCGACGACTGGATGGGTCTGAGGGATCCTTGCCAGGTTTAAGGATAGGGACTATGATTTGCGTTTTCCACTGTTCTGGAATTATACCACTATCGAAGAAGGAGTTAACAAAAGACAAAAATATTTTTTTTAATTTTTTCTGAAGATTTGGTCAGGAAAGAATACGGGATGCCATCTATTCCAGGAGAAGAGTCAGTCAGTCCATCAAGTGCTAGAGACAATTCGTTAAATGAGAAAGGGGCGTCCAAGTTAGATGATTGAGGTAAAAACAAAGGGGTTGGTGGTAAGGATGAAAAAGGTGGAACAAACGGAGGAGCCAGTTTGTCTGAAAAGGCCTCGAGCCAAGATGTAGAATCGTGAGCTGTAATGTTTTCTATTTTGGAAGATCCCCTATAGCGTTTAATCTGTTTCCAAACCAAACCGGGAGGAGTTCTGGGCGAAAGCTTTTCACAGAATCCTATCCAACCTTGCTTTTTTTTCCTGGAAGTTAATTTTCTAAATTTAGCTGCAAATTTTTTGTAGTTTAAAAAATTATTTATGGTCATTGATTGACAGTATGTTTTCTCAGCCACCTTGCGTTCCTTAACTGCCGCTGTACACTCCGCGTCCCACCATGGGGTGGAGATCTTAAAGTCCCGAGAGGGTTTTTTAATAGGGATGTGCAGGTCAGCACAAGAAATGATTTTGTCAATAAAGTTATTATACGATACAGTGGGGGAAACTAGAGAGTATTCATGGGAATCCATGTTATTGTCCAGTGAGGTTGAATAGGATGACCAGTCAGCACCAGAAAGTATGTATTTGAAATTGGGAGTTGGGTTACAAAAAGGGGAGACGCTATGAGGGAGATTAATATGAAGAGACAATAATATGGGAAAGTGGTCGCTACCGTATGTCTGAGGTAAAGTTTTCCATAAAATGTCAGGAAAAAGCGTTGAGGAACACAAAGAGAGATCAACGGCACTTTTCGGATTTTGGGAAGGATATACTCTACGAGTGGGAGAACCATCATTGAGGAGGCAAAGATTAGCTTCATCAATGATTTCTAGAAGAGAGTGACCAAAGAGATCCGAGTAGCTGTGACCCCACACTGTGTTGTGGCCATTAAAATCGCCCATAACAATCATAGGAGAAGGAATAGACGTAAATAGGAGAAGGATATCAGGGATTAATAAGGAGTTAGGATGAGGTATATATAATGAAATAAATGAAATGCCGAAGGACCTGATACCTACAGCGTTGATATCAGGGGGGAGAGAAGGGAGAGTAATTTTTGTAAACGTAAGGGAGCGCCTAATTAATAAGGCGCTCCCGGCACCAGACCGCCCATCAGCCCTGTCGTCCCGAAGGCATGTGAAGCCAGAGATCCGAAAATGGGATCCAGGCCTCAGCCAAGTCTCCGAGACGGCAATAACTGCCGGGCGGAACTCGTTGATTAAATGAATTAATTCATGCGCTTTTGCACGCATGCTCTGGGTGTTCCACTGGAGGAGGACCACTGGATCCATTATGACTAGATAGGGAGACTAATTGTGAAAGTTTAGAGGCGACGTTGGACGGTAGGGAATGAGGGTTTGTTAAAATTATGTCTATTAAAATTGTGAGGAGTGTTTGGATGAGGTTGTCATTCAATGGAGAAGATGATTGATGCATGCTAAGAGCACATCCATTTGTAAGACTTGAGGTAGGGTTTGCGACAATTTCCCTGTGGGCATTCTTATCGAAAGTCTTACCCAAAGGTGTTTTTGGTCGAGGGTTGGCATACACAGTCTTTACGTATGAGCGAGTAGGTTGACGAGCTAATTCAGCGGATTCAGCCATTTGCGATGGTTGGACAGAACTCGGAAAGGGGAAAATATCTCGAGCAACTTCAGAGAACGGACGATTAACCTTTGGAAATTGACGAGAAGCTTCTTCGTATGAGATGTGATTTTGTGCCATAACAATTTTAATTGATTTTTGTCGTTCTTGTTCCGAGCATGTCTTGCTAGTGGCAAAGTGCCGACCTGAGCAATGGAAGCAAGTAGATTCAGCCTCGGGGACATCGCATGTATCACCCGAATGTTCCTTAGAACAACGGAAACAATTTGGCTTCGATCTACATTGCGCTTTTGTGTGTCCATAACGACAGCAAGTAAAACATTGGATAGTCGGGTATTGGTATAATTCGACAGGAAGTGAATTGTAATAAAGGAATATCCGGGATGGAAGGGTTTGACCTTGGAAAGTGATAACTACAGTTTGGGTTGGCACCCAAGAAACTTTACCATCATCTGTTACTTTTCTATTGAGACGACGAGCCTTCAATATTGGTTACGCCGACAGCATTGCGAGCGTAACTTAATTTAAACGTTAGATAAACGACATTGCATAGTTAATTATCTATAGGTAAACTAAGGGTTGGTTTACTTTTCTGGGAATTTTGTGTAATCCCATATTGGGCTATTACGCGATGTTCCTACGTGTCCGTGTGTGCGTACACTATAATCCACACGACGGATATTTTGCTGCGTATGCACTCTGCATTTTTTCTAATGTCGGTCACCTTGACTGACAAACCAGTTGCAATCAAGACGCCTCGCTGGTCGGTCGCACGCAACTCAATTATATTTCCCGCATGTGTCCCCGTCGCGATTCGTTCTTTGGAATCGTGGGACACTTATTACCGAGTCCCATAATATATTTGGGAAAGGTCGCATTACCACAAAATAGTTGCCAGCCAAAGGAATTCGCCTCTCTGTGTAGTGAAGTGAAAGGATTCCCGCGCAGCCCTGGACCCTCAGAGATTGCTGGACTTGCCAGGTTAGTAAGCCTTCCTAATTACCTAGTGATTTTAGCCTGTGCAACGTCGTTATAATTACTATACGCATCTTTGAGAAACCTAGAATTATTGGATTTCAGCCAGTCCATCCCACCTTGGGAAACGCTTATTAACCAAATGATATAATCGGTTAGCTTTATGGTCTATCGTACCATGCATCGCGGCATGCGGCCGGTTATATCTTCCAGATATTTGGTCCTCACGAACCGGATAGAAATCTAAAATTTTGGGTTTATTACCACGTGTAATTGCATATAATCATCATAGGAAACTCGCCCTTATTGCGTTACATGTAAGGTCCATTTTGTGTCCGCACTTGTACTCGAAGTCCCGTTATAAAATTATTTAAATTCGCATTTTTCCTTACTGATTCACAATAGGTTTGTATAAGTTATTTACTACTTTAGTGTTTCATGTTGTGAAATAGATTTTACGTTAAATTACGTTATTACGCTTAATTTTTCATTATTTTATTTAATTGACGGTGGTTTCGTGGAAAGTTTCGTGGCACAAAGATTGGTCTGGTTAACTTTGTTAGCGAATCCAAGTAAGGATCGCCACTATAACATCTTGTTGGTTTATTTTTAACCTAATAACTAAACATTGAGTTTATTTATTTACATCGCAAAAATATTACAGTCCACACCGCATTTATTGAAGAACTTCAGTAGGTTCTGAAGTAACTTATTTACTAGGTTGTTTGTTCTTAAGACAAGATAAATTATTTCTCACTCTTACGTTCATAAGTACCTATTATTTCGCGTGCACAGCAATTACGCTCATGCTATCTATACCTGTTCCTTTATCGTGCCAGCTTGGTCAGTTAGGGCCTATGTATACTTACTAACGCTACTGGTAGGATAGGTATTTATTTTGTTTTATCCTTACGCGTCGTATTGCACGTTCGCTAGGGTTCCGCATGGTCGGGAAAATAGTTCCACACCTATTTATTTTTTGTTTTACCCGTGTGTCGCGTCGTATTGTACGTCCGCTTTATTGCTTGAAATAGAGTTCCGTTCTATATACCATATATAAATCATATAAGTACCGTTTGTTTTTACAAGCTTTTTTTTATTTTTCGATTTCGCCATTGTCGTGTCGTATTGAACACACGCTAGGGTTTCGCATGATTGGAAAATTGGTTCCGTACCTACCTATTTTTTGTTTTTTAAAAAATATAAATATTTAATACTTTGTTTTGCATCCATTAGCTTAGGCTGGAATTTCGCTTGGGCGGATAAGTGGTTCCGTACCAATTTTATGTTAAAGTTTTTATTTTTTTTTATTTTTAAACACAAATTTTTAGTTTAAAATGGAAGACTTAAATAACAAACTTAAACTTTACGAAGGCAAATGTGCTTCATATTTTGGTCGCGTTCAAAAAATATATGATTTAATTTCAAATCTCAATGACGAAAGGTCGAGAAATACTTTCATTGCGAAAGCCAGAACAGTCGATCAAATTAGAAACGAAATTATAACTACAATTGATAATATAAATATTTTGTCAATGAAAATTAATCCCGACTATGAGGTTAATTACAACACGTTGTCGGCCTTTGACGATCTTTCGTGCGAAATTAAAAATGTATTGAGTTCATTGACCCCAGCTCCCCCTACTAAGGATTATGCTATGAGTAGTACTAATTCGACGAGTAGTAAACTCGGTTCAAGTTCAGGGTTATGTCATATCAAAATACCGAGAATCGAACTGCCTACCTTTGAGGGCGACATTCAAACTTTTCCGTTTTTCTATGAAACATTCAAACGTGTAATACATTTAAATCCCGATTTATCGGACTCGGATCGTATTCACTATTTACTAAGTCATCTCAAGGGCAAGGCTCAAAGTCTAGCAGCCGGTATTGTGCCCGCTGCAGAGAACTATCGCGTAATCTGGGACGCGCTTATCGCAAAATATCATGACACGCGCGCATTAGCGGTTAGTTATCTCAATCAGCTGTTTTCTATAAAATCAGTTGGTACTTCGCCTGCTAATGTTGAACAGGTATTTGATAAATTCACTGCAATTGTGGCAGGACTCAAGCAATTGAAAATAGATAACATGGATGATTTTATTTTCACGTACGCGGGTCTTAAGTTATTAGACTCCGACATCGCAAAACATTACGAAATGTCGCTTCGCAATTTGAAAGATCCTCAAGAGGTAGATTATAATTACTTCGTAAAGTTTGTACGCGAACAAATAAAAATATTATATCGCACCGCGCCGTCGAATGCTGAAAAGTCGACCGCCGGCCGCAGTGGCGCCAGTGCGGCGTCTGCTACGTCTTCTAGGGCGCATGTATCTACATCGCCTAAATGTTCGCTCTGTCATTCATCGCATATCCACTTATATAAGTGCAGTGCCTTTTTAAAATTAAACGCGAATGACAGATTTAAATTCATTAAGGAACACAATATGTGTGTCAACTGCCTTAGTGCGCAGCATACAGCGTCTAAATGTCAGTCTTCTGCCACTTGTAAGAAGTGCCAGGGTAAACATCATTCCTTGTTGCATTTCGAACAAAGGCCACAGAAACCAGCTGCTAGTGTCATCACCGCACCGGCTACTAGTGCCGAAGAACCTGAGCCATCGCAGGAACGGGTTTCTTTTTGCACGCACTCAGCCACGGTTCAAAGGTCGTCTCGCACTACTGAAGTGCTAGCTACTGCGAAGGTATTAGTGGTAGGTAGGAAGGGCAAGGATGCTGTTATTCGCTGTCTTCTGGACCCAGGTTCCCAGAAGAACTATATAACTACTCGATGCTGTCGTAAGCTCGGGTTACCTATCCGCGAGGATTCGGTGGTTACCGTCAAAGGTATTGGTGGTACCTCTCAACCAGTACGAGGTTCAGTTGAACTCAAATTTAGTTCGCGTTTCCGTGTGCAACCCAAGTACAACATCGACGCTCTGGTTCTCGACGAGATAACGGGTCAGCTCCCGTTATGCCCGATAGATGTCGCTAACTTCAATCACATTGATTCGAGGCTACTTGCCGACGATACTTGGGCTACGCCGGGGAATATTGACATTCTGTTAGGAGTAAAACTTTTTGCTAAGTTATTGCAACCAGGTCATGTATCTTCTACCGCGGGATGTCCAGACGCATTAGAGACAGTGCTTGGCTATATATTAATGGGAGACGCACCTGTCTTAGAACGTCCGAAAGCCACCCTGTCGTTTTTCGCTACTTCTCCTTTGGAAAGCTGCGACTTGCGCAAGTTTTGGGAGATAGAGGAAGTTCAACCCTCTTCTATCACTAGCGTGGATGATAAATACTGTGAACAGTTTTATTGTTCCACCACTACTCGCACCCAATCTGGCAAGTATGTCGTTGCTTTGCCATTGAAGACAGACGCATCGGCGTTAGGTAATTCTTTCGAAATTGCACGTCGTAGATTTATTAGCCTCGAACGAAAACTTAAATCGCATCCTAACGTCAAATTACTCTATGATGACGTCATAAGAGATTATCTAAAAAATAATTACGTTTCCCTTGTGCAAGGAATTATTCCTGGCGAGGTATCTTACTACATCCCGCACCATGCTGTAATTCGCGAAGACAAGGCAACCACCAAGTTACGCGTGGTTCTTGATGCGAGCGCGAAGACAGCCAATGGTACATCACTAAATGATATTCTCTACGCAGGTCCAGTTCTTCAGTCGGACCTTTTTAATATTCTTTTAAATTTAAGATTCTACGCTGTAGCTATAACGGCTGATGTTAAAGCTATGTACCTCAGAATTTCAGTACGTCCTGAAAATCGTCCTCTTCAGCGTATACTATATCGCTTTCACGAAGACGAGGAATTGCAAATTCTGCAATTTTCCGTTCTTCCCTTTGGGTTCAAATGCTCGCCCTTTGTCGCCATCCGCACCATTCAACAATTGTGTAAGGATGAGGGTCAAAATTGTCCTCTCGCAAGCGAGATTCTAAATAGAGATATTTATATCGATGATATCGCTAGTTCTATTCCTAGCATTGCGCTAGCAATAGATTCCGCTCACCAACTGATTAAGTTGTTTTCACTTGGTGATTTTGAATTGACCAAATGGTCAAGTAATAGCCCTGAGGTTCTTCAGGCTATTCCCGAGTCACTGCGGCTCGCGCACAGTGTCGATCTAAGTAAGGATCCGACTCTAAAGGTTCTTGGGCTTCGTTGGTTTCCCGACGAAGACTATTTCGCATTCCAAGTCAATTCTGACAATCGCCCTTGCACGAAGAGAAATATTCTGTCGCCTATCGCTCGCCTCTTCGATGTTCTGGGTTTAGTCGCGCCCATGATCTTGTACGCCAAGCTATTGATCAAAGATCTTTGGCTTGTAAAAATTGGATGGGATGATGTCCCACCAAACCGCATAGTTCGTCTGTGGCAGCAGTTTCAAGATGAACTGCCGCATATTTCGCAGCTTAAATTCACACGCCACATTGGCGTAATTGAAAACTGTAAAGTTTCATTAGTTGGGTTTGCAGACGCTAGCGAGAAAGCCTACGGTGGTGCTGTCTACGCCCACGTAGTTAAACCAGATGGAGACATAACCATCTCGCTAGTATGTGCAAAGTCCAAGGTCGCTCCTCTTAAAGTTATTTCGCTGGCTCGTCTGGAGCTATGCGCCGCATTGCTTTTATCAACTTTGATAAAGCGAGTTTTTGATCTTTATTCCTCCCGATATGCCATTGAGGCTGTCGTAGCATTTTCAGACTCAACTGTAACTTTGAGTTGGATCCACTCTTCGCCACATCGCTGGCACACGTTTGTGGCCAATCGCATAGCCAAGATTCACGAAAATCTCTCGGCAAAACACTTCTTCCATGTAAAAGGATCAGATAATCCTAGTGATTGTCTTTCCCGCGGTTTGACGCCAGCCCAGCTTGTCCATCATCCACTGTGGTTGACTGGACCGCCCTGGCTCAAACTACCCCGCCACAAATGGCCTATAAAACCATTCGTTCCAGGTGAGACGCAAGAGCTTCCCGAAATGAAGCCAGTGGCTCTACCTGCTTTATCGCCGGCAATGTCAAAGGTGAATTCTCCTGCCGAAGACATTCTGTATAACCTCTCCAATAGGTTTTCCTCCTGGAAAAAATACTTGAAAACAATTTGCTTTGTTTACAAATTTCTAAAGCGGCTTCCTATAGGCCCAATAACCGCGCTCGATTTGAACTTTGCTGAATCAGTTGTGTGGCGAACTGTTCAACGAATTCATTTTGAATCCGATTTAGAGCGATTAAATCGCAACAAGTTATGTTCTAAGCCAGTACAGAAACTAAGCCCGTTTCTGCATAATGGACTTATTCGCGTTGGTGGACGTCTAGCCAACTCAGATTTAGAATTTGAGTCGCGTCACCCAATTCTACTTCCTCGACAGGACCACGTAGTGGAACTTTTGGTATCCTACTATCACGCTAGTAATTTTCACACAGGTCCAAACTTGCTTCTGTCTCTCTTACGACAGCGCTATTGGATTTTGTCCGCACGGCGTATTGTTCGTCATATAACTTTTAAGTGTAATGCTTGCTTTCGAGCCAAGCCGCGACCCGTGTTTCCGGTCATGGCAGACTTGCCACACTCTCGCGTCGAAAGCGCTCCTAAAGCGTTCTCTCACACTGGGTGTGATTATGCTGGCCCGCTTATGATAACCTCCGTTCGCGGCAGAGGCCAAAAGAGTCGCAAGGCGTATATATGCCTTTTTACGTGCTTGACAACGCGTGCTCTTCATCTGGAGGTCGCCTCAGATCTAAGCACAGCAAGTTTCTTGTCGGCATTTAAACGTTTTCTTTCTCGCCGTGGTCCAATCGAATGTCTTTATACAGACAACGCCACCAACTTTATTGGTGCAAAATCGTATCTTCGTGAACTCTACCAATTCTTATCGCATGAATATAGCACATATTGGGAGAAGGAACTGGCGGATGATAACTCGCGACCGCTCTACGCGCTTAGCTCCGATCCGTCAGAACCCGCCGCATTAACTCCTGCACATTTTCTTAACACGAAACCACTCGTCTTTTTCCCTGCTCGCGAGGTAACTGAAACGCGCTTACATCTTATTTCGCGACAGGAACTAAATGATCAACTTGTTCATTCTAAATGGAACACACCTGCTAATCCTTTACGGACTGGTATGGTTGTTGTTTCTATGCAGGACAACGTTATGCCTCTACATTGGCCGATAGGCTTAGTGACTGAAGTCTATCCGGATAAGAACGGGGTAGTTAGAGTCGCAACGATCAAGACTCAGAGTGGGTTTTTTCAGCGGCCAACAGTTAAGTTGTGCCCTTTGCCAACACAATAAGTTTTGGTATCTAATTTTTATAATGCAGAAGTTAGGTTTAATTAAATTTATTAACTAGTTTATAAAATTCCTTCATAAATTTAGTTTCTTTCATAAGGTAGAGTTTTCATGATGATAATATGCAATTGTTAATTGTTGTTTCCTCTTTTTTGTTTTGAAAGATTAGGACCTTTCAAGCCGGGGAATATGGTTACGCCGACAGCATTGCGAGCGTAACTTAATTTAAACGTTAGATAAACGACATTGCATAGTTAATTATCTATAGGTAAACTAAGGGTTGGTTTACTTTTCTGGGAATTTTGTGTAATCCCATATTGGGCTATTACGCGATGTTCCTACGTGTCCGTGTGTGCGTACACTATAATCCACACGACGGATATTTTGCTGCGTATGCACTCTGCATTTTTTCTAATGTCGGTCACCTTGACTGACAAACCAGTTGCAATCAAGACGCCTCGCTGGTCGGTCGCACGCAACTCAATTATATTTCCCGCATGTGTCCCCGTCGCGATTCGTTCTTTGGAATCGTGGGACACTTATTACCGAGTCCCATAATATATTTGGGAAAGGTCGCATTACCACAAAATAGTTGCCAGCCAAAGGAATTCGCCTCTCTGTGTAGTGAAGTGAAAGGATTCCCGCGCAGCCCTGGACCCTCAGAGATTGCTGGACTTGCCAGGTTAGTAAGCCTTCCTAATTACCTAGTGATTTTAGCCTGTGCAACGTCGTTATAATTACTATACGCATCTTTGAGAAACCTAGAATTATTGGATTTCAGCCAGTCCATCCCACCTTGGGAAACGCTTATTAACCAAATGATATAATCGGTTAGCTTTATGGTCTATCGTACCATGCATCGCGGCATGCGGCCGGTTATATCTACCAAATATAATGCCACAACCAGCAGGAAGTGTCACATCCTCAACGAATTCGTCCATCGAGAGATCAGTTGGAACATCACGGACAAGGCCCATCCTGGTGACGTTGTAAGTAGGAATGCAGGGTACATACTTACACATGGGCAAAATTTGGGAGGTTATAAATTTATTCGCATCATCGGCTGCATTGAATTCAACTGAAATTTTATTCCGACCGATTTTTTTGACGCCCTCTGGGCAAATATTAGCAAACTTATGTTTTGCTAGGAATTGACCGAATTTAATTGGTTTTAGAACGGAACCTGCGGAAACATCGGATTCAGCACGCGATACATGGACAATATATGGTCCTTTATCTAAACTAGTGTAGGCCTGTATAGCACCTACCACTATGGATGGATGGGTAAAAATAGTTTGAATGGACGGAACATTCAACTCAGGTGAAGTAATTACTTTTTTGGATGGGTTTATATCGTCAGACTCGAGTCGACGTTTTGTTCCAGAACTTACGCTTTTGCCTCCATGATGTTGGCCGTCAGGGGGGTCAGGGGGGACCGGGTCTAATTCCATGATTCAAATTCGAAGCAAATAAAGCCTCAAACTTGAGTCAAGAACATGAAATAATAACGAAAAAAGACTTACTAATTACCGGAAAACAATAAACACTTCTAATTGGCTAAATCAAGATAAAAATTTAAAAAATCCACAAAATAAAAACCGAACACGTTGAATCACTTTCGCGCCCAACGCAGAGCTCATCGCCAAATATTGTAAGGGCCTTTTCACATTTTGGTCACACCACAGATAATATAATACACTAGGCTCAGATACTTGCTCTGAGACACTAGGTCACACTAAACAAGGTAGAAACTTCTTCTTCTTCTTTATTTAATGGCGTGTGTAAGGTAGAAACAGTGTTCTAAATTGATGCACAAATGTCACTGTCATTATCGAAGTTCTGCTGTCAAATCTAAATGTCAACAACACGTTGCCCAAGATTATTTTGGAATACTCACAATAATTTGTGGTTAGATTATAAAAATACATTTAAAATGAAGTTAAAACAGAAGAAAAATGCGAAGATAACGTTGTCAGATAAAATAGCCGATGCCCTGACGCTGAAACCGCGTGCCGATATCGAGGACGACCAGGTATTCGACACAAAACCAAAAACCCTCTCGCGTGCTGACTTCGGGTCCTCGGACAGCGAAGACGAGGCTGCTATCAGTGATTTCCGCAAACGTAACGTGAATTTATTGAGTGACGTTAGCAAGAAATATGAAGGTAAAGTTGTATCGCGAAAAGACTTAGCAGAGTCTGGCTCTGAAAACAGTGATGACGATGACACTGATGATGAATTACCACAGAATGGTAAACAGATAATAGAAGGCTGCTCAGATTCAGACACTGAAGGTCAATTACCACCACAATCTTTTTTGAACTCAGGCTCTGAGATTGAATCTGAGGATGAGCCTGATGATAAAATCGCCCAGTTCAAAAAGCAAATACAGGCCTCTGATGATGATGAAGAAGGAGAAGATCCAATGTCCAATTTCAAGAAGAAAATCCAGGCTAGTGATGATGATGATGATGACAGTGATGGAGGAGAAAGTGATGACTACAGCATCACCCAATCAAAAAAGACAGGTAGTGATGAGGAGAGTGATGATGACGATGATGAAGATGGTGAGGGCTATGACATCAGCCAGCTAGATGAGCCAATGCTAGAAAACTTTGAACATGTTAAAAAGCAGAATCTCTCAGAAGATGCTAAGAAGGGGATATGTGTCCGTAATCAGTTACTGGTGTGGGAGGGATTGCTGGAAATGAGGATACATCTGCAGAGGTGTGTGAGCACAGCCAATCAGATGCCTTTTCCAGAGACCTATGCCAAATTGCAGAAAGAAAATGAATTTGCAGAAGAAAGCATTGCAACTAAAGCTAATTTAGGAAATGTTTTGGATAAGTGAGTATAATTTTTTTAAGTCTGTTGTCATGTCATGTACATAGTAATTTATTATGTGAACATTACATCACATGTAGTGTTAATGCAAGTTGTTATATTTATTTATTTATTTATGGATATCCATCAATGATACAATAAAATATAAACAATAAATTTGACTTAGGCCTGCTTGTCATTATGTGTCCCTTGAGTCCCTCTACTGACAGGATGTTGCAGAATGCACAAATACAATTAACTTGATTAACATTGTTAAACAAGGGTTGATAAATAAGTTATAGGAAAGCACTCACCTGTCATAGGTGCTCCTATGGTTTTTCACTAAAAACCAAAATGATAAGTTGAAATTGTTTTAAACTAATTCTAACCATAAATCTTCTATTTCAGATTACTGTCTCTACAGAACCTGCTCCTCAATAACTTCCCAGAAACAAAGTCTATATCCTCAAACAAAAATGTTAAAATTGCCAAAACAGGTAAAAAAGAGGAAAGCGATGAAGAAATCCCGAGCGATACAGATAATGAGGAAATACCTTCAGATACAGAACCTGAAGACAATGTGGAGGAAACAAAATCCCCAGCAAAAACAACAAAGACAACACCTGTCAAAAAACGCAAACTCGGAGAATATGAGGCTGAAATATGCACAACACACAAATCTTTCAAAAAGTTCAGAGACACATCCATACAGAAATGGAATGACAAAACTCGACTAGCAACAGCTACAAACATAAAGAACCAACCAACTAACACTATCATTCAACAGATATCCTACATTCTTTCTGACCGAGAAAAGCTTATAAAAAGAACTCAGCTAAAACGGTCTGAATATGACATTATTGGATATAAAAGAGAACCTTCCGAAGTAGAGAATAATGACCAAAATGGAGTAATTAACCCAGTAACAAGAAGCAGAAAGGATGATGATGAATACATACCAGAGATATTTGACGATAGCGACTTCTACCACCAACTGTTACGAGAGCTTATTGAGTGTAAATCAGCTGATATCTCCGATCCAGTTCAGTTGAGTAGACAATGGATCGCATTGCAGCAAATGAGGAGTAAAATGAAAAGGAAGGTGGATACAAAAGCTACAAAAGGTAGAAAGATCAAATATGTTGTACATAATAAGCTGGTGAACTACATGGGCGCTGAGAAATGTTCCACATGGACTGATGAGAGTACAAATGAGTTGTACAGTTCTCTGTTTGGTAAACTGTTTGAGCATAACAATGCTGGGCTGAATGGTGATGTGGGGAATTTATTTCAATTAAAATAGTGTCTTGCAAGGACAATATAGCATTCTTTTGTTTTATTTAAATTTCCGTAATGAGAGCGCGCGCTAGTGACTTTCCAGCATCATTTTAGCCGTGTTATGGCGTCCACTGCTGTGTGTATTTTCCATTCGTTGTGTAGCCATTGCGGTGTTGCTGCCATTCTCACCACGCTTGGCAGGCGGGTTGGCGAGCGCAGTATTGGTATAGGATGTTGTGAGACGCGTTAAACGCTACTGCCCATCTTCCAGAGGTATCCCATAGCGGGTTTTTACTGCATCCACAGGCAAGAGAGGTTGAGTTGTCATTGTTAGATCGCCTGCCATTACTACCTTTGGTTACTATAGTGTTTTTATTCTAAGACTACAGTAGTAATAGTATGTTACTATGACATCTGTCAGATTTGTAACTCATTGTACCAAATTCTAAGCCTTTTGCTTAGAAACTACAGTCACTTGCTTTAGTATAGTTTACTGCGCATTTTAGTACCAAACTATCCGCTAGAGGCGCTGTACTAGTTTTCATACATTTTTTTTAACTACAGTCGCTAGCGAGTAGGTATGTACCTATAGATTGTGAAAACTCATGGTAAGTGTACATACAGATTGTCACGTAATGTGCGTGCGTCTCCATACATATCCACCGGCCGGCGGGCTGATCTCGCGACAGCCGTAAATCTCGCGATATCGCTGTCAAACGTCAATTGATTGCTGTCATCATTTCAGCCATAAAACGTCCACTGATGAACACAGGCCTCCCTCATGGATCTCCATGAGGGGTAGTTGCCATTCTCACCACGCTTGGCAGGCGGGTTGGTAAGCGCAGTATGGGATGTTGATACACGGATAGACGCTGCTGCCCATCTTCCGGAGGTATCCCTTAGCAGGCTCTTACTGCATCCATGGGCATGAGAGGAGGGGTATCATTCTACTGCCGGCACCCCACGGCGGCCGATGATTGCTGTAATCTAACAAAATTGACCTTTGAGAGCAATGATCGCGATATTTACGTCTGTTGCTAACCTGTCGCGAGATACGTAATCAGCCTGCCGGTCATCATCATCATCATACCAGGCGTAGGACGTTCATTGCTGGACATAGGCTTCCCTCATTGATCTCCAAGTACTGCTGGAAGCGGCTTGCATCCACCGCCGACCTGCGGTTCTTACCAAGTCGTCTGCCCATCTTGTAGGTGTACGTCTTACGCTGCGCTGCCGGTCCGAGGCCTCCATTCGAGAACTTTGGGGCCCATCGGCCACTGACCGGGTAAGTGTCGAAGCAGTCACTGTAACAAAAGTGACAAGTACGCGCTATCCCATAATATGTCGTTGAGTTTATCAGTCTCCGTAGTGTGTTGGCTAACGAGCCCGACCGCCATGAGGGGGCAAGGGTTCGAATCCTGCAAGACTATCTTTGCTGAGAGGTGATGCGAGGAGATCACCCGGCATTACGCTCCAAATGTCTTCAATATTTTAAGACATCTCGTCCCAAAAGCGCTCTGGAAGGATCCGTCTAAGACAACCGGGAACCCGTAACCCTGTCAAGTGCTATTGCGACGTCGAACGAATCGTACGGTGACGACTAGTTCGACGACGTTCTGGCGCTAAGGTTAAGGTGGAGGCTGGAATCAATCCCATGATGATCCCATGATATTCTTGAAAAATCTAAACGTGTCGGAATAATATTCGACGTTACAATGTCCCGTGTTTACGTCACGTTAATTTTGAAAGTGAAATAAATATTTATTATTCATTTATAAATGACTTTCTTTCTGTTGCTTTATATGTATGGGTCTTACTATGGTATCTTACGTATGAAATGCCGTGGGGCACCGGCAATAGAATGTTGCCCCTCCTCTCTTGCCCGTGGATGCAGTAAGAGCCTGCTTAGGGATACCTCCGGAAGATGGGCAGCAGCGTCTTCCCGTGTATCAACATCCCGTACTGCGCTCACCAACCCGCCTGCCAAGCGTGGTGAGTATGGCAACTACCCCTCATGGAGATCCATGAGGGAGGCCTGTGTCCAGCAATGAACGTCCTACGCCTGGTATGATGATGATGAGGACCGGCAAGATTACGTATCTCGCGACAGGTTAGCAACAGATGTAAATATCGCGATCATTGCTCTCATACCTATTTCTCAATTATTGGAGATTTGTGACCACTCTCTTCGATATAAATTACTATTACCTAACTCGGTCACAAAACCAACCCTTAGGAAGCAATACAATTTTAAGTGTGACAGTTTCTTTACAAACATTCTAGGTAAGTAGGTACATCGAATTTGGCTGAAGTTACAGAGTTTAGACATTAGTAATGTAGCTAGCTTAGTAGTGTTGTGAGCGAGTTTAAAATAATATGTTTGCATAGCTCGACTGACCCCGAGGTGGGATCACCTGATAAAAATAATTTAAGTAATTTTTCCATCATTTATCATTTACCTAGCGGTTTGGTTTGGTATACCTACCTACCTTTCGTGTCTATGTAGATATTGACATAATTATTTCAAGCTACGGCAATTCTAAATATGATTAAAGGACCTTTCCTATCATAATTATCATAAATTAAACCTAGTTAGTAACATCAATTTAGCTGACGTTATAATAGATCATATCCCCTCAGTAGAACGAGCAAAGCGCACTTACCCACCTTATGTTTTGAGAAATATGTGTATGATCTGTTTGAAAGATAAGTTTTCCAACTTTTATAGTATACTAGCTGTAACCGCGCGGTTTCACTCGCGTGTTTCATGCGTTGGTGTTTATAAGATTTATTGTGAAAGTTAATGTTCCAAGAAAACAGACCAAGTGCACTTCGGAACTCGCTCATTTAGAACCCTAAACCGTACCCAATGCAGAAGTTATAAATTGTATAGGCTTTACAACAAACTTTATTTTGCGTATGGATGAACTAAATCCATACGCAAAATGAAGTTTGTTGTAATAGAAAAAATGAGGAAATTCCCAAAATATTTCAAGTTTTCCTAAATTTTATTATTTTTTGGTGAACATAATAATAAATTAGCATAATATGCTAATTTATTATTGTATATATATATGTGTGTGTATATATATATATATATATATATGTATATACTTAAGACCAAAAATAAAGAATAATGTGTATCAGGGTTTTTCGAAAATCAGAGTTTATTTAACGGGGTAGAAACGGGTCTTAAATTTTACAGGGGAAGATATTACTGTGTGGCTTGATTTACTCGAAAATTGGTACAAATAATCTTCGAGGCAAGTTTTGGAAACGTCCTAATTAAGTTTTCGGTATAAGGTATTCCGTAATATTTGGTAAACCGCATCACTTAGTTGAGCGATAATTTCTCCGAAACTAAAAATGCTAGTTTCCGTATAAAGTTCTTTTTTGTTGATTTTAGAAGGAAAAACAAAAAGCAAGTATCTAAAAAAAATAACTGTAATATTTTGCAAACGAAACCATAATTCGAAAAATTGTCTTCGCAACCCCTAAAAAGTTAGCAAATACCTATTTATTCAGCAATTAAAAATTCAAGAAAAAAAAAATTCATTACCATCCCTCGTGTGCTTGCACAAGGTATTCAAAATAAATTACCTTTCAGCATTTATTTTAATTTTACGGTAATCTCAGCGTGATGATTTTATATGTAGACATAGACATAGACATAGACATTCGTTTATTAGCTACAGAGCACACAAACAATATAATTAATTATAAACAATCTTAGGTAATAAAAAATAAAATACTAGAAATAAAAACAAATACAAACACCTTTTTCGACAAAAACCAAAGACCACAAATATTTATTATCCATGTGCTACAGTAGCAAATAGGTCCCGACTCAGCATTTTGTCTACCGTGTTAGCAGTAAACGCTGGTAATTCTGCCGTTACCCGACCGCACAGACCACGAAACCCTGTGAGACCTAAAGTTTATTAAAAATGAAATAATAATGATTTGATTCTCCTGAGGACACTAAACTCATAAGAGTTTAAGCAACAGGGAATACTAAAAATGTCCGTGTGTGTAAATATAAGTAAGTAATTAATAATACGTATAATAATAATATGAGTTCATGACTGTATGTATATAAACAGATTGCATTGATAATATTTTATATTTTTTAAAACATAGTACAAATAATAATTATAATATGAACAGATATTAAACAAATAAAGAAAAAAATAATAATAATATTCTTCTGCGAGCTGAAAATCCCATAACTTTACAAGTTACTAGCACCTGAAAGGAGCATTCAAACCAGGCAACCCAGTTATTTGCCTATCTAAAATATGTTTTTTGATATGCCATCTGAAAGTAAATTTTGACTTTAAGAGTCTTAATGGGGGGGGGGGGGGGGGGGGGGGGTAAGTTGTTCCAACACTTGGTTGCCCGGTACCGAAAACTACCCCTGAAAGCTACAGTTTTGAACTTACAATAATGTAATATATTTTTTGTTGGTCTTGTGCTATACTTACTCCTCTGAGATCTATCTAGCTTGGCGAAAAGATACTCTGGGGATCCCGTCGTCATGATGCCATGAACCAGTACAGCCATGTGTAGATCCCTTCGCGAGGCCATATTCAATGTAGATGTTTTATTTAGATAAGGCGTAATGTGCGTTCGCGGCGGGACACTATAACAGAATCTGCAACAAGCGTTCTGGATTCGTTGTACGAGACGAGCTGATTTAGCCATCAGGCGGGGACCATATACGACATCTCCGTAATTAAGTTTGGACAAAATAAGTGCATCACAAACTTTAACACGGATTTCCTCTTTTAAATAGTCCCTTACCTTATATAACAATTTTAACCTAAAGAAACAAGATTTGACTAAATTTAATATATGTGTCTGGAATCGGAGTTGACTGTCCATAAGTACGCCTAGGTTTCTAGCCTCATGAACTTGCTCAATGGTTTGGTCCATAATATGAATGTCGAGAGAGTGTCTATCCATATTGTCAATTTGGCGCTTTGAACCTAAAACCATAAATTTGGATTTAGTGGGATTCAAAACAAGGGCACTGTTTTTAGACCATAAGGCTATGTGCTCAAGGTCATCGTTAATCTTTCCTAAATCACTAGAAACCTTGTTCGGGTGTATAGGCATATACAACTGAACATCATCTGCATAAAGATGGTATTTGCAGTGTTTGATACCCCAACAGAGGTCAGCACTATATATAATAAAAAGCAATGGCCCCAGGATGGATCCCTGCGGTACACCACAGTTTAAATGCTTTATGGACGATTTAATTTGCGTTCCATTTTCCCGGTTGACTAGGACGAACTGTGATCGATTTCTCAAATAACTATTAAACCATTGTATGGTAGCAGTATCAACCCCATAATATGAGAGCTTTGAGAGCAGTAGTGAGATGTCAATCGAGTCAAACGCACGTGAGAAGTCGAGAAGGACTAAGACTGATGCCATGCCTTCATCCTGTGCAGCGAGAATATTATCAACGACATCCAACAAAGCCGTCGTAGTGCCTCTGCCTTTACGGAAGCCCGACTGAAACTCAGGTAAAATTTTATTTTTTTCAATATAGCTACTGAGTTGATTGTAGACTACCTTTTCAATGACTTTTGATAAAATTGGGAGTATACTTATAGGCCTTAGGTCTTTGACATCTGCTGGGTTAGACACTTTAGGAAGTGGGTTCACTGAAGCGATCTTCCATTGAGAAGGAAATGTCGATGTTAGAATAGATTTATTTATGATTGCAGTTATAAATGGCAAAGTGTGCGGTAGGGTTAATAGAACCATGTCCATGGATAAACCGTCTGTACCGCGCGCATTTGTTTTAATTGTCAAAAGAATTTTGACAATTTCTTGCTCATCAACTGGTTTAAGAGAAAACCTGATGTTCTTGTTAAATGAATTAGAATTAAAAAATGTCAAATTTGATGTCGATATAGAATTAACAGTAGGTATGTTCAAAAAGTGATTGTTTATCTCATCTGGATTATTAAAATTGTCAGGTAAGCACATATCATTTTTTTTACTGGGCAGTACATCTTGATTTATATTCTTCCAGAGTCGTTTTTCGTCATTTAACTCTGAGTTAATACGATAGTCAAAATAAGCACGTTTTTCGCTAAAAATACCTTGTTTTATAAGAGATTTCAGTTCTTTATAATATGTTTTATCACTTTCTAGTTTAGTACGACGGTACTTATCATGAGCTTTGTTGCGACAGTTTATCATCACCTTTACAGTGTCAGTTATCCATGGCACAGTTTTTCCCTTTATAGTGACGGTTTTAAATGCAGCATGTTTATCAAAAAGTCTAGTCGTTATATTTGTAAAAGCGTTAACCATCATATCAACAGACATTGATGCATCAGTAATAATATCCCAGTCGGCACATAAAATATCATTATTAAATCTTTCTATATTGATGTCTTTGATAGGTCGGTATGTTAAAGATTTTGTGGGTATCCTTTCTTTTTTTATATTTAGCGTGGCTGAAACAAAAGCATGTCCCTGCGAAGCGGTTATGTTTGTGACAGATACCTCACGAACTTTACAGTCTGTGCATATTAGGTCGATCAATGTCTCACTACTTCCCGTTACATGAGTTGGAACGTCGACTACTTGCAAGAGATCGGTATATGTTAAAAACTGATTAAATTTTATCGTCATACCATTATTAGGCTGTAAAAGATTAATATTAAGATCTATGTCTATACAAAATTACAGCTTTCTGGGATTGATAGTCTCCTCATATAGCTGCATACAGACAGACAATTAGCCAAAGCAAAACTAGGTACCTAAATATATGTATTTCTTGTTGTAGGTACCTACTACAGAACCTTAAAAACTAGGCTAAAGGTAGATATTGTTTTCTGGGAATACCGATAATAATAATTAAATATTTATTAATTAAAGTCGTGGGGTGCCGGTTGAAGAATGTTGTCCTCCTCTTTTGCCCGTGGATGCAGTACCTACCTAAGAAGCTGCCAAGGGCTTCTCCAGAAGATCAACAGCCTGTACTGTGCTAACCATCCCGCCTGCTAAGCGTCGTGAGTACGGCAACAACCTCTCCTGATCAGTGCTTGGAGATCAATTTGGGAGGCCTATGTTCAGTAGTGGCCGTCCTAGTAGTTCTACCTCTAGTATAATAGAAAGAAGTTCGAGAATTTTGCATTCAAAAGTGGATTAATACCTATTGACTGTTTTGGTGTCACTTCCGGGAGCGAGTGCCACGTGTACTTGGAGATCGTGTTGCAGCAGTAATGAGAAATAGGCATGAAAAGGAATGCCTTAGAAATTGTTTTATTTTATACGACGTGACAAGCCGATGGCCCACCTGATGTAAAGCGGTAACCTTTACCTATTACCCCTTGTCCAGAGGGGGCGAAAACGCCGCGATTATATTAATCGGAAAGTACCTACCTTGAGCCGGTATTATTATAAAAATGAATCGCCGAAATGCGCGCAAAATTTCCGAAATACTGCACCAAATTAATTTTTTTTGTGTTTGTTATTTTTAGAACAAGGTTCGTATAAAATAAAATAAAAAAATAAATAAAAATGAACCGCTGAAATGTATGTACGCGCATAACTTCAAAACTATTTTTCTCCCCATATTTTTTTCATGTACCCCCCATATTTTTCCACCTATGTAGGTTGAAAACCAAAAAGTTTATAACTAGATGTTTGAGACATAAAATAATATTAGGTATCTAAGAAATGACACAAAGTGGTCTAATTTAAAACGTGATACAAAACGTGATACGCACCACTTTTCGATAGAATATACGTGTCTTAATTATAGAAGACTTTGTTCTATAAGAGTATTTATATTAATGTATTTATTTATTATTCCAAATAAGAGTATTATACGGGTTCTATGGAAGCTGGCGGGAGATTGCACTGGACAGGGACAAATAGAGGAAAACGTGTGAGGCCTTTGCCCAGCAGTGGGACAGTATAGGGACAGTAAAAGAAAAGAGTATTTGAAAAGTTAGATGACTAACAATGTGCTTACTACTTGCGAGAACGATTTTAGGAGATTAAAATTTTAAACGAAAAACCATACACATCTTATTTGAATATAGGACATTATTGAGTTCGTTCGCTTCAGAGAACTTTTTTTTCCAAGTGAGGAAAAGAATTGAAAAAGAAACCTCACTTTTTCACATCTATTTATTATTATAATATTTGTCACAATATAATGCTTAATTTATTAAAAAGTCCGTAGGGATATTGGATCATTTGGATAATACTTAATGAAGTTGACATCATTTCTTATCGCTGTTGAACCGAGCAACACCCGACCAAGAGTCAACATAAGCAGCTAATGCGCAAACACACGATATTATTATTATTTTTCCCCCACTGTCCCACTGCAGGGCGAATGCCTCCATTCCCTTCTACTCATCGCGATTAATCGCTTTGACAGACCATGTGCTCAGTCCAGCTCGTCCCGCCCATCTTCGTGATGATATAGATAGAGTGTAAAAAAACAAATGTACCTAGAAGACGGGGGGTCTTCTAGGTACATTTGTTTTTTTTTAAGGTTTGTGTAGAATGGGTTGGAACATTACAAGAACATAAAATCCACTACAATAAGTCGTAGCTAGCTACAACCGTAGTCACGTAGAGGGTCTACGAAAACTTTTGAAGTTTGGACCAAACTTAAATGCCTACTCTTGAATGCAAATCGCGGTAAATCGAAATCAAGCCAAACTAACTCTTATGGTCATTACGTAAAAATACTCTTATTTAAATGGAGACAAACTTTGTTATTTATTATAAGTTTTCATCATGATCTCAACCGCAGGACTACTGTTCACGTCCACGGCCGGACATATGCCTCCCTCATGGATTTCCAAATACGAGGGATTGTTGCCATAGTCATATTGCTTGGCAGGCGAGTTGGCAATGAGACGGTTTCATTAAAAAATAAAAACTTAAAAAATAGTTGCCTCGAACCTTACAGATGGCGTTAGTTTTCTTTTACTGGAAGGAAACACAAACTGACAATGACAACAATTGTGATTAATAACAAACTTGCTGTCTCCACTTGCCAGCTCCACCTGTTAGGTTTAGTCAATTTTTTTTTCTTATTTTACTGAAAACGGGTCATGTTTTATTTACTGTATATTGGAAGTAGGTATGCTAGGTCCATTAACATCCTCTCAGCTTAATCGGCGAGTCCAAAGGCACATTATATATTATAGTAAGTATAAATATATACTTATAAATATTAATATTTGTATATATTTCATATGTTAAATTGACATTATATTTATTTATTTACCAGTTTATACATCTAGGTTTGAGTACATTATAGATTTTTCTTATTTCTTTTGTGCACTACTTAAGTTAAATTTACCAACTTGTTTTTCCTAGTAGGTTGCCTGGAAGAAATTGCTTTGAGGTCGCCAGTTTGTACATATGTTTTCTCTTGTTTTTTTCTATTATGTGTGTGTTCTTTGTGCATCAATAAAGTGTTAATTAACTAATTCATTCATTCAAAGGCAAGCAGTAAAAAGCATCTGGAGCTGACTACAAAGCGCTTGCTTTGAGCAGCTTTTGTATGTGGGTTTGTAATATGTATGTTTCAGAAATTCATAAATTCTTTCATTTATTTCTACTTTACATTAACATAAAATAAAATAAAAAACATTTTTAATCTTATGTTAACAGGAAATAAGGCACGTTAATGAATCTATTCGCTTCCTGTTTGTAGATATTTATCGCTATTTATGAATTAAGTGCCAATTACTTGCGCTTTTACATGGTTCGGATGAAAAAAGCTACATTTCAACCGACTTTAACAAAGAAGGAGACGATTTTACCTCGCGAATCTCGTTTTCAACTGTTCGGGGTTTTGTTGGTATTTTACTGTATTTCGTAGAAGGTAGTTTTTAAATAGTTGTTAAACGATTCATCTTCACCTTTTTTGGGTTTTGTAGTAAAACAAGATACCCTTATAGTTTGGTCGCTTTGTCTGTCTGTCTATCTGTCCGTCTGTCCGTGGCATTGCGTAATTTTGCATGAATATTACATAACAACGGAGAGGTAACGCTACAAAAAAAAATTAAAATATATTTAATATATAGCCTCCCGTAAGTTGAACTTTATTTTTCTTGATTTTCCCATCGTGCGGGGTATTGTTGAATAAGTATTAAAAAAAAATTGGAGTTGCGAAGACAATTTTTCGATTTAGGGTCCCGTTTGCGAAATATTACAGATTTAAACATTTTTAGTCCAAGTCCAAAGCGTCTCCGCCCTCTTAAATCTAAACTAGTAGTTTAGATTTAAGACAGGCTTTACAAATCTGAAAAAATGTAGAATAAATCATGAATCTAGTTTGAACCATGAGCCTTCTAGTAATCTATAAGGGTTTAGCTAGCTTTTTTAGTTTCGGAGGATTAGTCGCTCAAATAACTGATGCGGTTTTCCAATCATACCGGAATACACACAAAACTCAATTAATTATTGTTCATTTGTTTTGGTAAACGAAAAAACATACACCAACTTCCAACAACAGGTCTACGGTTAACTACGGAACTCTTAATAGCGCGTGGCCTAATTTATTTCTCTAGTCTAGACTATAATTCACTACTAAATTCCAAAAAAATAAACAGTATGCAGTCATGCCCGTGGATGCAGTAAGAGCCTGCTAAGGGATACCTTCGGAAGATGGGCAGCAGCGTCTTTCCGTGTATTAACATCCCGTACTGCGCTCGCCAACCCGCCTGCCAAGCGTCGTGAGTATGGCAACTACCCCTCATGGAGATCCATGAGGGAGGCCTGTTCAGTAGTGGACTTTTTACGGCTGGAATTATGATGAACCAGTAGCGCGAGGATACAAACGAAAAATATATTCACGATTGGGTACTCAAGTCGGTCATTATGACATGTTTTGCTCTCGTAACAATCTGTATTACCATACTATATGTATGGATACCTCCATGAAAATAATCCCATTAAAAAAGATGGAGTGGGATGTGTTGTGTTGTGTCCCATTCGGCTAACAAAGCTCATGTCTAGACATACACCGTCTAATTATCTAAAACGTCAAACGTAATAGGATAGTCCAGACTTGTTAAGACTTTTATATCTTAAGTTATAATTTTTTTCTATCGATACAAATTATTTTGATAATATTAATTCTTGATACCCGTAAATTAAGCTTGATTTCCGAGGCTACCTAGCTACTTACCTAGTAACTACGTATATATTATTATATACCTATCATAGTTTACCAAAATTTTGCCATTCCCTATTCTGGACTGTTTCCTTCACAACAATACCTCCCCGTTATAATAGAATTAGGGATCGAATTCCAAAATTTCACGCAAACTCATTTCGAATGCAACACAGAGCTGCCAAAATGGACAGAAGTGCGTTGCAATCCAATCAACACCTTTTCAAAATCAATGCTATTGTACCTACGAGTAGGTCTCTAAATTATAACCCAAATCCCTTTTGGACAAAGGTTAGTGAAATTTGTAAATGTGTTAACAGAGCAAGGCACCATTATATCCCCTATGGCTTAGTATATACTTATACATACTATACATCATATATTCATATACATCTACATAGATAAAATTAGACAAGCTGCTATCAGGAAGTGCCATAAACCGATTTATAAATTTTTGAAGCTATTTTGAGGCAGCCGTGAACTCTATCCACCAACAATCAGTGCATAATGTAATCATTCAATAACGTACGAATGAAATCACAATTTGCTTCAAAGTTGACAATTTGTCAAGGATAAAATGGGATCACCTCCCTTGCGCCTATACTTCACGTTCCACAACAGTGAAAGACCATAACCGACTCCTCAGCCGTTCCTTATTCACGTACCTACCTACAGTAAAATTCAATTCCTATTCAAAAAATATTTATTTCAGCTTTCATACATACACTGGGAACATATTACAGCCATATAGGAGTTAATTCAGAGTACAATAAAAATAAAATAAAAAAGAACATTTAGTCACAAATACGACTTTACTTTAGCAAAGTCAAAGTCAAAATATGTGTTTATTCAAAAGAGCATAAATAATATAGCAATAAACTAGTAGGTTATTCTCGACAATGTCCAGTGTCACACAACTCCCGCAACTCGCTATCTTTTCACTTGACCTGCGGGCTATCATCTCACTAACAATATCTGTGTCCAATAACAAATAAGTACATTATATTTATTTGAATAAAGCTTTTATTTTTGTTTGCATTTAACCATAACCTCATTAAAACGTTTATTTGCAAAATGTTTTAGGTTAGGATTTTGTAAAATTAATAATGGCCGCCCCGGGGTAAGGGGCTCTTTTCGCGCCGTAAACCAACAAACCCTTTTCGCGGTATTGCGCTAGGCAGTCAAGTTCAAACATTTTAATATTTATTTCATGATGTATTTATAAAATGTTACATTGAGCGTATTGTTATATTTTAATACGATATAAATAAGCCAACGGTATATTGAAGTTCACTGTTGGGCATAATAACTGCGTCGTTTTGAACTTACACTTTAAATTAGGTCTCATTTCTTTTCAAAACTGTCAACTGTCAATTCGCCTGCCAATCGTGGCGAGTATGTCAATAACCTCCTCATGATCTTGGAGGGAGGCCTATGTCCAACAGTGGACGTGGACCTACAACTGAGATGATGATGATAGAAGGAAAAGTGGAACGCTGAAGAGGTTTTAGATTTAATTTAGATTAAATTTATGAATCAGGTGAAGGAGAAATGTATTGTTATGTCACAATAAGAGGTTTATCCTTGACATGTACTTATACTCGTAAATAAATGGAAGGGGTCGTCAGTTCGACGAGATGAGATAAGGTAACTGCTTTTTAAAGGTAACCCACGAACTAGCTGGGTTATCCCAGTGGGTGGAGAGGTCGACTCCGACGTGACGCGTCTCCGGGTTGCGGATAGGGGGTTCTGGCGCATCATATACCTTCAAATGGGGGTTGCGATGCAAATATGCTGCGGACAGAAACACTGGGGGGTGTATGACAGACATACAGACAGGCGAACAGACGGACAGCGGAGTCTTAGTTATAGGGTCCCGTCTTCGCCCTTTGGGTACGGAACCCTAAAAATACAGACAATTTGAGAACCTCCTCCTTATTTCGAGTCTGTTAAAAATACACTGTAAGCCTACGAGGCACTAAAGTATAGCTGCCATAACTTAACTGTAAATATTGATAATGACAGGTCAGTTATCTTAGTTATCCAATTATTTCATACCTTTGTACCTACGAGAAGTCATACTTATTTCCATGAATAGCAGACGATAACAGATAGTTCAGATCCGGTTCACCTCAAGAAACAATTAATAAACATGGTTACTTTTAGTTAATGCCACTGAGCTTATTCACCTAGGTGCTTTTATTTACTTCAAATAAACTTTAAACTTCTGTACCGCGGTTCACAAAAGGAAATACATTTATTTGAAATCATTTAAGTAAACTTTATTTACCCCAGTTAAAAACACCGTTCTCTGGACTTATTCAAAAATTTATTCCACGATAAACTTTGAAAAACAGAACCACTCGATGTTCCAGTTTGCTATACCTACTCTCATTTCTATTATGCTACGGTCAGAACTCCAACCCGACCTTCGGGACCCCTTCGGAGCTGGACAATTAAATTGTTTGAAAGAAACGAAGACAATTAAAGAGTTGATCACACTGTTGAGGCGGACGTGTTTATGGAACGCTTAACAAGTGAGACAATTGACGACAACGGGGTAGCGCGGTGCCAGCGATCAGCGGTAGCGATTTAATTTTTTTTCTACAACTAAATAGTGAGACAAGCCGAATTACAATTGCTGATTTTCAGTGGTAAAGTCTACCTATTACAACTGCAATACCGCGGAATTCATTGCATCTTTGCGCCCTGTCTGTAATTTCACCGGCCCCTTTAACCTTCAAGCCGGAATGCAGCAATGCAGGCACTACTGCTTGGCTGCAGAAATAGGTACGGTGGTAGTACTTCCCCAGATGAAGTCTTCACAAAAAGTTCTACTGCTACAAAACTACGTCCACAAGTAGACGGACGTTGTGTCACCCGTGACGTGCGCTGCTGTGGTTGAATTCCTTCTTAAACCTATTTATTAATTTCACTCTCAAAATTAACGTGAGATATACTATTCATTTTGTAAAAACGGGATTACTCACGTAGTATTGTAACGTCGAAGATTATTCCGACACGTTTCGATTTTTCAAGAAAATCATCATCATGGGATTGAATGCCCGTCCGCGCGTGGGGCCGACACGACACTGGCGCTGGCATCTTCGACGTTACAATACTACGTGAGTAATCCCGTTTTTACAAAATGAATACTATTTATTAATGTCATTAAAAAAAATAACTAGATGGAAGAATTTAACAATTGAGGTACATAATAATTATGGTCAGTATTTTTATATTACTTCGTAACAATCCAATATTATGACATTCAAAAGTTCAAAACAATGCCATATTTTAAAATATTCTTAAAACTAAAAAAAAACTGTTAATCGTCTCTAATCGTCAATGTCGATTTGATTTTTTACTAAACTTTAGGTCAAATGCAAGCTTGCATGTCTATAATGTCAACGTTTTTAACAAAAACAAACCTATACGACGACCATTTATTTGCATGAATGGTTGTGACTATCCTAATGCAATTTTAAATACCTTTACTCAAAAGCTTTACAAATTTTCACATACCTTTAAAGGAAGATTAAATAGATGAGACCTATTTGTACTTATTTTCAGTGAATAAGTTATTTCATTTCATATAATGTAATCACTTAGACCGCGTCTCGCACTCTCCGAGATAACATCTGGGCGGGCCGCCCGCCGTACGCCAGCCAGTGTCAGTAATAGGTTGGCGCGCGAACGATGTAAACGCCACCGAAGCACTCATCGATAAAATTCTTCGACTCTCGGACAACACTATTTGGATTGACCAAAGAGTTCAGTGAGGTGTTCTGATTTTGAATTTGTGCAGTGTTCTCTGAAGCAAAAAGTTTGGATGCTTTAACTTTTCTGTGAGTAGTTTTCTTACTTTTTCTATTTCTTACTTGTTATATTTTAATGAAAGATGTAAAGAAAACTTATAGCATTTATTCAAGCAAATGTTTGCTGATCTCGGTCTTAAAAGTATTTCCGAGATCTTAACAATAAGTAAAATTAAGTACTTTCTGTATTCGATTGAAGGTACTCGTAAATAAGAAAATAAGAGTTTAGCGAGCTTTCCCAAAATATTTATAACATTCCGATTACTGAAGTACCTATTTGATTAAATTTATTACAAAACGATGAAAGCTTTCTTAAACTATTTACAATCAGCCCCTCCTTTACCTCATAACAAGTAAATTTAAATATCAACATTCCAACTCTAGAACAACAGGTGTTTTACGAGTAAACAGTTTTAACATACCGTTATAAGCTTACCTTTCCAATATAAAAGGTATACCAGAATAAAATAAATCAGGCCAGGTGCGTGTCGAGCCACGCACTGAGTAGGGTTCCGTAGTAAAAGATTTTTCACATTTACCAAAACTTATTAACAGGTACAAAAAAAAATGCATTTATTGTGGGTTTCGTTATCTCGGCGTCATTATTTTGTATGTCCATGCAAAACTGCAGCTTTCTAGGACTAATAGCTAATAGTCTCTTTGTGAAGCCGAAGACAGAGAAACAAAGTGAACCTAAAGTTGAACTAGTTGTACTACGGATACCTGAAAATCTACATCTAACCTAATACCGAAGAAAAATCTATTCACATGATTTGACGAATCCACGCTTTTCCACACAAGGAGGAAAATCAGCTTAACAAATACGAGTTTGTCGCTGAGGTCGAAAAGTTCAGGCATCGTAACTTGTCATAGCAAGATAAACACCAGTAAACCACAGTACTTATATAATAAAAAAAAGTAAGGCCTTTGCATCTATTATAGATGATTTATACAGCGTCAGCAACTGGTAATCATGCTGTACGGGACGCTGCAGTGCCTGGGACATTGTTAGATAAATAGGTAAATGATAGTATATAATAGGTACCAATAGGTAAGGACTAACTTTACCTATTTTATTTATTTAGCAAAATCTTATTCTAAACAGGAAGAAATAAGCTTTCTCCTGAAGCTGCCTTGTAGAGAAACACGTGTCGAATTCCTTATGCGAGTTTTTTCAAGCGCCTATTGGATATAGGTTAGCGGATATCTTACTAAATATTTATTGTTCGTTTAGATATTATAATGGATTTCCGCAGTCACACCTGAATCAATTCATTTCTAATCATAGATTAATAAGACTGTCATAGGATCAGCTAAAATATTAAATAAATAAATAATGCTGGACAAATCACACAGCATCATCTAGCCCCAAGCTAAGCAGAGCTTGTGTTATGGGTACTAGATGACATTAAATGCATTTAATAGTTTGGAACCTGATTAACAATTTATTTACACAACTTAACACATTTACATATCTAATATTGTACTAAACTTTTAAAAGTATTATCTACCTCTATATATAAAAAAATCAAAGTCCTGACTGACTCACTGACTGACTGATATATCAACGCACAGCCTAAACCACTGGACCTAAAGACTTGCAATTTGGCACACATATACCTTGAGTATCCTAGAGGTGCACTAAGAAGGGATTTTTCGGAATTCCCACGGGATAGGGAATAAATGAGATATATATTTTCGTATCAAAGTGGCTCTGCGTGAAAAAGGGAATTTTACGCTTTATGACTTCCACGCGGACGAAGTCGCGGGCAAAAGCTAGTTACAGTATACTTTTGCAAGTCAGTCTAGATATTCTAAACAATATTATCTTTAGCCATAGGACGTCCACTGCTGGACATAGGCCTCTCTCATGAATTTCCAAGCACTGGTTGGGATTGTTGCCATACTCACCAAGCTTGGCAGATGGGATGTTAAATTTTACTTTTATCAACCCTTGGAAGGAAGGAAGTGAGGTCTTTACCCTGCAATGCTAAAGTACAGGCTTTTAAAACCTCGCCATTCTCCCAAACCAAATAAAGCGACAGATAACCGAAATTCATAAAAGTTGTCTCTCTATTTCTATAATACCGGTTTCGTATGAAACATAAAGGACAATACCGATGGCTAATATCTATTTACTAATAGCAATCAGAGTCGGCGTAGTCCCATTTGTTTCATTATAATGTTCCATTTATAGAAGAAATGGTACATAATATATATATCCTATTTGTTACATTAATGTAAGAAATGGGATAAGTATAGTATGTACCATTTGTTCCATTATGCTTAATAGTCATACTATATACGGATTGTTTCACTTTAATCACCTAAGCTAACTCACCTAGGTAGCCTTTGTTACGTGGGTACCTGCTGATTGAGTACAGGAAATATAAAGAAAAAAGTCATAATCGTTAATATGACACCAAAAACTGTCGCATTGCCTTGTGTTAACAATAACGCCGACGCACGCACACTGTTTTTTTCCAGTAAACAAAACTGTTATTGTTACCTTTTATTGTAATATAATAATAATATAATGCTGGACAAATCACACAGCATCATCTAGCCCTGTTTAGCTTGCTAAACAGAGCTTGTGTTATGGGTACTAGATGACTGATATACTTAATACATTATACTACATAGATAGATATTTTTATTATATATAGAAAAACATCCAGAACACCCTGAACAAATATCTGCAGATCGTACAGACATTTGTCCCGAGGCGGGAATCGAACCTGCAACCCCTTGCGATTGTGCAATCATATTGCAAGAACTTTCGTAAAAGAAACATCACACACCACGTCCTGCTATCACTGTGCTCTAAATGCAGTGTTAGCTGGACGTGTACTGATTCCAAACGAGAGAGCTACTATTTCGTGTGGATAAAACGGCGCAGTCACTTTACGATAAGGACGTATCTGATTTAAAATTTTGGGCATGATAGCTTATTTGACGACCTCAGTAACGCGGTTGCTGGTTCGGGTCTCGCCTTCGATTATATCATTTAGTACCTATAACACAAGCTCTGAATGGGGCTAGATGGTACTGTGTAAAAAGTCCAAAATCTATACTAATATTATAAAATATATTATCCTTTTATGTATCCGACTAAATTTCTCCAAGGATGCCTAGGATATAACTCTTTGCAAACCAGAAGAGCACTGGAACAGATCACCACCTTCTGTAAGATTTTCCGCGGCAAAATCGACGCGCCAGATCTGTTTAATGAGTCACTTCTACTCTTTGTTCCGGACAGATATCTTCGGGGTAGAAAGCACAACCTCTTTGCTCAGCCCAGGTGTCGCACCGTCGCGCGTGCGGCCTCTCCCATACCAAGAGCTCTCAACTCCCTCAACAAACTCCTCCAAGCTAACCCAGAATTCGATGTGTTTGCTGACGAGTTCTATGCCATAATGTCAGAATGCCTAAGACAGTGTGAGAGAGACGATGGCTAGAAAATAATAATAATAATGTGTTCAGCTTTATTTTATTCAAGTAATTGTATTTAAATTGTATTTAAAAATAATTGTATTTCGATTTAATTAATTAATGTTACCTGACCATTTCATATTGACATTTTATTGACATGTTTATTTTGTATTATTGATTTTAGTTTGTAGGGAAATTTTTGCTTGACTATTGTAAGTTATTTTTTTTTTGTTAATATTGATTGATTGGTGTAAGTGGTGTAAGCCGTTCTAATCAAATGTATTAAATAAATAAATAAATAAAGATGTAAAGTTTGTGAGTTTGTGAGGTTGTAGGGGGTAATCTCTGGATCTACTTAACCGATTTTCAAAATTATTTTACTAATAGAAAGCCACAGTATTTCTGAGTGTCGTCGGCTATATATTACCGCGCAACGAAGTGGGCACCGGGTCAGCTAGACGTTTATATAGTAATTATTTCTTTATATCTATAGCTACAAGCATGGCCGTCGCCAGTCTTACTTTCAGAGGTTGCATCTTTTTAATTTGCCTTTAAGTCGATTCTTTACCTAGCAATGCGATAACAATATAGCTCTTGATACGAAATGTGCGATATAGGCCTCCGTGGCAGCGCAGACCATCCGATGTGAATCTTTATCCACCGAGCCATTGTTTCATGTTTGGAAAATTGATGAAGGTAATGGGGTCGAATCAGGAGAATATACGGATTGTGGCCGATGGGACCGAAAAGTTATCGAGTGGAGGCCACGGACCGGCAAGCGCAGCGTAGGACGTCTACCAACAAGATGGGCGGACGGTAAGGTATGCAGGCCGCTTCCAGCCGCAATACTTGGAAGTCCATGAGGGAGACCTATGTATGTCCATCAGTGGACGTCCAGTGGCTGAAATGATGATGATGATGCGGATTGTGGCAGAAGTTCTTAGGTTTTTCGTTTAATATTTTTGTCGATCTCCGTGGCGCAGTTTGTTTAATAGCCGGCTGAGACCCAGGAAGTTGCGGGTTCGATCCGCGTCGTAGGACCAAATGTTTGCTTTATCTGCAGATATTTGTCTCAGGTCTGGGTGTTTTTCGTGTATAAAAAAATATATGAAATATATGAATTACCTAGTACTTTAAAGCCCTGCTTACTTTGGGGCTAGATGGTGCTGTAAGTCTAGCATTAAGTATTTATTATTATCTTTTTCGACAAACTTTCTCCCGGCGTCGGCGCCCTGGCTAGAAGGTTCAATTTACCTTAACGCTTTATAAATAACGCAGTCATGACAAAAACATGTTTATATATACTCTCCTTTGCATACTAATGTCCAAATAAGGCCGATATTCTCAAGACAAGCCCGTCTGCCCAGCTAGCCTATGACGTGATAATTACGTTACAAGTTGAATTAAATACCTTAGCTTAATTACTTACAAAGTTATTAAAACTTAGGGTTGAAACTTGAACTCCTTCTATCTTTCGAACGGCGTGTTTTCTAATAGGTACCTACGACAATTTCGGGAACTAAGAGAGAGCGCCCACTACTCAAACTCAAACTCGTTCATTTATTTCCATAGTTTGCAATTACAAAACATAGACATAAAGAAAAGATTACTGATTTTTTTACCATGACTCTTTTGTCACATCTACCCGGTATGTGGTCTGTGGATATCTAAAGAGATAAATACATAGAAAAAAAAATTAATGCACAACACTAAAATAACATAAACAATTAAAAAATACGTGTTATAATACACCCTTTATTAATAGTATATATCCTCTATAAACTTTCAGTATAATTCTGTAACAACATTTTGATGTCACGAAAGTTAGGTAAAACGAATTGCAACAAAGTTATTTGTAATTTCTTGTTACCTAATTTATAAACAAGTTTACCCACAAGAGTTTTCTGGGCAGTTTATGGCCCGTATATACGAGTAAGTTTCCCTTGTACTCGAACTAAACCTTACTCGTATCCGCGATTTAATGTTGAAAACATGTCGAATAAGAAACATTATTGGAGTTAAGAATGCCTCTCCTCTCTTACCACTGTTAAGAGAGGAGAGGCAGCTTATAGATGTCCATGCTGGACATAGGCCTCCCTCATGGATCTGCAAATACTGATCATGGGGGGTAGTTGCCATACTTACCACGCTTGGCAGGCGGGTGGGCGAGCGCAGTCCAGAATGTTGATACACGGATAGACGCTGCTCCCCATCTTCCGGTGGTATCCCTTAGCAGGTTCTTACTGCATCCACGGGCATGAGAGGAGAGGTAACATTCTCCTACTGGCACCCCACGGCTCGGTTGAGCAATAATAAAGGTAAATGACGCGATAAATGCCCATTAAAATATATATTAAGAAAATATATTAAGAACAAGCCACATTCACAGATAATATAATACACTAGTACTACAGTCCCAAAACGACGGTTTACGAGCTCTGTGGCGCAGCGGGCGAAGGTCCGCCTGCGACGCAATGGGTTGCAGGTTCGATTCCCACCTCGGGACAAATGTCTGTACGATCTGCAGATATTTGTTCAGGGTGTTCTGGGTGTTTTTTTCATAATAATAAAAATATGTATCTATGTAGTATAATGTATTAAGTATATCAGTCATCTAGTACCCATAACACAAGCTCTGCTTAGCTTGGGGCTAGATGATGCTGTGTGATTTGTCCAGCATTATTTATTTATTTAAAATAAGTACTCAGCATTTGGGGCTAGATAGTAGTGCTGTGTTAAATGCAGCATCATTTGTCTTTTTTAAACTTTCGCGATCACAACACATTATTACTATATTGGATTATCGGGTATTTATCGCGTAATTACCTTTATTTTAATCCGACGTTTCGACCGGATTGCACCTGGTCGTGGTCGCGGGGAGACCGAGAGAGAGGGAGTCGAAACGTCGGAATTAAAATAAAGGTACACTGAAAGAAATAATCAGTAAATCCTAATGAAATTTCAGTAAACTTAACTGAAAAAAGCAGTTAAAATGGAGCCAACTGTAAAAAGCAGTTACTTTAACTGTAACAAAACAGTAAGGGTAAAACAGTAAATTTTACTGAATAAGTCAGTTAGCTGACTATCGACTAAAACATTAAAAAATAAAACAGTTGAGGACAACAGTTGAGGAAAACAGTTAATGGAAACAGTAACTTAAGACAGTTAATTTAACTGAATAAATCAGTTAAGGAAAACAGTTAAAGAAAACAGTTAAAGAAAACAGTTAAAGCAAACAGTTAAGGGAATCATTAATTGCTACTATTCCACAACAGTAGATCTAACTGATTGGCTACGGTTGCTGCTACTGTTCGGGTACAGTACCAGCTACTGTTAATTATGTATTTGCTACTGTTCTGCAACAGTAGATCTTACTGATTACCTACAGTTGCTAGAACTGCTCGGGAACAGTAGCAACTACTGTTAGGTGTGTAGTTGCTACTGTTCTACAACAGTAGATCTTACTGATTGGCTACGGTTGCTGCTACTGTTCGGGAACAGTACCAGCTACTGTTAGGTATGTAGTTGCTACTGTTTTACAACAGTAGATCTTACTGATTGGCTACGGTTGCTGCTACTGTTCGGGAACAGTACCAGCTACTGTTAAGTATGTAGTTGCTACTGTTCTACAACAGTAGATCTTACTGATTGGCTACGGTTGCTGCTACTGATCGTGAACAGTATCAGCTACTGTTAGGTATGTTGTTGCTACTGTTCTAAAACAGTAGACAGTACGTTTACAAAGAAACACCACAGAATACTATTTGATTATAGTATTGCAGATAGAGTACTGGATCGGAACTCGGTTGTTAAGGACTTAGGCATTCATTTTGATGAACAGCTTTCATTTGTAGTTCACTATGATAAAATAATAGCAAGAAGTAATCGACTTCTAGGATTTATCACTAGAATTACAAAAGAATTTAAAAACCCCTTAAGCCTGATTCACTTATTCAATAACTTAGTCCGTTCGATCCTTGAATATGGAAGCATTATCTGGTCACCATATTACCAAAATCACATAGCTAGAATAGAGAGTATTCAAAATAAATGTCTCAGGATACTCTCCTATAGACATAACTTGGGTCGCTCACTATCGGGGTATGAAATGAGACTTGTCAAATTCAATGTCACTGCACTGTCCGTACGAAGAGATCGCATTGATTTAGTTTACCTCCACAAAATTCTCCATTATGTCGTTGACTGTCCAATACTTCTATCATCCATTAGCATCAATACGTACTACAGATCTCGTAACCCACTAACTTTTTCACTGAGTAATCTAAAAAATAATACTTCCTATAATGCTCCTCTTTTAAGAGCGTGTCGGCTATATAACCGGTTAGCTTCGGATAACGATGAGCTAGATATTTTCCACCCTAATCCGTACAAATTTAAGAAATGTGTAACCAACCTGCTTTGTAATAGTAATAGTTAGCACCTTCCGTATAGTATTTTTATGTATAACAAGTCCATCTTTCGATTAACGTGCTTTGTATAGTAACTTGTTATTAGTTTTATTTTCCTTCAATAATATATATATTTTTTTTAGTTTATAGTAGTTTTAAGTAGAAATTCTTCAATGTTTGTTTTAGTAGTAGGTAAATTGTAATTAACAGCTTGCAACACTTTTTCAGTCGTGCTATGTTCGCATGTTTGGAGTAAAGGCTAGATTTAAGAATTTTTAGTGTAGTACTGTTTTAGCGTAAGTTTGTTTTTACTCTGTTTTGTGAACTTTTTAATAAAATAAAATAAAATAAAGTAGATCTTACTGATTGGCTACGGTTGCTGCTACTGTTCGAGAACAGTACCAGGTACTGTTAGGTATGTGGTTGCTACTGTTCTACGACAGTAGATCTTACTGATTGGCTACGGTTGCTGCTACTGTTCGGAAACAGTACCAGCTACTGTTAGGTATGTTGTTGCTACTGTTCTACAACAGTAGATCTTACTGATTGGCTACGGTTGCTGCTACTGTTCGGGAACAGTACCAGCTACTGTTAGGTATGTAGTTGCTACTGTTCTATGACAGTAGATCTTACTGATTGGCTACGGTTACTGCTACTGTTCGGAAACAGTACCAGCTACTGTTAAAAATGTATGGAAATCTGATTTTTCAACTCTCCATACCTGCTCCACAGTACTGGAACAGTAGCAACTACATACATAACAGTAGCTAGTACTGCTGCCCAACAATAGCAGCCACTGCAGCTGAGCTGCAGGGGCCCGTTTCTCAAAAGCTGTGAAGAAGTGACATCCGCTTGTATTACAAGTTACAAACTATTGAGAAAAGGGCCTCTGGTCTTGCTATATTAAAGGGCCATTGAAGAAATCAATACAATGTATATTACAAAGTAAAAAAAATATTTATTGGTGGACACACATCAAATCACGCACAATTAACACGGATGTTACAAAGTAAACATTATTCATTGATAGTTTGATAGAACTAGGTAAATAATCCAAATGAACACAAGTGTTCAAAATAAAAAAAAATTAATAATGATTATTATACCTACAAGTAAATATATTGAAATAACCATTCCGCCTGCTAGCAAGGGTACTTTGCAATCCACTGCACAACCAATGGTAGGCAGTTCATAGACAATGTCATCAATAATAAAGGTACCTTGCCGTGATATTTTGAAGTGGTCCTGCGACTTATGGCTGGACAGTGATACCCCGGGATTTATTCGTATCGCGGCGTTTCTGTCGTTCTTCGTTCAGCAGTTTTTCTTCGTCAATAAGCTTAATAAAACTTTCACGTACTTCGGCCGTAGAATATTTCTTCTTCCTGATTTGAACCGGTCCTAAAGGATGTGGAATCATAAGAAGTGCAGCTAGATTGCTTGTGTTTCTTGATCGGGGTCTGTAATAAAAGAAATAAAAATTATAAGACATGCCTCCCACAGACTGCAGTAAGTGTATGGCAGCTATCCGGTTCCCGTAAGAGGTTCCCAGTCATGGAGTATTAATAAGAGGGATCCATCACGAAGAAGGCGATCCCATCAAAAACATTGCATGTACAATAAAACCGGGCTAGAGCGAGTTGGACTCGCGCACCGAGGGTTCCGTGCCATCATACAATATCATCATCATCATTACAGCCGTAAGATATCCACTGCTGGACATAGGCCTCCCTCATTGACTTAGAGATCCAAGTGCATAAGGGGTTGTTGCCATACTCACCACGCTTGGCAGGCGGGTTGGTGAGCGCAGTTCGGGATGTTCTTGCACGGAAAGACGCTGCTGCCCATCTTCCGGAGATATCCCTTAGCAGATTCTTACTGCATCCACGGGCAGGAGAGGAGCATACAATATAATATATGACAAAGGCGGTTTTATATTTGTAGGAGAACCTTGACAGCGCCATCTCTTGTCTGATAGCGGAACTTATGTAGATTTTTTACACTTTCGATGATTTCTAAAAATGTATGCTATGTAGAGAGATTGTAATAAATTTCCTCTAATCTTTACATATATTTCTAACAGCAATAATAGTTTCAGAGGTTTATCTTCGCAAACTTCGGAGATAAGGGGGGGGGAACGCTATTTTTTTCAACATTTTTGTAAATAACTCAAAAACTATACAATTTAAAGGAAAACTAAAAGCTGTTTATTAATGTGCAAATGAATACCTTTCATATGATACCCCACATTACCTAGTAACTTTCCAAAAATTTTGAAAACACCCCTTCCACCCCCATTGTCTAAAAAACTATGCAAATTAGAGTGTTCGCTATAATTTTCCTATAAAGTTTACATACACTTCTATAAGCTATAAAAGTATCACGGGTTTATCTCTGCAAACTTCGGAGATAAGGGGGGGGGGGAACGGTCAATTTTTCAACATTTTTGTAAATAACTCAAAAACAATACGTCTTATAGAAAAACTAAAAACTGTTTATTAATGTGAAAATGAATACCTTTCATATGATACCCCACATTAACTATTTACTTTACAAAAATTTTGAAAACCCCCCTTCCACCCCCCTTGTCCAAAAAACTATGCTAATTAGAGAGTTCGCTATAATTTTCCTATAAAGTTTACATACACTTCTATTAGCTTTAAAAGTATCACGGGGTTACCTCTGCAAACTTCGGAGATAAGGGGGGGGGAACGGTCGTTTTTTCAACATTTTTGTAAATAACTCATAAAAAGGTACGTTTTAAAGAAAAATTAAAAACTGTTTATTAATGTGCAAATGAATACCTTTCATATGATACCCCACACGGCCTAGTAACTTCACTTAAAATTTTTGAGATCCCCTATCCGCCCCCCTGCAATCAAAATAAGAATATTTTTTAACATTTTTAAATATGCTATATTAGTAAAAAAGTGTTGTCTTTTACCATTTTAAATTTCAAGTCGATAGCATCAGTAGTTCTCGAGATATCCATGTGTGACAGACAGACAGACAGACAGACAGACAGAGTGATTCTATAAGGGTTCCTTTTTACCATTTTGGTCCGGAACCCTAAAAATGCAAGTCTCGCAACGTAGTTCCTCTACCGTAGAAACTAGTCAGATCTAATGTGAAACCAAGCCGCTGTCCATAAAACTCAATTTCCACTGGAGTTTAATAACATTGTCACCCTTTCATATTGAAAGGGTCACACACACACACAATGAAATGTTGTTAGTAAACTCCAGTAAGGACTAAGTTATATGTGCACCGGCTTGGTTTTACATTAGATCTCAATACTTATAGCGGTAGGAGAACTGCGTAATATAGGTTAAAGGTCTAGGTGCTTTTCTGCAGAAAAAACACACTTACGTTTAATTCTTCCGAGCTTGAAAATCTTGAACTTGGTGAAGACACTACAGAGTTGATCGGTGAAGATAAACTTGGCGTGAGCCCGTCGACTCCTCCGTACACTTTTATTATTTTTTCCATACCATTATCTATCTGAAAGATCATTAACAAGTGAACAATTTATAATAAAGCTGGCAAAATCAAAAAGTGGACACAAAGTTCACACAGACTGGCGAGTACGAGGGTGACTTAGCAAGCACAAATAAAAATGTCCACGCATAGAATTTATGTAAGCAAAAAGTTTATTGAAAAAACACACACGTAAAGATACAACCGGACCTACTCAGTTAGTACACACCACATCTCAGTACACTTAGACAACGTTATTTAGTAAGTAAGTAAACGTAAAGTAAGTATTTAACATAAAACAAATTAGTTAATTACACATAAGTCCACACAACACAAAATTGGCAGGAAAGCAAAATGCAAATGCACATGAGTCGGATGCGCGCTGGAGTGGAGATAGCTAGCCGGCCACCGGACCACATTGATTGAGTGCGGGCGCGTCCTGTGACTTCATGTGCTCGCGCTTCACTTTTCAAATTGGCCAAACAGCGCGCTAATGTGTGGTGGTGATGTTGTCGCTAGGGGAATAATCCAGTTTGTAAAAATGGAGGTCTGGATGTTTGTTTGTTACTCTTTCACGCAAAAACAACAGAACGGATTTGGATGAAATTAGGCCAGTAGTTTCTGAGTCCATAGCGTTCAAACTAACAAACAAACCACCGCGCGCAGACTAAGTTGGGTTCGTGGGTTAGGCCCCCGTGTGCGTACACCACGGAGGCGTCACACACGGGGGGCTAAGCCCAGAAACCCTAACTGGCGCGCACTCCAGCACAGGTTAGAAAATATTTAGGTACTCTAGTAGGTACCCAAGAAGAAATTAGTTTAATTTCGCGCCACGTGATGACGTGTTTTACCCATTGCAAAACACGTGAGTTTTGATGCGAAAGTAAACTAATTTCTTCTATGTTTGTTTGTCCGTCTGTTATTCACAGCATAAACCACTATCCTCAGAACCACTATCAAAATAAAATCACCGGTCAACGGTGTTTTTGTATGAGCGGCCCCGGGGCCGCTCTGCCGGTGAAGGAGTTAAGTAACTAAGTACCAATTACATAGATACCTACTAGTATTACAAATGCAATGAAAATTAAATATTTACCTCATCATTCCGTTTGGTTCACAATTCACTTTTTCTACACAATGCACAACGCAGGCACTCACTTCCATAATGAAAGTCGGAAATGAAATGGCGGCGCGCTCTAAACGTAGTGTTATATACTCTTTGGCTCGCTCGACTCGGGCCGCGCGAATCACAGCCAACGGCAACGCCGCGCGGCGCGGCGAAACCGTTGGCACGGTATAGTAATGTATTCAGTATTTTAACTCGGCCGTATTTTTTAAATAAATACCTACAGCCGCGCGGTACGTAAACATGCGATAGGCCCGCCTCCAACATTTGTATTAAATTTGCCTACTTTGTGTTTCTATTTAGTTTTGTGATTGTAAATATACTTTTTTTATATAAACAAATATAATACTTTGTGAATTGAATAGATAAATTGAAAATATAGTGTACTCAGAAGTACTATAAAATAACATAGTTATGAATTATTAGAATAACCTACAATCTAAATGATGTAAGATTATAAGACCCAGTACTTTTACCTAACGTTTTAAAGTTCCACTCTTACTGATGAAAGCGTGATGTAGGTAAAAAAAGGTAGGTACCTAAAATTACGCTTATCGTATTTAAAAAATATTATATTTTCACCTTCTACGTAAACGAAGTCGTGGGTAAAAGTTAGCGTTAGCCCAAAGAAACTATTCCACGTGGACGAAGTCGCGGGCAGAAGCTAGTTAAAAATAAATAAAATACCACGTCTTTACTTTGAATTATACAAACTAACAAAACGAAACACACATGCTCCGAGGTTTATACACAAGCGTACCTACCGTATCATGATTCATGAATCGCATATAACTACCTATTTCACTCGTGTCAATCACTTTCCTTTACTCTATTCACTTTATTTAAGAATCCAGACATCTTTTTTTCGGGAGATAAAAGGAAATACTTGTCCATTAAAAAGACACAAATTATGTACCTACCTACCAGGTAGTAAGTAAAATTATTTTATAGTCTTACCTTTCAGAGTTTCCAGGTAATCTAAAAAAAGTTATCTCTGGATGCGTTCTTTAAGATTAAATGCAACTAAAAACAGCTCAATATATCCTACCCGACATATTAAATACGTAAGTAGGTACTTGAACTTATTTTTTGTGAAAAAATCGCGCGGTTATTGTTAAAAAAACAACACACCTCCGTTCGTCACTGCGGCACAGTCGCGACTGTTTAGATGCCGAGCGAGTGCCAAGATCGAGGCGCGTAGGTATAGCTCGCGCTTCGTCCGTTTGTATGAAGTCGGAACACTGTATAGATAATTCCGCCGTGATACTAACCGCCGTTTGTAAAAACGAGATAGCATATACGCAAAACACTCGCGGGTGACACGTACAGTAAGCTACACGCAGGTACGGTCAACAAAAAGAAACAAAAATAATGATCTAAGAAAAACAATGTAACGTAGATAGAGTTCGCGCAAAACTTCTTGAGCTCTGTGAACGTTGCGGCAAATGAAAAGTTGCGCATGTTGACGTGTTCATTCAATATTGCCAACTAGGTTATAAATAATCTTGCCACATAGTCGAAATGTTGTATTAAAAAATTGGCTTCTTGCGATAATAAAGGTGAATTCGTTCTAGCATTTAAGTTTTTATTAATCCTTAATTTATTATAATAATTGATTTTTAAATATGTTTGTTTTAATAATTGAAAAATAAATAAGTGCATAGTAAAATGTGTGCTAAATAAAACGAAAATACACCAAAACTCCTAATTTCACAGACTGAGCCCCTCTCGAACCCCTTTTATCATTCCTTCCCCTCAACGCCCAAAAAACTGTGTACTGCGCAGTCACTGAAGCTTACTTCACAGAGCTCAAGAAGTTTTGCGCGAACTATATTTCATTTTATTTCAGTTTTTTTTTTCTTTATCTATTAAAATATGTTTTGCTAATTTTAAACACACCTGCAAAACTGCTTCATAATGAATAATGTTTCACGTACATAATTATTAAAATACATAATGAAAAATTTGCCAATTTTTTTACAATAACTTTGTATAAAAAAGTTATATATTTGTGCCTAGATTTCCTAAAGATGAATTGTGGAGACATAAATGGCTGTGTATTGTTCGAAAGCAAAGACAAGAACTTGACTGGATAGCTACAGATAACAGATAGCAAAGTATGTTCTTCTCACTTCAAATCGGAAGATATTTATACAACGCCCAAAGGTTTGATGAGAATTAGAAAAAGAGCTGTACCATTTGTCCAGGTACAACTTTTGATTTAAATCAATGTCAGAACTTTTCACATTAATTAATCGTTGCTTCGAATGTAATTAAATTAATTATTATATTTAAAGATCAAATCGAAGTCTCCTGAAAATCCTGTCCCGAATTCAGAAATGAACTCACCTAACTCACTGCGAAATGTTAACATATCAGATTTAGATTCGATTTTCGACACTCCAAGAAAAATAAAATACGTAACATTCGCTGTAGTTAATATTTGGTATACTTACGTTCTTAAAATGAGTTGCAGACCCCGCACGAATTCGTTCGGAATAGAAAGATTTCCCGTCATGCCCGGCACATGCTTAAATAAATTTGAAATCGTAAACGATATATAACCTATGTCGCTAAACGAAATGTCCTATAAGTTACATTTCACTAAATGAATGGTCATCAGATTTTGCGTGCGTTTATTGACATTATTTATTTATGTATATATAAAAGTATAAAATAAACTTGTAACAATTGCTAGTAATAAAATTTTAAAAATAATACTCTATAATATTTTATTTATTCATAATTTATTTGTTGACGGTACCTTACATTCAATCGAAGACGGGGAATACCCGATTTGTATTTTTCACATGTGAGTGCGTACCAGTGATTGTTATTGTTATTTCGTTCGCACTACAGTTTTAGCACGCTTTGCTGTCTCTGTCATTGATTACAATATACACGACAATTTGAATGTAACTGTGGATGTACGTTTTTGCATGTAGTTGTAATTAGCACAGCTTTCGATTTATCGATGTAGGGACATACCGTATCTTCCCTTTTTTGTTTTTATCTAAGCATAGAATAGTTTTTTATTCCCAAAATCCCACGGGAACGGGAACTACGCGGGTGAAACCGCGGGGGACTGCTATAGTAGGTATATATTTTGCTATAGCAGTTCCTCGCGGTAGGTAACGATTCGATAATATTTTACGATTTAGCTGTTTGTTTTAATAGCTCCAGATTTCTTCATTTTGGCTGATTCTAATAAATATTGTGATTAAAAGGCCCTGGCACCAATGACCTTCGATCTGATAAATCAGCAACGGATTTAAATATCCCATATTTACTTCCAAGCATTGTCGTTTATGGAGGAACGAAATTGAAAAGGTTTACGATTGCGACCTACCTATCTATGACGAAGGCATAGATATGGCGTTAACGCCAAGAGCATTAAATATTACCTAGTCAGACAGTAGAGTTAGGTTACTACTGTTCTGTAAATAGGTACCTAGTTGACTTAGTTTTTATTTACTCGTGATACCTGGTATAATGTGGTAGGTACTGGTGTGGTAGTAGTAAACAATTTATTAAAATTTATATATCTATTTGTTATATTAGGACCAAATTTTCATAATCATATTAATTTAACACGACGTGTATACAACTCTTGCAATAAACATTGATCGAATATGTTGATTGTAGTACAACCATTAATCTGTGGTACAACATCGTTAAGTGCCATCCGCGCGCCGCGCGCACTGCGCCCCGCAGTGCTTGCTAGTGCTAGTGAAGAGCAAAGGATGAATATGGCAACGTCGCATTTCTCCCGCAACGGGCGGGTGTCGAGCGAGCGCGAGCGACCAGGCCGCGCGGCCTGGTTGCTGCAACGTCGCATTAGCCCACTATTATTTGACTATTTTAAATCACATAATATGATGATAACATTCGTAATTACTATTATGAAATGCGTCCCGTATATCTATTACGAATTATATTAGTTACACATCTACTCTTTATTGTATAGAAAGACATTAAAAAAAACATACAATTAGGAAGAAGAGAAGGGCGAACTTGTTCCTTTGAGGTTAACTGGAAGATATCTCATCTTCCAGTTAACCTTTGAGTAAATGAGAGGAGACAGTGAAAAGGGGGAACTACTTAGTAGGTACTTAAGTACTTGGTAATAGTGGCGGCAGATGAAATTAAACGGACGGCTGTGCTACTAAATTGGTTTCATCTTACTAGTCCCACGTATCACACTACGTATAATAATAATGTGTATGGATGTTTGTTACTCTTTCACGCAAAAACTACTGAACGGATCTGGATGAAATTTACAACAGAGATAGATTATAGGCTGGAATAACCAAAATGAGTTTTTATCCCGATATTCCCTCGGGAACCACGCGGGTAAAACCGCGGGTGGCAGTGGTTTAGTTTTTAGCATTCACAATGGCATATTCATTATTGAAAATGATATATAATTTGTTTTCTCTTCGCTAGGCTTTACAAAATTACATTTAATTTTAAAAAAAATCCTTTCATAAAGTGAAAAACTTTTAGGTAAATAGGTACATTTCAAATGTCAATTAGGCCTAGCAACAGCTCGCAATATCAGCTGTTTTATCGAAGGATTGTGTTCACTGATGGATGAGGCTCACTTTTGGCTGAATTAATATGATAACAAGCGAAATTGCATCTGGTGTGAAGAGCAGCCCCATGCTATAAGTACAAGAATTGCCTATGCATTTAGAAATAACAACAGTTTGGTGTGGTTACGGTAATAAGGTAAACCGTTAGAAAAACTGTGTCAGTATAAGTAAAACCTAATGTTTCGATGAGTAAAAATAACTATTCTAAACAGTAAATGTTACTGTCTTGTTGATTACGGTGAACCATTAGAGTTGCTGTTGCAATATGTAAGAACTACCTACGTTTTCGATGAGTGAAAATAACTATTCTAAACAGTAAATGTTACTGTCATGTTGTAGATTACGGTGAACCATTAAAGTTACTGTTGCAATACGTAAGAACTACATTTCCGATGAGAGTGGCAGCTTTAATTTATTTGTGACATTACATTCACTTATTAATTTCCTTTCTTTTCATACGTACTTTAATTTTGTTCCATGGAAAATTAAATTCTTTGATAACTATGTATGTAATGTAATCTAATGACACATTGACAGTGCGCATTCAGCAGCTTTATTTTATTTTACTTCACTGAGCTAATTAAACTTTAATTAATTTAATATAATTATTTGTTGACAATGGCCATGTACGGCCAGCTATAGAACTTAGAATTAGGATTTTGTTTATTTTTACCATTTTTTTATTTTATTTAGAATTTTACTATTAAGTTATTAAGAAGTGACATTTATTTTAGATTCTGTGACATAGCCAGTATCAATAATGTTGATTACGGTGAACCGTTAGAGTAACAGTTTCAATATGTAAGAACTACTATGTCGATGAACAAAAATAACAATTATAAACAGTAAATGTTTCTATCATGTTGATTACGGTGAACCGTTAGAGTATTTGCTCAAATACGTAAGAACTACGTTTTCGATGAGTGAAAATAACTATCCTAAACAGTAAATGTTACTATCTTGTTGAGTACGGTTCACCGTTAGAGTTACTGTTTTAATACGTAAGAACTACTATTTAGATGAGTGAAAATAACTACTCTTAACAGTAAATGTTACTGTCTTGTAGTTGATTACGGTGCACCGTTAAGTTACTGTTTTAATACGTAAGAAATAATATTTCGATAAGTGAAAATAACTATTCTAAACAGTAAATGTTACTGTCTTGTAGTTGATTACAGTGCACTGTTATAGTTACTATTTCAATACGTAAGAAATACTATTTCGATAAGTGAAAATAAATATTCTCAACAGTAAATTTTACTGTCTTGTTGTTGATTATGGTGATCCGTTAGAGTTACTGTTTCAATACTACTGTTCCGATGTAAGAACAACTGTTCGATGAGGGAAAATAACTATTCAAAACAGTAAATGTTACTGTCTTGCTATTAATTACGGTGAACCGTTATAGTTACTGTTTCATTACGTAAGAACCACTGTTTCGATGAGTAAAAATAACTATTCTAGACAGTAAATGTTACTGTCTTGTTAATGGTTACGGTGAACCGTTAGAGTTACTGTTTCAATACGTAAGAACAACTGTTTAATTAATTAAAATTACTGTTTGACATGTTACTGTTTTGAAACAGTAATAAGTACTGACTGAAATGGGTAAATGTAAATGTAAGATACGTTATTTTAACTGTAAAATTTCTTACTGTTCTAAAACAGTATTTATTTTTTTCCGTGTAAGGTCTTTGCATCTATTATAGATGATTTATACAGCGTCAGCAACTGGTAATCATGCTGTACGGGACGCTGCAGTGCCTGATAAAAAAAAGGTAAAAAAATATAAAATAAAGGTAATTACGCGATAAATACCTGATAGTCCAATATAGCAGCATCAGTTATTTTTTTATACCCATCTCTATACAACACGCCTTCTACCTTGAATCTGAATTGCCTCTAGGTACTTATGGAAAATTATTAATGAAATTAAAATTTTGTCTTCGATAGGACTAGAACCCGTAACGTTTCAACGTGTCAGCTTTTTTGCTATATTGAATAAACACTTATTGACTTAGAATTTGACTTTACAAAACACGTGATCACCTAAAGCTGGCTGACTTTACCATTTTGGCTACGAAGACACTAACCGTCGCTTCGAAAATCTTAGTGGTTTGTGGCACCGTGTTGTCTTTACTTCTCCGTGTTGTCTCAACGTTGTAGGTACTCCAACATACGACACTTCGTCAAACCTTTGGCATCGTAACAAAGTTCCAAATGGAACATCAAACGACCCAACGGTGGAATATCGCAGCTAAGTTATTTGATTAACCTACTCCTCGTGAGGGGCATGTTATATAAGGGTTTGAGTACTTTCACACATCACTGTATCACTTTCTTACTTACGACCTCCCTTTTACTAAATGTAACCTATCTCATCTCAGACGTAGGACGTCCACTGCTGGACATAGGCCTCCCTCATAAATCTACAAGTACCTAAGTACTAATCATGAATGTAGTCCTTTTTATATTACTTTCCTCTAACTTGGCTTTTTAGGGTTCTGGACCAAAATGGTGAAAAAACCTCTTTTGGTGTGACTTTGTCTGTCTGTGCTGGATATCCCAGGAACTGCTAATGCTATCGACTTGAAATTCGTAATGTTATTAGATTACGCTCAATCGCGTACATTGCAAAAATGAAAATAAGTGAAATATTCTTATTATGTGATAGCAAAGAGGGCTGAAAGAGGCTCTCAAATTCTTAAGTGGGGTATGTAGTTTTAATTTTTAGGATTCCGTACCCAAAGGGTAAAAACGGAACCCTATTACTAAGACTCCGCTGTCCGTCTGTCCGTCCGTCTGTCTATCTCCAGGCTGTATCTCATGAACCGTAATAGCTAGGCAGTTCAAATTTTCACAGATGATGTATTTCTGTTGCCGCTATAACAAAAACTAAAAACAAAATAAAATAAATATTTAAGGGGGTTCCCATAAATCAAACGTGATTTTAATGCCGTTTTTTGCTCGATCTTAATAAAGGCAACTGGTAGACGACTTGTATTACGCTTACCTATCTATAGCTATTGGCTTATTTATTTGCACGATAAGTACCCTATATTTTTCTAAATTAATTTGTTCGGTTTCTTAGCACATTTATTTTAAGGTGATGGGCAATTATGTAAGTAAATTACCGTTGATCGAGGCGTACTAACCCTAATTAGTTTAACCCTTTTTATGACTATGAGTTGTTAGATAAATATTTTTAATTTATTTTTATAGCTTTCTTTTAGCCGAAGCAGGGTCAGAAAATGATAAATTTTACGTCACAATTACCAGCAGTACCTAGTATCAACAAAAAATACAAAATGTTTATTTAACAAGTAATTAATATATTTTTTTATACATAATTTATGTAAGAATTTTCGACCATCATCACTCATTCATCACATATCAGTATTATTGACTCTAAGTAGATTTATGTTTGAATAATCACATAAAGATTGTGAGACACAAGAAATCATTGTTCTTGTTATATATTTTTTTGTTGATATTTGTGTAGCCTTTCGGGACAATGAAAACGTTTTACGGCTGAAATGATGATGATGATGAACCACATCATCATCATCATTTCAGCCGTAAAACGTTCACTACTGAACATAGACTTCTCTCTCTATGGTTGCTGAGCGACAAAGTATCTATACTAATATTATAAAGAGGTAAAGTTTGTGAGTTTGTGAGGTTGTAGGGGGTAATCTCTGGATCTACTAAACCGATTTTCAAAATTATTTTACTAATAGAAAGCCACAGTATTTTTGAGTGTCATAGGCTATAAATTACCGCCCAACAAAGTGGGCACCGGGTCAGCTAGTAAAATATAAAATTACTAGCCACACCCCGCAGTTTCACCCGTGTAGTTCCCGTTCCCGTGGGAATTTCAAAAAATACCTCCTTAGTGCACCTCTAAGATACTCAAGGTATATGTGTGCCAAATTTCAAGTCTCTAGGTCCAGTGGTTTAGGCTGTGCGTTGTCTGTCAGTCACTCAGTCAGTAACGGAAGAGTTTTTTAAATATTGATATGTATGACCTCCTTATAAGTATTGAAAGCTTAATAGGTATAACTCTTTCATAGCATACTCCTATTTTATTTTTAATCTTATGCAAAAAAAGCACGTACAAAAGGAGTCGTCAAAAAGTTCAAAAGTTCAAAAAGGTCAAAAGTTGAGGTCATCATCAACCACACGACATCCACAGCTCGACATTGGCCTCCCTCATCAATCTTGTGCTCGTGAGGGAGGGCCAAACTCACACTTGGCAGGCGGGTCGGCGAGCGCAGTACGGGATTTTGATACACAAAAATACGCTGCTGCCCATTTTCTGGTGATATCCCTTGGCAGATTCTTACTGGACCTACAGGCAAGAGAGGAGCAACATTCTGCCGGCACCCCACGTCAATTATGAATTCCTTGTTATATCTATGAAATGGAGATGGGCATTTACTTGGCTCGAAGGGGTGATGGAAGATGAACGAAAGAGGTTACTGAATGGTTGCAGCACCACCGTTGTTTCTTTGACTTCTCATCCATATGAACCATTATATATGAATTTTTATATAAATTTTAAGTATGTTCTACAAACATTAAAATCTCGAAAGTTTGAATGTATGGATATTTGATACTCTTTCACGCAAAAACTAGCCTACGGATTGAGCTGAAATTTTGCACAAGTAGGTATAGTTGTTGACCAGGATTAACACAAAGGCTATATTTTATCCGGGTAAAACGCATGCGAAGCGGCCATAAGCTTGTATTTTATATATAATATATTTAGAGGTCTTGTAACAAAAAATTCATCAATCTAGAAGGTCAACACACGAAAATGTTTACCAAGCCGGGAGGCTTCGCCCGCCGGGAGGTCTTAAGTGGTAGCAGTAACTGAAGCAAGCAGGTCATAAAATAGTGTGAATTGAGTGTCTAAGTGTGATTTGAGTGAATCACACAGTCATTTATAATCTTGTTCTATGTTATTTTATAATTTGTGTCGATACAGACAGCGTCATAGATAATATCTCCTTGCACAACGCACCCAGCTTCAAAACCCTTGATGTTTCCGAAATAAAGATGAATAAACAGAACCAAGTATGACGACAGCTACATTAAAATAACTAACAGTGTTCATTGCCGGCAGTAGAATGTTACCCCTCCTCTCATGCCCGTAGATGCAGTAAGAGCTTGTTATGGGATACCTCCGGAAGACGGGCAGCAGCTTCTTTCCGTGTATTAGCATCCCGTACTGCGCTTGCAAACCCGCCTGCCAAGCGTGGTGAGTATGGCAACTACCCCTCATGGAAATCCATGTGTTCAGTAGTGGAAGTTTTACGGACAAAATGATGATGATGACAATGATTCGTTGCCAAGAATACTTATGTTATTAATTTACTGTAGACCGTGAAAATTCGGAGAATATCGAATTAGTTTATGCAGGAGACAAAACAAACGGGTGCTGCGACGCAAATCAAATTCAAAATAGGTATAACAGGACAGGAACGTTTGAACGCTTTATACCAGAATGTCACAAAGTCAGATTAGCGAAATATCAGATTAGCAGTATGTCAGATTAGCAGGATGTCAGATTAGCAAAATGTCAGATTAGCAGAATGTCAGATTAGCAGAATGTCAGATTAGCGGAATGTCAGATTAGCAGAATGCCAGATTTGATTTCACATTACACATCACACTGACCAACACACCGACTGACTGAATGGCTGACAGATTGACTGACAAATATAATAAAACGCACAAAACAATCGAAGGATCATCGAACGTCGCGTCAGTTTGAACATCTCATCTCAATGTCCGTTAAGTTGTAGGCCAGTCAGTATCAATTGTATCTCAGCCTCTGACCAAAAATATCTCATCTACAAAAGTTCATTTTCATCTACGCTACCAGTCACCATATTGATATCGGCCCCCAAAGTGTTATAAATATTTCAGCATCAAATGTTTCATGTTCAGCTGTAAGGGTTTCAAAATTATTTCAGAACGGTATATCTAAGCATTCACGTGATCTGAACTAGGCGCCCTACGTATGTATTTGACAAATGTCAACCTTCCGGCGTTAAAAAAGCGATACGTTTTCGATTCGAAATGAATTATTCCTCTTTACTTCTAAGCAGTCTTCAGACCTTCATCATTCCAGCCGTAAAAAGTCCACTACTGAACAGGCCTCCCTCATGGTTCTCCATGAGGGGTAGTTGCCATACTCACCACGCTTGGCAGGCGGGTTGGCGAGCGCAGTACGGGATGTTGATACACGGAAAGACGCTGCTGCCCATCTTCCGAAGATGTCCCTTAGAAGGCTCTTACTGCATCCGGGCATGAGAGGAGGTGTAACATTCTACTGCCGGCACCCCACGGCTTCAGACCTTAATGCTTATATAATATCTACTTATCTGATTCATTTTGTGCATGACGTCTAATACAAAGGATATTGGCATTGGCATTCTCACCGTGCTTGGCAGGCGGGTTGGCGAGCGCAGTGCGGGATGTTGAAATAATACACAACAAAGAGCTGCTGCCCATCTTCCGGAGATATCCCCTGGCAGATTTTTTCTGCATTCACGGGCAACAGAGGGGGCACAACATTCTACTGTCTTTTATATGTAGTTAAAGGTTTCCTACTCACGTTAATTATGCGTGAGAGGAAGGAGAAAGGGCCGTGTTAAAGCTCCATTCCCTGACGAAAGTTTCCCTGGGAGGGACTGAACACGTTGGAAACCTATTTTCAACGAATAATTAACGTGAGTAGAAAACCCGTTTAGCATAACAATGAATAGTGTAATCTTTGAAATAGCTAGTTAATGTTGAATCTCGTCTTGTCTGCTCATGTTTCTGCGGTTACCCCGCCTGAGCACAGTGTTTAGTTTAACTCTTTGAGTTCATAGAACCTCTTTGCTCTCAAATCAATGAAACAATGAACTAGCAAAAAAAAAATTGGCATTCAATTTATTTGCTCCTTATTATAATCTAAATCTCTATTAGGTATTTCGATTTCAAATAAAATTACGTTCCTTCTATACTCCAGCCACTTTCGATGTAGGTAGAATATTTGTAAACAAAGTGTCAAACTTAAAATTGAATTGCTTTCTATGGGTTGGTACAGAGTAAATACTAGTTTATAGTGAAGGGAGTGGGCACAATTCACCAATAATTAAGAAATGTAAATAAATACCAACTAAAAGAAAGTAATTTTTAGGTTAAGTATTGACAGTATGTTGACAAACATTCTACATCGAAAGCGGCTGGAGTCTATGTGTGAGAAGACGATTGAGTGAAGTGAAAATATCATAAATACTCGAAGCATGTGTGAACTCGTGTATGTACCTACGGGTATTTTAGCTGGAACAGAAAGAAAGATTAAGTAAAGGATAACTGAATAACAATCGTGTACCCCTTAGCAGATTCTTACTGCATCTGCTAAGGGATACCTCCGGAAGATGGGCAGTAGCATCTTTCCGTGTATCATCATTCCGTACTGCGCTCGCCAACCCGCCTGCCAAGCGTGGAGAGTATGACAATAACCCTTCTTGATCTCTTGGAGATCCATGCGATCATGAGGGGGGATGAGAAGACTTATGTCCAGCAGTGGACGTTCTACGACTGAGACAACGATAACACTTTACAGAATTTTTGAAAGTTCGAATATGACCTTTTATACCGAACCCTCGTTATGTGTAATTCCAGAATGTGATCTATTCCCGGAACTTGTTAATACAACAAGTACGCATAAAGATACTAGGTTAAGTTGACAAAGTCAATTAATTTGTATATAGCTCGGCTCTTAATTTCGTTCCTTTAAATTAATTGGAAACCGGAGTCCTTTAAGTCTCGGGGTAAAAGTAATTTTGGGTACATTGACGTGATGTTCATAAAGTTTTAACCGCAGGGTCGACGTTCCACACTATGTCATTTTAGAACCACACATTTTTACCGACTACACAGTATTCTTTTTGTTTGGGCCGATTTTTAAATCAACAGATTAAAGGTCGAATACTTATCCAACGAATAGAGAGTGAGACAACAATACGGTATTGATAAATGTTAGAGAGGAATAGACAATATGAGACTGTATCTGAGTTTATCTGAGGATTGAAAAATCGGCCCTTAATCACACTTCTTGTGTGCGGATTTGTCTGTTTAGTTAAAAATTTGAGTTAATTAACAACTTAAACGAGAATTTTTGATAACTGTCATTTTGATCAAGGTAGGTAGGTATCAAAATTATTTGTAAGGTTTATTTTAACTTAACTAGTTTTAGTATTTTACTCCAATTAAAGTATTTTTAGTTGAACTTTATCTTTTATTTACCTTTTTCCTTTTAAAAAACGCAAGGTGTTTATTTTGTGTTTTATTTTTTGTAAGTAAAAACAAAATGTTAATTGATTCCTAAACCGGAATCTAGAATCAAGATCGGATTAGAAGGCTTATCTAGGCCTGAATAACAACCCGTCAATGAACCAAATATTAAGGTACTAGCTTATTACGATGTTTGTTAGCCAAGTTATAGTTCGTAAAACTTAGCTTGATCGCTGCGACATTTACCAAGTGACACAAACAGTGCTGGTTGAAAATATGACGGTATATGTTGGCTGCGATGACCAATCGAAATCGCACATCACTATTCGTGCAGTCCCATCCATAAAGTACGAAGTTGCTGCAGGTCATATATACCTTAGAATAATGACATAATAGAAGTAAGGCTAAGATACAATTCTGTCTGAGCCTTACTTCAAGTGTGTTAGAAGTAATCTTTATAGCTAACTTCACGTTTATTATTGCTTTATAGCTTTATACGTCATAAGTAGAACCAAATTCAGAACCATTTGACTGTTTATTTACGCCATCCTAGTAAATTCCAAAGAGTACGACTGTAGGTTATATGCATCTCTTGCAAACTCGGTTATAATGACATAAGTAAAAAGAGTACAGAATGATTACTTTTGTTGCTATTTTAGCCTGGTTTCTATTACGTTATTATTCTAAGATTTATACCGTTACGAAATTCAGAAATTGATGGGTGTCATTTTGATGAGAGCTTCGCAGTAATCAAGCTTATGATCTTTATAAAATGAAACGGACGATGTTTCTTTCTTTCAGATTTCAGGCTTACAGCCCTACATACGAGTAGGGTTGCCACCCCTAGGTACTGTTTCGAGTGGTCTCCTATATTCAGCCTCCACATACTATGTTTCTGTAAAAAGTACTATTTTTTTGACAAAAAATAAATATATACGGTCCAATTTACAAACCTCCTCCTTTTTTCCGTCGGTTAAAAAAAATATATGAGAAAGTGAATTGCCTCGCAATTGTATTTTATTATTGAAGAGTTTGAAAAATAAAACCAAATTAAGATCTTTTTTGCAGTCGGGAAAAATTACAGAATCAGAAACTATATTTTAACCAGAACAAAGATGGCCACCACCCTTCACACCAGTGACGTAAATTACGCAAAAGAAGAAGACCTTTTAACATCTGCAAGCTGATTACGTATCTCGCGACAGGTTTGCAACAAGAGATCGTTGCTATCAAACGTCAATTTTGTATTAGAGAACAGCAAGGAATTGACATTTGACAGCGATGGTCGATCGATTTATGATTGTAGCAAGATACGTAATCAATCACCCTGCAGGTTCTTTTAAATTTTAAGACTTCAAATACGTACCTGAATAGTACCTACCATAAAATAGAAAACAAATCATCAGAAATGTATTCCTATCACGTAACGTTTTAGATTTAAATGTCTACGAGTACTACTAATACAAACCTCGGTTTATGTCTGCGTAGTCCAAAATGTACCTACAACGTAATTATTTCTGCGAATGATATTTACTCGTATGTACATTCTCTTTGTTTTAGCTGAATGAATGTTAATTTTTATTTGCAGGATGTTTTCAGTTCATTTTTGATGTGAAAATCTTTTGTTGGGGGGTAAACCGATTGCACGAGTTATGACGCAAGAAAATGTGCGAATGTGCAAGAAAAGTGGTTTAAAAGGAAAGTTTGTGTGCATAATTAATTAATGTTTTGTGTAAATTGGTTAAAATATGACGATGATGGTTGAATGTTAGAAAAAAATGAGCCGACTGGAAGTTATAATTGAAAACGCTGCTTATTGACGCCTTTGAGGCATAACAAAACATGTATAGTGGGATTGTTTCTCTTTTATACCCACGTCCGCGGTCGCGCGGTGAGGTCAGTGCTAGGACTGTTTAGTCATTTAAAAAAATGCAACACCCTAACCTCAGGCATTACCTGAATCGTCTGAAATAGACGCAAAGGCCGATGATAATGATGATGATGTTAGATCAGAAAAATCAGCGACGGCATATGTTTATCATTTAAGGATAGCTTTTAATAATTTTAATGATTAAATAATTGGTCAAATTCATATATAATAATTAAGAAGCTGTTTAGTTCAAATTAAATACTTACCTTCGTTAGTTACCTACGTTTAGCAGAAACTATCGCAGAACATGGCGCTGTGGAAGAGCAGCTTTGGTTGCTTAGCTTGTTAGACAATCAATTCAATGCTGTCAGTGTCCATTTTGTGATGTTCAGTTAACAATATTGACGTATGTTGTTATTTTCTATTTATTTTTTTAGCTAAATCCTCATATTGGTGTATCTTGTAAACCTTACAATATGAATAAATTTATTTATATTTATTTTATTTTGATGCATGTTGTATTCACTGTAGTTCGCAATTACACTGACAATGTTACATAAATATTTAGTGTAATCTTTAGTGTATATTTCAAGTTGTGAATCAAACAATAAATAAATAAATTTAAACCTTAATCATTTCAGCTGTAAAACGTCTACTGATGAACACAGGCCTCCCTCATGGATATCCATGAGGGGTAATTGCCATACTCACCACGCTTGGCAGGCGGGTTAGTGAGCGCAGTATGGGATGTTATTACACGGAAAGACGCTGCTGGCCATCTTCCGGAGGTATCCCTTAGCAGGCTCTTACTGCATCCATGGGCATGAGAGGAGAGGTAACATTCTACTGCCGGCACCCCATGTCAAAACCTGAATGCGCTTTATTAATTTTTTTGATTAATTTGAAAAAGCTTTCACTTTGCAAACATGTAGGTACATACGACAAATCAACCCTCAATAGGTATCTAATTGTGCCCTAAGGTCATAGACAAGTGTTTAGGCTAATCAATTGCTTGGCTTTAATTTAACTTTAAACTAGATTACATTTCAAACCTTTCTCCTCTGATTCACCTTTAACATTTTCAGAATACGTCTAGGTACTCTTAAACTTAAATATGCCAAGTATTACTAACCACACGGTAATTATACATAATTAGCCTCAACTTGACATTACGTAAGTTACTTAAAAATTCCTGTCTCGTTATAATAAAACCTTGCTTAAAATTCGCCTTCTACATTTATAAATATAGATTATATACTGAGTCAGAAACTGTTAATTCATGTTATACGTACACGTAGATCACAATGTCGTGGGGTACCGGCAGTAGAATGTTACTCCTCCTCTCATGCCCGTGGATGCACTAAGAATCTGCTAAGGGATACCTCCGGAAGATGGGTAGCAGCGTCTTTCCATGTATCAACATCCTGTACCGCGCTTGCCAGCCCGCCTGCCAAGCGTGGTAAGTATGGCAATTACCCTTCATGGAGATCCACGAAGGAGGCCTGTGTTCACGTTTTTCGGCTGAAATAATGACGATAATCATGACGTAGGTCACTATGGAGTAGGACATTGTTAGTTGGATAAGGCTGTCCCAGTACCTGTACCATCCATACATATCATTATAGAAAACACTGACCCGAGACAAATATCTGCAGAAAAGCAAATATTAAGTGCCCCGGCGGGAATTGAACCGGCAAACTCGTACAGCCAAGTCGCCAACTGAGCTACGGAGGTCGCCTAAATATTACTATAGATTGCTGTCTACGATTGAAGTTTAATCCATTGTTGTTTGTTCACAGATAAAATTAGCTATGTACCCACCAACTAAAATATTTTTTCATGTAGAGTTAGAAACTTAGACTAGGTATCTAAGTTTCTAACACTAAAGCTTACACTAAGTGTAATCGTAAGTTATCTAAATACATATTTTAATTGTCTTGTCCAAGCCGGGTCCATGTTTGGAACTTTATATACTGTTTTAACAACTCTATTACAATGTGGTTTCAATAAATTATTTGACTTTGAATTTGAAGTACTGAACTAAGAAATTTATTAGAGTAACAATCAGAACTTATTTAAAACAAGTTATGTGAGTGAAACCCTCAAAATAGTAAGATCTGGAAATTTATTTAATAAATAAATCGAATAGTTTACCCAGACTATGAATAATTCAAAACATTTTATTATAAAAATTTAAAGTATCTTGAGTAGTGGCGGTTAATATTCATCATTATCATCATCATTTCAGCCGTAAGACGTCCACTACTGAACACAGGCCTCCCTCATGGATCTCCATGAGGGGTAGTTGCCATACTCACCACGCTTGGCAGGCGGGTTGGCGAGCGCAGTGCGGGATGTTGATACACGGCAAGACGCTGCTGCCCATCTTCCGGAGGTATCCCTTAGCAGGCTCTTACTGCTTCCACGGGCATGAGAGGAGGGGTAACATTCTACTGCCGGTACCCCACGGCCAAGTTAATATTGCTTTTGAGTAAATACGTGAAGTTATTGTAAAGACACGTACAAGATTTCAGAAGAAGCAAAATTTCAAAGAAATGTGTTTTATTTTTTGGTAGCAACATATATAGAGACTAGCTGACCCGTGCCACAGATAATATAATACACTAGTACCCGTGCCCACTTCGTTGGGCGGTAAACATAAACTTGACAACGCCATCTTTTGTTTTAGCGACATAGGCTGTCGCTTTTTTGTAGGCATTATCAAGCTCTAAAACTTTTCTCTAGAACTCAATCTAATATCTCTCATCATTAAGGCAGCGGTCGTAAGAAACGTTTTCGTTCGACCGCTTTTGCTCCGACTTACTTTGTAAACCAGACTACCACAAAAGACTTTTAATTTGTAGGGCTAATATATGTATAGCCTATGGCACTCACAAATAATGTAGCTTTCTATTTGTAAAAGAAATTTTAAAATCGGTTCAGTAGATCCAGAGATTACTCCCTACAACCTCTCAAACTTTACCTCTTTTATTATTGGTATAGATATATAAAGTGTCTGTTTCTAATGCGAAAATTTTACTTAATTCTTATTAAATTGCATTAAACGCTGTTTTGTTTAACGACTTAAAAAAAAAGGAGAAGGTTCTTCCCTTATCTGTATTTTTTTGTTTAAAAGAAGAATAGAAAATACAGACGACATTTTGTAATTTGAATTTTCTTTATTAATAAAACTTATTCTAATCTTATTTATACGACGCTTTAAACCATAGAAGGTTTGTCTAGTGTCGATAATTACAGCGCGTTCCAACGCATTTGGCACGCAGTTTTAAATAAACTAAATAATGCTGGACAATTCACACAGCATCATCTGGCCCCAAGCTAAGAAGAGCTTGTGTTATGGGTACTAGATGACTCATTACTACATAGATATATATTTTTATTATATATAGAAATTGTGGTAATGGCCGCTGGACTAAGGCTGTAACGGAGTGGTGGCCAAGATCCAGCCAGAGAGGTCGAGGTCGTCCAAAAGCGCGATGGGTCGACGACATTATCGCAGTCGCTGGGCACACCTGGATGCGAAATGCACAGGACAGAGGAGGCTGGCAAAAACTTAGGGCCTATAGGCCTCCCTAAGTTTTTGCTTCTGCTGGGTATACCCAGCAGTGGGTGATTCCGGGCTGAGAAGAAGAAGATAGAAAAACATCTAGAACACCCTGAACAAATATCTGCAGATCGTACAGACATTTGTCCCGAGGCGGGAACCGAACAAGCAACCTCTTGCGTCGCAGGCGAACCTTCGCCCGCTACGCCACAGAGCTCGTCAGTTATTATAAACATTCTGTCTCTACTTTAGAGCCACCACTTTTTTGAAGTCGGTTATAAAGAGATGTTAGGTACCTAAGTTTATCGACACGGAAAAATGACACTTCCAGAAGCACGGCATATCATAACGATATCCCGGCAGCTCTAACAAGACTCTGGAAGCTCAACATTCACGATTTTCCACACCATTCAAAACAACGTTGCAGAACTTGCGTAAGCAAGATTATTTTTACAAGGTGTTTGATGCGATTGATTTCGATATTATAGCAAATTGTTTACAAACATACATTGACGTAGCAGCACGTTAAACTGTTTTTATCTACGTATTTATTGCTTCCTTCGTGATATGAAGGAACATTTTGGTAAAAACGATTGGTTAATGTATTTAGGCATATTCAATTTCGTGATGACGGTTGGCAACAAGACACGTATCCAATTGATTTTAAAAGGAACCCAGATGATTTGGAAACTTGGTATATAGTAGCACCTATACTTGGGACGATTAGGCGCATTATGACATTATTATATCCCTTCCGGACCCAAGGCACAACTACTATGCTCAACTGATTGTGCCGTGGGTACTTTTGATTCCCTTCTACACAACTAATTGGGCCGTTCCGGAAAAAAATGTACCCAGGGCCCAACTGACGAAAACTCGAATCCCTAGTTGTTCAGTAAATTATTTTAGTTATTTAAGGATTTATACACGACAAGCCACGTTGAAAACCTGATTGTGTATTGACACATCACCAATTCAGTTATCATTCACCATTCACCATCATCATCTTTTCAGCCGTAAAACGTCCACTACTGAACACGGGCCTCCCTTATGGTTCTCCATGAGGGGCAGTTGCCATACTCACCACGCTTGGCAGGCGGGTTGGCGAGCGCAGTATGGGATGTTGATACATGGAATGACGCTGCTGCCCATCTTCCGGAGGTAGCTCTTAGCAGGCTCTTACTGCATCCATGGGCAAGAGAGGAGGGGCAACATTCTACTGCCGGCACCCCACGGCATACACGATTCACCACATCCATATAAAATTACGCCGCCTCTCCTTTATGACACTGAAAATAATATGTTTGTTTTTTACTGACCTACGAACGAGACTACACTATTACAGTATTTTATATGATTCTGCCACTTTAAAGCTAAACTTGTCGTGCTATGCTATGGGTGCCGGCAGTAGAATGTTACCTGTCCTCTCATACCTATGAATGCAGTAAAAGCCTGCTAAGGGATACCTCCGGAAGATGGGCAGCAGCGTCTTTCCGTGTATCAACATCCCATACCGCGCTCGCCAACCCGCCTGCCAAGCATGGCGAGTATGGCAACAATCCCCTCATGTCTTGGAGATGTATGAGGGAGGCCTATGTCAAGCGTGGACAACGGCTGAAATTTTGGTTAACATTGCCTGTTACATAGTTTTTTTTCGGCTTTTGGTTTATTTAATTGGCTTCAGGTGGCATTAAAAACTCAGTGTTTATAGTTAGAGGCCTTTGCCCTGCAGTGGGACGAAAACGGCTAGTAAAAATAATAATAATAACTGATATATGTATGTCGAACAAATTGACATATGCCGAGCAAATTGACATATGTCGAGCGTGTCACCGCCCTGGGGAGTCCCTCAGGCTTGTACTTTCGGGCTGTTCGCATCTTGCTAACTCTGAGTATTTGCATAGACATAATCAAGTGGCCGTGGGGCGCCGGCAGTAGAATGTTGCCTCTCCTCTCTTACCCATGGATGCAGTAAGAATCTGCTAAGGGATACCTCCGGAAGATGGGCAGCAGCATCTTTCCGTGTTTTTTCACTACCCTATACTGCGCTCGCCAACCCGCCTGCCAAGCGTGGTGAGTATGGCATCAACCCCCTCATGACAATACAACAAAAAACCAGGCCCCGAGTCCCCGGCGGCCCCGCTAATCCTGGCTACGGTAGCAGTCACGGTAACGGCGGGGCTAGGGGTGCTAAGAATCCCCGGGAGACGATTGGCTACCAACCCCTACGACGACCACTGGCCCTGGTAACACACAACATCCGCACTTTGAGGACAGACGATAAGATTGTTGAGCTGGAAGAAGAAATTAGTAGATTACACTGGGACATTTTGGGGCTATCAGAAGTCCGTAGAGAGGGCGAGGACACGATATCCCTTTAGTCCGGTAACCTACTATACTACCGGGAGGGCGACCAACAGTCCCAAGGTGGTGTCGGGTTTCTCGTTCACAAGTCACTCATTAACAACATTGTCACCATCGACAGTGTGTCGAGCAGGGTCGCGTACCTAACACTCAGAATGTCTAAGCGATATTTGCTGAAGGTCGTTCAGGTATATGCGCCGACCTCGTCACACCCAGATGAAGAAGTAGAGTCTATGTATGAGGACATCAGTAGAGCCATACATACGAACAACACTCACTTCACTGTTGTAATGGGGGACTTCAATGCAAAGCTAGGCATGAGAAGCGATGATGAGTTGAGAGTGGGGCAATTTGGGTATGGGCAACGGAACCCCAGGGGACAGAGGCTGGCCGATTTTCTGGAGAAAGAAGGACTCTTTATAATGAATTCTTTCTTCCAGAAGCCGCCTCACAGGAAATGGACCTGGATGAGTCCCAATGGTTCTACGAGAAATGAGATTGATTTCATCCTGACCAACAAGAAACGAATATTCAATGATGTTCTGTGATTCACAGGGTGAAAACCGGCAGTGATCACCGAATTGAATATGAACGTTAAACTTGAAAGGTCCCGTTTGATGAAATCTACGCTCCGACCCACTCGCGCACATATCCAAAACCTCGAGAGCTTTCAACTCGAACTCGCAAATCGCTTTGACTGTCTAGGAGTAGATGCATCGGTGGACGAGATCAATAACAGGTTCGTAGAAACCGTCCACACGGTGGGGTCCCAGTTCTTTAAGACCCCCAGTACTAATAGACCCCAGAAACTTTCTGATAACACCCTAAACCTCATGGCTGAACGACGTTCTTTGCGACTGCAGTCTCCCGATGATGCTCAGTCACACAGGCAGCTCAATAGACAAATTTGGAAATCCTTGCGGAATGATATTCGTTCCTTTAATACAGCCAGTATTAAAGCTACGATAGAGCGCAATAAAGGCTCCAAAGTGTTCGCGAGATATAGTTCTATTGTGCAGAGCCAGATGACGAAGCTGAAGAGGGAAGATGGCGGCATAACGTCAAGTAAAGCAGAAGTGTTAAGGGAAGTCGAAAGGTTCTATCGACGGCTCTACGATTCGATTACGAAACCTGTTTGCAGTGCGGCCAACGACCCAAGAGCTAAACTGACCCAACATTATACCGAGGATATCCCGGACATCAGCCTGTACGAGATCAGGATGGCCTTGAAACAGCTTAAGAACGACAAGGCGCCGGGTGAGGACGGAATCACTTCAGAGCTTTTGAAAGCGGGTGGATCATCGGTACTTAAAGTCCTTCAGAAGCTATTTAATTCCGCCTTGCTTGAAGGTACGACGCCAAAAGCATGGAACAAGGGCGTGGTGGTTCTCTTCTTCAAGAAAGGTGACAAAACCTTACTTAAGAATTACAGACCCATCTCGCTGTTGAGCCATGTTTATAAGCTGTTTTCAAGGGTCATCGCGAACCGTCTCGAACGCAGGTTTGATGACTTCCAGCCTCCCGAACAAGCCAGGTTCCGAAAAGGCTACAGTACCATAGACCACATACATACGCTGCGGCACGTCATACAGAAGACCGAAGAGTATAACTTGCCGCTATGTCTCGCGTTTGTGGACTATGAGAAAGCCTTCGATTCGATCGAAACATGGGCGGTGCTTGAGTCTCTCCAACGATGCCGAATTGACTATCGGTACATCGAAGTGTTGAAGTGTTTGTATATAAACGCCACTATGTCAGTCCGAGTACAAGAACAGAGCTCGAAGGCGATTCCCTTAAAAAGAGGCGTATGACAGGGAGACGTAATCTCTCCGAAACTGTTTACGACCGCTTTGGAAGATGCCTTCAAGCTCCTGGAATGGAAAGGGCTGGGCATCAATATTAACGGCGAATACATCACTCACCTTCGATTTGCTGACGATATTGTGGTCATGGCAAAGTCGATGGAAGAGCTCAGCACGATGCTCGAAGGCCTCAATCGAGTCTCCCAGCGGGTAGGCTTTAAAATGAACATGGACAAGACGAAAATCATGTCAAATGTCCATGTCAAGCCTGCCCCAGTTATGGTTGAGAACTCGGCTCTTGAAGTTGTCGACGCGTACGTATACCTAGGACAAACAGTCCAATTAGGTAGGTCCAACTTCGAGAAAGAGGTCAATCGTCGAATCCAACTCGGATGGGCAGCGTTTGGGAAACTTTGCAACGTCTTTTCGTCCAACATACCTCAGTGCCTTAAGACGATAGTCTACAACCAGTGTGTGTTACCAGTGATGACATATGGAACCGAGACGTGGTCCTTCACTATTGGCCTTATGAACAAGCTCAGAGTCGCTCAACGAGCTATGGAGAGGGCTATGCTCGGGGTTTCACTACGGGATCGAATCAGAAATGAGGAGATACGTAGACGAACTCGGGTCACCGACATAGCCAAACGGATTAGCACGTTGAAGTGGCAATGGGCAGGCCATATAGCGCGCAGAACAGATGGCCGATGGGGCCGCAAAGTTCTCGAATGGAGGCCACGGATCGGCAAGCGCAGCGTAGGACGTCCACCTACAAGATGGGCAGACGACTTGGTGAGAACTGCTGGTCGGCGGTGGTTGCAGACGGCTTCCAACCGCAGTACTTGGAGATCAATGAGGGAGGCCTTTGTCCAGCAGTGGACGTCCTACGGCTGAAATGATGATGATGAATCAAGTGGCCAAGATCATTCACCAGCAACTTGCTCTTCGGCCTTACGGGCCCTGAAGTTCCTTATTATAAATACGCACCAGAGCCGGTTCTTGAAAATAGCCTTGCCACGCTCTATTGGGACCGATCTATAATTACGAACAGGACTATTCTTGCGAATAAGCCTGATATCGTTCTGGTACATCGGTTGGAGCGGAAGGCAATACTCATTGATGTCACCATTCCACATGATGCCAATCTCGTCAAAGCCGAGAAAGATAAACTCAGCAAATATCTTGATTTAGCCCACAAGATTGCCACCATGTGGGATGTTGACTCAGCGACTATTGTTCCGATAGTCGTTTCCATTAACGGACTCATAGCGAAGAGTCTCGATCAACATCTCGAGAGACTTTCGCTAGGCAGTTGGATCAAGAGCCAGATCCAAAAGGCAGTACTCCTGGACTCGGCACGTATAGTAAGGAGATTCCTCTCCCTGTAACCCTAGTCAACGACCGCTTGAGCCTTGCTTCGCGGCCGGTGATTCACCGTTTTGATATATTTTTACTGTAGAGTATATGTTTTTAAATTTCTATAAAGTAAAAAATGTATTTTTATGAGTTTACAAATAAATGATGTGTAATAATAATAATAATGGCGTATGCTATTAAAAAAACTTTCTGAGAATTAAATTGATTGATCACATTCATTAAAGGCGAACAAAAGCATTTTGTGAAAATCAGATTATAATCGAAGACGCGATGTCTTTTAATATCGGCCCACTCTTATCTCTTATTCTGGAGAAACCTATGAGAAGACGAACAAATAAAAAGTAAATTACGTCAGCAATATATTCTAGATAGGATGTAGATTTCATACTTTTCAGAGCAATTGTAAGTATAACATAGTAGGTACCATTATACCAAATTGAAGATATATCATGTTTAGTTTGGGTCCATCAAACAAGGAATACATACAAAAAAACGGCCTCACTCGGAAAATGTTTAAGTTCAGGCACTGATTATAACGTTGATATGTATAAGTATGCCTTGGGGTGCCGGCCGTAGAATGTTGCCTCTCCTCTCATGCCCGTGGATGCAGTAAGAGCCTGCTAAGGGAAATGCTGATCCGAAAGATGGGCAGCAGCGTCTTTCCGTGTTTCAACATCCCGTACTGTGCTCGCCAACCCGCCTGCCAAGCGTGGTGAGTATGGCAACTACCCCTCATAGAGATCCATGAGAGAGGCCTGTGTTCAGTAATGGACATTTTACGGCTGAAATGATGATGTAAAAGTATAATATTATTTTTTATTAATTTTTTTATCTAATTGTTCCACTAGATAGAAAGGAAGGTATTGATCGACCTATAACAAGACCTGTAAAAACTAATAATACAATTTGCCGTCGATTTTACTACGCCGTAGCAGACGCTACGAGACGCTACGCTACGAATAAGCTCTACCTAACTCATTGTTCAACATAACGTTAGAGCATTATCTCAGCTGAAGGATATCCTCAGCTGAACATAGTCCCAGTGCTGTCATGCTTGCCACGCTTGGCAGGGGGGTTATCAAGCGCAGTACGGGATGTTAATACACGAAAAACGCTGCAGCCCATCTTACGGGGATATCCCTACATAAACTGCCGGCATCCCGCTGCATATTTACTTTAGGTAAATTTGGTAAATTAAAAACAAAAATAACTATAAATTGATTTTCACATTTAATTTGACTCCTTTTTTCAAAGCATTATTAACACGTGTCATAAATAAATTTTAATAACGTAACTCACGATTGTTTCATATTCATTAAAAGCAACTAATTAACTGTTTACATTTTCTAAATAAATGTACTAATAAGCCGTTATTATAATAATAATAATATCTTTATTCTCAGGCAACAATAGAAAAGTACACAGATCTTAAATAACTTATTCTACGGCCCATAGATATATACCTTAAATCTAACATATATATAGTATAAACATATTACTAACACACGTTAAGGACGGTGACGTATGACGCATGCTTGTCTCATAGCGACGATTCACGGTGTCTGCTTGCAGGCGTCCGATGAACCGTCGGAATTTAACTCCCTTTGGCCAGAACTCTTCACTCATAAAAGTTGATAGTTTGTCCGTTGGAACTCTCACCATAAAAGAACTAAAGTTCACGCTATAATGGGAAGATAACTTTTCAACCCTTAGACAATATCCGGTTTTCTTCGTGAGGTAATCCTCCACCACCTTAATCTGCACGGCGTAGTGAACCCGTGAGACATATAGTCGGGTAGTAGGCACCTCCGCTAGGAATCCAGAACACGTTCTAGAGGCGGTACCACACCGGTTCCGGCTGGATTGTTTCCGGCGTTTCCGTACCACCTCAGTGAAGCCTTCCGGATTACACGGCTCCTTCTTGGAGCTGATACAGTGGCAGTACTGGATGACTGCTTCTTTTTCCCCTTCCTTTTTTTGGGCACCGCTTGCTCCGAACTGGCAGCGGGTGCGGGGCAGCTAACGGCACCGCGGGCGGCGACTGCAGCGTATGCACGAGCGGGGGAAGGCGCACGCGCATGTATCGGGCCATCGCGCGGGGAGGCAGGTGGCGGGGGAGGGGAGCGCGGTGCGGCAGCGACGTCAGCTGCGGCCGGTGATGCGTCCAAAATCGCCGATTCAAACGACGATATGGACACATTATGCGCTCCGCGCTTTGTGTTGACGTTCGCAGAAACCGGAGTTGACACACATACCGATGCGGCAACACGTAGAGAAGCTACCACGGTACGAAGTTCACTAATAGTGTTCTGCGACTCCTTGAACTGGTTTTTTAGGTCTTCCAAATTCACTTTTAATGACGTTATATCTTTGAGTAATCTGGTGACATCAACGTGGTCGAACGTCACAGGAGGTAGCTTATGAAGCTCCTTTGCGACGAAATCAGGAACGTCGTCAGGATCTGTTCCTTTCAGCAGGCAAATTATGTCCTGCAGACTTTTTTCGCCTCCATCCCTTCTCCGAGACGGCATCTGGTCGGTCTTCCCGAGCGATTCGACGGAACGGCGATATGACGGAAGTGTCTAGACTACAACTTTCTGATTGATAAGGCCTTGACATTGCATATTGGTAGATTCATTCATAGGCGCAATTGAGTCAATGCAATCAAATACTGTACGTAGTAAATGAGACTGACACCTCAGTAATAAGTATCTACCACGCGTTTTACTGTCGCCTACATTGTTGGCCTACACCAACATTACGTTGGTGCACATAGAACATTGAACCATCTTCCATGTGCATCAACATTTAAAGCCAAAATTGGTTTCGCCAGTCATCTCAGGGCAGACCAACGTAAAGATGAACTTCCGGTTTTATTTGGTTCCTTCGGGAAAAGTGTTCCCGGTTGGGACCAGCATCGATTAAGATCAACTTGATTTCTGGTATTAACTGTTTTAAAAAAATAAATTTATACAATTTGCTGCTGGCATTCGTGCTAGCGTAAGACGTGGACGCTCGTCTTGAATGCTTCGTGCTGTTATTGAAATATATGAATATAAATAAATTATATTCTCTCAAAAAAACTTCTTAAAAACAATAGTAGATTGTTATACAAGGAGCTAAAATGACCCATTATATACGAGGTAGTTTTACTCCCGAGGTTTAGCGAAGGAGTAAATAGAAATCGAGTTTTAATGGGTTTTTAGCGCCGTGTGTTACACTATACTTTTTACTACGATTGCGAGAAAATAAAATAATCCAATACAATATGAAATAGTTTATTTTAATAAAAATTAAATATACAATTTGTACAATTCGTCGATTTTAGTTCCATTTTCAAAAATAAAATGTTGTTCTTTTATAAGAAACAGTAATAAGTCGAGTCTCTATAATTATGATTCCGTCAGCGTTAAAGCACGTGTTAAGGTAACATCGTGAGGAAACCCGCTGCTTAGTTAGCTTCAGACGTATTGACCTGTTCTTTCCTCTGAATAATAGCTGACTAAGCTGAGTGTATGTTAAAGGTGCTGAGCAAGACTAATTCCATCTAACAATCCCAGGCACTGCAGCGTCCCGTACAGCATGATTACCAGTTGCTGACGCTGTATAAATCATCTATAATAGATGAAAATGCCTCACTTATAATCATGATTATTCTACTTATGACTAAAGACTTTTTAGTTTTTGTAGGCTCATTGTCATTGGACAGACAAAAATTAAAAAATAAAAACTTTTTTTCCTAGAGGAAGAAATGCTATCTTTTCTTCACTCTTGTACGCCCACAGAGGGTACGCCACAATGACGGTCTTTTTGAGTAAGAGGAGTGGAAAAGTTATTCTACTTTGTACTTTGATTGAACACCTTATAGGTTGAATTCTGCAAAATCTTATCGCATAATCAGGTCCTAAAAGCAACTCTTATACAAAATTTCACATATACTTTTAGAGATTTCGTTATGACTGAGAGTGAGTTTCATTGTATATTTTAGTGTTTTATTTTTTTCAGTATATTCCAAACATAAAAGCCATCTGGATACTACGAGTATATGAATCTAGATTATCCTTTGATTTTCTGCTCTGTTAATTATTGTTAATGATTCGTTAACTGTTTTCAAACGAAGCCGTATCTCGTTAACGACGGACTGTGGTGGATTATGACAATGAAAAACGTCATCTACCAGATGAAACACTGTTTGCAAATCAACTTTTGCTCTGTTAGGTTTTTTGTTCTTTATTATTACGGGACCTTTTGTTTGGAAATGAAGAGCAGTTATCATTGCTAATATTTAAATTGGGTCCATGAATGATTGAGACACTGAGCTAAAATTATGAATGCTCGCCAAAGCCCGCATGTTAACTCAGTAGGTTTTATAAGTATGTTAAGTTTTATAAGTGTTGTAACGCCAATTGTCACTTTATTACTAGTGTTTCACACATAAGGAAGCTTATACCAAGTAGGGGTGAAGTTGTTTCTATTTGTTATTATTTTATTATCGCGGTTTTTAGGGTAACGTAGTATGGTACATCAAATAACACTAAATGTTTTGGTTTGTCTGTCTGTCGTTCTGCGGCTTTACGAAGAGACTATTCGTCCTAGAAAGCTCTAATTTTGCATATATATAAATTAATGATACTGAGATATCGGTGTAAAAAATTCCTAATATTAGCCAAGTCTGATATATATTTATCAAGGGCAACATAGTTAAAATTAGCCAATCAAGTACTAAGGTTCTAACTTATTAAAACGTGATTTCAGTAGCTACGTATAATGTAAGATGATAACAGATTTTTTAATAACCTTCAGTTTTTTATTAGCATTATATAAGGAACAAATTTGTCATTATAATTTCGTTTCTGATTTCGAAGCACCATGAAAATATACTCGTCGTTTCAGCCGTAAAACGTCCACTACTGAACACAGGCCTCGCTCATGGATCTCCACGAGGGGTAGTTGCCATACTCACCACGCTGGGCAGGCGGGTTGGCGAGCGCAGTACGGGATGTTCATATACACGGAAAGACGCTGCGGCCCATCTTCCGGAGGTAAAGTATAGTGTAACTTAGCAGGCTCTTACTGCATACATGGGTATGAGAGGAAGGGTAACATTCTACTGCCGGCACCCTACGGCGAAAATATACTGAAAACTGAAAATGAAATGGATTCAATTAAGACGACGCATGGCGATATTGCCGTGGGGTGCAGGCAGTAGAATGTTACCCCTCCTTTCATGCTCGTGGATGCAGTAAGAGCCTGCTAAGGGATACATCCGGAAGATGGGCAGCAGCGTCTTTCCGTGTATCAAAATCCTGTACTGCGCTTGCCAATCCGCCTGCCAAGCGTGGTGAGTATGGCAACTGGACCTCATGGAGATCTATGAAGGAGGCCTGTGTTCAGTAGCGGACGTTTTACGGCTGAAATGATGAACGATGATGATGATTTTTTTATGAGCCTGATTCTTCCCACTACAGGGCAAAGGCCTCCCTTCCCTCTCTCTACTGATCCCTATCATGTGCTTTCTGGTGCCAATTTTCGCTGTAGGAGTCCTCCCTCCATCGCCGCCTAGGCCTTCCACATGGTCGACATTGTTGGGGAGCCCAATCAGTGGTTGTTTTTGCCCAGAGTTATGGGGGCATACGACTCAGTGTCCAGCCCAGTCCCACTTGAGCTGGCCTGCTTTATACGCTACGTCGGCTATTTGCGTTTTTGAGCGCAGTATCACGTTTTTAACGCGGTCTGTGAGTTTGACACCCAGGATACTGCGCTCCATAGCTCGCTGGCATACCCCGAGGCGAGACTTTTGGCATTTTGTTAGTGACCAGGTCTGGGCACCGTATGTGAGGATGCGGAGAGTGCACATGTCCATTAACTTCCTTTTTAAGTATAGCGGAAGAGGTCGTTTCATGATTTCCTTCATGGTCCAATAGCTCGTCCAGGCGTCAACATTTTCATACATTATAAATCTACCAAATATGTATGTACATACCATACATAAATACAAATGTATGTATATAGGTAGAGATTGGTTAATGTTGTGGCGAAATCGATGTATTGTAATAAAAACGGATTTCCCAAAGATATTGGGTTGATGGGACAGGAAAATCTACTACATCGTAAATCCAATACAATCCACAACAAATAATGCTCGATACAAATTCCTGAGAATCAAATAAAGGCAACATTGCGGCGTTACCGGGTAACGTGGGTTTGAAGTATCTGTTGTGGCTGTTTCTTTATAAAAACGTTTATATCGTGAACTATTCACATGATTTGGCTTTCTATTGTACCTAACAGTGTGTTTGTTTATAAAATATAAAAAATGTCTTCGATATGAAATTAAAAAAATAAATAAGGCTGGGCATTTCACACATAACCATCTAGCCCCTTAGTAAGCAGAGCAAAGTAAGATTGTGCAAATATGCGAAATTTCTGTTTCACCATACATTTACAGAAAGGTCAATGGCTGGTCTACATACATTAAATTGCCTGGGATAAAATAAATTAGAAAATGCCAGTTTGGTTTAGAATTTGAAAGTAAAAGTTCCACCCGGTGAAGTGAAGAATAAAATATATTCGATTTTTATTTAGGTTATGTTCATTTACTCATACATGGATATTATGGAATGGATTTTTGACATGACAGAATAATTTGGGATTTAGGTATTTATCTATAGGTTTCCATTCGAAGATCAAAAATGTTAACAAAGAAAAACTGAAGCCTGCTGCTGCAGCAGGCTTCGCACAAAAATCCCATAATAGTCATGGGTCGGTAAGGGTATTTACCGCACCATAACTATGTATTGGTTTGCAAACCCATAGGTACCAGGTTTCATAACTATTTATTTTCCATAAATAGTTATTTCTAAAATTGTCTGATTTAGTTGGATGACTTGTGTATTACCACAGATAATATAATACACTAGTAGTATTACCGACGATATCCTGTTTGGTATAGATGTCATAGTATTCAAATTATCGCGAAAATTCAAGAGATTTTGCGAAATCACGGATAATAAGACAGTTGTAATTACATTTAAATCTAATAACCTAGTGTCTGTCCATCTCGGTTCTATCACAGGCAGTGTTTTCGGATGGTTACGTAATCACAATTGTCTAATTATCCGTGTTTTCGAAAAATCTCTAGAATAGGGGACCGGACAGTAATCGAAAAAAAATCTAAGATATAGTTACATAAAATGTTCATAAAATTTTACGATTTTCCTACTAAAATTTTCATAAAATAAATAATGATTTATATTTTTAAATCAAAAAACAAAATTTAATAATTACGATATTTATAATCTGTTTCGCATGTCAAACGAAACACCAATCACAGCGAGTGACGTCATTTGTGTATGGGCGTCATCATGTTAAGGTGAAGTTACAGACATTCCTTCGCAGTTTTTTTTTTCTTGCTAACGCCAGTCATTTTTGTCTTATTTCGGCTTTTCGAGGTACATCAATAAATAATTTATTTGGAGTATGTAGTTTCAGATGTGTTCGTACATTGAGGTAGGTACAACACACCAACGATATTTTTTCCTTTCCATATCTTCCAAATTTCACGAAAGCTTACAAAACGCACTTGATTAGTAAAGTTAGTTGTTTTTTTTTTATTAATGGCAACTTATTTCTTTTTAAAGTAGGGATACTACTGCCAACTTCACGTAGCTGGTTCACGTTACAGATAGTTTATCAAAGATAATAACACCACTGGCAGAGTTGCAGCAAGTGGCATGCATCAGCCATTAGAAATAAAAGAAGAAGAAGATAATAACACCAGTTTTAAAATTATGCACGGGGGCGGTTTGTTCTGAACTGACTTTGACTGAACTGTCATCCACAGATGACGTCACGCGATCGCTTAGTAGTGTTTACGCGGCAATTTTAGCCATTTGAATTTGATTTATGGTTTTGGGTACAAATTAAGCTAAATTTAATTAAAACTATATTTTTTGTGAGAATAATTAACCATGAGGATTAATAAAAAAAACTTTTTCAAAAGTTGTCCGGTCCCCTATTTTCGCGATATTTCGAATTATCAAATCATCCTGCGACATAGATAAAACTTTATTAATAGGTTATTTACACTTTTTTTCTTGTTTTTCTGTTAGCAGATGGGACAAATAATTAGGAAAATATCCACCTATGCATTTTAATCAATCCCAGTGTCTAAGTATTGCTATTTCCTATCCTTCCACATTCCTTAGTACACATTCAGTCGTTTTGGTTTTGTTATGCGCGTCTTAATACTCTTAATGAACTATACCAACCGTAACACTATTATTACACCATATTAAAACTAACTAAAACCGTCGGTAATACTAAACCAGCCATAGGATAAATAATGTCATACCTACAAAACCATATCGTAAATAGTTTTTCTGTGGAGATACCAGGTTTTAGGTATTTCCAAATAAATATATTTTCAAACTATTTACAGTTTGCTATACCCACTTCTCTCCTACATAATGTTTTGTCATGTCGAAAATCCGAGTTTTTTGTTCACTGGCTTACAAAACGTATAAACTTTCTGGGCTACATTTTCTCATTGTATTCATAATATTTCTGCCAAACCACTATCATTTCAAATATAAAATAGCTGTGTTGAACCGGACATCATCTGAATTTTAGGGCAAAGTACGGTTTAATGAAGTGCTGCTGTAAGTGCTCGCTAAGAACTTTCTGCCCGGAATTAATTATAATTTACTCGGGTTTATGGCTCATTATTTCTCTTTTGTCAAGAACATGTTTCATTGTGAAAAACATTTTATTATAGTGACGACCTCTGTGGCGCAGCGGGCGAAGGTCCGCCTGCGACGCAGGGATTGCGGGTTCGATTCCCGCCTCGGGACAAATGTATGTACGATCTGCAGATATTTGTTCAGGGTGTTCTGGGTGTTTTTCTATATATAATAAAAATATCTATCTATGTAGTATAATGTATTAAGTATATCAGTCATCTAGTACCCATAACACAAGCTCTGCTTAGCTTGGGGCTAGATGATGCTGTGTGATTTGTCCAGCATTATTTATTTATTTATTTATTTATTTATTATTTATTTAGAGACTTGCCATGCCGTGGGGCACCGGCAGTAGAATGTTGCCCCTCCTCTCTTGCCCGTGGATGCAGTAAGAGCCTGCTAAGGGATACCTCCGGAAGATGGGCAGTAGCATCTTTCTACCGTCTTCATCAACATACAGACAACCCGTACTGCGCTCGCCAACTCGCCTGCCAAGCGTGGTGAGTATGGCAACTACCCCTCATAGAGATCTATGAGGGAGGCCAGTGTTCAGTAGGGGACGTTTAACGGCTGTAATGATGAAAATGATTTCAAGGAAATGAAAACATTAATAAACATTTTCGATTCCGTTGCTCAACCGATGATTGCTTATCAAGAATTTCGACTCGGTCGGCAGGGTTCCGTAGCTTAGCAGTTAAAGAACTTCCTGATCTGAACTTTTATATAGGAAATAGGAAAACAGTTGAAAAAAGATTGTAGATCGTGAAACTCTCTGCAACAAAGTTACAATACTTTTTTCCATAGCAAAAAGCGAAATTTTTACAAGCGAGGTTGATTTGACTTCTGATATATCATTTGGAATGATGTTTTCAATACAAAAAAAAAATCCAGCTTGTTAGGAGTTGATGCAAATTTAGCAAAACCGGGATATTCATGATTCGAAATAATTTCACTTGAATATCTCAAAACACGAGCGGAAACTTTTAGTAATGAATCCGACAAAATAAATTTAAAAGTTTTCGGCTTAGTCGTCGCATTCGCAATACGCAATTCTGCGATCGGCTTAACGAAGTAACCTGACTAATGAAAAAAAGCCTTAGAAAACTTTCCAATACGATAAAGAAAATATTATTTGTTTATTTGAGGGTAGACGCTAGACAGATCGTTTAGGGTGGCGACTTCATGTTTTTTGACCAGACAGAGATATCGATTTTTTGCAGTAATATGGGCACATCACTAGGTTTCCACTTTATCCGAAAATGGCCAAGCTTAACAGAACTGAGCAGAGATCAAAGGCTAACGCGCGTAATAAATTATTCCTTATAGTATGATTTTAAAAATAAATATAAAGGTATAATATATACTATAACCAGGATTGTAACTAACTTTTGGATACTTAATAAAACAACACTTATTTAAACGTTGCATTTTATTCGTCGTTACCATCATCATCATCGATCATCATAATCGATCATCATCATCGATCATCATCATCAATAATCATCATCATTATCATACTACTTTATTTAGTTACGTTACCACATTACGAACTGAATGACTCTAAACCAAAACTACTAATAAGTAATTACATTTAATAAATATAATACGGCTTACACCACGTACCTAACTTATTATCATCTTGCTGACGTTTCGTAGAACATTTAGAGGCCCTTCTTCATGAGCACCGTTCGTGGCAGACTTCGAGGGCCGCGAGACGAGTTCTCGTCACGAGCCACGATAATTTCAATTCAGTAATTACATTATTTTACAAGTTTTAATAAATACCGTAAATCATTACGTAATTTAACTTAGCTTTGACTCCGTGATATTTGCAGAGCTCCGTTCTGTCCGACAGTTGAAACCAAAATGTTGACCGCAGATGGCCATGACAACGTTACCGGACTATGGCGAGCGCAGAGGGCGCCCAGCCGCAAAAGTTATGTTGGGGCAACAAGCTCAAGGGCACCACTTAGGTTCGAACCGCGGCTTGGACTGTTGCCAGATTTTTATATCTGTTGATGGTTAACGTCCAGGTGCAAAACTGCACCTTAAGACGGAAGAGTGTATTCTTCGGCCCCGCCGGCGGGACCGGTTATTGAAGGTGTGCCTAGCGGCTAATGTGGGACGGGTCGACGTCACCTCCGGGTTAGCGGTGGTGGGCTCGTCAACGGGCAAGCCGAGAACGTGTCTCGGTCGACGGTGGAAAGGTGGCCCGTGTCGCTCTGGCGACGGCCTTTTTATAGTACGTAGCAAGTAAACAATTAATACAAGTAGAACAATTACTACGATTTGAACAACTTGTTACCTAGTTGTTACTTTACAAAAGTACTTTATAGTGTGTGTTAAACTTAATAAATACAATTAAAATATGTACATAACAAACGTATGCCAACATTGATTACTTGTGTTAAACAGAGAACTAATCTTAAATGTAAAACGAGCCTTACTCGTAAAAATACATTATTCAAGTGTCAAATCATACATTTCAGAAGCATAAACAAATTATATGATTTCTTTTACCAAATTGTTCATAAATCTATCACTCACGTCATAAACAAACAAGTGTATGTAACATAAAATGAGTGAAAATGTGATGAAAAAGCTACTGGACGAGGTCAAAAAATAAACTTGACATTTTTACGCGTAACGCATTATCATTGCAACGCAACTTATTTTAATGCTGAACAATTCACACAGCAGCATCTAGCCCCAACCTAAGCAGACCTTGTGCGTCTAGATGATGCTGGGTACTAGATGACTGATATACTTAATACACTATACTAAATAGATAGATATTTATTATTATATGCGTATAGAATAGAAAAAAATCCAGGACACCCTGAACAAATATCTGCAGATCATACAGACATTTCTTCCAAGGCGGGATTCGAATCCGCAACCTCCTGTTCGCTTCTTTCCCTCACTTATTTAATTATGTGCTTTATTCAATTTAAATGTGTCTTGTTTTTCTTATGTAAATTGACTATTCTAAGTAACACTTATTGACTTTACGTGAGGAAACCCGCGGCTTAGTTAGCTTCAGACGTATTTACCTGTTCTTTCCTCTGAATAATAGCTGACTAAGCTGAGAGGATGGTATAGGTGCTGGGCAAGCCTAATCCATCTATCAATGTCCCAGGCACTGCAGCGTCACGTACAGCATGATTACCAGTTGCTGATGCTGTATAAATCATCTATAATAGATGCAAAGGCCTTACATTTTTTTTATTGACTTTGACTTGCTTCGCAGGCGGACCTTTGCCCGCTGCGCCACAGAGGTCGTCAAATTTGCATGGAGAATAATATTTGTGTTATTCAATTGTTATTTTCACCGTATCAGTCTATCGGTCGATCAATCTAAGTGTCAATCATGCGATGGCCGGGACGGCACCACGTCACAGCTGACGCAAGATGCTACGCAATTTATCAATTAAACAATAAATGACCTTCCTACGAGGTTTTTTAAACTAATAATAATAAATAATAAATAATGCTGGACAAATCACACAGCATCATCTAGCCCCAAGCTAAGCAGAGCTTGTATTATGGGTACTAGATGACTGATATACTTAATACATTATACTACATACATAGATATTTTTATTATATATAGAAAAACACCCAGAACACCCTGAACAAATATCTGCAGATCGTACAGACATTTGTCCCGAGGCGGGAATCGAACCCGCAACCCCTTGCGCCGCAGGCGGACCTTCGCCCGCTGCGCCACAGAGCTCGTCAAACTATGTGTACTAATCCAATAAGTTATATAATTACTAGCTCTCCCGGCGAACTTCGTATCGCACCTACTACTCTACAACTAATACTACTACTCTATTACTAATACTACTATTCTACATCTAACACTACAACTCTACTAACTACTCTACAACTAATACTACTACTCTATTACTAATACTACTAATACAACTAATCTACTACTAATAATACTACTAATCTACTGCTAATACTACTACTTAACTACTAATACTTCAATATTTTTTTGTAAATATATAACTTACTCCTGAACAGAAAATATATACACAGACCCGAGACAAATATCTGCTGATAAAGCACAATTTTGTCGCCGGAGGCGATCGAATCCGCACCCTCCTGCGTCTCATCCGACTTTAAGATTAACTGAGCCACGGAGATTGTCGGATGCAGAAAGGTCGTGAAAACCTAAACCTGGTAACATTCCGGAGAAAATAAATTAGTGATGTAACCATATTAGTTCGCCAGGTCTCTAGGGAATCCTGTTCGACCCTACCTCGACATATTCCCATGGTTTTGGATATATTAGTTAATTAACCTCTAGCGAAACATTATTTTGGCCGTCTAGCCGGCCCAGATATTTCGTGGTTGAAGATTGGATTTCAAGCAAAGATTTAAATCATTAGATACGTCCTTAGCGTAATGAGACCGCTCCGTTTTGTATCCGCACGATATGAGTGAGCTCACAGAAACTCTGGTTTCAAGCGGTTTCAAAATCTTTGCTTTCAAGCGATTTCTCATCATCCTATTTGTTTACCTACTGATAACTGAAACAGATTTTATAAGTAAAACATAACGAATTATACTGTTTTGCGTTTGTTTAGTGAACAACACGTTTAGAATATTTAAAACAATATTTAATAATATTAATAATATTTAAGAATTTAAGAATATTTCGTAACAAATATTTGTTGTTTATTTAGATATAATAATGAATTTCCGCTAAGTCACGCCGGAATTAGTTAATATCTTGGGAACAACATTCGAATTAGCCAAATACCTATTAATTTTTCTCAGTTCTGCTGCATCATCATCATCATCAGCCTATATTAGTCCACGGCTGGACATAGACCTCCCCAAATCTGCGCCATTTCACCCTGTCTTCAGCATGCCGCATCCAGCGTCTACCAGCGACCGTCCGCAAGTCATCACTCCATCTAGCTAGTGGTCGTCCTACACTACGCTTACCGAGCCGCGGTCTCCACTCAAGAACTCGTTTACCCCAACGGTTGTCGTTTCTTCGGCAGATATGGCCAGCCCACTGCCACTTCAGCTTGCTAATCCTATGTGCTATGTCGACGACCTTGGTTCTCTGTCGGATAACCTCGTTGCGGATTTTATCCTTCAGAGAGACTCCGAGCATAGCACGCTCCATAGCTCGCTGAGCGACTTTAAGGCTCGAGCAGACCGGACGCGTATGCGTAGACGTGCACGTACCACTGAGTTGTAATGTATGGAACTGACATATGACGCGCACGTCTACGTTACGCAAGCGGTGTGTCCTGTCTCATACAGTTCCATTCATTACAACTCAGTGGTACGTGCACGTCTACGCTTACGTCGACGCATACGCATCCGGTCTGCTCGAGCCTTTAATGTTACGCGACGTTTCGGCACCGCAATTTTGAGTTTATTCGTTACAAACATACAAAATACAACAAACAAATCTTTACTCTTTATATATTGAGAGATGGGAGAAGAAATAAGAGATAATCTTTAATTTGGGTTACTAAAGATAGGTTTTAAAATGTTAATTCCTATTGATAGGCCATGAATGAATGATTATTATTATGATTATGAAAAATCTTGTAATTCGATTCTCAAAATTCTTTTACCATTAGAATGCTACATTATCCTTGAGTAACATAGGCTGTATTTTATCCTCGGATTCCCACGGGAACGGGAACTACGCGTGTGAAACCGCGGCGTGCGGCTAGTATTACCTCTATATATTATTACGTTTTCGTACATCAATGATTTTATGTTGAAAAAATATCTTTGACACGCTCTTATAGGGGCTTTGCCACGCTTTTATGGGGGCTTTAACACCAATTATTTAGAAATCTAATATAATATTTCTGATAAAAAATACAGGTAGAGCTTAAGTTGACGAAAACAATTTTCAGAAGTCATAAATTATACTGCCTTCGGGACTACAAATATATACTAAAATATTTTGTATCACTACTTATATTATAAAGCCGAAAGTTTGTTTGTATTGGTGTTTGGATGGGTGTTACTTTTTCACGCGAAAACTAGCCTACGGATTTAGCTGAAACATTGCACACGTATAGATATTGACCAGGATTGACATATAGGCTTTTTATCCGGGTCAATGCATGCGAAGCGGCGGGCAGAAGCTGGTTTAATAATATATATGTATAAAAGTTTATTTTTCGAAGTGGGATGCCAGCTGTAGAATATTTAATCTGCCACGAAGAGCAGCGGTTTTTCGTGTATAAACATGCCTTATTAACACATATTTAACCGGGTAAATAACGCGATAAATACCCGGTTAAATATGTGTTAATAATGTGTCGTGATCGCGTAAGTTTAAAAAAGACTATCAACATGCCATACTGCGCTCGCCAACCCGCCTGCCAAGCGTGGGGAGTTTGGCAACAATCTCCTACCGCTTTCGGAGGTATCCCTTGGCAGATTCTTGCTGCATCCACGGGTGAGAAGGGGCAACATTCTACTGCACACCACGGCAATATTTAGCACACTTTAATCCACAATATTCGAAGTTCGAGTCGCCCTTTCTCCGTACCATAAAATAGCCTGACAGAACAACTTTAACAGAATTAAAACCTCTATACAAACATCATAAACTTTAACTAGAGAAAGTTGCAGAAATTTAAGACATCTTTTAATAATCGAATTCGGAATAAAGGACCTTTGAGCCAAGCTTTTTGTATTTACAAAGGAGATGAATGGTATCTTACCATTGCTCAAAACAGTTTGGAGCTGTACAAAACGTAGAATTTGTAATTTGTTGAACAAGTTTGTATAATTAAAAGTTGTATTGTAAGTAAATGCTTGAGAACATGCTTTCCACTCATCATTAGTTTCCTTATATAAAACTTTAAAACAATCGATTGTTCATCCCCACTTTCACCCCTCATATCTTGTAAATAGCTCAACCGATTTCTATAAAACTTTCAGTTTAGTATTCAACACATGGTGTGTTGAATTCCTTTTATTTGATACCAACTTTCCTTCACCATATCTTGTAAAAGCCTCGACCAATAATTTTGATGAAATTTGTTTTAAAGCAGGCTTTCAGCGGTGGTTCTTAAGAACCACCAATATAAAATCATTCAATTAATTAAAAACTATTTACATTCAAATCGCTATGTGCCACAGACAGACACACAGCGGCCAAACTATAACACCCCTCTTTTTGGGTCGGGGATTAAAAATACCCGGGAGACAATCTGTAGAAAGCTTACAAAGTCAATATCAATAAGTGTTTATTTGATAGAGCAAAGAGCTACATACTTACATATATTCATCATTTCAACCGTCAAACATCCACTACTGAATACAGGCCTCCCCAATGAATCTCCATGAGGGGTTGTTGCCATACTCACCACGCTTGGCAGGCGGGTTGGCGAGCGCAGTACGGGATGTTGATACACGTTAAGACGCTGCTGCCCATCTTCCGGAGGTATCCCTTAGCAGGCTCTTACTGCATCCACGGGCATGAGAGGAGGGGTATCATTCTACTGCCGGCACCTACGGCATCTACTGCATTACACTTATATTAAACTTAAACATACTTATGTTACTAAATAATAATTAAAGCACATTTAAATTAAACCAAGCATATTAAATTCGTTCGATTCAGAACTTTTTTTAAAATGACGAAAATGAGCGAAGGAGAAACCTTACTCTTTCACTTCTATTCATTATTACAAGTTTTGTCTACAGCATTTGTCGTTCATGCGGAGAAGGCCTAAGGGTTATCTTCTTTATATATTAACTAAATAAATCTAAATTCAACAGATAGTCAGAACCATCAGCCGATGATTTAATAATGGTTTAAGTATTCGACTTCCCCGGTTCTTAATCAAATCATAGGTTTGCTCGATGTGACTTGTTGACCAAGTGTTTCTAATTGGGCTGTGTCTACACTCTTCTCGTTACTACAAAGCTTTATCCATCCAGTCCGATCGCGACGATAACATATTCTTACGATACGAACTTTTTAACATATTCTTGTAAGTAATGTAATGTAATCGTGCGACCAGAACGAAATAAAAAACTATAAAATATTTGGTACCTTGTTAAACTTTCACGATTTCTTAACATATTATTAGTTTTAAAAATACAGGATTTTATCACGTACCTTTTTAAGTATTTTACTCATTTCGAACAGATTGCACCTAGTCGTGGTTGCGGGACTGAAACGTCGGGAAAATAATAAAAAAGGTATTCGATAGAATCCTTTTTTAAAAACTAATAAAATATTAGGGACCATTCAACGAGTATAGGCCTCCTCCTTATTGCTCCATGTGTTTCTATCTTTAGTTTTAAGTATCAGTCTTGTTTATTTCATATGTTCCTTTTGCCCTGTGGTCCTGGCCATATCATTGATTTTTTACCCATACTTGCGACCAGCCCATTTCCATTTTGTTTTTTACAATTTTGTTAAGCGTTCATGACATGTGTAGATTTTATTATATCTGAATTTCTTTTTTAACTATTCTTTCAAGCGCGCAGTGCAACGCGAGCGCGTGAGAGGGAAGGAGACGGTACCGCGTAAAAAAGCTCCATTCCCTGACGAAAGTTCCCCTGGGAGGAACTGAACACGTTGGATACCTATTTTCAATGAATAATTAACGTGAGTAGAATACCCGTTTAACATAACAATATTCTTTCAAGGTTTAAAATACTTTGTTCCTCCTTTGAAATGTTGATATTGGTTATTAGTGTACTAATTGTAAATCCACCTTTCTCTAGGAAGGAAGGGAGGCCTTTGCCCTGCAGTGGGACAGTACAGGCTCTTAATAATAATAATAATAATTGTAAATCCTGATTTGACAGCCATAATAAATTCATCTATAATAGATGTTTAAGGCCGAAGTCTACAACAGCTGATAGTGTCATTTCGCAGCCTAGTAGCACTGCTTAATATCATCATCATTCCAGACGTAAAAAGTCCACTACTGAACAGGCCTCTCTCATGGATCTCCATGAGGGGTAGTTGCCATACTCACCACGCTTGGCAGGCGGGTTGGCGAGTGCAGTACGGGAAGTTGATACACGGAAAGACGCTGCTACCCATATTCCGGAGGTATCCTTTAGCAGGCTCTTACTGCATCCACGGGCATGAGAGGAGGGGTAACATTCTTCTGCCGGTACCCCACGGCTCAATATAGCAGTCTGCTTAATATAGCAGTGTGTTTATTTACAACGCGTAATTCTTGCGAAGGTAAATCTCACCTACACTAAGGTTAGAGGTAAGGGTTCTTATCAATCCATCGCTAAGGCGGTATCGGTCAGTATCTCCAGCCGTCAACTTTGAGGTCGCGGTGACCCCTAAAGGTCACAGTGTCACTCACAGGTGCAGACATCGTTAGTGTCCGCTATCTGGATCTCCATATGTCATGAATATCAAGTCATGTGCGTCTGCCGTGGTTGCTCCGTGGAAACTGTTTATTTCACGAGGACGATGTTTACATTATTTGCTTGTACTCGAGTCTCGAATAAAATAATTATTGGTTTTAAACTTAAAAAAAAAACATTTTTCATTGAATTTATAACGACATTCTTTGACATGTAAAAGACAGGCTAAATATAAGATTTATCTCTACACAAAATATATTCAATAATACTTTCATGTTTGCCTTTTCTAACATATTTCTAAAAGCTCTGATAAAAGAACTATCTTCTGATAATGAGTAGCTTTTATAGCTTAATAATATAAGAGAGAGGCTTTGTTATCAAAAGGAATAATATCTACGTTTTACTTATCAGGAGAAGCAAATATTACACAGTTCGCTTAGATTATTTTATAAGAATCCAAATGATTGTAAACAACAATTATCATCATCATACCACACGTAAGAAGTCCACTGCAAAGGCGTCTCTCTTAGATCTGCAAGTACTGAACATGAGGAGTATTTGCCCATACTCACCACGCTTGGCAGGCGGATTGGCGAGCGCAGTACGGGATGTTGATACACGGAAAGACGCTGCTGCCCATATTCCGGAGGTATCCCATGGAAGATTCTTACTGCATGCCCGTGCATGCAGTAAGAATCTTCCATTCCTCTCTTGCCCGTGCAAGAGAGGAGGGGCAACATTCTACTGTCGGCTCCCCACGGCATTAATAAATATCAATATACCACTTATACACTTTTCTTGATCTGTATATTAAATTAAGTATATGGAAAGGAAGCAAATACCTATACCTGCTATCGGGGATAGCAAAAAGATAATTTTATGGAACGCCAACAATCAATATGTATAAAACTCTTCCGTTACTGACTGAGTGACTGACAGACAACGCACAGCCTAAACCACTGGACCTAGAGACTTGAAATTTGGCACACATATACCTTGAGAATCCTAGAGGTGCACTTAGAAGGGATTTTTCGAAATTCGCACGCGAACGGGAACTACGCGGGTGGAACTGCGGGATGCGGCTAGTCTATCATAAAGTTCCCAACGACCGAGTTAGACAAATTCTGCGGAGCTAAGGTTATTGCGTAGGTAAAGACATAACTTCGTGGTGGCCAAGTCATATCAGCTGAACTGTGTCACGCTGAGTGAAACAGGAAGGCCCATGCAAGTTAAACTTGTCAAAGTATCAAAATGTCAAAGCAACACAGTGATAAGCGAGTTCATCTTTGGAACGGAGAAGATAACAAAAATAATATTATAGGTGACCAAAGGCATGTTTATGTTTATAAATAATATGGAATTATCTGAACACGGCACTGTGTCTTGTAGTTGCGTGTTTAATTATGTATTCAATTCTCTCAAGGTAATTTATGTACAGCCCCGCGTTGGGCGCCAAAATAGGTTATTCATATTTAAAGCTATAAAATCTTCAAAATGACGCTCCTTTAGCTAAATATTTACATTAATTAGCATTGATTGATAATTACACTTTGAACACTATATTACACAGCCACGTGCTACTTGAAAATGCCCCATGTTCGACGCCAAAATGTATTTTCGTGAAAACGCAGCCAAATCAATGTAAAAATTGACTTTTCACATTTATTGTATAGATTACTTATACAGGTGTGTATATTGACGAGACGCTGCAATGCCTAAACATTGTGAAATGGATAAGAGGCTTGCCCAGCACTTCCAGCTAAGTGGGCTTTATTCAGAGGATACGTGCTATACGTGTTAAGAGTAGAAGAACTGTTCGAGAAGAGTTCTTCCGTAGAAGTACTACCACCACACCTATTTCTGCCGCCAAGCAGTAGTGCCTAATAACTGACGGGTGACGGGCGCATTGCAATGCAGCGTTGGTCACGTGCTTGGTGAACGTGATCACCGCGGTATTGCATTAGAGGTTACCGCTTAACATCAGGTGGCCTTCGGCTTGTCTGGTCATTTAGCAGTATAAAAAAACATATAATTTGCTTTTTTTAATTCAATGGTAAAATACGAAAGTTTGTATAGGTATCTTATATCAAAATTGGTATATTAGTTACCTATACAAAGCCAATTGACTTCTTGTTATTGCGTCTCTCTTATTTGACCCTTCTCGTAATTTGCTGGCAATTGTTAGATATACGTCGGTCGAAACAAACAATAATAATTGCTACAATTATTGTCGTAAGGTGTAATTTTGCTCAGTAATAATTTTGATATCATTTGTCAGTATAAAACAGTGATAAAAACGGTCTCTGCTAATAGGATTTCTAAAATTATTGTAGTAAGGTGTGTTTTTGTATGAATAGTTAGTTTGTTTTTATTGGTGTAATGAATGCTAAAAGGTCGTAAGGTCTAGTTGATATGAAGCCGTTTGCATCAAAGCGTTTTATTTAGCATAATGTTATGATTTCAAAACATAATTCTACTTGTTCTATGCGTGTGAAAGTGCCTGAGCAGAGTTAAGATTCGTAAAATATTCATTACTGAGCCGTAGGATTGCTGTTCGCGTACACTGCTGGACATATGCCGTAGGATTGCTGTTCGCGTACACTGCTGGACATATGCCGTAGGATTGCTGTTCGCGTACACTGCTGGACATATGCCGTAGGATTGCTGTTCTCGTACACTGCTGGACATATGCCGTAGGATTGCTGTTCGCGTACACTGCTGGACATATGCCGTAGGATTGCTGTTCGCGTACACTGCTGGACATATGCCGTAGGATTGCTGTTCGCGTACACTGCTGGACATATGCCGTAGGATTGCTGTTCGCGTACACTGCTGGACATATGCCGTAGGATTGCTGTTCGCGTACACTGCTGGACATATGCCGTAGGATTGCTGTTCGCGTACACTGCTGGACATATGCCGTAGGATTGCTGTTCGCGTTCACTGCTGGACATACTCCCTTATGGTTCTCCAAGATGATGAGGGGGTTGTTTCCATACTCGCCACACTTGGCAGGTAGCTTGGCGAGCGCAGTATTATATCTTGCCCGTGGATGCAGTATAAATAAATAATGCTATAAATAATGCTAGACAAATCACACAGCATCATCTAGCCCCCAGCTAAGCAGAGCTCGTGTTATGGGTACTAGATGACTGATATACTCAATAAATTATACTACATAGATAGATATTTTTATTATACATAGAAAAACACCCAGAACACCCTGAACAAATATCTGCAGATCGTACAGACATTGGTCCCGAGGCGGGAATCGAACCCGCAACCCCTTGCGTCGCAGGCGGACCTTCGCCCGCTGCGCCACAGAGCTCGTCGAAGAAGTAAGAATCTGTCAAAGGATACCTCCGGAAGATGGGCAGCCGCGCCTTCCCGTCGATCAACATCTTGTACTGCACTCGCCAACCCGCTTGTCGAGCGTGGTAGGTATGGCAACAACCCCTCATGATCAGTACCTACTTGTAGTATCACGATACCTATGTCCAGCAGTGGACGTCCTACGGCTGAGATGATGATGATGATGATGATGAATCTCTACGTGGAATAAATACTTTTCAGCCATACACAAATTGTAGATCAAAGATTCGTACGTTAACACGTTCACTCTGGTTTCGCAGAAGTTATAAAAACAAACTTTCACTTTCATTTTCATTTAATTATTTAATTTTCATTTAATGAAAGTGGACGAAGCGAAACAAGTATGTAAGGATCGTAGCAAGTGGAAAGAAGTGGTCTCTGCCTACCCCTACGGGAAAAAGGCGTGATTATATGTATGTATGTATAAAAACAAAGCTATTGCGTGGAAAATAACAGGTTCTGCTGACAGGTTCCCCTGACAAGCCAAAGTAAATCACAGGGCTCTTTAATCACACCTTTAACAACTTTATAAAATTAAAAAAAAATAACCCCTGACAAGCGCTAGAAAACCTGCTTTCCAATAAAACTACACATTTCCATTTCATTACAAACTTGTGTATAATAATAATAATAGTCATAATAGTCATTTATTGGTAATAATAATTACAAGTAATTTTTTATACATTTTACATAATTGGATTGGATTTTTATACATTTTAATTATTTGACATTATTCATAATTATAGATTATAGAAAGATAAGGATTACAATGATAAAAAATAAAAAACAGCAATACAAAATCATAATAGAAAATAAATAATAACAAAAGTAGGTACAATAAAAAAAACAAAGAAATAATTATTTAAAAAAAAATGAAAATTAATTCCTTATTAGCTACGAATTCGTCGTAGCTATAAAAGGTCCGTATTTGAAAACATTCGATTATTCATCCTCACGTTTACCCCTATATATTGTAAACGTCTTAACCGATTTTGATAAAACTTGGCTGTAAGAACCACCGAGAGAAAGTCTACTTTTAAATAAAAAAAACTGCATGCAAATCGGTCCACTCGTTTATGATCTACGGTGTCACAGACAGACTCATACACATAGCGGTCAAACTTCAAATTCAAATTCATTTATTGCGAAAATGGGTTACATACAGATGTCAATAATATAAAAAGTCCTTCCATAATCAACTTTAAGCATGCAATATTCAATAGATTGTTTAAAATTAAAGTAATAAAGTATTATCTAAGCAAATAAATTCATTAACAGCACACACAAATAAATATGTCAATAAAGTAGGTATTACAAAATATGTCAATTACGAGCATCTTAATATTTAAATGTCAATGAATTAATTAACAGCACAGAAGAATAAGTTAATAGAGTTATAAAAAATGTCAATTAGATTCAATTTTATCATTTAAATAGTCATTAACAGAATAGTAAGCTTTTTCTAAGAGTAGCTGTTTAACTTTAAACTTAAAAATATTATACTATTACTTATAGTTCATAGTTCTTTATTAATAACATACAACATCTTACAGGAGTGGCATAGTCACTGTGTGACTAAACTCCTTTAAAATAAATAAAGATTAAAAAAAAACATCTTACAGGTCACAAAATCATGAATTTAGTCAATAATACATAAACTAAATTAAAATTAAACTACAATAAATCACTTTAAATTTAGAACAATGAAATCAAATAAAATCAAACACATTTTAAATTCATAAAATCATTTATAACACCCCATAACACCCCTCTTTTTTGTCGGGGGTTAAGAAATACAAAATATCATCATCTCAACCGTAAGACGTCCAGTGCTGGACATGGGCCTCCCTCATGGATCTCCAAGAACTGATCATGACGGGCTGTTTGCCATACTCACCAGGCTTGACAAGCGGGTTGGCGAGCGTAGTACGGGATACTGATATACGGAAAGACGCCCATTTTCCGGTGTTTTACCTTCGACGATTGGTACTTTATCTTATAGACAAGAAAGAAGACGCAACACTACTGTCGGCATACACTTATTATTATTAATATTGTAATATTTATTTCAGACAACTTTAGTACATTGATGTTAATTACTAATTCTATGGTCCATAGATTATATATTATCCTACTGATAGTATGATGTTTCTTTAATCTGTGGTATGATACTAGGTAGGTATATATTATCTTCCGCTACTGACTGAGTGACTGACAGACAACGCACAGCCTAAACCACTGGACCTAGATGCTTGAAATTTGGCACACATATTGAGTATCCTAGAGGTGCACTAAGAAGGGATTTTTCGAAATTCCCACAGGAACGGGAACTACGCGGGTGAAACTGCGGGGTGCGGCTAGTATAATATAAAACTAAACCTAAGGAACACGTTTATTCGCCGATGTGTCGCGGCACGGGGGGTCTCGTGACAGGCGGCCTTTGAACCGGAACTTCACCCCTTATAAAACCTTTACTAAATCTGAGCCCGTGTTATTAACTGCGAGCAAAATCTTTGCCTGCAAGTATCTAACGCTAAAACGAACCTCCTTTGTATAATCAAGTCTTTAAAAGTCCAATTACAGGTAATTGGAGTAGGAATTTAAGAGGTGAACGAGAACATTTCCGACTTGACGAATCATTCTAACAGCCTCCTGACGTTTAATTGAAGCTCACTGAAGCGAATACGTTGGAGAATACAATGTATGCTCTGAAAGCCTTATTGTGGATTCCAAACATATTATGCCACAGAATAAATACATGCTATATGCATCGAAGAATCATTTTTAGAATTTTATTAAACATTCGCGATATCATATTGTTTTATTTTTGTATAAAAGCAATCAAGCATATTAACAAAAAGTATATAAGTCTAGTGGCTAGTGGTTACATGAAGGCGTGTAGGTGAATATAAGATGCGCAGTGCCAGCACTAAGCATATAAGATACTTGTGTTCATCATCATCATTTCAGCCATAAAACGTCCACTGATGAACACAGGCCTCCCTCATGGTTCTCCATGAGGGGTAGTTGCCATTCTCACCACGCTTGGCAGGCGGGTTAGTGAGCGCAGTATGGGATGTTGATACACGGATAGACGCTGCTGCCCATCTTCCGGAGGGATCCCTTAGCAGGCTCTTACTGCATCCATGGGCATGAGAGGAGGGGTATCATTCTACTGCCGGCACCCGGCGATACTTGTGTTGCAGCTGGTAAATTACCAGAATCACAATTATTTTAGTCTTAAGTATCTTATTCATTTTGTAAAAACGGGAATTTTTCACGTAGTGTTGTAACGTCATGATTATTCCGACAATCCCATGATGATGATTTTCTTGAAAAATCGAAACGTGTCGGAATAATCTTCGACGTTACAATACTACGTGAGTAATTCCCGTTTTTACAAAATGAATAGTATATCTCACGTTAATTTTGAAAGTGAAATTAAGTATCTTATGCTTATTACCAGTGGTAATGATTTATCGCAGGATTTTAAAGATAAGAGGTACGCATCATGACTTACGGTGCCGAAACGTGGGCACTCACGGTACGGCTGGTCCAGATGGATACACTTCATAGCTCGCTAAGCTACTTTAAATATACATAAAGTAGCTTAGCGAGCTATGAAGTGTATGTCTCGGGGTCTATAAAGGATGAAGTAAAATCCCAAGTTATCCGACAGAGGGCCAAGTAGCCGACGTAACACATCGGATTAGCAAGCTGAAGTGGCAGCGGATTGGCCATATCTGAAATGAATGAATGAATAAACATTTATTTGTGACACAATTCAAAATAAGATATAGATATATATAGTATATATATAAAGTAAGGCCTTTGCATCTATAATAGATGCAAAGGCTTTATACAGCATCAGCAACTGGTAATCATGCTGTACGGGACGCTGCAGTGCCTGGGACATTGTTAGAAGGATTAGGCTTGCCCAGCACCTATACGAGTACCATCCTCTCAGCTTAGTCAGCTATTATGCAGAGGAAAGAGCAGGTCAATACGTCTGAAGCTAACTAAGCCGCGGGTTTCCTCACGATGTTTCCTTCACCGTTAAAGTCTGCATATACATTTTTCAAGAAAGAAAAATCCATTGGTGCACGACCGAACCCACGACCTTCGGATTGAAAGTCGGGGGTACATACCACTCGGCCAACACGGCTTTAGTATATATACATATATATATATATATATATATAGTATACATATATAACATTATGAATATTGTTGTGCTTATGGTATATCTGTAGAAGAACTGATAGATAACCTTCGGGGTAAACGCGTTCTTGAGTAAAGACCGCGACTTGGTAAGAGTAGTGTAGGACGCCCACCAGCTAGATGGTGTGATCAGATGCGGCAAGCGAATGACAGGGTCCTCCTCTTACAAATGACCCGGCGAAATCGCATAGATTCAATTAAACCAAAATTAACCCGAAAGGCTCTTAAGGTTTACCTTCAAAATAAAGGAAAAGGAAAATTTAATAAAGGTAAACAGACGTGAACGTAGTAGGTAAGTTAGTCAAATGTGGTTTCATCGGTTTGAACCAGTTTAATTAAGGCACGGAAACATTTAACTTCACTGAATTTCGTATCGGAGTTCTTGTGTTTGACTTGGGGTTTGACCTTGGGGTTGGTTAGGTACATAAGATAATCCTAGTCCTACTAATATATAAAAGTGAAAGTAAGAATGTACAATGTATGTATGTTCCCTTTTCACGTCAAAGCCGCTGAACCGATTTGGATGCTTTTTAGTATAAGAGTAGATTAGACCATGGATACGGACAAAGGCTACTTTTCGTTGCGTAAATTAAATCTTCAGGTTTCCTCACGATGTTTCCTTCACCGTTAAAGCTCGTGTTAAGGGTATATCATCATTTCAGCCATACAACGTCCACTGATGAACACAGGCCTCCCTCATGGATCTCCATGAGGGGTATTTGCCATACTCACCACGCTTGGCAGGCGGGTTGGTGAGCGCAGTATGGGATGTTGATACACTGATAGACGCTGCTGCCCATCTTCCGGAGGTATCCCTTAGCAGGCTCTTACTGCATATATGGGCACGAGAGGAGGGGTATCATTCTACTGCCGGCACCCCACGGCGATTATAGTGTTATATATCATGGTAAATATCCCGTAAAAGTGTTCATCATCATAATATCTTCAGCCGTAGGACTTTCACTGCTGGACCGAGGCCTCCCTAATCCATTTCCATGTACTGATCATGAGGGGGTTGTTCCGACATTTGGCGACCTTCAGTTCGAATCCCGCCGCGGGACAAATTTTTGTAATTTTTATGTGAAACATATTTTGGTGGTAAAACCAATCGGACCGATTATGGTGACGCGTGACGCTTGACGATGTGCGAGTTACTAGTTACTGACATTTACGGCCTAACTCAAAAACTACCGAATGGATTTTCATACGGCTTTCACCAGTAGATAGAGTGGTTCAAGAGGCAAGTTTGTTTGCATATTTAAATAAAGTTTTGTGAATATTGGTTGATACAAAACGATGATTTATGAATTTGTCGGAAAAAATCAAGCCGACTAGAAATTATCATTAAACACGCTGCTTTATCTCTTTAAGATGTAACAGACTTATGTATCGTGGAAGTGTTCCTCTTATAGGGATCTATGATTATCTTTTGAACAGACTTCAATAACAAGCATTGGTACGGGGGTACCAGAAAAGGGGGCGAAGTTTTCCGAAAAAACAAAGGAATTAAATTTAAATTTCAAATACACAGGTCACAATAACTCCGGTCCCTGTGATCTTAGGGCCACCAAAATCAATCAGTACCCTTCTATCATTATGACAGTGCTAACAAAGAAAGTTTCATGTAAATCGGCCAACGCGTTCGGTTGTAATCGTGTCATGCACAGACAGACAGACATCAGTTAGCTATGCATAATAGGGGGTGGTTTCACCCCCAAATAAAATCTAAAATGTTGCTGAAAATACCCAAACCGCTATGTTTAAGCTTATTACATTGCATAATTCCCTTGATTTCACCCCATCATCAGAACTGGGTTTAACAGCAAGCTAACATTATTAAGTTGATAAAGTTAATGAGATATTTAGGTTTAAAAGCATCTATGACTCTGTAATCTATTAGTTAGAACACTAAAAATATTTATCATCATCATCATTTCAGCCATAAAACGTCCACTGATGAACACAGGCCTCCCATCATGGATCTCCATGAGGGGTAGTTGCCATACTCACCACGCTTGGCAGGCGGGTTGGTGAGCGCAGTATGGGATGTTGAAACACGGATAGACGCTGCTGCCCATCTTCCGGAGGTGTCCCTTAGCAGGCTCTTACTGCATCCACGGGTAGGAGAGGAGGGGTAACATTCTACTGCCGGCACCCCACGGCAAAATATTTATAACTTTGTAGTATTAAGAGGAGTTTGTATCTTTTTGATTATTTTAATTTTACTTGTTGCTTAATTTTATTTTATTTATTTGCTTGTGGCCTCATAAAAGTAACCGTAACAGTATAATATATATATATATATATATAATATATCTTACTAATATTATAAACGAGAAAGTTTGTGAGTTTGTATGAATGTATGGATGTTTGTTACTCTTTCACGCATAAACTAGCCTACGGATTGAGCTGTAATTTTGCACAATAGATGTTGACCACATAGGCTACATTATATATATACATATAAATAAATTTTAGCATTATAAAAGCAAATAAAATAAAAATTACAGATTACATGTCAGTCAATTTATTTTTATAATTTTCTTGATACTAAAATAAAACAGTGTCATACATCACGCTTGCAGTACTTCAAACAATCCGAGAATATCTTCGTCCATCCGTCCACAAACAAGTTAAATTACGGCAGAGTGATTACTGATTACGTACCTCGCGACATGTTTTGCAGCGATCGTTGTTGTCAAAAGTCAATTCGTTTCTTCTTCTTTTCTTTTTTAATGGCTGATGCACAATTTGTTTCTGTTCTCTAAATTCGTTTCTGTTCTCTAATACAAAAATTGACATTTGACAGCAACGAACGTCTGTTGCAAAACATGTCGCGAGATACGTAATCACCCTGCGGATTGGCGGTCAGGAGAGAATTTAGCGGAGGACGGAAGGACGGGTTTTATCCGGGTGTATATATGTATGAAGCATCCTGTATTGTTCTATGTGAATCACTAATAATGTCCAAGTTAAATTATGGAGATATTATTTATGGTACAAGATTGCTTTCACGAACCCAGCGAGCCGTGCAAGGAGTACAAAACGCGTGTTGTCGCTTTTCTTCAATATTCCACCTCGAAGCCACATATCTCCTTACCTAAATGACAGGGCTATGTTGAACATGGAGTCTAGGAGAATGCTGCACCATGGAGGCCTAGTTTTCGACGTGTTTAAATTTGAAAATCCGGAATACCTGCATTCGAAACTCCGTTTTGCTCCTAATCAAAATTCTCTACGCTCTATTTGATCTGCGCTTTTGTACCACGATCATAAAACGGCGTCCTTCAAGGGTAGCTTTAGATTTTTTGGAAATGAAGTGTTGGAACAATATTCCTCCGCCGTTTCGCAATGTAAATAATAAATACATTTTTAAAATTAAACAGGTATTATTGAAAAACAAATTGAAGGTATGTATACCTAAACACTTTGTTTGACCACGAATAACGTTGGCCACGAAGACTTTGCTTAATTTTGGGGAACGTAAAAAAATCGTTAGGGCTCAAGTCATGGTTGTAAGGCGGTTGACCTAAAATTTCGACATTGTGGGTGCTCAAAATCATCTTTGTATCGCGGGCGGTGTGCGAACTTGCATTGTCATGGTGCAGTATCATACGACGTCTTGAGTTGTTTTTTCGGAACTTTGTTATGACTTGTGGCAAACAAACAGTGGTATACCAGTCAGCGTTAACCGTCTTGCGATCTTCTAGTACAATAGTGGCGACGTGACAACCCTTTGCCACAAACCAACAATTTTTTTAAGTGCTCCGTGAGCGTATGACTTTGGTCGGTTTTGGCTCATCTTGGGAGACCCAGACAGTTGACTGCTGCTTGGATTCTGGATCGTAAGCATATATCAAAGACTTGTCACCACTAACCATATCATAAACGTGTTTTGACTCTCCTCGGTTGAATCGCTGCAGAGTTTTGCGACACCATCTAACACGGGCTGCTTTTTGGTCGTCGCTAAGCAAATGTGGTAACCAACGAGAGATCAATTCTCTTACGCTGAGTTCTTCGTGCAGGATTTTTTTGATAGTAGTCCCTGAAATGCCCACGGTTGCCTCTAACGATATGTCACATGACGATCTTCGAAGATTAGCTGCCGCACGGCGTCGATATTCTCTTGCGTCATGGCGGTTTTTGGACGATCTTCACTGAAGCTAAAGTCACGTTGAAATTCTAAATACCAGCGTTCTACAGTCCTAAGACATGGTTCTGCATCACTAAACACAGAAGTGATCTCCTCAAAGATCTGAAGTCGCGTTAATCCCCTTTGAAAGTTGTAGAAAATTATCGCACGCATATATTGCTTTGATATTTACATTTTTACATCCGACTTGTCACCGTTGAATAGACGCTACAATAAAACTGTTCGACCGATCAAAAAACATTCTTTGGTTTTCGAATTCTAAATTCAAAAATATGAAATAGCCCTATGTTTTTTTTAATAATTGCGGGAGGTTTGCTTACGACACGACATAAAAGGCAGCCCTCGTACTGCTCTAAAATTATTATTATTTTTATTAACTGACTTAAGCTTACATTTTAAATACAAGGTTATTTAAAAAATACTGTTTATTAAAGCCTAATTTGACTTGATTAGCAATAATTATAAAAATATATCTTTCAACTACTTCGTATTAAACTAACGCTTGATAAAGCTACAGTTATAAACTTTTTTGAAATGACGCATAAACTATATACATATATATAGAAAATGCATTATTGCACAACTTATGCTTAACAAATTAACAAAAAAAGAGAAACACTAAACATAAAGTGAACATCGGCGATCTTATGGCTATAGAACGATCTCTACCAGACAACCCTTCGATGGACTTGCTACGTAAAATTAAGATCAAGTCCCATTGCATTTGATCTTAATTTTACGTAGCAATTTGGACTGGATTGCTGGAATTCTCTAAAAACTCCTAACTTTAATCGGATTTCAGAAAAAGCCTTACAATCCCCATTTAACTGAAAAAAATTGATTGTCTTGAGAGTTTTTGATAAGCGGGGATTTACAAAAATGCCCGAGTTAATCCATTTCTTTTAAATTATATCAAAAACCTATGATCCATTCAGAGACAAAAATTTGATTAATCCCCCATCAATGAAGCTGAAAATGCTTTCCTTGTCGAAAACCGATTTGAATTAATATAATCTCGTTTTGATTTCGTTAATTTTATGATTTCATCAAAATATTCGTTCGCAGCGCGTTCGTCAGCTCTGAACACGCCCCTAAGGGTTCCGGTTTTTCTTATGAAGGTTAGGTTTAAGGGTTTCTAAAAGAACCCTAAAAATGGGTGCTACTCCGTGAGAGAACTATTTATTTTTGAAAGCTTAGAAAACCTTATATAAAAATATATTAACAAATATTAACACATATTTAACCGGGTATTTATCGCGCTATTTACCTTTATTATTGCCCGACGTTTCGACAGGATTGCACCCATCGTGGTCCCGGGAAGAGTCTTTAAAAAAGACTTTAACAAATATTGTTTACACGGTGTAAACAATGTTTGTTAAAGGTGTAAATTACACCTTTATAAGTAGCCGATTAGCCACAAATAGCATGTTAAGTAAGGTTAAGTATAAAAACAAACAGTGCAATACGTTTATAGATAAAGATAAAAAAAGGTTTATTAAGTTTTACAACACAAATCGTACAGCATATGGACCAAAATTTCAAATCTCCAACTTTATAGTTTAACTTCCAACAACACTACCACTATCTCTATTGTAATTCGATTCTTATTTTATGCCTGTCGCGTTAGGCGTTCTACGTTCATGAACTAAACTAATGTACGTTCTGTTAACTACAGATGTCATCTCCCCCGCAGCTCTTACGCTCAATCACTTTCTCATTCATCATTTCAGCCATAAAACGTCCACTGATGAACACAGGCCTCCCTCATGGATCTCCATGAGGGGTAGTTGCCATTCTCACCACGCTTGGCACGCGGGTTGGTGAGCGCAGTATGGGATGTTGATACACGGATAGACGCTGCTTATTTTTTTTTTTTTAATTCTTGAGTCCAGACGTAAATACCTTGAAGCTACTACTCTCTATAAAATTGTTAATAATCATTTTGATTGTATACATCTCGTTAGAATGCTATGCTACACTGTTCCGAGAACGTGTACTCCCAGATCTACTCGGGAGCGTTCACTTTTTGCTTTTAACACGTGCCACGTATGATAGAGATCATACGACGAACGGGAGCGCGATGTCCTGCGTTTGTGCGGCACGTGTTAAGAGCAAAAAGTGAACGCTCCCGAGTAGATCATGCATGAACGTATATTCATCGACCGTTCAGGCTATTTCGAAAATGTCCGGCAGGCAAACAGGCGCAAATCTCGCTATCAGACGTCAATTCGTGAATTAACTTTGTAACGAATATACAACAACATCTGATAACTAAATCAAAATTGACATAGCGATGATCTCGAGATCTGCGCCTGTTGTGCACCCTGTCGCTAGATACGTAATACGGGGGCGGATTGTACTAAACCCGTAACGAAAGTAAACAATAGTAAAGTGCCTATGAGAATTGAAACACTCTTTTATATTTTGTAGATTTGATAACCTCATATCGGATTTGTGACACAGAGAATATACGTTCGGCACAGTTCGGGTTAAGACAATATAGTTTTTCTATTTTTTAAGGGCTGACCGCACGTCTAGGTCCCGAAAATCTACCAATACCTGATATTTAATCAAATATTTTTTTTAACTATTTTCGCTTCCGATAGGTGCGACACTTCGTAATAGGCTACTTGACTTAATTTAAATTTTTAGTTCGTCATGTAGATTGACAAAAACTTTTAGACAAGTATTTTTCTTAGGGAGCTCCCATACAACAAACGTGATGGTTTTGACCTTTTTTGCGCGATATTAATAACGGCAACAGGTAGACGCTTGAAATATTTACAGAATATTTAGTTGTTTATTTAGATACTCTAATAAAATAAATAATTACATACAACAAAAAACGTGATTTTTTGCCGTTTTTTGCTCGATGTTATCTACATAATAACGGTAATAGCTGTATAACAATAACGCTTGAAATATTTACAGAATACAGAGAACTGAAAATCACAAACAAAAGTGGGTGGTGCTACCTCAGAAACAAGTTGTTTGGTACGGAACCCTTCGTTCGCGAGTCCGACTCGCGCTCGGGCGATTTGCATAACGTTAACATGCCGTGGGGTGCCGGCAGTAGAATGATACCCCTCCTCTCCTACCCGTGGATGCAGTAAGAGCCTGCTAAGGGACACCTCCGGTAGATGGGCAGCAGCGTCTATCCGTGTATCAACATCCTATACTTAAGTATTTAAGTATACTCACCAACCCGCCTGCCAAGCGTGGTGAGAATGGCAACTACCCCTCATGGAGACCCATGAGGGAGGCCTGTGTTCATCAGTGGACGTTTTATGGCTGAAATGATGATCCTAACTAGTTTTGGGTTAGATACTAGATTTTTGTTTACATTTTGTACACATCGGTTTGCCTGAAGTATAGAAATCAAACATGTGTTCTTCTTATTTTTGACTTTCAGCGGTCACAAATCACCCGTGTCGATTTACAAGCAGGAAAGGTAAACTCATGAGAGAAAGCGAACAAAGCTGCTAATGTGCGCTACACAGAAGCAAGTAACCATTTTTAATCGTGTTTCAACGGGTGCAGGGAATATCCGCCCTTTAGATACATACTCGCATAGTACCTACTTGGGACCTTGGATGATAAGTTTCATGATAAAAGGATTTTGGGTTAGCCTTGCGCTTTCGGAATACTTAAATACATAGATATGTAGATAGATAGAGATAGAGTATGCTTTATTGTACAATATACACAAAAATACAAACAGTAGAAATTAACAAAAAGACAAATAATAAGGCGGCCTTATCGCTAAAAGCGATCTCTTCCAGGCAACCTTTGGATGGACTCGAATAGGTGAAGAAGAGTAGACGGTGGCGTACTGAGAAGTTCATAGGCAAAAATTATATAATTTTTTATTAAATATTTTCAGCAACAAGTCATGTATTTTATCATTGAAGGCGGTTTGCTGAAAGTTTAAAGATTTATAGTGATGATGTATTTCTTAGATCTGATACAAACCTGTAAGAAGCAATAAATAAATATAGACGTTGAAAGAAATCTGAATTAATTACCGACTCGAACTAACAAAATCTTTAACTTGTTGCTGAAAATATACAAACCGCGATGTACGCCTATTAAATTTGATTTTCATCAGACCTCAATGTAAAAACAAGCAAACATTTTTAACTTAAAACCAGACCGCAAGCTAAAATAACGCATCGAACCATGCCTTAAGGGATACAGTCGAAATTACTACAATTTTATTTAAAACCTTATGGATCCCATCATTAGAATCGAGTTTTGATTAAAATGGTACCTGATTGAAAGTGTATCAATTCGAACTCAATAATATTTTTCCCTTCGATTAATTCCAATCATAATTATCAGTTATCTGGTTTCTACATTGCTAGAATAAGGGGAAAGATGGTGGTACTATTTTTAGGGGGCGAAGCCCTCTATTATGCGTTGCGCTGTCTGTCTGTCTGTGCATCACACGATTACAACCGAACGCATTGACCGATTTACATGAAACCTTTTTTGTTGGCACTGTCTTAATGAGAGAAGGGCACTGATTGATTTTGGTGGCCCTAGGGTCACAGGGACCGGAGTTATTGTGACCTCAAAAGGTCAGCAAAGGTCAAAAATGGCATTTTTCGGAAACCTTCGCCCCCTTTTCTTTCACGATCACGTTCACTAAGCACGTGACCAACGCAGCATTGCATGGACACGTAATTTTTGCAATTTTAAATTAACGAAACAATACTCAGATAAAGCGAGGGGGCTCGTGACGTCATCATTCTGCAACTAGGCACGTCGGTGCGTACCAGCCTGTGACTACGCGACATTTCGATATAGTATATGTATTATATGACATTTATTTAATTACAAATGTCTTATAATACATATAAGATAGAAACATATGTACGTTTCTATCTTTAATTAATGTAATTGGTTGTGCTGTTTTAAGTAAAGTAAATAAAAAAAATGCACCCGGAGACATATGTAGAATTGTATAGTCTCATTTAGCCGTTAATTCTGTTGTCCTAAACATCCAAGATCATTAATCTTATGAGCCGTTTTCAAAAAGATTTACTTGTGAACCTAATAAATATGCGTCTTGTAAATTATGTTCGCTATAGGAAAAACCACACTAGTGCCATCTATTTGGAGCATTCTAGATTTTTATTTGAAAAAAAAGCCTCACTAACCCAATCTCTCTTTTGTTCCAGACATCCCAATGTCCAAACACCGTCACAAAATGTCACAAACCAAAACAGTGTGTCTACCATGACTTGTCACTGTTAGATCGCCTGCCGTTACTACTGTAGTAATAGTACGTTACTCTGACACCTGTCAGGTTTGTAACTCATGGTACCAAATTCTAAGCAAATGAAGCCCAAACTATAGTCACTGTAGTATAGCTTACTGCGTAATTTAGTACCAAATTATCCGCTAGATGCGCTGTATAAGTTTTCGTACATTTTTTTACTACAGTCGCTAGCGAGTATAGATTGTGCAAACTCATGGTAGACCTACAGAATAATTCAACTTATACGTGAACATAGTGTTGTGAAATAGCGCGGGAAAAGTTAAGTGAAACACGTGAAAATAGTGAAGTGACTAAACATGGAAATCAATGAGAAAGTGTCTGGGCCGGGAGGGGCATCGCAGAAGAACTGGACCCACTTCAACATATCTGTTGATGAGTTGCCCCTTGACATGCGGTTCAACCATGGCCACATGGTGTCCATGACTGTGTACAGTGTGCTTATGGTCATATCTGCGACGGGCAACTTGACTGTATTGACGCAGCTAATGAAAAGAAGGAGAGCGAAGCGAGCCAGCCGGTTAGACGTTTTGCTTATGCATTTGGCGGTCGCTGATCTAATGGTAAGTTTTACAGAATATACTTAAAAGGTGTACCTACCTGGTAGTGAAAGTACCAACCCTACAAGTGGCCCCATTGGGCGCCACTTGTAGGCTAGCTCTTTTCGTATCTCAGGGTTTTGGGGCTTTGATTGAAACAGTCCGATGCACGATATAAAACAGGTAAAGTATAATTCAAAGAAACACGGTAAAAATACGCAATACACAAGAAAAACAGGTTAAAACAATAATTATCACGGCGGTATATCCTGCCGGTAGAGTCCTTTCGAAATCGAATGAATGAACTTTTTGAAACTCTCCCTAAGTGTCTTCCTCCCGCGCCCTCTCGCGGTCGTTGGCGGTGGCGTGTGAGTTTAACAATCGCATGTCTTAAGGACACGTTCAAACACACGGGCTAAAGGCGCGTTTGCCGCGCTACAACCTCCCCTCTGACCAAGACATGGCGCCCTCGCGTCTAGGTCAGCCTAAGAAAACGTTACGGCCGGCCTACGTACGTGGTTAAGATGCGTCCTACCCACTCCAATGTTAATTGGACTCCATGAGCTCTCTTTCATAAATACCACAGTTGAAGGGCTACGCGATAATCGACCGCGAGCCGTACCGTTACGGCCCTGTGCCTTTAATAGGCCTCGATTACAACCCCGGTGGGGTTGTAATCCGGGGCAGGGCGACGACTTTCATCGGCATTACGTTTCTGCTTCGTTCGGGCTTTCTCTGGTCTATTTCGAACATCGTCCGACATCCCAAATCCCCCTTTGGGCCAACCCATCTTTTTTTTTTTTTTTTATTTATTTATTTATTTACATGTACATCTATCCTGACGGGTACCCCCAATTCGATAGAGTACCTACCTTATATTCTAGTCTAGTGTTCTTATTTAATATTAAAATTAGAAAATTATTAAATATTGAAATTATTAACATTTTAGAAAACAATAAAAATAATAAAATAAAATAAAAAAAAAAATCTTAAAAGTCACCATTAATTAAATATAACATAAAATAAAAAACAAAGCCTTTTGGAATTCGCTCCAGGAACAGTAAAAAAGATCGATTCTCTCGGCAATCAGATTAAGCGTGCGGATGCTACGCGTCAGAGGTGCTTTATGTAGCAGGTTGGTTCGCCCTTTTGGTACTGCCAATAAGGCGGGACGCCGACGTCTGTGAACAAAGTCCGCGGGCACATTCAGCCGCATTTCCTCCAAAATACCTGGATGGACGATCATCCCTCTCAACACCTTAAACAAATGTTGAGCGAGTGCTGCATCCCTCCTTACTTCTAGCTTGTTGTATCCAACCATGCCAATAACAAACAAGGTTGGATACATCAAAGGGTAGAAGGGGTATATACCGTAGACCTTCAGGTATAAAAATCTAGTAAACTTATTTTGTATGCGCTCTATCATTTGCTTGTACTTGGCCTCATGCGGAGCCCATATCGCTGAATTAAATTCCAAATGGCTTCTCACTAAAGCATCATAGAGCGACTTCACTGCTTGCAGGTTGTTAAAGCTGTTTGTCTGACGGAGTACAAATCCTAAAGTTTTAAAGGCCTTCTTGCAGATGTTAACAACCTGCACCCGGAAATGTAGCTTGTCGTCCAGACGAACCCCTAAGTCTCTTACTGAGTCGACTCTCTTCAGCTGAGTACCCCTCAACTGGTAGTCGTAGTAGAGTGGTGTATTTGCTCGACTAAAGGTTATTACAGAGCATTTGCTGACATTAAACTGGAGTTCATTTACCTTACTCCACTCTACCACTCTATCCACGTCCCGTTGAAGGCGTACACAGTCTTCTTCGTCCTTTATGGGCAAGAGTAACTTTAGGTCATCCGCGAACAACAAGCATTTGGCGTCTTTGACGACGGTCGGCAGGTCGTTTATCATTATAATAAACTCTAGCGGCCCCAGATTACTTCCCTGACTCACGCCGGTTAAGGTAGAGTAAGCCTGTGATCTGCATCCCGCGTAGTCGACATACTGCCGCCGGTCCTTCATATAGCTTGCGAAGAACTGCAGCAGTTTGGTAGTGCAGCCGATCGTCGCCAACTTCCGAAGCAAGATGTCGTTGTCGACTAGATCGAACGCTTTTTTGAAGTCGAAGTAGGCGGCGTCGACTTGCACCCCTGCGTCGACTTGCGGTACCACGAAGGCCATGGAGTCAAGGAGGTTCGTTGAGGTGCTATGAGCCGGCCGAAAACCGTGCTGCGCGTCGGACAGCCATGCCGAGACTTGCTCCTGCATGCTGCGCTGGATGGCTGATTCAAACACCTTCGCCGCCGTCGACAGAATGGCCACCGGTCGGTACTCCGTCACATCTGTTCCAGATCCTTTAGGTATAGGAATGACCCTTGTTATCTTCCATCGTTCTGGAAAGTGTGATTTCTCTAGACAGGCATTGTAAATGTGGGCGAGTGGTTCCGCAAGCGGCATTCTACAGTCTCTCATAATAAAGACTGGTATGCCGTCCGGGCCTGCAGACCGCTTTGGTTTGAGCCTCGTCAGCGCCGCGCGCACTTCGGCCAGCGTCAAGCGCGGCACGTGCACGCGCGCAGCACTGGCGGGACTCGCCACCTCCGCCGCTGCCACGTCTAGTTGAGCCAGTGTGGTACCGTAAACCGAATGAAAAAATTTCGCTAATTCTTCGGCACATTCCGGTTCCGAGAGAGTTTTTCCGTTAAGTGTAATCTGTTTTCGGTTCACAGTCCCTCTTTTTGCTTTCACAAAATTCCAGAACGATTTCGGATCCTCTATCAGACGGTGCTCTACTCGATGCTGGTGCTGAGTTTGCGCCTCCTCTATCATTTTCTTCACCCTTGCTCTACTTTCCGAAAATGCTGCATAACTCGATCTTCTTTGTCTCGATCTTGAACGCAGCCTAACAGTTTCGTCGGTTCGCGCGCTTGTCGTGATTGGTTGTGAATGCGTTTTGACAGTTGTGCTTGTTCGCGTCTTCAGCGCGATTGGTTTAGAGTTACCGCTCACCTCCGCCTAGCGACGAATAGAGGGCGCGCGAATCAGTAAGCCAGTCTCGTCTAGCTCTGACCCGCGAAAGAGATTATTGTTTTCTCGTAGTTTTACTGTTTTATTGTGTTTTTTATCCCTTGTATTGTCACCGTGATCCTTTTGTTTATAATATACCGTTTACATCGTGCTGCGAACTCTTTTCTATTCAAAATATCCCTGAGAACAATCAAACATAAAGTAGGTAGGTAGTGAAAGTACCAGCCCTACATTATTTAGGAAAACCCCGGCATAAATTCTAAAAAGATGTGTAAGAACCACCGCTACCTTACGAGTAACTTGCTTATAAATAAATAAAACCACATCATAAGGAAATGAAAAACCTTATCAAAAATGTCCGGAATCGTAAATGTTTGATAAGGTTTTTAATTTCCTAAGTGTGGTTAAACACTATAAAAATTACTAACCATGAAACCGCATCAGTTTAAGAGCTACGGTGCCACAGATAAACACACATATTGAACAAACTTGTAACACCCCTATTTTTGCGTCAGGGGTTAAACAAAACGTAACGTCCACCATTACACGTGTATTTATATTGATTACATATTTTCTCTCTGATATAAATAAAATAAATAAAAAAACTAATTATTGATGAACATAGGTTATATTTTATCCCCTTATTCCCACGGGAACGGGAAACCGCGGAGAGCGGGGTGTTGATAATAAAAAGGTATTGTGACCGCGAATGTTAAAGAAAGACTATAGAGCTTTCTTATTTAAGCCAGTGACTTTCTTTAATATACAAGATTTACAAAGGAAGTATGGTAATTTTTTGATGGAAAGTTTATAATAATAGCACTTATCGAATCTGAATTAATGGGCTACCTAAGCTTATCATAACTTCCTTTGCTCGCGACTTGTTCTAAAACTTTGTTCGATAAATGTGTTTGTAAAGAATCGAAGGCGGACTTCAGTGTTTGTTTTTCATGAAAATGGTTTCCTCTTTAGAGTCTTATTTATGTAGAATTTCCAACCTTCCAAAATGATTTCCTCTTTAGAGTCTTATTTATGTAGAATGTACACTCTGAAACTCTGAATTCTGTAGACATCGCGGACGATGTCCCGGGGACATCATTCACAACAGCCTAGTGGTTCACAACACTGAAAATAAATTGCCTTGTTAACTTTCACGGGAATGTTTAAAAGGAGCGAAGTTAAGACTCTAAAGAGGATATCATAAGTAATATAATTATAGTAGGTATACTCATCATTCGGGGGTATCCCTTGTTTAATGTATCCACGGGCATGACAGGAGAGGCAACATTCGACTGCTTACCCCATATTTATTTACTACGGTTAAATATTTATGTACTGATGATTGATGATTGTTACAATCTCCTCTTCAGGTGACATTCCTGATGATGCCGCTGGAGATAGCGTGGGCGGGCACGGTGCAGTGGCTGGCGGGCGACCTCATGTGCCGCGTCATGATGTTCACGAGGATCTTCGGACTCTACGTGTCTAGCTTCGTGCTTATCTGCATCGCTGTGGACAGGTGAGAATCCTACTTTATGGTGACCTCTGTTGCGTCGCAGGCGGAGATCCGCCTGCGACGCAAGATAGATAAGTTTTTAAGTCTAATATATATGTATTTATTATGTCAATTATCATGAGTAGGGTAAATTGTATCGTTTTCATCATCGTTTTTTTGGTTTATTCCATACTCTAGCCATGTGTTAGCTGTCAAATGGTAACATCAAAAACCATTCCATTAATCGCCAAGATAGAAGAATCCCGCCATTACCCTAATGTGTTTCTTCGAAGGCTTTTCAATACATTTCTACGCTTTTAAATCGATGTAAGGGACACCATAATGCGAGAAATAAGAAACAAGCCAGATTCAGATATTTCAATTTAATTTCCCGGAGCTTGAAACGTGAGTTCAATTAAATAATGGAACGGACCATCTGTGCCCCCAGGCCACAAACCATGACAAACTGTTTGTTCACGGGGCAACAGCAACATCGAGAAACTCAAAACATTGACAAATATTAATTATTCTTAGTTTAAATTTATTGATTCAGGAGTGACTTGAGATTTCTTCTGAAAGTGCTATGTAGAGAGGCGAAACATGTGTCGTATTATTTGAGTGTTTTTAAGCGGCAGTTAGTTGTAGTTTAACGGATTTGTTACTATATATTACTCTCAGTTGCCGACATAGCTCTCAGAATTAGCAAGCTGAAGTGACAGTGGGCTGTCTAACTATGCCAAAGAACCGATAACCGCTGGGTTCTTAAGTGGAGACCACGACTTGGCAAACTTAGAGTGGGCGCCTGGCTCGGTGGAGCGAAGACTTGGGAAAGTCACACGGCAAAAAGTTGATGAGAGTGGCCGAAGACCGGTCTCAGTGACCGAGATTGTATTGGAGCCTGTGTCCAGCGGTGGTTGACGTGGGCTAATTTGTATTTTATTTTATTTATTCGGAAAACAAACAGTACATTATAATATAATAACATAAACACGGGAATTTATCGCGTAATAAAAGTAAACAGTACAATTTAACAGAAATAAAAAAGTGATTAAACTAAAGACAATTAATATGTTTTCGCATATTAAAGATCTTTAGTTTCTAACTAGAAACATCAAAAACAGTTGGATATTGTTCGACTTAACAGTGACAATCGGATAGGTAGTTAAATTAATAACTTATCAAACCAAAAAGAACCACTCATCGGACAAAGGCCGAAGAATTTGTTATAAATAAATCCAAACCGGGAAAGGTTATTAAATGTTCATAATAAGAATTTGTAGATCTTACAAAATCTAATTTTAGTCACCACGACATCGATTGTTTGAAGTTCCTCTAACAAAAGTGCGTTTATAGTTTTGCGGTTAAACCTTCGAAAATTATTCTGATATACGTATTAACACATTTTATCATTATATTATGTCGTTTTCAGAAAACTGCTAAGACTATTATAACAAGATTTTTTGACTCTACGCAGTTTAGTTTTATTCGGATTATAAACCTATAATCCATTAAGTTTTTGTATCCATTGTATTATTATTGTATAAATCCTACGCAGGGATTTCAACTTTTCAGCAATTACAAAACATTCGGAATTGATCGAACGAGTGAGCGAAGCGAACGAAGTTCAGGTGGCAGCGCGGCGTTTCGGCTGAATGTTAGTATGTAGGTACATGTCCGCAATTTTTGACCGAGGATAACTCCTGAACGGATGATCCGATTTTGATAAAATTTCAAACATAAGAAGATTACACATTTGACGAGCTCTGTGGCGCAGCGGGCGAAGGTCCGCCTGCGACGCAAGGGGTTGCGGGTTCGATTCCCGCCTCGGGACAAATGTCTGTACGATCTGCAGATATTTGTTCAGGGTGTTCTGGGTGTTTTTCTATATATAATAAAAAATATCTATCTATGTAGTATAATATATCAAGTATATCAGTCATCTAGTACCCATAACACACTTTACATATATTAAGGTTGATTTATACAGCGTCACAGACAAGACTGTAAGCGAAACATTTTAGATGACCAAGAATATAAAGGTTCGTCTGATCAGGTGCCTCGTATTTCCGATCTTGATATGGAGCCGAAACCTGATTGCTGAAAAACCAATGAACTGGAGTTGTATTGCTAGAGGCGCATGTTGAGAATACCATGGACGGCATACCTTACCAATAACTCGATCGAAGAACTTCTCATACGACACAGGCTTTCGTCGCTGCAAATTCTTAACTTCTTTGGGCACATCTCCAGAAACGAGGACTCTATAGAGATACCTGTGTTACAAGACCGCGTAGAAGGCAAGGAATCTCGTGGACGGTCTCCTTCTCGCTGGATAGACCTCATACATAACAAAAGCCACACTGTCTATCGACAGCAAGGACCACTTTGACAAGACAACTCAACTAAGTAGTAGATCCATAACAAACCGAAGCAGCAATACGCAAGCCATTAAGCACGCCGATAAATCGAATCACTCAGGTGAATAAATCTTTATAAGTGCAAACGCTGTAGAATGGCATTGTGGATATAAATTCATAAGTTCGCTCGTCTGTGATGCGATATGGATTTTATACTATCTGGTCATATTAGGACTGGCTGGTGCCCGCGACGTTGTGCGCTAGGACTCTGGAATTAGGTTCAGTGAAAATAAAAAGTGTACCTGTAATAAGTAGTAAGGTATAATTTAATTACAGCACATTTTCCCCGTAGTTATTGCATCCCCTATTTCAACTGTGTAAGTTTCATAACGAAAAGTATGTCCGTTATCAATGTCTAATCTCTGCCTAAAGTCATCAAAATTGGTTCAGCCGTTTTTACGTAAAAACGGAACATACATGTTTCACTTTTTAAATTAACTTGATATAGGGTATTCATTGTGTAAATCGGAATAAACTTCGACATATTATTACGTGAGTAATCCCGTGCCGTGGGGTGCCGGCAGTAGAATGATACCCCTCCTCTCATGCCCATGGATGCAGTAAGAGCCTGCTAAGGGATACCTCCGGAAGATGGGCAGCAGCGTCTATCCGTGTATCAACATCCCATACTGCGCTCACCAACCCGCCTGCCAAGCGTGGTGAGAATGGCAACTATCCCTCATGGAGAACCATGAGGGAGGCCTGTGTTCATCAGTGGACGTTTTATGGCTGAAATGAAGATGATGATTTATCGTATTACCGTAGGTCACTCGTGCGGTCTGCCGTGGGGTGCCGGCAGTAGAATGTTACCCCTCCTCTCATGCTCATGGATGCAGTAAGAGCCTGCTAAGATGGGTATACTCCGCCGCTCCAATACTGCGCCGACCAACCCGCCTGCCAAGTTTGGTGAGTATGGCAACTACTCACAACACAGGCCTTCATGGAACTCCATGAGGGAGGCCTGTGTTCAGCAGTGGACGTTTTACGGCTGAAATAATAATATAATAATAATAATAATGCTCGACAAATCACACAGCATCATCTAGCCCCAAGCTAAGCAGAGCTTGTGCTATGGGTACTAGATGACTGATATACTTAATACATTATACTACATAGATATATATTTTTATTATATATAGAAAAACACCCAGAACACCCTGAACAAATATGAAATGATGATGATGACTCGTCTGGACAATACCGACTCGTCTCCCGATCCATTATTTATCCACACCTGTGCATGATGCCTTGGCACGCGTCCAATAAACTAAGGAGTCGTTGAATCTGAACACTTAATCAGAAATGATTCTCATGAGAACATTCAAATAATATTTCCGGATGTAACTCTGATTTATGATAGTTTTAACTAATGATGTAAATATGGATATCTGTAATTGATATTATGCAGATCATTTTGAAGGTTACTGATGTGATTTGTTTCAGAAAACATATTAAAAAGGATGATGGCAATAATATATTGATAAAAATCATTAAAACTAGAAAAGAACTATACGCTGGCAAAATCGCGGCACGACTTATGCCTATTTTTGTATCGTTAAACATTTTCTAGGAACTACGATGAATAAGAAGAAGAATGTAAAGTAAAATAATATGGTATGGAATTAAATTTTGCCTTCCTATCCTATCCTACTAACCTATCCTTCCTACTTCCTACTACTATAGAAAAGTGAAAGTAAGAATGTATGTATGTTCCCTTTTCACGTCAAAACAGCTGAACCGATTTGGATGATTTTTAGTATGAGTAGATTAGACCGTGGAGACGGACATAGGTTACTTTTCGTTGCTTAAATTAAATCAGAGGGGTTTAAAATTAATGAATTTTTTTATGGAAAAAGCTATTAAACACATGTTTCAGCGTTATTTATAGTGTAGTTGTAAGGTAAGTAGGTTTAGTTGTAAGGTAGTAGTAGGGTAGTTGTATGGTAGTTTTAGGGTAGTTGTAGGGTAGTTGTAAGGTAAGTTCTAAGTGGTGGTTGTAGTTATAGGTGCGATACGAAGTTCGCCGGGTCAGCTAGTCTAGCTATAAAGTAAGCAGAGCATCTGTTTAGGGTACTAGAATTCTATAGAATATTAGAATAATTAAATGAGTTTATAATTATGTACATAAATATCACCTAGACCAAATAAAAATAATCGCTACCCTACCCTACCCTAATTTGTATAGTTTTTTAGACAAGGGCGGTGGAACCCCTTCCACCTGTTTTTAATTTTTTTGTGAAGTTACTAGATCATTTGGGGTATCATATGAAAGTTGTTAATTTGCACATTAATAAACAGTTTTTAGTTTTGCTTTAAGCCTTATAGTTTTAGACTTATTCACAAAAACGTTGAAAAAATAGCGTTCCCCCCCTTATCTCCGAAGTTTGCAGAGATAAACCACTGAAACTTTTATTGCTAGTAGGAGTGTATGTAAAGATTACAGGAAAATTATAAGGAACCCTCTAATTTGCATAGTTTTTTAGAAATCATCGAAAGTGTAAAAAATCTCCATAAGTTCCGCTATCAGACAAGAGATGGCGCTGTCAAGGTTCTCCAACAAATATAAACCGCCTTTATCTTATATTATATTGTATGATGGCACGGAACCCTCGATGCGCGAGTCCGACTCGCTCTTGCCCGGTTTTATTTGTTTGTAAACCCACACCAAGGTTTAATTTATATAAATTGAAAATGCAATCAAAAATTACGGGTTCAAGACCCATCCTAGACTCTATTGCACATAAGTTATTGCGAATCGTGTCTTAGGTTACCCCCGAATTACAAACATCTTTTTTTGGCTTCCAATAAAGTACTAATCAAAATCACTCTGGCCTAATTTGAAATCAAAATTGCGTCTCTCATTCATAATTATTTCTAAACAAATTCGGTTATCTTTAAGTAAAATTACTATAGTGATATTTTAATTCTTCCTGGTATTTCGCAAGGAAACCAATAGTACCGATTCTAATCGAACTGTTATATAATTGAGATTAGCTTTACAAAGGGTTTATTCAAAATATAATCATTGAGTTGTTCATTTGACTTCTGTTGATTTTCAGCTTGGCTCAACTCAAATACCATCGCTAAATAAATTACTAGGATGTTTCACGAGAACCTGAACTCTGTTTTAATTTAATCGCGATTCAGTAAAGCACCTCACTAGAACGGTATTTTTAATCCCACTTATCTATTTATTTATTTGATTACTTTGTGTAGGTACAAAATAAGCAATGTACAGAGACGGAAATCATTGAGTTGTTCATTTGACTTCTGTTGATTTTCAGCTTGGCTCAACTCAAATACCATCGCTAAATAAATTACTAGCATGTTTCACGAGAACCTGAACTCTGTTTTAATTTAATCGCGATTCAGTAAAGCACCTCACTGGAACGGTATGTTTAATCCCACTTATCTATTTATTTATTTTATTACTTTGTGTACAAAATAAGCAATGTACAGAGACGGACTTAATGCGCATAGCATTTTCTAGCACTCCACCTTTGTACTTGCAGGTGTTGCTTAGATCTTTGTTATTACCACATTACACACTGGCTCGACAATGCCCTCGTATTTATATTTTAACTTACCCCGAACTCACCGATCTTACTCACCGATATTACACACTTCAAAACATTCGCTATTCCCGCCCTTTCGGCTTACATGACATTTACTCATGGTGACAGTGACAGGTCACACAAAGAAACACGAAACAGCGTACATATGTATGTATGTACCTCTATATCAGCTAAACTCCCTAAGTAGTGAAGCTTAACAGCAATCTTCCGAATCTTGCAAATAAACCTGGAAATAGCACACAAACATCACAAAAATCAATTTAATAAAGGAATTCGACACCTGTTTCGCCCCTTTAAGGCATACTCAGGATCAAATCAATCAAAACATTTGTTTGCCTTGATAACAGATAACATTTATACCGTAATTGTCGAGACCATAACTCATGTTTTAGTTAATAACTGTGTTACTGTGGTGTTACGGCAAGGTAAGGGCTCTCGATCGGATCGCTTTTACCTCAGGAGTTCAATAGAAACAACATCCCGGACATTGCTCGTTTACGAAAAACATGCATTCTCCGTAAACTTGCTAAAAGCTAAACAGAAAGCATTCTGCGAGAACTTAAAAACAAACTCAGGGACAAAGCAAACTAATTTTGTGCCATACACCACGATTCTGTGCCATTCGCATCCACTGACGCTCCGCGACGACGTGTACCACCTAGATCAAAACTTTTAACAAGGAATATTTTGGATTATCCTAGCCTAATAATTAAGTACCTAGTAAGGGATCTTTCACATCTACTATGACAAGGTAGGTTGTTATAAACCTCTTTCTATAGCCACACTGTAGTCCCAAGTTTGCTGTATGAAAACTCTGTCACGATTATGCTCGTCTTTTTACATAACCATTAAGTTTATAATATTTTTGTAAAGCTATTTTCGTATACTAAATACCTATGATTTATACAGTCTCAGTAACTGGTATTTATGCTGTACAGGCTGCAGTGCCTGGTACATTATGAGGATTATGAGGCTTGCCCAGCACTTAAAAATCATCTATCAAATTCCCGACAAGCTAGATTTTTGTACAGCTCTTGGATGCATTTATGCAAATTCATTAAAGAACACAAGAACATAGTGTCTTCCCCTTAAATAGAAACAAGTATATTAGAGACAAGTAGATATTGTAATTACAATCAAAAAAATCGGCCAAGTGCGAGTCAGACTTGCGCACGAAAGGTTCCGTACCATTATTGGTAAAACAACTTGTTTTCGAGGTAGCACTACCCACTTTTGGTTGTGATTTGTACATATCAAGCAAAAATGGCATTAAAATAACGTTTATTGTATGGGAGCCCCACTAAAATATTTGTTTTATTTTAATACAATTATCTATTTTAAAATGAATATACAACTAAATATTTAGTGAATATTTCAAGCGTCTATTAGTTTCGAGCAAAAAAATCACGTTTGTTTCATGGAAGCCAAAGCAAATATTTATTTTATATTCATTTCATTATTTATTTTTAAAGTGAATATAACTTCATATTCTGTGAGTATTTCAAGCGCAAAATCAAGTTTGTTATATGGGAGCCCCCTTAAATATTTATTTTATTCTGTTTTTAGTATTTGTTGTTATAGCGGCAACGGAAATACATATCTGTTGATTTCAACTGTCTAGCTATCACGGTTACTGAGATACAGCCTGGTGATAGACAGACAGATGGACAGACGGACAGCAGTCTTAGTAATAGAGTCCCGTTTGTACCTTTTGGGTACGGAACCCTAAAAGACAATGTGTTTTGTGCGTGTAATAAATAAATAAAAAAAATTGTTCTAACTGCAATTGAGATAATACTAGCTTTTATGACATCTTCAAGCACATTAGGCGCCGATTTCTGTTTAAATGAGGCTATGTAGCCTACTCTACAAATTTTGTAGAAATACAGAAAACATTTTCTCAAATATCTACTCTAACAACTTAAATCAAGATTCAAAGGGTAAAGGCTTTAGGTAATAAGTAACAGTATTTAATTGGTTTAAACAAGATTTTAATTAACGCTCCTTTAAGATATCTAAGTGTAAATGAAAATTGAAATGTTATATTTGTTCTTGTTTTTCCTTTTAACATGTAAACTCATGGTGGAATGTACTCGCTCTAAGGCAGTATTTCACCTAAATCTGAAGCGGTAATAAATAAATAAATAATGCTGTACACAACAATAATTGTCTCGAGTCTGGATTTCTATTATGTATAAATAAATAAATAAAATAAATAATGCTGGACAAATCACACAGCATCATCTAGCCCCAAGCTAAGCAGAGCTTGTGTTATGGGTACTAGATGACTGATATACTTAATACAATATACTACATAGATAGATATTTTTATTATATATAGAAAAACACCCAGAACACCCTGAACAAATATCTGCAGATCGTGCAGACATTTGTCCCGAGGCGGGAATCGAACCCGCAACCCCTTGCGTCGCAGGCGGACCTTCGCCCGCTGCGCCACAGAGCTCGTCAAGTGTAAGTCAGAGTCGTATGACAGTAAGTATATATTTTTTTACAAAATAAATATAGTATTTTAACAATAATCTGGTTTCTGTCCATAAGTACAAGCTTTGCTTAACAAAAAACTGGTTTGAACCTAGTCTCAAACTTGTTAGTTTGAGACTAGGTTCAAACCAGTTATGATGACCCCTGTGACAGATTATTTGGCTTCCATAAAGGTTATTACTCCCGTGTAAGCTCACGGGAGAAATAATTTTTCGGGAACACGAATGAATCGATCTGGAGTAATTAGTGAAGCAATAACCGGATATTCGGGTGAATGGCGTTCAATGTGTCTGTTAACTGGTGGACTTCCTGTTCGCCTCCCTTCATTATGCAGAAAACGTCATCTACATAAAGTTTCCACAACTTTATACCGTTGGCTGTAAAACCAATCTTAGTCTCAAAATGCTACATCTAGATGTTAGCAAAGACCGGAGCTACTGGGCTAACCATGGCCACTACGTCGATCTAGAGGTAGTGTTGCCCGCGGTATAGAAAGAAATTTCCGTTCAAACAGTGTTCAAGCACATCCACATACTGAATAGAAAGTTCGTTGTCCTTTAACCTTTCTTTCACCACATCAAGACAGTCGTGGAGTGGGACGTTGGTAAAAAGTGACTCCACGTCAAAACTCACCATAACTTCGTCTGGCTCAACTTTATAAGTCTTGATGATCTGGATAAAATGACGCGAGTCCTTCATGTAGGAAGATGTCTTGCTTACAAAGGGATGTAACACCGAAGCAATATGTTTAGTCAAGTCATACGTCAACGAGTCTATCTGACTTACAATCGGACGCAAAGGCTGGGTTTTGTGTAACAAGGGTTTGGTGTACCTTAGGTAGACCATAAAGCTTCGGCGGCTGCACTATTGCAGGTCTATGGAGACGTTCTTACATATCCTCCGTGAACAGGTCATTCAGGTCCGCAATAACACCTCTTACACGCTTTGTTTTTACTGGCTTGTACACCTCCTCATCACTCAACAAGGCCCACATTTTAGCGTCATAGTCACAGGTGTTCCTCACCACAGTGGCATTTCCCTTTGCGGCTTTGAGCACAAGGATATCGGCATTCGCCCGCAGGTTCCTAAGTGCTAACTGCTCTTCAACGGTGATGTTGTACTTTGGTAGCTTGGATTAACGGAGAAAAAGCCGTGGGGTGCCGGCAGTAGAATGTTAGCCCTCCTCTCCTACCCGTGGATGCAGTAAGAGCCTGCTAAGGGACACCTCCGGAAGATATGCAGCAGCGTCTTTCCGTATATCAACATCCCGTACTGCGCTCACCAACCCGCCTGCTAAGCGTGGTGAGCATGGCAACTACCCCTCATGGAGATCCATGAGGGAGGCCTTAGTTCAGTAGTGGACGTTTTACGGTTGAAATGATGATGATGGTGCTGTGTTCATGTGGTGTTACATGGTTTAGCAAGCCTTTTCAACAATTCTACCGTAAATTGAATCGTGAAACATAATAAGAGGGCTAACCAATCCATGAATGAAGCTAACTTTATAACAAAGATTTGGAAACGAAAGAGTAATAATAATAAATATCCTGAATGTTTTACGAATGTCATTGTGAATTGAAAGCTCAAAGGCAAAATGTGTAAAAAACTTTTAGTCATTTTTGTTCTCTAAAAATCAGAGAGTAACTCGAAAAAGTTAAGGGCATACTTTAGAAAGATACCTCATTTAAAGTGCCTCTCCATTATATCTCATATTGAAGTAGCTGAATAAGCTGTCATCTTTTTGTATTATTTTTATTTGTGGGAATCCTAAATAGATCCCCAGCCTTTTTATGACAGTCCACTGCCTAATTTTCCACAGCCAGGATAGTCTTCTTCCACCAACTTCTCTTTTGCCTTGGAGCTCTCTTCCTTACTGCAGTTGCAGATTACCTATTATACTTGTAAGAACTGATTATTTCATTTTCCCGACGATTGTAGATATCACAAAGCTAAATACAGATAACATACTGTACTGTAGAGTTGAGTTCCCGCTTTTACCGTTAGACTAGTCAAAGTCAAAATGTTTTATTGCAACCACGTTGTAGATAGCAAGAGATGTTAAACGAAATACATAGTTCCAAACCTGGACGGTTTGGGCACGACAATAATAAATCTATGCCAGGTGACAAAGTATAAATAAAATAATGCTGGACACTACACACAACACCTTCTAGTCCCAAACTAAGCAAAACTGGTACTATGGTAGATGATTGATAGAATTCTTAAATACTTTTTTTTGTAAATATGTACGTACTTACCTTACATGGAAAAATACCCAGATCCGGGAAAAATATCTGCAGAAAAATAATAAACATTTGTCCCGTGGCGGAATCGAACCCGCTACCTCCTGCGTATCAGTCGGCCGTTAGACCAGTTGAGCCACGGAGGTAGTCAAAGTAATAATATTACCTATCAATGGTGACACCCGCTCTACACGAATACTCGTACATATATTGGTCGTTGTTTTTTTTATTTCGTATGAAACTAATAAATTCAGATTAGTCCAGCCGTTCTCGATTTTTGCGCTTAGCAACACATTTAGCCTTTTATGCATTTGATGTTTTTTTTAAGCAGACTAAGCAGAAGTTTAAGCAGAGTTTAGAGGGAGTATTATTTCAAGGCCTCACATTCACCTTAGGGGACGTGATACAAAGGTCTGATTCTAAGCTCTTAAATAGATAATGCACTGAAATTCCTTTAACGTGGGTATGACAGGCTTGAGAGCATTGTACATAGAGTCGGCGCCAGCACTAAAGTCTAACAGCAAAAGCGGAAACTAAACTCTACAGTACGTCAGTCAGTTGTCTGTATTTAGTTCTATAATAGCAGCGCCGCGTCTGTTGCGTTTTGACACACACCAAAACCAGCGTTGGTTTATGGTAATATTAACGCCTGCTGCTTCGCAAGCGTTGGCATAACGGCGTTACGGCATATAGCGCATACGTAAACTCCACTTTAAGGTATGGAGTGATATTCTGGGGGAATAGTACTGATCGGCAGAGAGTATTTATCGCACAAAAAATATGTGTAGGTACGTTCAGTAGCCAGACTTAAACATACAGACTCGTGTAAACCTCATTATATAAAACTTAAACTGTTAACATTTCCATCTAATATACTTGAAGCAGTCATATTTGTCAAAATAAATTTAAATGCATTTGGTTTAGTATATAGATTAGCCATAACATGGCACAAATCAGCCTTATTTGATAAAAGTGTATTCTGCATGGGACCAAGACTATTAAATAAATTACCTAAATGTATCTAAAGAAATTGAGAATTTGCATCTATTTAAAAGTAGAGTTAAAACGTTATTGACAGACAAACATATTATAGCATACGTGCAAGAATATCTAACTGGCAAATTTGCCTAAACCCAAAAAAAATAATATTACTCACCTCATCCTGATATTGTTTTATAAATTATTGTTTGTAAAATTATTATTGTAATGTACTATTTTTTGCATGCTACTATATTACAAACTTAATTCTTTAGAAATTGTGTTGACAGATTTAATAAATAGTAATAAGGAGGTTGACATTCTTTGTTTCACGGAAACATTTATAAAAAAAAAGGATGAGCTAAATGTAAACTTACAAAATTATAAATTAGTTTCGTCGTACTGCAGGGACAAACCTAGAGGGGGCTCATGCATTTTAGTTCAAAAAGATTACAATGTGAAACCTGTCTCTATTCCTCAAGGTATAGTGACAAATTATAATTTTGAGTGCTGCGGTATAGAAATTATTGGTTTGAGCATTGTTATTTTTTGTATTTATCGAATTCCAGGCAATAAAAAATCGCAGTTAGGGATATTTTTACACAAATTAGAGAAACTTTTAAACTATGTAACAGATACTTACAAACGGAAAAAAATTGTATTATGTGGCGATTGGAATATTGATATTTTAAAGGATAACTCCGAAAGCAGGGAACTAATAACTTTACTAAATTGTTATAATTTTCAAGCACACATTACACTTCCTACTAGACTAGATTCGTGTTTAGATCAAATAGCAAGTAATGTTAAAAACGTTACTTCAGAATTATACCAATCAGGCCTATCCGATCATGAAACTGCACAACTTGTTTGTTTTAAGGTAAATAAGCTAAGAGCCATAAATTTCTGGTTTGAATATAAACGCGATTACGCCAAAGACAACGTAAGAAAATTTTGTGAGTGTATATCTTCCTTATCATTTTCAATTGTATACCAATCAAGTTGTCTTTCTGATTCCTTTGATTACTTTTATGATATTTTAATATTATTCTATAACCTATGTTTTCCAGTGATTAAAGTTAAAGTGTCAAATAAACCTAAGAGAGTCAACTGGATTACTATGGGTATAAAGAAATCTCTGAAAAGAAAACGTTCTATTTATATGAGTTATCGAAATCATAGTACAGAAAAAAACAAAAATAAGCTACAATTTAAAAAATATTCAAATATCCTCCGGAATTGTATCAATAAATCACAAAAAATAACTAATTTTAGATATATTCAAAATAGTAAAAATAAGTGTTTAGCCACCTGGAAAGTAATTTCATCATCCCTGTCTAATCAACTGTATAAAGATGACATTGAGTTAATTAATTCGGACAATAAGACGTACAAAACCCCTTTGGACATATGTAATATTTTTAATAATTATTTTATCAATACAATATCAAATGACATTTCAATACAAAATAATAATAATAATAATTTAATTAATCATCAAATAAATAGTAATCCAAATACAATTTTTCTTGTCCCCGTAGACGAAAATGAAATATTTAAAATTATTATGTCTTTAAATAATAGCAAAACCAGTGGATGTGATGGCATAATCACTAAAATACTAAAATATTGTGCTAAATTTATTTGTCGACCACTGTCACACATTATTAATTTATCTTTTCTTGAAGGAGTCTTCCCCTTACAGTTAAAAAAGTCGATCGTTAAACCGCTTTTTAAGAAAGGAGACAAATCTGATCCGAGTAATTACCGTCCCATAACCATTGTTCCAATTTTATCAAAGATATTTGAAAAGGCATTTCTAATAAGGCTTTCTAACTTTTTCACTAAATATAACATATTACATAATGACCAATATGGTTTTCGAAAGGGAAGCTCTACTTCTCTAGCCTGTTTTAACATAGTGAAAGTAATAACTGAGAGCATCAATGAGGGATATCCGATAATTGCTTTGTTTATGGATCTAACTAAAGCCTTCGACTATGTTAATCATGCAAAACTTTTACATAAGCTTGACCAAAATGGTATTAGGGGCATGGCTTTGGATTGGCTACAAAGCTACTTACATAATAGATTACAATACACCGAAGTAACTAAAGTAGTTCAAAATAGTAGGAAAAATTTCATTAAACAGAAGTACAAATCAGAAATGTTAATTAATAAATTTGGTGTGCCCCAGGGCAGCATACTGGGTCCTATTCTGTTTCTTATTTTTATTAACGATCTGCCAAACCATATGTCTCATAAATGCATACTTTTTGCAGATGACACAACAGTCATTTTAAAGGTAAGAGACAGATGTGTAGCCCAGGACGCACTGAAAAATGCACTTAATGATATTGTGACATGGTCGTTAAATAATAATTTAAATATAAATGTAGATAAAACCAAAATTATGCAATTCAATTCATACAATACTAATACATTACCTCTTGACATAACCTTAAATAATTCAATAGTAGGAGAAGTGACATTTTATAAATTTTTAGGAGTAATTTTAGATAGTCATCTTAACTGGAAAGCACATGTTGACTCGGTATGCCAAAAGCTTAGCAGATTTGTCTTTGCACTTAGGAAAATACGCCAGACTATTTCGTTTGATGCAGCTCTAACTGCTTACCATGGTTATGTTTCATCGGTCCTAAGTTACGGTTTGCTAATGTGGGGCAACTCAGTAGAAGTGGACAGGGCATTTAAAATACAGAAAAGATGTGTTCGAGCAATAAATGGATCATGGTTTCTCGATAGCTGTAGGCCTCTTTTTAGAAAATGCAAAATCCTTCCTCTTCCTAGTATGTACATCAGAGACATTTGTATTTTTGTCAAAACGTATACAAAATATTTTCAATATCGCAGTGAAGTGGTGATTCGTCAAAAAAGGGCAAAGTTTCAAAATCTTTTATATAAACCCACATGTCATAAAGACATTTATAAGAGAAATGCTGTTAATATGTGCATAATAATTTATAATAAGCTTCCGGAAGAACTGAAGGCCTTAAAAGGAGTATTGTTTAAGAAAAAACTTAATCTATGGTTACTGGAAAAATGTTTTTATGATTTAAATGACTTTCTGAACTGTTAATAATTTAATACCTACGTTAAATAACATTTTAAATAATATTTTGCATGCTTGCACACAAGCTGAATACAGGCACTACCGCTATTATATAAGACCTTATTGTAAAATTGTATTCTGGCAAATAAACTATTTTGATTTGATTTGATTTGATTTGATATTATTTTGATTTTTTAATCAGTATATTGTTATCTAGGTTTTAATATTTGTATCCATCTGCGGCGAGACATGGCTGAATTCATTTTTATATAAGACCATCATTGTAACCTATTTTTCGTACAAATAAAGTTCGTGTATCTTGTTGTACCCAAATAAAATGTAGCCTATGTATTAATCCTGGTCAACATCTATACGTGTGCGAAATTTCAGCTCAATCCGTAGGCAAGTTTTAGCCTGAAAGAGTAACAAACATCCATATATACTCACAAACGTTCGCGTTATTAGTAGGATATGGGGCAACATTACGCTGAGGCAGGACCTTTTGATCCACAAATCAGACAATTATTTTGTTTTTTTTTTAAACTTTCGCGATCACAACACATTACGGCGGGCGCAATACGCTGCCAGAAACGCAGTTCTGAAACAAAATTTTTACTTAAATACAATTCGTTTAGAAATTGCAATGTAAATAAATAATATTGTAAATGTATCTATATATATATACATATATATATATATATGTATATTATATATTATAATAATTTAAATTTTACAAAACGTTTATTATGTAATAATTCAGTTATTAAGATACATAATATTTGTAAATACTTTACTTGTATTACTATGACTGTTTAGTGTAGGCATGACGTATGAAGCTAGAGGCAGAACGTAAAGCTTCATAAAAAGCAAATTGATATCATTTCCTCATACTTAATTTCCTAGCTAGGTAAACAACATTCTCTAAGGAAATCCTTGGGTTTATCTGAAAATGAGGTAACAAAACAAACCTAATTTAATTTATTTAATTTTATATGGATATGTCTTTTGACAGATTACAGGTTCATAGACAAGTCGGTTTAATCTCTCAATATTATAAGGAGGAAAGATTTGTATGTTGTATTTTGTATGTGTTGGTAATGAATAAACTCAAAAACTACTGGACCGATTTTCAAAATTCTTTCGCCATTAGTATGCTACAGCATCCCTGTATTTATATCAATATTTATCTCCGTATTCCTACGGGAACAGGAACTACGAGGGTGATACCGCGTAATGCTGCTTGTATAGAGGTATATAAATGTAAGCCTACTTTTTAAAGTAACTAAATATTTAATAAAAATTGAATTACGTTTCAGTTAAAAAAGTTATTTTACCAATATTGAAACCATATAAAAGCTGGCAAAATGCTTTTAATTCTACGAGCATGTCATCGGTCTATTAATTGCCGTCAAATTATAATGAGCCGTTTTCAGTAACAAAACAAAAAGAGTTTTCTACTAAACCTAACAGATGGAGCTGGCAAGCGGAGTATGCAAGTTTGTGATTAATCCTGTCATTGTCAAATTGTGCCTACCAGTAAAAGAAAATTAACGCCATCTATAAGGTTCGAGGTAACTATTTTTGAAGTTTTTACTTTTTAATGAAAACGCCTCATTGACAGCCAGTCAATCAGCATGGAGTATTTTTCTTTTTAAATTCTATGCATATCACCTAGATTAAAGAAAGGCCTCTCACATCTTTTAAAGATGATTTCAAATGCCAACTGTTTCTATGTTATGTTTTTATTACGTTTAGTAGTTTAGTACTTTTGTGGTGACGAATAAAGAGTTGTCTATCTTATGCAGCGTCAGCAATTATCATACATTCTGTACTGTGGGACACTGCAGTGCCTGGGCCAGTGTGCTGTGATCACGAAAGTTTAAAAAAGTCCTTTAAATATATGTTTTGAGTTGTGCTTTAACGGTGAAGGAATGTGCACATAAACTTTTTAAGAGAGAGCAATTCCTTACATCACGTAGAGGTTACTAGGTCACATGTTTAAATTTTAACGGAGTCTATATATATATGAAAAATAATCTACGAAAACGATTTATAAACAACGGAGTTCTAAGGTGACAAAGCAAAAAGATGACGTGAGGACCTCATCACTGCCGTCAGTAAAAAAATTGACCAATTTTTTTGATTGCTTGATGAACTTTCCTGATTGGTTAACATAGTAAATTAATTTTAAATACAGGATTTTATCGTTATTAATAATACTTTTCCATTATTTTCCCGACACGTTTCGAACACGCCAAAGTATTAGTGGACATGGGAAGACTAAATGTAACAAAAATAATATATAATAATAATAATAAATAATGCTGGACAAATCACACAGCATCATCTAGCCCCAAGCTAAGCAGAGCTTGTGTTATGGGTACTAGATGACTGATATACTTAATACATTATACTACATAGATAGATATTTTTATTATATATAGAAAAACACCCAGAACACCCTGAACAAATATCTGCAGATCGTACAGACATTTGTCCCGAGGCGGGAATCGAACCCGCAACCCCTTGCGTCGCAGGCGGACTTTCGCCCGCTGCGCCACAGAGCTCGTCGAAAATAAAATTAATTTGTAATATAAAAATAATGCCACAATCTAGTCCCAATCTAAGCAAAACTTGTACTATGGACACCAGATGATTGATAGAATAATTAATTTTTTTTCTAAATATAGGTATGTATTTGTTCTGGATCTTGGTATTTTTCTTGTATGATAAAAATTTGTATTGTAAAAATACCCAGACCCAGAACAAATATCTGCAGAACAATTACAAACATGCCGTGGCGGGAATCGAAGTCTACGCATCAGTCGGCCATTTTCTTTTTATTTATTTTTTTCATACAAAACCTTACAACAAACATTATCATATAAAGCACTTAAAAAACATACTGGTTTGTCTCAGTGTCCGCAGTCGCTGCTGTTACACTAATCTAGAAAGTTAAACTAAATGTTACAAACAGTAAACAATTTACAACTTGAGGAAACAATCATCGTAGTATACTTCTATGACTAACTACATTAGATCAACTGAGTCATGGAGCCAGAAAAAAAATGGTTCAAGTGTGAGTCGGACCCGCGCACGATGGGTTCCGTATCATTATTTCAAAGTCAGTAAGTGTTTATTCAATAGAGCAAAAAACTACCTTATAGTCAATATACAAAAGAAGAACAAGACACATTTAAATTGAATAAAGCACATACTTGAATTTGTTCGCTTCAGATAACTTTTTTTTCCAAGTGAGGGAAAGTGATTTGGCAAAATTACTTAAATATTCTGTGAATATTTCAAGCGTCTACCTGTTGCCGTTACTAATATCGAGCAAAAAACGGCAAAAAAATCACTATTAAAATATGGAATTATCGGGTATTTATCGCGTAATTACCTTTATTTTATTCCCGACGTTTCGACCGGATTGCACCTGGTCGTGGTCGCGGGGAGACTAAAATATATATATAGTCGGGAATAAAATAAAGGTAATTACGCGATAAATACCCGATAATTCCATATTTTAATAATGTGTTGTGATCGCGAAAGTTTAAAAAAGACTAAAAAAATCACGTTTATGGGAGCCCCCTCTAATATTTGTTTTATTTTTATTTAATTATTTATTTTGAAAGTGGATATAAAACCACAGATAATATAATACACTATAAAACTAAATATTCTGTGAATATTTCAAGCGTCTACCTGTTGCCGTTATTATTATCGAGCAAAAAACGGTAAAAAAATCATGTTTATGGGAGCCTCCCTCTAATATTTGTTTTATTTTTATTTAATTATTTATTTTGAAAGTGGATATAAAACTAAATATTCTGTGAATATTTCAAGCGTCTACCTGTTGCCGTTTTTAATATCGAGCAAAGAATGGCAAAAAATCACGTTTGTTTTATGGGAGCCCCCCTCAAATATTTATTTTATTCTGTTTTTAGCGACATTTATTTATTGTGCGGCAACAGAAATACATCATCTGTGAAAATGTCAACTGTCTAGCTATCGCGGTTCTTGAGATACAGCCTGGTGACAGACAGACAGACAGTGGGACAGACAGACGGACAGCGGAATCTTAGTAATAGGGTTCGCAGAAGCAGAAGTTCTGCAGTTAGCAGAAGCTGTAGTATTTTACCCTTTGGGTACGGAAACATAATATATATTTAGTACTTTTCTCATAATATTATATTGAAGTATTTAGAGATAAGTACCTGAACTTACACAATGACAACCGTCCACCCTTGTCCGCCCTTCGCTCGAACCGATACACGTCCATCTGACAAGCGGACATCTAGGATAGACAGGGGTTCAGGGAAAAACATGCTACTGAATACGTTAGTGTATAAAAGGCTCCTTCAAACCAAAAGGGCACATAAAATTGATAATCCAAGATCGCCGCCGTGGGTTATATCATGTAAATAAATAATAGAATTCGATACAAAATTCGTGAGAGGGGATGATAGATATTCACGGTTCAAAGAACAAAAGGTCGTCAAAAGCTATTTATAAGTTTCTTCAATACAAGTACTAGCTGTCCCCGCGAATCAATAACTAATACCTACTCTACTACTACTAACTATTACTTAGAAGAGTAAATTAGTAGACTACCACCATTTACTATATCTACCTAGATAAGCCCATAATATGCTTGAGTTTAGGTTTAGTCACAAAATAAACCTTCTGAACACAATCTTTAAATTTTTAACAACCCAAAAATTACATCCATATATTATGGGCGTTTTTTAAAAAAAATAGTACCCCGGAAATGTATTGTCCACTACCTTCGACAACAAATTTCTCAGCAACCTTAACACATTTTACTAGTAAGAGTAATATTTCTATTAGAGAAATGATTAAGAATTATGTTTTAATATAAAAAGTTACATAAACACATTGTAAAAATTAAAATATTGTCAAAAATGTAATACAAAAATACACAATTTTATACATATGTCCAATTAAAAAGTTACTTATGGAACGAATTGTGGATAACTTTTGAAAATAGATTGATATTATTGATATTTTTTGTGTTTATTTTCATGTAAGTATCTATACTAATTTTATTAAATGACGACCTCTGTGGCGCAGCGGGCGAAGGTCCGCCTGCTACGCAAGAGGTTGCGGGTTCGAATCCCGCCTCGGAACAAATGTCTGTATGACCTGCAGATATTTGTTCAGGGTGTTCTGGATGTTTTCTATATATAATAAAAATATCTATCTATGTAGTATATTGTATTAAGTATATCAGTCATCTAGTACCCATAACACAAGCTCTGCTTAGCTTGGGGCTAGGTGATGCTGTGTGAATTGTCCAGCATTATTTATTTATTTATTTATTAAATTAAGTTAATTCATTTATTAATCTATAGGTTTATCATCAATTTTACCGTTTCTTTTCCGTTCATTACAAATAAGGTTTCCACTTAGTAACGGGCCCATTTTTTGATAAAGTGTAAGAGAAAATCAATTTACCTTATATTTTATTCTGTGAAATTGGTTGCTTGGTTGGGGTGATGATTTATGACCACTCCCTTCAATAAAAAATACTATTAACTCGGCGAAAAAACCAACCCTTGGGAAGTAATTCAGTTTGGTGTGTGACATTTTGTTTACATACATACAACATCGAATTGGCTGAATTAAATAACCATGTCACACCAAAGTGCGCTCACTAACAGACTGTTAGCGGTTAATGAAAACGCAAGCTTTAAAGCGACATAGGTCCATCCATCAGCAGGCGACTCTACCTGCTACCACTTGTTGGAACACGATGCTTTGTGGATGATTCTGTTTGAGGCCAGGTTATTTCAGCGGCGGGCTACTGAAGGAGTGCGCACGGGCGCGGCCTATTTAAATTCTATTAAAAATCGTTTAATTTTTTTTTGTAGGTTTTCGGAGCAACTAACCGATAAATATTCTTCTTAATATCGTTGCCTATTTTCTGAGATGTTTTATGAGACTATTAACATTGATACACTTGAAGTACAACTACAAAACCGAGCAAAAACTATCCTTCCATCGTAATATTTTATTATCAAGTGAAGTGAAAAATATCGTGTTTTGATCCATTAAAAAATCAAGAACGTTCAACTATAACATATATTTTTTCCCATCAAAAAAAAGGTATTTGATCATTTAAAATTGAATCGAAAATTGGCTAATTTGGAATATCGTGGCCTTAAAAGATTTCATCCTCCTTAAAAACGTAAATTCTTGTTCCAATAAACATTTAATAAATTGAATAATTCAATCGGTGAAATTAGGTTGTAATAATATTTTCTGTTTCATGCCGGTAATTTGATAAAGACAAAAATAAGGCACTCCTAAGACTTAGGTATAATATGAGTGCTTTATTTTTGTCATAACTTGTCAATAATATTATATGCGATATTTAGGGGATATTTACCATGATTTCAGTCTTTTTGAGTTCCCCGATATTACAACGCAGTTTCACACGTCATAATCACGGATAAACTGATCATGACGTGTGATAACTGATCATGGTAAACATTGTATATAATGTTAACAACCATGATAATTTCAAAAGTTTTATCAATAATAATTTATAACAGACGAAAATTAAAGAAATATAATTCTAGAGGCAAATGTTATATTTTTCTATACAATGCTATTGTTTGTAAAGAATGAACTCAAAGACTACTTGACACATTTTTAAAATTATTTCGCTTGTAGCGTAGGTAGGTGTAATTGTATTCAAGCTAATTTAAGGATCCCAACGAAATCTTTGTTAACAACCAGGGTGTATAAAATATTCCTATTTCCCTTGGTCAATCCATAACAATGGGCAGGCCACGTAGCTCGCAGAACAGATGGCCGATGGGGCCGAAAAGTTCTCGAGTGGAGGCCACGGACCGGCAAGCGCAGCGTAGGACGTCCACCAACAAGATGGGATGATAAACTGGTGAAGACCGCAGGTCGACGGTGGATGCAGATCGCTTCCAACCGCAATAACTGGATATCCATGAGGGAGGCCTATGTCCAGCAGTGGACGTCCTACGGCTGAAATGATGATGATGAATCCATAACAAGCCGACTATACCGATTTTTTTGTGTTATTTGAATGGATCCTTGGATAGTTTACATTAGGTATAAATTGGACATTCATGACCGGTAGGTGGCACTGCGCCACATATCGGGGCACCTATTGGCCGAGTCAGCTAGTTAATAGTCTCAATTCTGTTGTATGACAACAGAACTCTAACTAAAGTTAATTAAAATTCCGTAAATAGGACTAAAATGATATATTGGTTGGTGCCGTTCTAAAATTAAAACGGAACAATTTTACCTTAATATACGTTGTTTTAGCTCTTAATTTAGAAACGGTCATTATGTCTTATTATAATTAGCGTCTCGATATGATAGCAATATTTAAGCTTACAGACTAAAACAAAAGAAGGAGTAAAAGTATCTTTATTGCTATAGTACATGTATAACAAGGTGTTACATATTTTATAAAAAAGTCTCAATGTACTCTACCATGATTGGCATGCAATGTCTTGTTACAAACAAATTACTAAACTTATTAAAAAAAAAAAATGTTGATTAAAATAATAAAATTAATTAGATTAAATTAAAAGAGATTCTCGCGACCATAGACATTAATTTATTTACTAACGTAAAACTTTATGGTTTTTATATTTTTCTTCATTATATTAAATAGTAACTATGTTATTAGCACTAACGCCAAAACAACTAAACTGTCTTTCTCGTATTACTTAGGTGAAAAGTTTCTATTTTTTTATGTTATATAATTTACCTGATATGCTCATTTTTTACTATTTTTATTCGCGCAAAACGAATAGGTAAAATTATCGCGCGAATCTATTAAAATTGATACAGTACCAACTTTTATCATAAATCTGAAAGTTAAAATGAAGCCAAAGTAGATCAGATAACGCCACTCTGTTTACTTTGACTCGATCCAAACTAAATAACTGTTATCGAGACTTAAGGGCCCTAGGTTGTCGATCTTTTGAAGATACCTAGACGTAGATAGAATCAGACTGATGCAGACTACAGCAGCTAATAAAGCACTAAGCTTTACGATTAGTCTTCTATCAATTAGCCTCTGGAACTCTCTACCGTTGAATATTAGGAAATGTGAAACAAAGCAGAGTTTCAAGCAGGCAGCTCGCAAATATTTTGTAGATAAGGTTCATCCCAGTTCTTAATTTTCTATTTTTATTTCATTTCCCTTCTTAGGCCCATAAGCTATTATGTATTATTTATATATTTTAAATATGTATATATATATATTTATTTATGTTATATAATGTGTTGGTATATTTTATGTTAACTATAAGTAAATATTTTTATGTTAATTAATATTTATGTAGAAATTTTCCTTACTTCTGTTGTTAGTGCCTTCTCATTTTTTCTTGCACGCCCAGGTTGACTGGTAGAAAATGCTATTAGCATTAAGTCCTCCTCTGTACATTGTTTTTGTGCACAAAGTATTAAATAAATAAATAAATCAAGAGGGAAGTTTCTTTTTCGCTTCTTTCCCTGATTTGGAAAGACAGTTTACGGAAGCGATCTCTTCCAGCTGCAGGACATCCACTACGGGACAAAGGCCTCCCACATGAATCACTAAGTACTGATCATGTGTGGTTATTGCCATAACCACCACGCTTGGCAGGCGGGTTGGCGGGCGCACTACAGGATGTTGATACACGGAAAGACGCTACTGCCCATCTTCCGGAGGTATCCCTAGGCAGATTCTCACTGCATCCACGGGAAAGAGAGGAGAGGCAACATTTTACTGCCGGCACCCCACAGCGGAAGCGATCACCTTTATTACATTTAACAATTGCTTTAATGGTGAAGGAAAATATCGTGCGGGAACCCGCGGCCATGTTAGCTTCAGACTTTGACATGTTCTTTCCTCTGACTAATAGCCGACTAGAAGGATGGTATAGGTGCTGGGTAAGCCTAATCCAACATGGATTATGGATTAGGGTTGCCCAGCCATGGTTTTTTTTGCTAGTTCTCACAACTGACAAGTTACTATTTTAATATTTGGAGCTATCACTTCTTTATCCTAAGTTATCAGAATATTCTGATTAATAAATTTCAGGATTATCTTGGATTATCTTGATCAACCAATTAAATCTTTTATTTTAATGTTGATTTTTGCTTGTAAGTTCTTTGTGTTTTTATTGTATGTATAAGAATGTGGTTACATCCGTGACATCACTGTCGGTTCTGGCGGAAGATCAGCGTTAGTTGTTCACACAGCTAACACAATGCTGAGCCAGGTCCGATTTGTGATACCTGTTATATTCTTATAACTGTGTAAAATTTGTATCACAAATAAACAAATTTTCATTTCATTTCATTTCAAATAGAAGTTAGATAAACTTGAACGCCTACAGAATTTCTGCATAAGGTAAATTTTTGGATTGCGCAAGTTTAACCATATTTCTCCTTCTCGATCTATGCTTAAGTGGCTTCCTATTCGCCTTCTCCGGGACACACATATTATTTATTTTCGATACTCTGTTCTATTTAATCCTTTCTCAAATTTATATCTTAAAGAAAGATTTAAATTTCTTAATTCTTGTTCATCCGAAACTTATTCTCGAGGAATAGATTTTCTGAAGACCTAATCTTCAGAAAATCTATTGCTCGACACACCAGTGTAAGTAGTTCAGCGGTGAAAGATTCACCGTAAAAGCTGCGCGTCTTTGGAACGGTTTACCATTTCATGGCAATAAAAAGGCACCCTCCGTGCACACCTTCAAACTGAAACTGAAACAGTATTATCTGGAGGAAGGAGTTTCAGTCTCATCTTGAAAATTGCTGTAAATTTTTCGACTTGTTTTTGTAGCTTTTAATTATGTTATACATATTATACTGCTTTAATATTATATATTAGTCTATGTTAAGCAAGTAGGTTCTTAAAATTATGTAATTGGGTTTTTAAAATAAGTTATTATATAGTAGTCATATTCTATCTCTCATAACCGTCACATTTTTCACCGCTGTCCCTTACTACTTCGCTCATTACTGTCCATCCAAAGGTTGCCTGGAAGAAATCGCTTTCAGCGATAAGGCCGCCAATCGTACTTAGTTATAGATTAGTAATTTTAATATGTCATGTAATCTGGTCTACAATAAAGTGTTAATCTATTAACCAATCTTTATAACTTTGCGCATTTAGAACTCAATTCTTTTGTGGTTGAAGTCGACAACAACGCCATTCTAAATATCAAACTTGGCTTCCATTTTCACATCAATGTTTTTGATTGGATTGATTGATATAGCATTGGAATTGTTGTTTTAAAACTGACAACCTGAAATACCTGTGCGCGACGGCACGGAAATTAATTTAAGAAAAACAATGGTCGTATTTTGATCTCTAATATTATTAAATAAAACCGGGCAAGAGCGAGTCGGACTTGCGCAACGAGGGTTCCTTGCCATCATGCAATATAATATATGACAAAGGCGGTTTTATATTTGTTGGAGAACCTTGACAGCGCCATTTCTTGTCTGATAGCGGAACTTATGTAGATTTTTTACACTTCCGATGATTTCTAAAAAAGTATGCTATGTAGAGAGATTGTAATAAATTTCCTCTAATCTTTACATACACTTCTAATAGTAATAAAAGTTTCAGAGGTTTATCTCCGCAAACTTCGGAGATAAGGGGGGGGGAACGCTATTTTTTTCAACATTTTTGTAAATAACTCAAAAACTATACGATTTAAAGGAAAACTAAAAACTGTTTATTAATTTGCAAAAGAATACCTTTCATATGATACCCCACATCACCTAGTAACTTTCTAAAAAAATTGAAAACGCCCCTTCCACCCCCATTGTCTAAAGAACTATGCAAATTAGAGAGTTCGCTATAATTTTCCTATAAAGTTTACATATACTTCTATTAGCTATAAAAGTATCACGGGTTTATCTCTGCAAACTTCGGAGATAAGGGGGGGGGGGGGGGGGGGGGGGGGGAACGGACGTTTTTTCAACATTTTTATATATAACTCAAAAACAATATGGCTTAAAGGAAAACTAAAAACTGTTTATTAATGTGCAAATGAATACCTTTCATATGATACCCCACATCACGTATTTACTTGACAAAATTTTTGAAAACCCCCCTTCGACTATAAAAAACTATGCAAATTAGAGAGTTCGCTACAATTTTTCTATAAAGATTACATACACTTCTATTAGCTGTAAAACTATCACGGGTTTATCTCTGCAAACTTCGGAGATAAGGGGGGGGAACGGTCGTTTTTTTGACATTTTTGTAAATGACTCAAAAACAATACGGCTTAAAGGAATACTAAAAACTGTTTATTAATTTGCAAATGAATACCTTTCATGTGATACCCCACACGGCCTAGTAACTTGACTTAAAAATTTTGAGATCCCCTATCCTGCAATCAAAATAAGAATGTTTTTCAACATTTTCATATATGCTATATTAGTAAAAAAGTGTTGTCTTTTACCATTTCAAATTTCAAGTTGATAGCATCAGTAGTTCTCGAGATATCCATTTGAGACAGACAGACAGACAGACAGACAGAGTGATTCTATAAGGGTTCCTTTTTACCATTTTGGTCCGGAACCCTAAAAAGAGACGGGAATATGACGCGGATATTTTGAATATGATTGAATATACGGGATTGTTGAGACATACTGAGACATACTGAGCCCACGTATGCAACGTTGACTCAGAAACATACTCGTTCTTATCTTACACTAGCTGACCCGGCGAATTTCGTATCTCACCTATAACTACAACCACCACTTACAACTTACCCTACATTTACCCTACTACTACCCTACAAATACCCTACAACTACCCTTCTACTACACTACTACTACCCTACAACTACGCTACAACTAACGCTGAAACATGGGTTTAATATTTTTTCCATACAAACTTTCATCCCCTATTTTAACCCAAGATTTAATTTACGCAACGAAAAAGTAGCCTATTGTCCGTTTCCATGGTCTAATCTACTCTTATACTAAAATTCATCCAAATCGGTTCAGCGGTTTTGACGTGAAAAGGGAACATACATACATAAATACATACATTCATTCTTACTTTCACTTTTATATATTAGTAGGATAGGATAGGAATAGTAGGAAGTAGGGTAGGATATATACAGGGTGTAATTATAACGTGTGTACTTACCCGAACCCGAGTTTCAGCCCATAAAAACAAGTAGTTTTAAAAGGAAAAAATCGGGAATTAATATTTTTTAAATATTTTTATTTACAATTTTACTAGTTGGTGTTATGTATAAAAGATCCTAGGGTCAAAATTCGATTTTTATTGTAGTTTTTATATAAAAAAACCTCTTTGCGGTTATAGGTATTTTTATTTGTACCTTTACGGCAACTCTTAGGTGTTGTGTTGAGGTTGTCATTATCATCAGCTGTAAAGTTACTAAAACTTTCATAGTCTATTCTTGAATGAAAATCACTAAATCCTTCAAAGTTGTTCCTTGGGATAATCAGAATCACCAAGTGAATGGGGCAAAATCTTTGAGAAAAATCTCACTAGCTAACTCACTAACTAGTAAAATTGTAAAAAATAAATTAAAAATATACGAATTCCCGATTTTTTTTCCCTTCACAAACTACTTGTTTACATGGGCTTAAACGCCCCCTTTCGGGTTAGTACACATTATATACTATAATACACCCTGTAGATGTAGACCAGGTAACACAGAGCCTGTGTGTTAATCCTGGCTAATCATATAACCGGGTACAAAGCGTGCGAAGCTGTAGACAGAAGCTAGTTACTAAATATTCTTTGAACGACATCCGTAGCGTAGTTGGTTTATTATCTAAGTGAGACGCAGGTCGCAGTCAACAATACCCACTTTTCTCAATAACAGTCTAATTGGAGTTAGAACGACTTGAATGGTCACACAATACGGTATTCATTTCATTCATTCATCTTTCATTTGTTCATTTTAAGCTATGGTATGAAGTTGTAGTAAGTAGGCTATTGGTGTAATTTTATTTCACCAACACACTTTATAACTTTATTATTATGTCTCTATTTAGTTATTTTTTATCTGTGTCCATTATGATTTTGTTATTTTCAATGCTCTTTTTCTTTGTATATGTTATTGTAGTGAATAAATAAATGTTCATGTCTATATGTCTTATTATGGTATTGTTATGTTAAATATTTATGTGAATTTTGTTTCTCTTTTAATATTTCTTTGTCGCTTTGGTGCTGCACTCTAATGGCAATATAAATATGTTACTAATTAAAAAATAAATAAATAAAAATAAATCTCATCCGTAGGACGTTTACTGCGGGACATAAGCTCCCTTGTGAAACGCCAAGTGGTTGTTGCCATACTCACCACGCTTGGGGTTTCCAGGCAGGCGGGTTGGCGAGCGCAGTACTGCATGTTGGTACACGGAAAGACGCTGGTGCCCATCTTCCGGAGGCAAATTATTACAGCATTTCAGGGCAAGAAAGCAGTGGCAACATTGTAATACCGTGGGGTGCATGGCCTTCCACTTTTTTTTTATTTGTTTATTGAATAAAGAAAACAAACTTAAAAAGAATTACAAAGTTATTACAGCATCAAAAAAACCGCTAAGGTTTGTAAAGAACTATAAGAGTTTACATAATAATATGTAGTGGTAATAAAATAAATAAGTCTAACAGTACAATGTAAGTGCAGATACCTACAAAAAGATATTTATGTAGTAACAGATAACAAAAACGGATCAAAGGTTAGCAATTAAATAAGATTTTAGTTTTACTTTTATGTTCCTCTTATTAATAGTATTTATTATATCTATTGGTAGGCTATTGATAAGCCGAGGAACCAGGTAGCCAGCTGTCCTCTCGCCGTACATATTGTTTGCGCACAGTAATCGGCTTAGAGCAATTGCCCGAGTGTATACAGGATGCTCAATTTTTGTTTTAAGAGATTGATTGAAAAAGTTATTTGTTAAAAGCAGATAATTAAATTGAGTGTGGACAGGTAGAATGTTACAATGCTTGAATAGATCGATTTTACTATTTTGACAAAGGATTTTTATTTTATTAGTGACAATGTTTTTTAAAATAAAACTTAACTGACTTGCGCGATGTAAACTTGTCAAAAATATCTAAATTATATTTTTATTATTATGTCAGTAAAAAACGAAACAATATTTTAGTATGTCAACATACAGAAAAGTATTTGTTTATACAGGGGAAGGAAAAAGCTAGTTTCTATTACAGTATGACAACCAGCCCATGTTTGTCCTGGTTGTCATACTGATATGACAAAATAGTATGACTATTCGGAAGTAACGATTAGCTCATCTCGCCATCTCCGGCCGTTGCCTGCTCGGTCAGTTGCGATCTTCGCCCACTGCTCGTCTGTGATATATAAAATATATGCGTAAGATCTTTCGCAAATAATAATATTTAGACAATGACTTGGCTTGGTTTTGTATTCAAAAATATACACGTAGACCTTTGAATGCCAATCGTGGTGAACTCGAACACCACTTAGGCAATAAAAGGGTGGGATTTGTTTGTCTGTCGGTGAAGGGTGTATTTTTATGATCTGTGGTGAAGGTCTCTGATCTCGATCTGCAAGCCACTTTGACCCTTCACGTGAACTTAGTGACCGATCACTGATAGATGGAAAGTTGATTGTATTTTTAACCGACTTCTAAAAAAAGGAGGAGGTTTTCTAGTAATTTGTATTTTTTTTATCAGTGTTATCTCAGAACTCAGTTTATGAACCGATTTGGAAAATTCTTTTTGGGTTCGATTTGAATTAGGTCCCATTTTTTTTAAAACTCAGTTTTGATGGTGGGTTCCATAAGGAATCGAAGGAACTCCTTAAATGTACATAGGTCACGTGCTTTGTGAACGTGCACGCGGTTCTGCAGTTGTAATAGGTAGAGGTTACCGCTGAACATCAGATGGGCCTTCGGCTTATCTCGTCAATTAGTTATAAAAAAACTAGTCAGTTTATTTAAGAATTATAAGAGAGTTTTGTATAAATGTACGTCCAAAAAACGGCTGGTTAACAGTTTTTTAACAGGGCACCCACCTACGTCTTTTACGTAAATTCTTTCGATATTTTTAAATGATTTTGCAAAGTGTAATCGGCTTACTTTGACAGCAAATATCAAAGGAAAAGTGCCTTAGAACTTAAACAGATCAATTTTCTAACCTCTGTCTGTAACTTACAAAGCCGTGTTGGCCGAGTGGTATATACCCCCATCGTTATCGTCTCCCCTTGCTCAACCCTCGGCTGTTCTATTGTGAAGTGTAATTTGATTAAATGTTATTTTCTGTTTATTTAGTTTTTAAGTACCATTATAGCACGCCAACCACACTCTAAACTACAGGTTTGGCTGGTAAAGAATGCTTTAGCACTAAGCCCACCTTTTGTAATTGTGCATTAAGGTATTAAATAAATACCCCCGACTTTAATTCGGAAGGTCGTGGGACCTATAGATTTTGCTTTCTTGAAATGCGCACATTAAACACGTGCTATAACGGTGAAGGAAAACATCATGAAGAAACCCGCGACTTAGTAAACTTCAGACGTATTGACCTATTATATCCTCTATAGATGCCGGACAAGCCTAATGGCTGTACGGGACGCTGCAGTGCCTAATCAAAATTCATTAAAATTCATCGTTATTTAATTTATTTATTTTGTTTTTTAAGTACTATCTTCATTTATGTTGTTTTGTAAGTAGTAACACTTCGCTTTTCTAGAAATATTAATTTGTAATTCCTCGGTCCCATAGGTCCCAGCAGAAAACCAGCGCAGGTTTTTAACACCTGCATATGCTGAGTTGGGACCATTTTGTAGCTAAAACTAAGTTTAATAGTATTATATTACATTATATCGTATGTGTCATCTTGTATTATTTTTTAGTTATGTAAAGGTTTATCTATTTAATTAATGTTTTAGTTACAAATAAACGTTTTTGATTTGATTTGATTTTAATCAAAAGCACTGCAGCATACCGTACAAGATCAGTTGCTGACGCCGCATAAATCATCTTTAAAGATAGGAAAGGCCTTAATTTATCTGTAACAAGGAACACGTTAGACAATTGCGGTTTCTGCTTTATTTTAATAATAATTTAGAGAACTATGTCTTTGCAACGTCTGTTAAAACAAATAGTTTTTTTAAGTAAATTTCTATACATCACCATTTATAATGAGATTTCTATAAATATATACAATAAATCAATTTAACAGAGTGTCATCTAGTCCCAACGTAAGCTGTTACAACCATAAATTTTTTTGTAAGGAGAAGTTCAATTCTCAGCAAAAGTTAATTCTGTTTCCTTTTATTTCTTAATAATAGGTACTACGTAAATGTCCCAAATTCTGGAAGTCTCATTTATTCACTAATTATGTTTAATTAAATGAAATTACTGCCATGAATTCCCGGTGGCACTGACGGATGCCAGGGTAAAGGTGCGTTCTACTGAGGCGAAGCGGATCGGAGTTAATCGGATCGGATCGGAGTGTAAGTGGAGGCTTAATAGGCTAGATGACTAAACTTTAATTGTATGGTCATGTAGATTAACAAAATCAAAACAAAAAATACAACCCCAAATTTACATTTACATTATTATATTTTAAACACATCTTTAAATTTAAATCTAGGGCATGCCTTGAGCGACTCTAGCCTTAAACATCGTCACTCCATCTCACTGGTATTCATGCTGTATGGGACGCGGAACATTGTTAGGGTCAAAGGAAAGGACAGGTCAATACTTCTGAAGCTAACTAAGCCTCGGGTTTCCTAACGATGTTTTCCTTCCCCGTCAAAGCACGCCGGTATCGAACCCCCGAACTCCGGATTAAAAGTCATACATACCACTCGGACAACACTGCTTTGGAAGTAACCATAATTATGGTACTTAAAAATAATGTACGTAATGCAGAACAACTATATTTATAGTTAAGTATCATACCTTAATCATTCCAGCCGTAAAAAGTCCACTACTGAACAGGCCTCCTTCATGGATCTCCATGAGGGGATAGTAGGTTTCTTATTCGCTTCTTTCCCTCACTTGGAAAAAAACTTATCTGAAGCGAACGAATTCAATTATGTGCTTTATTAAATTTATATGTGTCTTGTTCTTCTTATGTAAATTGACTATTTTAAGTAGCGTTTTGCTCTATTGAATAAACATTTATTGACTTAGTTGCCATATTCACCACGCTTGGCAGGCGGGTTGGCGAGCGCAGTACGGGATGTTGATACACGGAAGACGATGCTGCCCATCATCCGGAGGTATCCTTTAGCAGACTCTTACTGCATCTACGGGCATGAGAGGAGCCCATCATACCTTATTCTTAAATAAATCAAATAAGCAAAACAAAATTAACAATAATAATAGGCCTATTCATCTATGTCAGATGTTTTAAACAGCAAGACGGTGGCACTTGCGTTCGTGGCTATAGAGTCCAATTCGAGAGAGGATCCCTCGGCCACACTTGCGACAAGTGTAAGCGTATGCTCTCCCTGGTGGTCGGGGGTTGAAGGCCTGCTCGTGGCGCCTCATGCATTTTTCTTTTAATAAATTAATCCAGGCATCGTCGTGTATTGTTTGGCCTTCATGGATGAGGCGGCGCCATTTGTCTCGGTCCTCGGCTAGTTCCTGCCATTGGTCGCTAGGGATGGTAAAAGCAACCATATCACGCTTAGCGCTATTTTTGTAGCGGAGTATTGGTCTCCCGACTGACCGTTTTGTACCAAGGTATTTAAGTAGGTCTTTTATTAATTATTATTAGTTAATGTCATTGGACCAACGGCGGGTGGTCTGCCTCTAGGTCGTACCGTGTCTCTTGACTACCATTCTGTTACGGCCTTAGTCCATCTTCCATCGTCCCTTCTCACCAAGTGCCCCCTGACATTATTAGTTCTGTTGGGAGTCAGTAGACGAGAATCGCTAGGCACCGTAAACAATGGCGCACTGAAGAGGAGGCTTATACTCAGCAGTGGGTGCAAAATGGCTGAAGTGATGATCATTATTATTATTATTATTTTTTATTTAACCTGTGTTGTCCTACTGCTGGGCAAAGGTCTCCCCTAAAGTCTTCCAACCATCCCGATCCTTTGCAGACTCCCACCATCCTCTGTCAAACGTGACAAGTTCATCCCGCCAACGCTTCCTCGGTCGCCCCCGACACCGCGTTCCCTCATCAAGGAGCCACGGTGTTACACTCTGAGCCCATTTCTCTGCTGGCATCCGGCTCACGTGGCCCGCCCAGTCCCACTTCAGCGTTGCATCCGTCTTACCGACCATTATTAGTTAACTCATTAATAATTTAAAAAATAGCTAGGGTCCTTAAATACCTATTTACTTATTTTATTGTGATAATTTTACTTATTATTATTAGTTTACTTAATAGTTATTAATAAAATAGCTAGGGTAAATTTATTTTCTTCTGATAATTTTGGAACATTAAATTATGTGAAAATATCTAAAAACTTTTTGCAGAACGGAGTGTTACATACTCTTTGTCTTTAATTAAATATATTTTCAGTTTATTCTTTTATATCAAGCTTGGCTGTAATTTCCTAATATATTTTATTATATTATCTAAATATGTATATCTATTAATAGCGCGATGCATAGCGTTGCCTGTCTGTCTGTATGTGTATGAGACGATTACAACCGAACGCGTTGACCGATTTACATGAAACCTTTTTTTGTTAGCACCGTCTTAATGAGAGAAGGGTACTGGTTGACTTTGGTGACCCTAGGGTCACAGGGACCGGAGTTATTGTGACCTCAAAAGGTCACCATAAAAAGGTCTTCAAATGGCCGAAAACGTCCAAAAACCCAAAAATGCCATTTTTCACCTTTGTTGACCATTTGAGGCCTTCGCCCCCTTTTCTGGGGTACCAATGCTTGTTCAGTAATATTATTATTATGTTTTGTTGCCAATCAAGTCAACTGAACCTCTGCGTAAATAAACGATAGATCAAAGTCCGTGCGCTGTTCGGAAATAATTGTTTGAGCGTGGCAATATCCTATCCATCAAAAACCCATCGGGAAGGTGAAATTTGTTTTTGGCAAGCAGATAACCTGATGAAACAATGAGTTGAGAACATAATCGATTTTAAACTTTAGATGGGATATATTTTAATGCTTTTGTTGAGGTTTATTTTGTAGCAATTCATTATCATCATCATCATCTCAGCTGTAGGACGTCCACTGCTGGACATAGGCCTCCCCCATGAATCTACAAGTAGGTACTGATCATAAGAGGGGTCGTTATCATACTCAGGCGGGTTGGCGAGCGCAGTACTTGATTTGAATACACGAAAAGACGCTGCTGCCCGTCTTCCGGAGGTATCCTTTGACAGATTCTTACTGCATCTCCGGGGAAAAGAGGAGCGGAACATTCTAATGCCGGCACCCTACGGCAAGAGTTAGAGTTGACATCGTAAATTAGAACTTTGTCGTTGTTTTAGGATTTCGAACCAGAGTGCTAAAAAGGAATCTCTTTTGTCGGTTATCTCAGGAACTACTCTGTCTGTCACACATTCTGTATGTTATCTCAGGAACTACCCTGTCTGTCACACAGTCTGTATGTTATCTCAGGAACTACTCTGTCTGTCACAGTCTGTATGTTATCTCAGGAACTACTTCTATCTGTCACACAGTCTGTACGTTATCTCAGGAACTACTCTATCTGTCACATAGTCTATATGTTATCTCGGGAACGACGTTTGACTACCTATATTCCCAAAACTCAGACAAGGGATGATGATGTTATGGTTCTCCAACAAATATATTGTATAACGACACGGAACCCTCGATGCGCGAGTCCGAGTCTTTCTTGACCGGTTTTATTTTCTTTTTAAATTATCTCAAGAATAACAAACTGTTTCAGGTACTACGCGATCCTGAAGCCCCTAAACGTGAAGTGGGAAGCAAGAGTCAAAAGAGCCTTGGCCATTGCGTGGGGCTGCGCTGCCCTCGCCAGCCTACCTCAGAGCTTCATCTTCCACCTGGAGGAGCATCCTGATGTGAAAGGGTGAGTCTTATGTGTCCTTAAGGTCGAATTTACCAAAGTGATTTGGCTTCACTTCAATCCAATTCATTCTGAGCCATTCGTACGGCACAATAACAAAGATCCTCAGTGCTCCAGTGCTCCACCTGGAGGAGTTTCATAATGTCAATGGTTGCGTCTTATGTCTTAGCCTTAAGGTCGAATTCAGCAAGTCGAATTGATGACTTCACTTCATTCTGAGCCATCTTTGCTATTATGTGTTAGAGCTTTATCTTCCACCCGGTAATACCCCTTCACATTTCTGTGTGATTTGTCCAGCATTATTTATTTATTTATTTATTTATTAGGATGATATGGAATTCACCAGACTACGACTTTACTTCAATCCAATTCATTTCAATTCATTCTTACGGCACAATAGCAAATATTCTAAAAGCTTAAGCTTCATAATTCAAAGAAACATCTAGATGGTTCTTTGTTTGAGGCTAGCCTCAAACTCAGCAAAGCTTGTACTATTTTATAAAAGATAGGTTAGCTCTTAGCTTAGTTAGCGGTTAGCTTGACCCTAGAAAATAAATGCATTTAGAAACCAAATGATTGAATGCGTGTCGAAACCGCAACCCCCATCGTAATAGCATTTCTTAAAATAAAATTTTGAAAAAAACTTCAAGCACGGATAAGCCTACATTTATGTGAAGTACATATATGCCACCTTTTAAACTGTAAATATTAATACCGGAGCGGATATTGTTTGTACAACATTTTAATCTGCTGTTCAGAGGTTCTAATGCTTGAAGATAAGGGATTAAGACTACTCAGATTCCAAGACAGGTATAGAATAAGTAGTCTGCATGTTTTCCATAAGTGGGCGACTCCGTGGCTAAACTTCATACAAGATTAAAAGGCAGTAGACAGACATCAGGACAGCAGGGCTTTAGTAATTTAAAACAATTCATTAAGGCTGAGATCAGGTTATATAGACTACAACGATGGAAAAACAATTAACTGAGCAAACCTGTAAGGCCGAAGTACTTACGTAGTCGTAATAACGTTACAAATAAAACAATAAGCATCTCCAACTGTACATTCAAAAGCTTTCTCTAAAATCATAAGGCTCGTTTATAATTGTTTTTCAGTTAATAATTGAATATATTTCACTCCTGCTTCTCTCCAATTAATTTGAGAATACCAAAGTGTCTAGATTCGTAGGAATCGATACGCTGTGCTGTTATCTTAATTAAAATCTCGATTTAGAAGTCCTAATTTGCGGCAAAAGTAACTATTATAGTTTGTAGTTGTTTTTGTAACGTAGCGTCTGACGATTGAAGGTCCGCCAGAAAACGCTATTACATCATAAAGTTTTGGCAATATTGCATGAAATGGAACGTTCTTTGTGTAATACTTGATGAAGCTGGCCCTGGTTTGGTAGATTGGGCTCGCGTTTGTCGCGAACTAAGAAGAACATGTCACTAAAAAAAATCCAATTTTTTTATTTAATTGATAAGTGCCAAAAACATGCATTTTAATTTTGCGCGTAATTTGACGAAAACACAAAAGTATATTTTAAGATTTTTACTAATAATGAAGTAAAATATTCTTTAAAACCTAAAAAATCACAAGTATCTTTATCGACTGATGACAGAAAATCTGCCATAAGCCATAAAGCCTTGTTATAACAAAATAAGCTAGGTAACACTACTGTTGATAGTACAAATCCGATAAATTCTTGCGATTAATTAACAATATGAAGGGAACCACCTCGTGGTTCTCTCGTGGTGATTAAATACAGAACACCCTCTGTCGCCTACCGCTTAAAGTTCACATACTTGAACGTGCTCGTAATTGTTCGCGGTGACAACTGGAATTAAGTTAAGTAAGGGTAAGGGTGCCTGGGGTAAGATAGTAATACAAATACAAAATATTTATTGCGTTCATGAGTACATAAAGGTCTTAATAAGGTTATATATATAGTCTTACATGAGCCCAGTACGGGTACTGCAAGTTTAGCTAGGTACATATCACACCTTACTTAAAATATTAATGAATTAAAACTTATATTATTATAAAATTATAACTGTCGAATCTTTGAGTACTGTTTTACCTATTTTACTTTCCAACCTTTATTTACACCCGAGAAACCATGTTTCCGCTTTTTCCTATTACACTTTGTGCACATTTTGTGTGAGCGACTGCGCTTTCGTGTTTTTTTTTATAATTGACGAATCAGTATCTATTGCCGAGTCATCATTAGATTTTGGATTTTCATCGTGACACATTGATATAGTTATAAAATTAGCAGCCGGAGGGGCTGTGCCCACAGGATCGGGCGGCTCCTCCATCAGAAAACAATAAAATTACTTACCAAATGTAGATGTAACTAACTAACACTACTTTAAATACATAAGCTAAATAAATAACAGAAATAAACTCTACTGATCAATATATCCTTTAAAATTAAATAAAAAATTTTAGGTGGGAAAAACGCGACCGCTCTTTTTTGAAGTTTCCTGCCTTTTTGATACGTTGAAATAGAGGCAAAAAGGTTTTTTTTTTACTACTAAATGACGAGACAAGCCGAAGGTCCACCTGATGTTAAGCGATAACCTCTACCTATAACAATTGCAATGCCGCGGTGATCACGTTCACTAAGCACGTGACCAACGAGGCACTGCAATGCGCCCGTCACCCTGAGACAGAGTTGTAAGGTCTCATGTGCCCGTTATTTCACCGGCCCCCTTGCTCTTCAAACCAGAACACAGCAATGAAGACATTACTGCTTGCCGGCAGAAATAGGTATGGTGGTAGTACTTCCCTTTCACAAAAAGTTCTACTACTACTAGAACAGTGATTAACACGTTACTTGACAGAATTGTGTTTAACCAAACACAAAATGCCGTAAAATATAAAAATGATTGCTAGTCGTATTTTAATGTTGAGTTCTATTTGTGTTCTTTGTTTGTGTAATTTTAATTATTTTATTTTATTTTCTTTGTGTACTGTGCGTGTGATAAATAAATGACTTTTTTCTTCTTCTTCTTCTTCTTCCAGTTATTTCTGTATAGTCTCTTCAAGCGTGTGAATTTCAAATAAATGAAATCAAATGAAAAAATATTTTACAACTACATTTTGTTATGAAATATTGTTTATTAAAACAATATTTCATAACAAAATGTAGTTGCAAACTTTAAGAATAAACTTACAAATGTATTACTTTACCTAACCTACCTATACGAGGTTTATTTAGTACCTAAGCAAGAACCCTTCGTAAACGTTGGTGAAGGCATCGTCTAATTTTGAATATCGTGTACTAAAATGTTTGAAAAAGACACACAAACCAGCGATTGTACTAGTAATTTCCGAGGATATGATTCCTGGATCTCAATGGCCCGTATAACTTCAGCTCTCCATAATATTCAGTTTTGGAAATTCTTGGTGTTTGCCATTGCTAGACTTGTTAGACTGGTTTCATTAGTGGTAGCAAATATTATACGTGATTTCTTTAGTATGATAATTTGCAAATTACCTACGAAGTTGTTAGCAAGTTCATGAACCCTTAGCTAGAGTCGTTGTTAGGTGAAATCGAGTATATGCTTCATGTCAAGTACAATGCCCTGTTAAAATACAAAGTGTCCCTTGTCAAGGGCGCGAACCGGTTGACTACAAATACGGAGTACGCATGGCCTTTAGTATTTCTCCGAAATCTTTACCACAAAGTTGTTTTAAGTACATACAAAATCTAGACTTCAATAAGGTAGAAGACTTACTGTTGTTTTACAAATTTGGTTACGTTTGTAGTCACTGGGGTCTAACATTGAGCCACCAAGTTCTCACCGGTCACCAACCGAAGAATGTATGCAACTGATAGTAGGTAGTTTTAAAATCTTTCATGCTTTTGTTAACTTTGCACACAGACCAATACAAAAATAATTTAATTATACATTACAAGATGGAACTAATATCCTTTATTACAGGCTAGGCCTAGTTTAGGTATTAGTGCTTTATATATTAAGTTTTATTTTATAAACATGTAGAACAGAAACATTTTTGTAACATTTTTATTACAATAAAATTTATTACTATTATTACTGTAGGGGTTGTAAAGATCCACACACTGGCTCGACAATGCCCTGGTATTTTCGGTTTTAACTCACCCAGCACTCACAGATCTTACACACATGAAAAGCTACTGTCCTCCCGCCCTTACGGCTCACATGACAGTTCCCATTGTGACAGTGACAGTTCGCTAACCAATACCCGTCAATACCCAGGCCACACGAGACAGCTTATGCGTATAGTATATAGTATCACATACACTACAATAACATAATTATACAAAGTTCTTAGTAAATCATCATCATCATCATATCAGCCTGTTGACATCCTTGACACCCACTGCTGGGTAAAGGCTTAACTTTCAACACGCCAATTTAAATGGACCTGGATTCAATAATGTTGGACAATTCATCTAGTCCCAAGCTAAGCAGAGCTTGTGTCATGGGTACTAGATGACTGACATACTTAATAAATTATACTACATAGACAAGCATTTTTATTATATATAGAAAAAAATCCAGCACACCCTGAACATACAGACAGTTCCGTTACAGTTCCGAGGCGGGAATCGAACCCGCAATCTCTTGCGTCGCAGGCGGACCTACGCCCGCTGCGCCACAGAGATCGTCAAAAAGAGGCTCTAATCATCCACCTCACCCAGTTGAAAAATAATACGTGTTTGGTCCTCTACTGAGTCTACAGAAAACATTATTCTCTCAGAACTCACAACGCAAATAGTTTTATTAATACATGATATGATTCACATATAGACTGCACCATTTGGCACGGGCCTCGGTCGAATTGCATGTGTAATTCAATCGCATGCTTTGCACGTGCCGATAGTTCAATGCAGTTGTGCTGGACGAGTGATTACTTCCTTGTTGTCTGACGAGAGTAGACATCGCTTTACTATCTTAGATGATATGCGATGAATAACGGGTATTTGAAGTATTTCAACGGGCCATTGCCGTGAAGTGCCGGCAGTAGAATATTACCCCTCTTCTCATGCCTATGGATGCAGTAAGAGCCTGTAAGGGATGCCTCCGGAAGATTGGCAGCAGCGTCTTTCCGTGTTTCAACATCCTCACCAACCCGCCTGCCGAGCGTGGTGAGTATGGCAACTACCCCTCATGAAGATCCATGAGGCAGGCCTGTGTCAGCAGTGGACGTTTTACGGCTGAAGTGATGATGAATGAATGGGCCATAAAGCTTCACTTCTCAAACCTCCATATCCGTTTTTACATCCGACTTATATGTCCGAGGTATAGAACGGCTGCATTTCGTGGTAGTTTTAGATATGCTCCACGAAATGTAGGAACAACTTACCTCCACCTTTGAAAAACTGTAAACAGTTTATTCTTTTAGAAAAACATTAAAAAATACTTATTAGATATACAAAAAAAACTACTTACATTAGCGAGCCGTAGTTCTAGGCCTCGGATGAAATAAACTTTACAACATAGAAAAGTAAATTATCGCGTGTTACAAGAAAAAACAAAATACGAGGGGAGGTCAAAAAGTCCGCGGAATGGCAGGGAAATAGGGCTAAATTAAACCAATTATTATTTTTCCTTATCAATATATTCTCCCTTAAGCCTAAAACATTTTTCAAATATATCAAAAAGTTCGCTTATACCTTCGAAAAAAAATGTTTTATCAAGGCCTTCAAAATAAGCTGAAATTGCCGACTTAACTTTTTCATCGTCAGTAATTTTTTTCCACGAAGTTATTTTTTTAATTTTGAAATCAAATAATGATCAGAGGGAGCTAGATCTGGACTATAGGGAGGGCGGTGTAATGTTTCGTAGCCACATTTCGGCAAGGCAGCCATTGAAACATGGCTCTTGTGAACGGGTGTGTTGTCGTGCAAAAGCAGCTCTCCTCGAGTCCATTTTCCGCGTCTGTTTTGTTTGATGGCATCTTTAAATTTTTTCAGTAGAGTGGCATAGTATCCCCTTGTGATATTCAATCCTTTTTCTTTGTAGTCTATTAAGAAAATCCCTTCTGAATCCCAAAAAACAGTGGCCATGATCTTTCCGGCCGATTCTGACACCTTGAATTTCTTAGGGGGTACTGCGCCTTTTTTATGCCACTGCATAGACTCCTGTTTTAATTCAAGCTCATGATGATGAACCCAAATTTCGTCTCCAGTAACAATCTGGTTCAAAATTTCGTCCTTGTTCCCGCTACAGAGCTCCAAAAACTCGCATGAACACTCGACGCGCTGCTGTTTTTGAACCGCTGAAAGCATTCTCGGCACCCATCTTGCGCTGACCTTAGACATGCCAAGATGGTCGTGGAGGATACTCAAAATGGTTGTAGACGATACTCCAACCATTTTTGCAAATTGATTTTTTTTTAATCGAGCATCTTCCAGTAAAAGTTTTTCGACTTTTTCGATGATGTTTCAGGAGGTGGTCTCGATCGGCCGGCCCGGGCGGTCATCTTCTTCAATTGACTCCCTGCCTTGCTTGAATAAACCATGCCACTTATAAATCATTGCTTTTTCAGGGCAAGAGTCTCCGTAAACAGATAACATTTCTCCCAAAATAATTTGAAGTGTTTTTCCTTGCTTGGTAAGGAACTTTATAACAGCACGAAACTCGATTTTATCCATGTTTAGCGATTTATTCCCGATTGAACTGCTAATTTAGCGATAACTTTAAGTGTAATGACTCGATTTGTCTAAAATTTGGTATTTGTACCTGTATTGAGTACCTAAAGAGTACCGGGTAAAAAAAGTTATTCCCACTCCTTCGCAACCCTTCGTTTCCGCGGACTTTTTGACCCCCCCTCGTATGTATATAAATACGTTATTTAAAATTTTAATAATGTGATCTCATGTTGACTATGCACATAATAATATTGTAAATTTTATATTAGGCATATACCTCTTGTCCTTTTGGTCTTTAGCCATCCACGTGGTTTGCGGTTAACTACGTTACCCGGATATTACATATTTACAAGCTTTTATTTAGTTTCACCTGTTCCGATGTCTGTCTGTAATCAAATCTTACAAGTTAAATTTGATCCACTTCCCGGTTACCGATTAAGCTGAAATTTTGTATGCATGTGTAAATCGGATGACAAGGCAAAATTATTATGACATGGAGCTGATCTGATGGTGGAACTGGAAGGTGGCCATAGGAACATGGTAGTTAAACGACACAACCCAAGTAATAGAAGCTTGTCTTTGTTGTTTTTCTTTTAAACTCAATTTGTTATTATTTACATTATTGCTAGGTACCTAAGTATATAATAGTAAAACAAATTTAGAGACAAATTTTCTTCTCCTGTAAAACATGGTATCGTTTGACTTTTGCTATCTTTTGTAGCTTGGAAGTTAGTAACGAGTTCAAACTTTTTAATTAGGCTTAAACAACATTACACTGAAGATGCCTGCCAGACTTATTCGAAAATTGGCTTTAAGAACTTTTAGTACACTTTAATTCTAAACTATACGGTTCTCTATTTCATCTCAGAAATGTTATATCCTTAATATAGTTATCCATAAACTTTATTTTCATAATCATCCTTTGCCCGAATAATCAGGATTCATAATATACACTGGTCTGCAAAAGAAGGTATAATACTCATAAACGTGACGATAACTTCTGTACTAATTAAATTAGAAACTTAAAATAAAAAGCATTATGTAGAAAAAATAGTTTTGTTATATAAAAACTCCTTTTTGACAAACTCCTTTTTTAACATGGCTGAAAAAATAAACAAAAAAGAAAAACGCTCCCTTTTCAAATGCTGAAATTTTTTACTTTTAGCTTTCTGCTTTTGTATCAGCATTTGTTTTTTGATCATTTACATTTCATTCAAAAGCCAAGGTGTCTTCAGCACGTAAACATAAATTATCATGGCTGGCCATGTACGCAGCCATTTTCGACCAGTGATTTAGCGTTCCACTGAAACAATTATTATTGGTAAACTATAGTGTTTATCGACTTTTTTTTATTTTGGTGCCTTCTGAGTGAAGTTGACAATGACAACAACAAATAAGGTCGCCTAAGAAAAAAAATTATTCGATTAAATTAAAATTTAAAAAAATATACATAAAAAATGCATAAAAATGCATTTCAGAATTACGATTAGAATATTATTTTGTTTGAAGACACCTACTTATTTTATTATTTTTAGTGAGGATATACTACAAACTATGTATAAACAGCAGAAAATGTAGATAGATTACAATAATTTTTGAACTAAAAATAAAAATATTTTAAACCAAAAATAAAATCTCATTATCAGCTGAAGTAATTTTTACTATGTATATCCCGAACACGGACTAAATTATGAATTAACGTACTGACAAGTTTCATTCAAACCCTTTTCATAGAACATAAATACCACAATACGTTCCATTGTAAAAACCGAGCCAGTATCCACTTAGCGCCGACGCGGAGCGCACGCCGTATTTCGCGCCAAAACGCGAACCAGATGAGGTGCGTAATCGGCGCGGCGCGAAACCATAAGAGCAGATATCGCATGAACTATTGTCTCAATAAAAAAGTATTTAATGATCTTCTTTATGTTTTTAGAGCAATCTATTTAAAACACGCTACTCCCTATGTACAATAGAAGTACTTGTATGAAGGGCCACTCCTATTTTTTATTATTTTACACTTTCAATGTGCGGGAAAAGCAACGAGGCATGGAGCGTAAGCGTAGTATTTATTTTGGGTTTAAGTAAAACTAAACTGCGAAACAGTATACTGCGCTCCAAAACACAAATTGTTGGCATTGGTCCTAAATCCACTAGCCTGAAATGGAAGTGGGCTGGACACTTCTGCCGCATGTTAGGTATTTGTGGGCAAAGAACAACACAGGTGGATCCCACCCAATACACGCTGGGGACGTGAGACGCCCAAAAGTAAGGAAACTATGAAAATGGATTCAGTTTAGTTTCGTAGCTTGTTAAGCCCTAAAAATAAACCTAAGTAAAATTTGTTGGTCATAAAACATCAAGTGCTACCTGCAAGGAATAATGGAAAAGTACCAACAGAAGCACTGACGTAGAAGGTCCCTGTTTGACGACCCTTTCCCAAGTTTATAGGTCGTTCGTGGTCAAGAACGTTTATGACCTCAATGGTTAATAACCTATCAAACCTGTACTTCAAGTTTTAGATTCATGGTTGTATTCAGAAGCAGAATGCAGCTTTTCAATGCTGCTTATACTCGAAGCATGGCCTGCGGCACAGATAATATAATAGCTGTAGCCTACTTTCACTATACCAGAATGTAAATGGCCTCAAAACCAAGCTAACGGAGTGGCAAGAAAATATATTACTACTAAATCACGATTTCATTTATCAATATATCGATATCAATTTAGACAGCTCGGTTACTGATGCTGAAGTCACGTCGTATAGATGACCTTACCTTACGTACTCTAAGTTCAGTGAGTGTAGGATAATTTGAACGTTGAACGACCACAAGTTTTATAGTATTTAACAACGCATAGGCAGCACATTTTATGGGAATGAAATTTTTTTTTGTTGTCGATTCCAGCTATAGGAAGGGTCAAAGGGGTTTTAATCCCGTCAGAATTAAGTATTTTTTTAAGATTTTCCATTTCTAACAATTTGTCTTAAACTCAAGATCAGAGTATCGCGCATGTGCCTTTCTCTTAAAGAATTAAGTCCCGTTATTGTTTAAAATTCTAGTGATATCAGCATAAGTGTTTTGTTTCTCATCATCAGATTATACTAGTCTACAGCTCAGTTTGCACCATTTTTTAACATGTTCGGTTTGCTGCATCCGGTCTGCCAGCGATCATTCGTTTAAAGTCACTCTACCACCACACGGGGAGAGTGGCTATAAGCGTCTTGGTGACTTATCATCATCATCATCACAGCCGTAGCACGTCTACTGCTGGACATAGGCCATGCATGAAGGATCATGGATCTCCAAGTAGGTACTGATCATGAGGGGGGCTGTTAGACTTACTCACCAGGGTTAGCAGGAGGGTTGGCGTGCGCAGTACGGGATGTTGATACACAGAAAGCCCATTTTCCGGAGCCATCCTTTGGCCGATTCTTACTGCATCCCCAGGCAAGAGAGGAAGTGCCATCTTTCGATGTCGTCAACCATGACAGCCGTTTTGTAATACTGAAGAGTTTTGATAACCATCTGTGTGGTCTGCTTCATCAGTTCCACTTCACAAATATTTCATAATTTCTGAATGCAAGTGATTGACTTTTAGCAAAATATGCAAAATTGTTATATTGTTTACCTGCATAATTATAATAATATTTGAGGAGATCCCTCGATTACTCAAGAATCCCATCACAAGTTATGAAAAAAATGGGATCTAATTCAAATTCAAAATCAAATTTTCCAAATTGGTTCATAGACGACGGAGGTCTGACAAAGATATAAAAAATACAAACAACTTAAGAACCTCTTTTTAAATTTTTGGAAGCCGGTTAACAAAGTTTTGTTTCGTTTTTCCAGATACTACCAATGCGTCTCCTACGGCTCTCTACCGACTGTGAGACACGAGTTCGCATACTTCCTCGTGAACATGGTCCTCATGTACGTGATCCCACTCGTGTCCACTGTCTACTGCTCGTCCGCTGCACTGCTGGAGATCATCAAGAGAGCCAACACCTCCAATGGTGAGAGAACATTACATTTTTACGGCCCCCGTGGCTCAATTGGTGTAGTAGCCGTAGGACAAATGTATGCTATTCTGGAAATATTTGTCCCGGGTCTGGGTGTTTTCTATGTATGTTTGACAAGTATTATTGACACATATTAAACCGGGTATTTATCGCGTTTTTGCTTTTATTATTGTCCGATAGCTGGCAATAATAAATGTCATCATTTTCATTTCAGCCATAAAACGTCCACTAATGAACAAAGGCCTCCCTCATGGATCTCCATGAGGGGTAGTTGCCATACTCACCACGCTTGGCAGGCGGGTTGGCGAGCGCAGTATGGGATGTTGATATATGGAAAGACGCTGCTGCCCATCTTTCGGAGGTATCCCTTAGCAGGCTCTTACTGCATCCACGGGCATGAGAGGAGGGGCAACATTCTACTGCCGGCGCCCCACGGCTCTTAAATAATAAATGTAAAAAGCGATAAATAAGCAACATTTAGATCATCCGTGGCTACTTCATGTATAACAGCTGAAAAACCACGGTTATGGCGAGCAAATTCTATAAGTACGCCAATCTGTGTAGATGCTGCTACAAAGCCTATGGTGTGACTCTTAGTATTGATTAAAGTAACATCATTAGCCAATATCTAAATGAAAAACAAATTGCACAAAATCATTCGACACGTGTTTCGCCTTTATACGAAGCAACCTCAGGAAAAATCGGCTACCCTTTTTTCACGGAATTCACTATAAACAAAAATAGATACTTAATAAATAGGTAGTAAGAGATAGTTGCCCTGTAACGAACAACATTACTTCCTGGACGAGTTTCCTCTCCGATCGCCGAACAGAAAGAGCTTTCTGTTACTTTTTAGAGTCTTTTAGGCACTCATTGGATAAATGACATTGTTACCATAGGTATATTTGTTGTTCATTTTGATATTGTTTTATTATACATATAAATGGTTTTTTAAAAAGAACTTTGTTTTCTAAATCAAAATAAAACAAAGAATTTAGATGAACATGATTTAAATTTTTATTGTATTACGAAGATAAAAGTTTGGCAATTATGAATGAAAAATGATATTTGACAAATATCCAGCACGGGCTTCACAATGGTCTCAAGAATGGGCTTCGTCTGAAAAAATGTTTTTTTCAGAGAAACCAGCGGGTTGTTCCTGAATGCCATAAATTTTCACTTGTCAGGGTACGTCAACAAGCAAAATTCAAAATTTCCAGCCTTCGAAAAAAAACGGCCCAATCACGCCTCCAGACCACACAGCGCACCATACAGTGACACGTTGAGCATGCAAAGGCCTCTCAATAATTACTGTTGGATTTTCGGAAGCCCAAATGCGGCAATTTTGCTTGTTGACGTACCCTGACCAGTGAAAATGGCATTCAGGAACAACCCGCTGGTTTCTAAAAATCATTTTTTGGCCCGTGGTGGACATTAGTCAGATATCATTTTTCAATCATAATTGCCAAACTTTTCTCTTCGTAATACAATTAAAATTTAAATCATCTTCATCTAAATGCTTTGTTTTATTTTGTTTTAGAAAACAAAGTTCTTGTTGAAAACCCTGTATTAGATATTTATGATTCATGGATTTTTATTTCCACAATGTCACGCTTGAATCAATTAATTATTATTGCCCATTATCATTTGCCCAGCAGTGGGACGAGAAAGGTTAATTAAAAAAAACCTAAAGTATTACCTATTCTTTTATGGTTTTCAGATAAAATGCGGAGAAGTGGCGTGGGTATCTTGGGCCGCGCGCGCGCTCGGACCTTGAAGATGACAGTCACCATTGTCATGGTGTTCTTTACGTGTTGGTCACCGTACTACTGCTATTGTTTGTGGTGAGCATTTATCTGGAGACATCGAGGATATACCCAATAGAGAGGAAATGTAAAATTAGTGTCATAGGCTATAAACTACCGCCCAATGAAGTGGGCACCGGGTCAGCAAGTGAAATATAAAGCGAAGAGATGCAGCTAGTATCTCTTTTGTTCAACTTAAATACGATAGCGAAATTGGGCATTGTCTGATACGTTTTTCTTGTATCCAGGTATTGGATAGACGCGGACTCGTTGAAGAGCCTGGACCCCGCCATCCAGAAGGCAATGTGGTTGTTCTCCTGCACCAACTCCTGCGCAAACCCCATCGTTTACGGCGTCTTCAACAGAAATAGGTGGACGAGACATGTAAGTTAATTTTATAGTTATATATATTTACTAGCTTGTGCCTGCCGCTTCGCATGCGTTGTACTCGGATAAAAAAGTAGCCTCCTGGTCCACATCATTATCACAAATTCAGCTCAATCCGTTGGGTAGTTTTTGCGTGAAGAGGTAACAAACCTCGAAACAAACTTTCGGATTTATAATATTAGTGGGATTCTTTTATCTTCATCATTTCAGCCGCAAGACGTCCATTACTGAACATAGGACTCCCTCATTGATCTCCAAGATGAGGGGGTTGTTGCCATACTCACCACGCTAGGCAGGCGGGTTGCCGAGTGCAGTACGGGATGTTGATAAACGGAAAGACGCTGCTGCCCATGTTCCAGAGGCATCCCTTAGCAGATTCTTACTGCATCCACGGACATGATATGCCAGCACGCCACGCTCTATTACCATTATGCTTCCAAAATGTTTTTTTCACTCTTTGTCATCGTTTACGTCTTATAGTCGTGCAGAGTTATATAGAGGTACTCCATGATTTGTTTGTGTGGTACACGATGGGAATACATTTTATAAATTTGTTCCCATCTTGTACCAGTGGTACACGTTGGGAAGTATTTTTTTGTAATTACCATCCTGTACCAGTGGTAAAATATTTTAGTGGTACAGAGTGGGACCCTTCCTCCAAGACAAACATACATATATCAACCGGCTTTGATATTGTGGTTGATAAATAAATATGGATTTATTTTGCATGCCTACAGGCGTATCCATACAAAAGACAGAATATCCTGTGAGCGCGTAGGTATCCTGCGTCACGTTACGAACATAGTAGAAGTGTAATGGAATGTATTATTGGCCGTTCACTCCTTTCACGGTATTTAGAGAAATACTATAAATATATGGGTGAGCAAACTCTTATACCCCTGCCCTTTCCTTTATAATACTCGTATTACAGGATTTTATCGCGTACCTAACCTTTTTATTATTTTCCTACGCCCCATATAGTCATCCCGCGACCTAGAACGCTGTTGAATCGAGTTCAAAACGTCGGGAAAATAATAAAAAAACGGCCAAGTGCGAGTCAGACTCGCGCACGAAGGGTTTCGTACCATTATTTAAATTAATTCATCATCATCATTTCAGTCGTAAAACGTCCACTACTGAACTAAGGCCTCCCTCATGGATCTCCATGAGGGGTAGTTGTAATTGTGTATGAGGGGTACGGGATGTTGATATACGGAAAGACGCTGCTGCCCAATTAATTATTTATTTTTAAAATTAATGCTTACAGGAATTTAATATTTCACCTGTTGCCGTTATTAATATCGAGCAACAAACGGCAAAGTAAACCTTTGGGTACGGAACCTTAAAAAGGTACGTGAAAACGCGTGCCATGCCTATCTTCCGGAGGTATCCCTTGGCAGATTCTTACTGCATCCGCGGGCAAGAGGAGGGGCAAAATTCCACTGCGATCACCTCACGGCGCTATTATGAATGAATTTTCCATTTCAGCACACCCGGTGTAGAAGTGGCAGTGCGAGACGCGGCTCTCGGCTTCCTTATGGAGACTCCATGGAGATCTCTGCAGCTACACTGAACAGAGCTAGAAGCTCCCTCGTCGGTGATCGCAACGGCCGTCGCGACTCAGCCTACGCAACGCATAACGGTACCCAGAAACACTGGAGCACGATAAACAATAACCATGTGGGTAACGGTATGGTTTAAAACGTATTCGTACATTTTTACTACGGGAAATTGTGACGACCAGTTGGCTATTGAAACATTATTAATTATAACCATATTGGGAACGGTAGGTATGGTTTCAAAAGGTTAAAGTTATTCTGTTTTAATGCCCATGGAAAATTATAATGACTAATGTGAGTTAATAAAGAAAGTATATAAGTTAAGAAAATAACGGTTTTGAAAGCGAATAACGATGTAGGTAATGGTATGGTTTCACAACGTCAGCGTTATTCAGGTAGATAACGATGACTAGTTTGCGCAAATCGGTTGAAATAAATAAACGTTGCGGGAATAACGTTTACTTTGGGCAGAAGTATGTAAAAGTGTTACCTAAGGTTAGCGTTAACAATGTATATAGAGGGACCTGACCAATATACACAAGATGCATGCGATCTAACGGAGTTTAGGATCCATCAGATATATAGTTGTCTTGAAAAGTGTAACTTTAAATAGCGACATTAAATTAAAAAGTTATTTAAATGACTTTGACAGTTACTGTTATCGATTGAATAAACAACGCAACTGAAACGAAGCTAGTTTTTTTTTTTAAATTTAGTGCAAGAAAAAAAAGAGGTAGCGTTTTAAGTGGTTTTATAACTTTACTAGTCTTAAAACATATCTAACATGGTCTTGTACGCAGAGTGATGCCTACGGTTGTTGTTCTTAAGGTTTGTGCCATGCCTTCTTAATAGATATAAGTGTTGAAAATAGTTTTATTATTAAGTTATTTTTAATCCTAGACAGAATACTCATGGCTTTCCAATGTCAACTTTTACATTCCAATGCACGCTTATGTTATTTCGTCTATTACTTATTTATTTAATAAGACTGACTGACAGACGATGATGTCTATTATAGACGAGAGGGTATATTTGTACCAAAAACTTTTAATATTGTTTTTATATTACGTAATTCACATTTTTATTTTATTATTGTTATATAAGATCATTCTGTATCTTAATAAAAGAAGTTTGAAACATCTATTGTCTGTATTTACTCTTATGTTAAATTGAATAAGACTGATTGACAGACAAAGATGTCTTTAGTAGGTATCTGGATACCAAAAACACGTTGTTTATTTAAGATCATTTTTATTGTAACAAACCTTATTTATTTAAAAAAAGTTGTGTAAATATTTTGTCATAAATTGTAATGTTGTAGTGTACCTTGGCTGTGAGGTGATAGTGACTCTGTTCTTGAAATGAAAAACTAAATTTTATACAAAAGTCTGCATTAATGAACATGTTGTAATAATAAAAATTAAAACAATTCTTTGTCTATTTTATTTTTGTACTCGAAATATTTTTATACAACAGATTTTACTGATCTTAACGATTCTATTTCACTGAATTCCATATTTCAATATTTAATAGGGCCAAAATGTTTAATGTGATTCATTTTGCTTTCATACAATAACAAATGAATTGAATATAAAATAAAAATATGTAATGTTTGCTCTTGTTATGTTTTAAGAACTTACAAATATGGCGGACTAGAACTATTAATGTTACCTCTCATAATAAATATGTACCTTAATATTTTTAATAACATTTATTAAACAAAATTACTTATTAACATAAGATGAAAGTACCTACTTCAAAATCATATTTTTCTAAATTAAAGTATTTATAAGTTTATTGATATTCGACCACAATCAGGATGACTTTCCTTCTTACTGTGGATTAATAAGTTGTCATATGGATATTAATTTTATTATGCTATCGTAATCACAAAGATACATTGCTTTTCTTGTTACTAAAAATAATTAAATGAATACATATAATAACCGTACAAATAGAACTCATTTTAAATCGTTTCTAACGATCAAATATTAGTTGTGTGACTGGGTAACTATATTAAATATGATCATATTAATTTACACTCTAAAGTCTATTAGAAATACCATTTGGAATGCAATAATTGATAACTGAACTTCTAACAAGTATTAAGATACAATTATTTAGTGTTATATGGCACAATGAATGAGTAAGTAGACTATCTAACAAGTAAACGTTCACATCGAAATTTTATTTTACAACATCCATACAAAAATACATGATAACTACATGTTGGAAACATCAAAGAAGATATTATCATAGTTCTCGTTTGAGTAAAATGTGCAAGAAAGTTATTTTAATAGCTGGTTAGAATATTTTTATTACGTCTAAAATTTACATAAAAATGTAAAAATCAAACGACGAAACATCATTCAAAAATACTGTTGGTACCTAAATCTTTTACCTGTTATACTAGGTAATTATAATGGCACATTTTATAGAACACACTGACACGTTTAAGCTCTAACATTTACATTAAACATCTACTTGTACAACTTTCATAATGATATTTATTTTTGGTATCTACTCTTATCTCATAATCATACAACATAAAATCAAACAGACGACCGTTACAAACACTGAATTCCAATCTAAACAAGAAAATAAATGGAAGTTTTACAACCATAACATACATTCAAGAACTACTCGGTAAATCACGACTGTCCCGCGCGAAATAACGCTACCGTAACGCGCAACGGTAACCGTTTTTTTTTAAGAACGTAGATAGTTGTTTAGTTCAGTGGTCTCCCTTCTCTAGCTCGGTTAGTTCTTGGGCTTGGGCAAGTTCGCGGTCGTTCTGGGCTGCTCGGGTCTTCTCGCTTTCGAGGTCGCCTTGGGACAGAGAGGCAACAATGATGGCGCCCAGAGCGTCGCAAACCACGTTGATCGTAGTGCGGAAACGGTCGCTGAAACAAAATAAGATTCAATATCATCATCTCGTAGGACGTCTACTGCTGGACAAAGGCTTCCCCCATTCGAGTAGGGGCAACATTCTACTGCCCCACGGCATAGTATTGGCAAAATAAGATTGTAATGTGTGAAGTGAAAGTGTTATGTGATGATTTAGCAGGACATTTGATCATAAGCTAAATAATTCCGACTGCAAAATTAAATCCAAAAATTATGTTTTATCGTTACCAGGTGGAAATACCACATATTTTTTTCAATTTAACACAGAGCAGCAACTTTAGATTTAGAGTAAGCAAATTTAACCGTTCCTGAATAGGTCAACTTATTTATTTTGCTCTAACTTAAAGTCATAAATTACCTACTATAAAAAGTTAAAACTTTAATTGATGTGTTCTTTCCTACTTGAATTATTATTAACTGTTTTGTACGAGAATCTAGTGTCCAAATAGACTTAATATAGATTAACTGACTTAAGATTTCTTTTTCGCATCTTTCCCTCATTTGGAAAATAAATATTTCTAAACCAAACAAATTCAATATTATGTGCTTTATTATATTTAAATGTGTTTTGTTTCTCTTTTGTTAATTGCGAATTCGAAAAAAATATAATTATGGATTTTACTAACCGGATAACTTTTTCATCATCGTCATCATTTCAGACGTAAAACGTCCACTACTGAACACAGGCTTCCCTTATGGATCTCCATGAGGGGTAATTGCCATACTCACCACGCTTGGCAGGCGGGTTGGCGAGCTCAGTACGGGCTGTTGATAAATGGAAAGACGCTGCTGCCCATCTTCCGGAGATTCCCTTAGCAGGCTCGATATTATAAAATAGTTATATGGCATCGCCCGCCCGCTCGGTCTAATTATCGCCTTTTATGGTATCGACGACGATAACTCATTGTAAAAATTTGTTTTTCTTCGTTATCTGCGTTGTCGTTGTTTCTAGCGTATTTCGTTGGTTTCTCCTGAAGAGTCACGTGAATTCTTTTCAGTGTTTTTTCAAGCGCTTATTAAATATGTTAGCGGATTTGTTACTAAATATTTGTTGTACATTTAGACATTACTGAAAGTGAGGCACTTATCAAGCACAGTACTTACAGCAGCCAATCAACCGCCAGGATGATGGATACGTCTTCAGCTGGCAGATTCACAGTATCCAGCACCATCACCATTGTCACCAGCCCGGCCTGGGGGATGCCAGCCGCTCCTATACTGGCCGCAGTCGCTGTTACACTGAAACACGGTGGAGTATGTCGTTAAAGTTTTGCCTGGGAAATAACGGGGGCAAATGTGACCTCACAACTCTATAGGAACACTGGTATCACTAAATAAATAAAAAATGCAAGAGTTTATCTCGTCATTTACTTGATAAAAACTAAAACATACTTGTATTGAAATATGAAAAAATGTTAGACACTTCACACACCTGCGTCTCAGCTGAATACCTGAGCCAGCGAGGTGGTAAAATAGGTATCATTAGATGAAACTTCTCGTAGAGGGTCTACGAATTGCTACGAAATTACTGTGGGTCCACTAAAACTAAGAGTCTGCTACAAACGGATGTCAACCTTTTTGGTTTTTTTTTTACTTTCAAAACTCCAAAATCTTTCTGAAAGATTTCTATCTCGACCATGTGGGCACTAAGAAAGGGCTATCATTCGTCATACTAATCCGTATCCTTACTGTTTTCTTAAGTTAAAGTCCTACCTTACAGCCACAACCTTTCCGAAAGGTCTTTAGCTGGACAGTGAAGATAACTACGAGATTGTATTACGATTAGTAATCTGTGCTTGTGACTTATAGATGAACCGTATCTCTCCAGTTTTAGGGTTTAAATTTCAATTACCTTCTTTCAAAACTCCAAAATCTTTCTAAAAGATTTCTGTCTCGACCTTTCTCAGCTGGGCAATGAAGAATGGGCTATTCATACTTATCCGTATCCTTACTGTTTTTAAAGTTCTTAAGTTAAAGTTACCTGACATCTACAATATTTTCGAAAGACCACAAACTTTCTCACCTGCGCGATCAAGATTACTGCAGTGAGATCGTGACTCTTTAAGGATGAATGATCCTCCCTGTATTTTAAGTTTAAATTGGAACTACACACCTGTCAGCCTCTATCATCCTTTATTACTACCAGTTACTACTATTGTTAAAGTTACCTGCCACTAGACTGCCACAGTCTTCCCGAAAGACATCTCGACCTTACTCAACTGTGTGATGAAGATGGTTGAATGACCACGGCCTCGTAGAGCGCAGTTCCATCCATGTTAATGGTGGCTCCGATGGGGATCACAAACCGCGTGATGCAGGGGTCAAGACCCATGTCTCCGTAAGTTATCATAAACCATATTCCTACAGATTTTAGTGTTCAAATTACAATAACTACCTTACAGCCACAATCTTTCCTCTTTAGCTGCAAAGTGAAGTCTTGACCTCTTATGGATAATATATAATATATCTCATTGTTTTCTTACTTTAAATTACATCTTTTCGAATCTCCAAAGGAAGGTCAAAACAGAAGTCCTTCAGTATTCTGAAGGACTTCTGTTTCTGTTTCTGTAGTCCTGCTGGGCAATGACGAAAACCTGAGAAAGTCTTACCTGACTGCCACAATCTTCCCGAAAGACATCTCGACCTTCCTCAGCTGCGCGATGAAGATAGCAGCGACGGCCTCGTACAGCGCAGTTCCGTCCATGTTAATGGTGGCTCCGATGGGGATCACGAAGCGCGTGATGCGGGGGTCCAGGCCCATGTCGTCGCAGCAGCCGATGGTTATGGGCATGGTTGCAGAGCTGAAGCACAAAAAGAGGTATGGTAAGCTTCTGAACGGAGTTCTAAATTTTTAACGATTTTGAAAGGCATCTGGGTAAATAATCCTTGCTATATATAAATGCAAAAGTAGCTCTGTCATGTCACTTTCGCGGCGAAACGGTTGAACAGTTGTTGGTAATATTTTAATAAAAAGATGGTTGGGACCTTGGAGTTAGCCATAGGCTACTTTTCGTCGCGTAACACGCAGAAGTTGCCAGCTGGCACTAAAAAGTGTAGTCCATGATATTTCTTAAATGTTTGTGAATGTGTGACATTATAGAAACAACACGTGTGTTTATGGTGTGAAAGATTAATTAGTTATGAAAACTGCCAGCGCCTTTTCACGGATTCAAGTCTTTTAAGAATTTACAATTTTTATTCAATTTTAGTGGCTCATTTCTTACCTAGAAGCAGTTCCAAAAGCGGTCGCCATAACCTGTCCCATCTTCGCGATATATCTGCACGGCAGCTTCTTAGTGGCCAGGATGAAGAGGACACTGAGGGTTCCGAAGCCATGCAGGAACAGCCCCAAGAGTACCGTCATAAAGTACAACCCCAGGCGACCGACCAGCTCCGCGAACGAATCAATCTCCATAATCTTTGCTGTTATTAGGAAGAACACGCCGAGGGGAGAGAGCCTGGGAAAGAAATGTAGATTTAGTCTTTCTTAAACTTTTGCAATCACAGCACATCTTTAACTCAAATTTAACGAAGTATTTTTCGCGTGTTTATTGCGTTCTTCTCAGTTTTGATGAAACGTCGGGCAGTAATCAAGCAAATAACGCGAAAAATACCCTGTAAAATCTTTATTAAATCACGGAATTGCGCATACCATTTTGTTAACTCTCAAAACGCCAACCTCAATATGACTATGATCTTAAAAAATACCACATCCTTTCAGTAACCTAACTTATTATGCATGTCGTGGCCGTCTTAATTTGAAGGAAAACAAGCCTAAGTATAAATTGATGATGATGAAAAACAAAAATTTGGTGATTAAAATTACATCGTTATACATGCCTATCATCATTTCAGCCGTTAAACGTCCACTACTTAACACGGGCCTCCCTCATGGATCTCCATGGGGGGTAGTTGCCATGCTCACCACGCTTGGCAGGAATTTGATACGTGTATCAACATCCCGTACTGCGCTCGTCGGCTGGAATGATGATTGACACTTCTTTTTAACCAACGAAAAAAACGAAGGACGTTTCTCAATTCGACCGTATGTGTATTTTTTTCCAACATCTAGAGCGAAGAGGGGCAGAGAGGAGCTGATCAATAGAATTGCATATAAACTTTTAGAGCAGAGTTTTCATGCAATTCTATTGGTCAGCTCCACTCCCTTCTCCGCTTTAATCCGGCGCATAGGCAGCCTAAAAGGTGAGAATCAAAGAATAAAATCGTTAGATACAGGGCCCTTACCGTAATAAGACTGCGTCGTTAAGACCAGGACCAGGACTTTGACGGCTGGTAGTGTGTCATCTACACGCGACTGGTTCTACGTTAGACACAGTCAAACAGTTTGAGTAATGGAGCAGAATGTTTACTCTTCTTTGTCCTCTACAGAATGTTTACACATCTTCCCTTCATGCTACCTGCGGCCATGATTCATGGCTGCATATCTACAACGCTAGGAGCTATTATAAAACTCAGCATAACGTACCGCGGCAAAGAGCTGCCGGTCCACCGGGGCGTAGCGGAGAGGGGAAGAGAGGAGCTAACCAACAGAACTGCAAATAAACTTTTGGACCGTAATTTTTATGCAATTTATTGGTCAGATCCACTCTTCCCCTAACCGCTCCGGTATACGGTATACAGGCAGCCTAAAAGGTGACAATAGGACTTCACCAATCGGTAACTTACCAAATGACCCAACCAGTGATGATCATCATGGCCTCCGACAGCGTGTGGAAGAAGTCCTGCAGCGGCTTGCTCTTCGGGCCCATCTTGCCGAGCGTGATGCCGAGGACGATGCTGAAGGCGACCAGGCCCAGCACGTTGCTGCCGGGCTGGTAGTCGCCTTTGATCTCGTAGGTTTCCAGCTGACCTGGAATTTAATGAAGATTCTTTAGATTCGTAGTCATTACAGAGGTGACTAAAATACTCCATACTTCACTGAATAAGTATTACTAAATGGCCATTAAAAAGACACTCTATGTTTAGAGAGATACCCACTGCTGGGTATTGGCCTCTTCTTTAGCACGTCAACATAAACATTGTTGTCTGGCAATAAAAAACAAACAGCAGTTTAAATTCAATGGTTACCACCATTGAATTTAAACTGCTGTTAATACATAAAACCTTCATTCGCATTTATGAAAAGGTTTAATACAATAATGAATTGCGAAAAATGTGCTAGCAGTAGCACTACCAGATCCTTCAATGCGATCAAACCAAGTATAGTTTTATCGCATTATAGGACTTGGTAGTGACAGGGTTATTTCAAATACGTAGTTGCATACCTTTGATGGACTTGTCATCCTGGATCAGCTTGGTTCGGTAGGATTGTAACGCTGCCTGTGGAATGTTTTCAGGGAAGACGTTCCTGAAAGCAATAAATAATTTATCTGTCAATGGTAAAACAGTAAGAAACTCAGAAACTTATACATTTATTTCCATAGTTTGTTATTACAAAACTTAGACAGGTCAAAGTCAAGGGGCTGCACTTCAACGTTAGCATACGAGTGGACATTATTATACTTCGACATTTTTACATAAAGACCAAAATATACGTTAGCATTTTTGTACATTGAAAAATTTACTGTTGGCATTTTTACACATTGACATTTTTACACAAGTGGACATTATTATACCTTGACATTTTTCATATTAGACCAAAGTCGTCAAACCCTTAATTTCTACATTATTATAATCTGATAATACTTTTTTAGATATTTCGGTATAAGTGAAACTCACAGGTCTAAGCCAAGTGCGTATCACTGGAGTGTTGAGTTGTAGTGGAATCGTCTTGCAAGAAGTTTCGGACCGTTCGATGAGCCAGCTTTCTGCATCGTCACGGGTAGGCTTTCCTGAAGACCTAACTTCCTTCAATCTTCAAGTAATAAATGAGATTCGCAGGACAACACTGGTACAAGAGAAGATAATTTATGGGCTGCTTTAATTGTTAATTAGTTTGATAAACCAACCAATCACATGCTCCCTATAAAAAATATGAATTAGTTTTTAAAATATGTTTTTATCTTAGTGGTACCTAATATCTTTCTTTATCACTGCTTACATTACACTTAGAATGTACTTCAATTTATCCTACACAGGTGAATTAATTAAGGATATATTTAGAAAAACCCATAATTGGCTGTTTTAGATTAGGTGACTAATTTTAAGTTAATCTTATAACAAGTGCTGTTGGTATTCTTCTCAAAATAAAATAATATAAAAAAAAATTGTGGCACGATTATTACTATAAGCCTATTTTGTCCCACTGCAGGGCAAAGGCCTCCCCTCTCTCCTTTAATTTTGTACATAATAATTGAAAACTTGAGTTTCATAATATTGACACAAGATTTCAAAGCCAGTATATTGTATTTAATTTATGAGTCTAAAATCTAAAACAATAGACTAGGTACTACCTGGTACTGACTAATGACTAAAAACAAGTACCTAGTCATTGTCTCATAGTTCCGTGATAAAACCCGAGGCTTTGTCGGCTTCAGACGTACTCTTTATGCTGTTCTCTCCTCTGACTGATTCAATTCATATTGTTTATTCAGACAACAAAATCGGACTCATAAAATAACCTTTATATAACATGTCAGTGACCACAAAACTATTAAGAACAAAGAATAAACAACGGAAATAAATATCCACAAAATGGAAAATACAATTTGAAATAGCTCTATTAGTTTATAGATAAGATTAGAAATAGATATTTACTAAAAGCCGACTAAGTTAAGTAGATGATCAAGGCCATGAATGACTACGGAGAAGCCGAATTTTAAATCACACTTTGGCAAGACATAATTACCTACCAGCCCTTTTACTTAAAAACGTTAATTAACGGCAGTACTACGAATATTGTAAGTTTTTCGCCAGTTTTATATAGAGGTAATACATTTAGGTCAATAAAAAAATGCGAGTAAAACGATCCAAGACACATTTTTCTCAAGTAATGAAGTTCAGTTGTAAACACTAATACAAACTACTATGAACAGATATTTAGCAATAAAGGAGCAGAGATTTCAGTCATAAGATACGTTCTAACGTAATGAGACCGCGCCGCGCGCCGCCCCGTTTTGTATCCGCACGAAATGAGATAGCTCTCATTTGGAACCAGTGTAAATACCTCTAAGCATAGTGTTAGTCGGACGTGGTGTGTGTTATTTTCACGCAAGTTCGTGCAATTTGATTGCACAATTAATGGTAATAATATCAATTTGGTTTATTGGCAAAACCAGTGTGCGTGCGTCGGCATTAATGTTAACACATACAATTTTCGACACAGTTTTTGGTGTTTAGGCACATCTAACAATTTAAATCTTTGCAAAGGACAATAAACTAGTATATTGGTCAATTAACCGAGCTACCTGGTGGCAGAGCCAACTCGGTCGTGTGACTTTTTGATTGATCTTCCGACTAGGGTTGTCCATAGCGAGATACGAAAACATTAACTTTGGATTCTGCTTCTAGTCAATCTGTTTTCTGTACAATAGTTCAATGTTTTGTCTAAGGATCTCTGAATTCATGTAATTTATCGACAGACTGAATCGAGTCATTCATCTTTCAGCGCATAGATAAGTACTTATGTTTTTATAAACAAAAAAAGTATGTATATAAGACGGAATTTCTATCAATTATTTGGTACCATATTACAAGCCCTAGTTTAATTTGGGTCTAGGTGGTTCCTGGAATTTTTTATTCATTAGTAGCGAATCTTTCCGCTAGGCCTTGTATGTACCTTGGTTTCTGGTTGTTGATGTTTAGGCTTCGGGGTCCTTGAGGCTGAGTTGATGTGCGTTCTTATAGCTGTTCAAGGAGTGTGATAACTTTTGCTATATGTTTCATCATCTATTATCTATACTAATATCATATAAGGAGGAAAGATTTGTATTTCGAATGTTTGTTATGAAAAAACTCTAAAACTACTTGATCGATTTCCAAAATTATTTCACCATTAGGCCTATTAGAGTATTTACACGGGAACGGGTACAACGCTAGTGAAACAGTAATATTAATAAATAAATTATAATAGAAATGATGGAAAAAACTGAAAAACAACCGCTCGTCATCTAGCCCCAAAACAAAAAAGAATCATTTGAAACCAAATTATGATACTTCATATGTACTTATACATACTTTTTTTTTACTAGTCACTCAGATCCATAACAAACATTCTGCTGTTCATACAAATTTGTCTCGCCACTGGAATCAAAACCGCGACCTGCATCTCAGGCACGCAGGTTCTCAGTAAGTCAAGTAGACTTTCACATCTTTTATAGATGATTTTTATAGCGTCAGCAAATGTTATTCCAGACATAGTGGGACAAAGTTAAATAGGATAAGGCTCGCACAATACCTAAACCATACTCTCAGCTTAGTCGGCTTTCTGTGTGTCTGCCATGAGTTGTCACCGGTACAACACTAGGAACGTAGACAAGCTGAGAGCGCTTCCGCGAAAACTGACAAAAATGTCGAAGCTGATTCATGTGATGGGGGCCCACGGTGTATAACCGCCTGCCAGCTAGCATTATTGAAGCGTCCTCGATACAATTCTTTAAGCACAAACTAAAGAAGTGGCTCATCGACAAGTCTTTTTATGACTTTAGGGAGTACACGGAACGCAAAAATGCATGATGTTTGTATTTATATTTTATTTTGTTTATTATACATATCAATGATTTTTATTGTTTTCTTATTTTAGCAATTCGTTTGCTACGACATTATTATTATAGTTGAATTTTTTTTTATTATTGTATATTTTATTAAAATTATTTTATAAGACGCATTATGTATGATTACATTTGTAATAATGAATTAGCATATAAGCCTGACCTGTAACTTTTAAAATTTCATCAATAAATGCTATGAACTATGAACTGTTAGATCGCCTGCGCCGTTACAATGACATCTGTCAGATTTGTTGACTCATGGTACCAAATTCTAAGCAAATGAAGCCCAAACTACAGTCCCTGTAGTATAGTTTTCTCCGTATTTTAGTACCGCTAGAGTCGCTAGAGGCGCTGTAGAAGTTTTCATACATTTTTGTAACTACAGTCGCTAGCGATTATAGATTGTTGTAAACTCATGGTAGACCTACAGAAGAAAGAACATGTCAATACGTCTGAAGCTGACTAAGTCGCTAGTGCCCTTTGACGACCTATTTATAAAACATATAGTTTGACGAGATAGACGGAGAAGGTTCGCACCACACCTAGACGATTCTTACAGCTTAGTCGACATTCAGAGGAAAGAATGAACATGTTAATAAGTCTGAAGCTGACTGAGTTGCTTTGCCCTTTGACGACCTGGGTCACAGGGTCAACTTTTACGACCTTGCGGTCATGGCCAATGATGCCATTAAGATCACGATGATACGAGGAATTGCTTCGCATCAAGTTACACATCACTTCACGCCAATTAACCCATAGAACTATTAGTTTAACCAGCATTGAACAGGCAGCCCTAATAATGCGAATGTAGGGCGCTGTATAAATAGCGAGTTGATGATGACTGACGACTGGGAAACTCACGCCCGCACCACTTATTGACATACTAGGTAACGTCTGCGGCGTCGTTTGGCTAGATACGGCTATTGAGGAGTAGTTAGTAAAGATTTGAATCGTTAGATGTGCCCTGACACCAACTGTGGCATTGTCTTTAAATGTGCGTTAACAATAATGCCGACGCACGCGCACTGGTTTCGCCAATAAACCAAACTGTTATATAATGTTACCATTTATTTGCATTACGGTAAGAGCGTATCTAACGATTTGAATCTTAGATATTCAGTAGATGCTTGTAAGTTTATGTCTATTAAATACTACTTAACAGATTTTACGTAGGGCTCTCTGTAACTGTATGGTAACTCTGAAGGAAAACATCGTGTGGAAACCCGCGGCTTAGCCAGCTTCAGACGTATTGACCTATTCTTTACTCCTGTGGAGACAAATATCTGCAGGTAAAGCAAACAGGGCGTCGGGTGCCGGGAGTAGAATGTTACCCCTCCTCTCATGCCCGTGCATGTAGTAAGAGCCTGCTAAGGGTTACCTCCGTAAGATGGGCAGCAGCGACTTTCCGTGTATCAACATCCCGTGCTGCGCTCGCCAACCCGCCTGCCAAGCGTGGCGAGTACGGAAACTACCCCTCATATAAATCTATAAGAGAGGTCTGTGTTCAGTAGTGGACATTTCACGGCTGAATTGATGAAAGCAAACATTTGTCCCCCGGGGATCGAACTCGCAACCTCTTGCTCAGCCGGCTATTAGACGAACTGAGCCAGGAGAAGTAAAGTTCATTGACAGTCAGACAGCGCACCGCAAGATTTTGTTATAGGCGAGATAATATTGCAGCTCTGACACACTAAGTACCTGTACGAGTAGGTACAAATGATGATACATCACCACTTCTGCCCTCTAATTGACTTTATGAATGAATTGTAAGCAGCAAGGAAGGAAACAAGTGGTTTGAAAACATACAGATCCAGATATTTCTACAAGCTTTTAGCTTGCTCTGTATGTATGTATGTATGTTTGTTCGCGGAATCTCGCAACTCAATTTGGAAGCGGATATCTTCAACCAATTGAGCTGAAATTTTATATACATGTTTTTTTTGGATGACAATGCATGGTCAGTCAGCTATGTGACGTCACTCTAAATTCAACATGGCGGAACACTATAATATGGGTATCAAATGAAAGGGCTTGCTGAGAATAACTCAAAATATGAAATGACGTCACTCTGAATCCAACATAGCGTAACACCCAAGATGGCGGACTAGTTATTTTAATGGACTCCTACAATATGGGTATCGAAAGAAAGGGCTTCTGAGAATAATTCAAAAATGAAATACTCTGAATCCAACATGGCGGAACATCCAAGATGGCGGACTAGTTATTCTTAATGCACTATCACTATTATCCTACAATATGGGTATCAAATGAAAGGCCTTGCTGAGAGTTACTCGAAAAATGAAATGACATCACTCTAAATCCAACATAGCGGTATACTCAAGTTGGCGGACTAGTTATTAGTAATGCACTCTTACAATATGGGTATCAAATGAAAGGCCTTGCTGAGAGTTACTCGAAAAATTATATGACATCACTCTAAATCCAACATGGCGGGCATGAGATGAACAGACAATATACCAACTGTCCAGTGATAACGAAAAAGTAAACACTAAATTAAAAGTAAAAAATAAACTTTTGAATAAACAAGCTTTTTTTAAAAGTACCTACTAAAAATAATAAAATAAACATTTTCCATTAAAGTTTATTTTATTTTACAACTTAATTTTATTTTAAAAAACTTAAAACGTCTTTACACAATTTATGTGATAAAAAAGCTTGATACTGATTCCAAATGATTGAGTTCAATCATTTGAAATCAGTGTACTAAAATGTGGAAAGTGTGGAAACAAAACGGGGCGCGTTCTCATCACGGTAAGGGCGTATCTATCGATTTAAATCTTTGGTAAAAAGTAAATTAGTCGTAAAATAGTCAAACTTAAGGTTTCAATTTATAATTGTGACAAAACTGATCACTCATGATTTACACATCAATGTGAAGAATGCCAAGCAATGTTATTCAAACGATTCAGTAATGCAAAACGGTGGTGAAACCGGCCACTGAGAGACGTGACGGTAATGTGAGAAATGTTATTATAATATTAATTATTTTTTTAAATGATAAACTTTAATAGATTATTTTATATTTCATGTAATTATTTATTCTAAATTATTAGTGTATCTTTGTGTTTTTTTTTTGTTATCGGCTTAGTTAGCTTCAGACTTATTGACCTGTTCTTTCCTCTGAATAATAGCTGACTAAGCTGAGAGGATGGTATAGGTGCTGGGCAAGCCTAATCCATCTAACAATGTCCCAGGCACTGCAGCGTCCCGTACAGCATGATTACCAGTTGCTGACGCTGTATAAATCATCTATAATAGATGCAAAGGCCTTACTTTTTTTTTGTGTTTTGTATTATTAATTTTGTAAGCAATCTGATTGTAACTAATCTATAGTAGGTAGTTAAGCACGCCATTCTCTCGACATAAATATTTTGCATACGAATACCTGTCAAGCATGTTGTGTCTTAGATAATATTTTGTCAACTTATTTACACATGTTTTCGCAAATTATCTTTATTAGTAACGCTTGCTAGTCATTACTGACCCATGAATCTCGCAGTGGACAGCCCGCTTTATGATGTGAAAGGTCAATTGAGATGGGAAGTCGCGTGCTAAGTATGCGTATCTTGGTTTGACCGTGACTTTAATTTCAATTAATACACTCATTAATTAAGTGCCCGGAAAGCTTCTAAAAGCTACGAATGGTATAGCATTTCTAGGGTTCCGGACCAAAATGGTAAAAAGGAACCCTTATAGAATCACTCTGTCTGTCTGTCTGTCTGTCACACACAAATGGAACTGAACAAATAAACTACTGATGCTATCGACTTGAAATTTGAAATGGTAAAAGACAACACTTTTTTACTAATATAGCATATATGAAAATGTTAAAAAATATTCTTATTTTGATTGCAGGGGGGCAGGGGGATAGGGGATCTCAAATTTTTTAAGTGGAATTACTAGGCCGTGTGGGATATCATATGAAAGGTATTAATTTGCACATTAATAAACAGTTTTTAGTTTTCCTTTAAGCCGTATGGTTTTTGAGTTATTTACAAAAATGTTAAAAAAACTAACGTTCCCCCTTATCTCCGAAGTTTTCAGAGATAAACCCGTGATACTTTTAAAGCTAATAGAAAGCTTTGTAATATTTATAGGAAAATTATAGCGAACTCTCTAATTTGCATAGTTTTTTAGACAATGGGGGTGAAAGGGGGGTTTTCAAAATTTTCGGAAAGTTACTAGGTGTTATGGGGTATCATATGAAAGGTATTCATTTGCACATTAATAAACAGTTTATAGTTTTCCTGTAAGTCGTATCGTTTTTGAGTAATTTACAAAAATGTTGAAAAAAATAGCGTTCCCCCCCTTATCTCCGAAGTTTGCGGAGATAAACCTCTGAAACTTTTATTGCTATTAGAAGTGTATGTAAAAATTACAGGAAATCAATTACAAACTCTCTACTTAGCATACTTTTTTAGAAATCATCGGAAGTTCAAAAAACCTACATAAGTTCCGCTATCAGACAAGAGATGGCGCTGTCAAGGTTCTCCAACAAATATAAAACCGCCTTTGTCATATATTATATTGTATGATGGCACGGAACCCTCGGTACGAGAGTCAGACTCGCTCTTGCCCGGTTTTAATTTGGTTTAAAACTTACAGAAAATGTTACATACGTATACATTTCTTATTGTACCTACCCTACAAACTCTCGGGTTTGTACAGACACTCACATTCGCCTGAATCTTATATCTAATGTACTTACGCAATAATAAACCCATTTACACAGAATACAGAATTTTTAAAACATAATAATCACAACCCAAATAAAACAACAAATATTTAGATACGGCATATATACTGCTGCATACGGCCACAGATTACATTAGGTCTACCATGAGTTTTCACAGTCTATACTCCCTAGCGACTGTAATTAAAAAGGATGTAAGAAAACTTGTTCAGCGCCTCTATAGCGGATAGTTTGGTACTAAAATTCACAGTAAACTATACTACAGCTGCTGTAGTTTGGGCTTCATTTGCTTAAAATTGGGTACCATGAGTTACAAATCTGACAGATGTCATAGTAACGTACTATTACTACTGTAGTAACGGCAGGCGATCTAACAGTGACAACTTATGGTGGACACACAGAACCATACGGCACACTCGCATCTTGTAAATTTAAATGTTTATTTTTATGTGTAGTAGTGTGCATCTTTTTATTCAGCATCAGCTCATTCATTCATTCAATTCATTCATCTCAGCCGAATGACTGCTGACCACGTCCACCGTTGAGCAATGGCCTCCCTTATGGATCTCTCGGCGGGTATGGCAACAACCCCCTCATGATCAGTAACTGGAGATTCATGAGGAAGGCTTATGTCCAGCAGTGGACGTCCTTCAGCTGAGATGATGATGATGAACTACTCTGTTCTGTAGTGTAATATTAAGTAACATTATCCACGGAACTGTACCTATTTTTCCTCAATTAAGCAAATTTTACCGGATGTCGAATGCGAGAATGTCCTGTTTTGTCAATGCGGTGTTCAAATTAAATGTAATTAAATACACTAATTTACACACTTTTTATATTATGGCTGGCGTGTCACATCATATAATGATATATGCAGCGTCAGTAAGTCATGCTGTAACTACGACACATAAACTTGTGCACATAAACTTTTTTTTAAATAAAAATCCATTGGCGCACGGCCGATATCGAACTCACGACCTTTGGATTAAAAGTTGGGGATACTTACCACTCGGCCACCCAGCTCTTAAAGCACGATTTAAATGTGCACATACATTAAAAAAATATATACTGTTATAATTATATTATATATAATATATAACACTATATATGTATATAGAGGTATATATAATATATAACACATATTTATATATATGTGGGTGCTTAATATATCACCCACATTAGGTTAGTTTTCATTATTCGACTTTGGTGTTTTTTTTGTTTTAATTTATCGTTTTATTTAAATATTATTTTTGTTTTAAATTTGTCGAGCCGAGTCTTATTTTGTACTTGTATAATAAGAACTCGGCTAAGACGCAGGAGGTTGCCGGCAGCTAATTTCCATCCCTCTTCCCTTTACTGATTCTGGGATTTATCAGGAATCTTCTTGCTCGTACCTGTGTATTCGTGACACACCTGATCAAATCCAGCAATGTGTCTGTAGTAATCGTACTTCATGTTAATTTTGGTGGCGTTCATGACCTGGGTCTACCATGAGTTTTCACAATCTACACTCGCTAGCGACTGTAGTTAAAAAAATGCATGAAAACTTGTACAGCGCCTCTAGCGGATAGTTTGGAACTAAAATACGCAGTAAACTATACTACAGAGACTGTTAATTTGGACTTCATTTGCTTAGAATTTGGTACCATGAGTTACAAATCTGACGTATGTCACAGTAACTTACTATTACTACTGTAGTAACGGCAGGCGATCTAAAGGTGACAAATCATGGTAGACACTGTGTTACCTCAGGCGACTTGCCAGACTTGATGATGAAATGAGCGAAGTCGAGCACCATATATACATTCCCCCATCCCTTTCTGTTTCTCGAAAATACCATTGCCAAGAGCAAAAAGATCAGATTCTCACCTGAGCAAATCCAGCAATGTGTCTGTGGTTAGCGTATCCTTCATGTTAATTTTGGTGGCGTTCATGAGCTGTGCTGCTTCAGGGGACTTGCCAGGCTTGATGGTGGTGACGAGGGTGATGCCCAGCATCACGGCGCAAATGGTCGTCGTCATGTAGTAGATGATGGCGCGAAGACCGACCCTGGAAATAATGAAGACATTTTAAACACATTATGAGAAGTAAATTAAGATGATATTTAGACAAGCATTAGTACGGGGGTACTAGAAAAGGGGGCAAAGGTTTCCGAAAAATGCCATTTTTGACCTTTGGTGATCTTTTGAGGTCACAATAACTTCGGTCGCTGTGACCCTAGGGTCACCAAAATCAATCAGTACCCTTCTCTCATTAAGACTGTGCTAACAAAAAAGGTTTCATGTAAATCGGTCAACGCGTTCGGTTGTAATCGTGTCATGCACAGTCAGACATACAGACAGACAGACAGCGCTTTTTTTATGTGTGTTCGCGGATAACTTCGTCGTTTATGAAGCGATTTTCATGATTATTTTTTTGTTGGAAAGGAGATATCCCAAGGGTGGTCCCATGATGAGGAAACCAGGATGTAATGATGGCAGTCACACGCAGCGCTGGTACGCGCCGACGATGGGCCTCGGTATAGTATTATGACGTCACGACCCTCCACGCCTAAACTTCAACTCGCTCTTTCTAAGTATTGTGTCATTTATTTGAACAAGCATTGTACCAGAAAAAGGGGCGAAGACCTGAAAAGGTCACCAAAGTACAAAAATGGATTTTTTGGGTTTTTAGACGTTTTCGGCCATTTTCAGACTTTTATTTTTTTTGGTGACCTTTTGAAGTCCCAATAACTCCAGTGCTGTGACCCTAGGTCACCAAAATCAATCAGTACTCTTCTCTCATTAACACGGTGCTAACAAAAAAGGTTTCATGTAAATCGGTCAACGCGTTCGGTTGTAATCGTCCCATACACAGACAGACAAATAGAAAGCGCTATGCATATTAGGGGGCTTCGCCCCCTAAAAAGCAAAAAAATACGTGTCGTTTTTGTATTATCTAATTAATATTAACTGACGGATTAAAGAGAATTATGATTTTCATTCCCTGACATCATGCCTATTCTTCTACAAGTCATCTGATCCGTAAATACCCTTTAAAGATTTGCATTGACGCTCGGACGACACATAATTTAAAATCGAGATACACAAAAGTATCATCGTGAACAAAATAGCTTGATTGCGCAATGTACTCGTAAATGTAGGTTAATTCCCGAAATATGTTCCCCTTGACACACGACCGCGATGATCCGTGTCGTTCATTTAGTTTTTAACTAGTTGTTAACGTGTCAAAATATTTGTTTGTTGAGGTGCCTTGATAAACAATTAGCTAAATGTGATTGTTATAATGGTTTGATTTACAATAGTAAAACGCGGACTGAAGGGAAGCCGCCTGCATACAAACAAACTGACGCGGAAAGCAAACTTGAAATAAAAAGTCGTAAGCGCCACTGTGATTTTTATCACACCGAAAGAGTTGAAATAGATGTGATCCTGGACATCAACATCGATAGGTTTTAGGTGTTATGAGGTTGGCATTATCCGCCAGTTGCAACATTGTTCAGGGTTTATATTTGTTTTATAGGTTTATTTTGAAAGTAATAAAGCATTTTCTATCAATCTATGTGGTTGGCATAGAATTTTATTGGAATAATCTTTCAAGCGTTCGCCCATAATTCTGTGGAATGTATCTAATTTGTTTATTCCCACACTCAGTCGTGGCAACTAAAGTCGTCTTCGTTGACGCAGCCGGTCACGTTTGCACACAAAGTTGCGCTTGCAAGCACAGCAATTACAATGATATTTTAATGCCAATATAATAAACTGATTTCAAGATTTATTGCTCACATAAACGCTCCCAAACAGATCTCTTTGGAACGAAACGTGAGAATATTTCTTTAAACTAAAAACATATTTTAAATATCAACAAATAATTATAATTCGACTGAAGTCATTTTCCGGAAAAATCCTGTGTTGCCTGACCACAGATAACTTAAATATGTTTCGAATATCATGACTGCGCCTACGCCTGGCAATATCATCATCATAACAGTCATAGGACTGATGTCCACGTTCACTGCTGGACAAAGGCCTCCCTCAAACATCTCTAAGATCATGAGGGGATTATACCCAACTATAAACATTATCTTTTGTGTTTTATTTTCCATTGTCAAATGAATGCTGCCGGCGGCCTCGAGTCCTCCGGTATTTCAAGGAGTTGGGCTGGTTAGGTTAGGGTCGGGGCAGTATCTCGGGGACAATGCACAATACACCTTAATGCGGGACGTCAGGGCGGATCTGGTAACCCCCACCAGAAATAGAATTATAATAAGGAGATGTCTGGACGAGCCGGACACTCACCTGAGCGCGTGGCCCGTCACAGCGTTAAATCTCTTCAGTGGCCTATTTGGCATATATATAATAAAACAATAATAATAATTATTATTACTAGCCATTTTCGTCCCACTGCAGGGCAAAGGCCTCCCTATCCCCCTTCCATTTATCCCGATCCTGTGCTATGGAGGACCAACCTTGTAAAAACAAGTCAAGTTCGTCGCGCCATCTCAGTCTGGGTCTGCCGCGTTGCCTCCTTCCAGCGTTGGGGACCCACTCTGTTGTTATGAAAGCCCATAGGTCATTCGGCATACGACAATAATGTATTATAAAAATTCAAAGAATCATACGTACTTGCCAGAGAGGCTGAGGTCTAGTGAGCCGATGGCGGACACGATGGAGGAGACCAGCAGAGGCACAATGAGGCACTTTAGCATCCTGAGGAACAGCTCCCCAGGGTACTGGAAGTACATCACGTCTCGCCGCGACCACTGCAACAAGTAAAGTGTTTTAAGGTACAGATTTTCTTATGTACTTTAGGGCGGACAAAATCGGAGCAAGCTGTATCAGAGACGCAGCTAACATGAAGTATGAGAAACGTGGTAAACACAACGCGCAATGGTATTGAATAATAAATAAATAATAAAGGTAACTTACCCGATAATTATTTATATAAATATATGAATAATAATAATGTGTTGTGATCATGAGGGTTTAAAAAGACAAGAAAGCGTTTAGCTGTGCAGTATTACAGCACCATTCCCGTTAGCGACATATGATAAAGATAATAATAAAGATAAAAATATGTTTATTTTGTCACTTATTTATTACGAACAATTAACAAAATTATAAAATTATTCTTAGAAAAAGTGACTATTCAGCTTGTGCTGTGGCAAAGTAAATTAAACCACAGCGCTGGTCTTCCATGGTCACCTTGTTTGTGATAGATGGCATATCCACTGATGATATGGGACCTAAGTGATCCCAGTTTACCCTACAGAAATAGATTATTACCCTTAATTATGGGGTATAGAAAGAAGGAACGCAGTCAAGATGTAAGTATGAAATCACAAAGTCTAGATAAAACTCCACGGTGTATACAGGGCGTCCCACGGATATGCCACATGGAGGGAAAGTACCTTGAATATTGTAGATAGAACATTTTACTGAAAGAAGACATTAGTTGAATTTAAAAAAAACAATTTAAACTGCATTCATAGATATTTAAGATAATGTCAGCTTTTCATTTACTGAACAAAATATCACATCAAAATCCTAAAATTCATGGTCTGCCTTTTATTTCTGACACTATGTTATTTAGCAAAAAATAATCCTTATGATGAAGCCTTTCGATCGGTATGATAAAGCTACAGGATGATTATTTTTCTCGTGTAACGCGTTCGATTCCCGGTACAACTATGTAATTATTTAAATATACATACATGAATGCAGTTTAAATTGTTTTTTAAATTCAAATAATGTCTTCTTTCAGTAAAATGTTCCATCTACAATATTCAAGGTACTTTCCCTTCATGTGGCATATCCGTGGGATGCCCTGTATATTATTATACTTCATCCTTCATCATCATCATCATCTGAACCGTAGGACTGCTGTCCTCGTCCAATGCTGGACATAAGCCTCCCTCATGGTTCTCCAAGATCATGAGGGGGTTGTTGCCATACTCACCACGCTTGGCAGGCGTGTTGGCGAGCGCAGTGCGGGATGTTGATAAAAGAAAAAACGCTACTGCCCATGTTCCGGAGGTATCCGTTGGCGCATCCTTACTGCATCCACGCGGCAAGAGAGGAGAGGCAACATTCTACTGCCGGCACCCCACGGCGTATTTATATTATCATGTACAGCGATAACTTTCGGTGAGGTAATTTCTCTTGGGCTACGCCTTCCTATTCCATTAATTACAGGAAACATGCATTCCCCATGGACCAGTATAATAGGTATAATACCGAAATAGGACCTCCATTAATGAGAGTCCCTCTTTCATATATAGGGATCTGATGTTGGCATTTACTGACCTGGTCCTTCACTACTGGCCTTATTAATAAGCTCAGCGTCGCTCAACGAGGTATGGAAAGGATCTGGGTTTCTCTACGCGACAGAAATGAGGAGATACGTAGAAGAACTCGGGCTATCGATATAGGCAAACGGATTAGCACGTTAAAGTGTCAACGGGCAGAACATATGGCGGTTGGGGGCCGAAAAGTTCTCGTGTGGAGGCAACGGACCGGCAATCGCAGCGTAGGGCGACCACCAAATAGATGGACATACGACCTGGTCACGACGATGCGGTCACTTCCAACCGCAGTACTTGGAGATTCTTGAGGGCGGCCTTTGTCTAGCAGTGGGGGTTTAACAGCTGAGATGATAATGATGATGATAGATGTACTGACCTGAATCCCCGAGGCTCTGAGCGACCATTCCAGCAGCGTGTCCGACATCACACCGATGACAGTAAGAATCGTCAGGAGGTTCTTCCGCAGGACAAAGAACATCGCCTTTCTTCTGATGTGCTGACCTGGTCTTATGAGCAGCTCAGTTGATGAGCTGCTCATAAGGCCAGTAGTAAAAGACTCAACGAGCTGTGTAGAGGGCTATGCTCAGGGTTTCTCTGCGTGATCAAATCAGAAATGGGGAGATACGTAGAAGAATAGCAAAACGGATTCATCATTTCAGCCGTAAAACGTCCACTACTGAACTAAGGCCTCCCTCATGGATCTCCATGAGGGGCAGTTGCCATACTCACCACGCTTGGCAGACGGGTTCGTGAGCGCAGTACGGGATGTTGATATACGGAAAGACGCTGTTGCCCATCTTCCAGAAGTGTCCCTTAGCAGGCTCTTACTGCATCCACGGGTAGGAGAGGAGGGGTAACATTCTACTGCCGGCACCCCACGGCTAAACGGCAAAACGGATTAGCACGTTGAAATGGCAATGGTCTGGCTATGTATCTCACAGGACTGATGGCATTGGACGTCCCACAGCTGAGACGATAATGATGATGTACTGACCTGAATCCCCGAGGCTCTGAGCGACCATCCCAGCAGCGTGCCCGACAGCACGCCGATGACCGTGAAGATCGTGAGAAGGTTCTCCCGCAGGAAGAGTATCACCCCTTTTCTTCGTATCTGTAACGGCATGGCTCCGTTGTTTCTGAAGGCAAAGAAATAAAACATAAAAATATTGGCGTCAGATTCCAACTTTTTCCAGCAAAAATTACAAAACATTCGGAATTGATATTTAATTTGAAGGAAATGAAAAACCTTATCAAAAATGTACGATTCCGGTGGGACTCGAACCCACGTCCGTCAAATCGATCCTTGACGCTTCCTAAAGTCGGAAGTGCTTTAACCACTAAGCTACGGAACCCGGAACACTAAGTTGGGTACCGCTGAAATTCTCATTTTTAATTTCCTTGAAACCTACCTAAGTCTGGTTACACTACCTCTATAATAATTACAAACTATCGATATTTGTAATTTTTAATGTTTTAATTTTTTTCTCCTTTGTAAGATAAATAAATAATTTATCTATGTATCTATTATGTTTTTTTAATATCTTGGTTTCCACTATTGGTTTAGTTATTATTATAAGTCTGTAAAGTCCGTAATAACTTAGTCCTTTATTAATTAAACAATCACATTTAAATATTTATTTATCGATGCCTTAACTATTCTACCAATCGTTTAGTTTCCATAGTATATGATATGCTTGGTTTGAGATGAGATGGTAATGTGTGTACCTAATATCCAGCATACTTTACTTTAGTACTTTAGAATTTACGTTTTGCATGAGATGAAGACTCATATAGCTCGGTACATAACAATAATAAATAATTAAACGTCAGATATTGCGCACGTGTTGCACCTAGAATAAGTGCCTATTCAAGAAGTTAGCGAAGGTCATACCTACCTATATACAATTATTATTGCTTATATTTCCATAGAAAATTCTGCTATGCACGTTTTACCAAAATAACAGTTTTCCCTGTAATTTTTACTAGGTATCTGTTGTTCCAAAATTTAGAGTTACTGTTTACTAGCTTGCGCAACAAAATAAAAACGCGGGCAGTTTTTATTCTGTTGCGCAAAACCTAATTTTTTGTGAGAAACATATTTTTCATTTCTCATACTCGGAAAGTAGTGTTGTTTTGATCTGATTATTGGGTGGAAAATGCTGCTTCCCTCCATAGAGAGGGAAAAACTCATACAAATTACTTCTCACCTAAGGACCGGAATGAATTTTAAAAATAGAACTGCTGTCAGCTATGAAGAGTTTTATGTAAAAAAAACTAATAAAAAAAATGCTGCGGCCATGTGACTTTCTAAACAGCCAATGTGAACTTAGCGAAAACTTCTTTGAGCGGAATAAGCCGCAACAATTACGCGGTGAGTTCCATATTTAAAATTTAAAAAGTCGACATAAATTGGCGGGATAGTGTTATGTATATGTGACAGAATTCAAAAAAATAGGTCCTAATTTGACAATTTATTTTAAATAGGTAAGTACTACTAATATTATTATATATTATCAATAAATAGTTTAGTTAAACAACTAGTTTTATTTTCCTCATAATCGAAATGAAAAGTAGAGTGTTTGACACGGGTAAAAGAATCAATTCCTACTCGGACTATAATAGCCGTCTGAATACCTCGGGAATTGATTCTTTCGACCCTCGGTTAACAATCTACTTGCTTCACCATTCGCACGAGATATGTCGCAAAAGTATTACCTGCGAATTACCGTATATTCATAGTGTTGATACGGTGTTCACCAATAGCTAGAGTGGTTCAACAAGTTTGTGTGTATAAATTATTAGGGTTTTGTGAAAATTAATTGAAATGTGCCGATGATAGTTGACTAAGTCGGGAAAATCAAAGCCAAATGGAAGTTATCATCGAAAACGTTGCCTCCTTGAGATATAACAAAGAAAACAATGTATGATGGCAATGTTCCTCTTTTATAGGTCTACAGAAAAGTCAGCAATGGCATATTTAAGGATTGCTTACATACGAGACATTTCAATTTTAAAATAAAATGGTCACATCATCATTTCAACCGTAACACGTCCACTACTGAACACATGCCTCCCTCATGAATCTTCATGAGGGGTAGTTGATATACTCACAACGCTTGGCAGGCGGGTTGGTGTTGATACACGGAAAGACGCTGTTGCCTATCTTCTGGAGGTATCCCTTAGCAGGCTATTACTGCATCCACGGGCATGAGAGGAGGAGTAACATTCTACTGCCGGCACCCCGCGGCGTAAATGGTCACATATAATGCAATAATAAAAAACCTATTTAGACGGCTACAATATATCATACCCTTATCATTCACCTACAATACTCAATTAAAATAAATATTGTAGGAGTTATCGCAAAATTAGTATCGTGCGGCGTATCGACTACGATTTTTAAATTCATAGGTTGCAGTTAGGTTGGATTTTTTTAAGTTGACTTTTCTTATTTATGTGTGGCCTTTAGGTCCAAATGAACAAATACTTTTTGACTTCAACTTGAACACATTGGTCAGCCAGTATAAAGGCTATGGAGTAATCGATTAAATATGCTTTGGTCCACTAATACCTCTATTATAGTTTTTTTTTTTTTTGTTTATGGCGCCTACCAAGTGCCTTTTTTAGGGGCCGTCGGCTGGCCTACCTATCCACCTCTGATTTATTCAGAGTCTTTTTATACTTGGGCTATATTATAGTTTCTGTATTCTATATACATAGGTTAGAGTAATATATTTAGACTAGCCAAACCCCGCAGTTTCACCCGCGTAGTTCCCGTTTCCGTGGGAATTTCGAAAAATCCCTCCTTAGTGCACCTCTAGGATACTCAAGGTAATGTGTGCCAAATTTCAAGTCTCTCGATCCAGTGGTTTAGGCTGTGCGTTGTCTGTCAGTCACTCAGTCAGTAACGGAAGAGTTTTATATATATGTATATTTATATGTATATTGATAAAATGTCTATCATCATATGAGCCGTAGGACTGCTATCCACGTCCTACAAGCCAATCGAGTCCCCAAGATCATAAGTGGGTTGTTGCCATACTCACCACGCTTGGCAGGCGGGTTGGCGAGCGCAGCACGGGACGTTGGTACACGGAAAGACGCTCCTGCCCATCTTCCGGAGGTTTCCCTTGGCCAGATTCTTACTGTATCCATGGCCAAGAGAGGAAGGGCAACATTCTAATGCCGGCACCCCACGGTACAGGGTACTAGGTATGCACCGGTTTAATATTAGTCAAACACTTGGCACGATCTTATGTATTGTGACGACTCTTGTCCACGTGGACATGCCGTTAGTTCTCTAGTCTAATAAGCACATGGGGGCAAAAACAATCGCCCTAAGCCAAAGAGAAAACCAATAAAATACAAACATTATACTATAGTAACACATTGAAACACGTACATAACTACACATGCGCGCACACACACATCTATATAGTTTAGATATAGTATATATATATACATATATAGTTTAGATCTGTCAGCGTCAGCAACTGTTAATCATGCTGTACGGCAGGGTAATTACGTATCTCGCGACAGGTTTTGCAACAGGCAATTGACAGCAATATTGCTGTCAAATGTCAATTCCTTGCTGTTTTCTAACACAAAATTGACATTTGACAGCAATATTTCTGTCAATTGCCTGTTGCAAGACCTGTCGCGAGATACGTAATCACCCTGCCGGACGTTGCAGTGCCTGGGAGATTGTCAGATGGATTAGGCTTGCCTAGCACCTATACCCTCTCAGCTTAGTCAACTATTAGTCAGAGGAAAGAACAGGTCAGTACGTCTGAAGCTAACTAAACCGCGGGTTTCCTTACGATGTTTCCTTCACCGTTACAGCACGTGTTAAGTGTGAACATACATTTTTCAAGAAATAAAAATCCATTGGTGCACAGCCGGTATCGAATCCACGGCCACTCGGCCAACACGGCTTATAGCCCACTCCTAGTAATTGCACATAATTGTTTGCTTACAATGATTCCATCACTTCAATTGATGCGTGGGCAATAGCCTTGGAAAGGACCAATGTTGATGTTTATTTATCACATAAATCAGCTGCTGGACAGATTCATTATACTGCCTTCATTATACCTACTCGTTTAACTAAGCGATTGCTTTAAAACAACCTAGGGCCTCATCATCTCGTCCTACGGCTGATATGATGATGATAACATCATCATATCAGTCGTAGGACGTCCACTGCTGGACAAGGGCCCAAGGGACAAGAGCTCTTGGATCACTACGTACTGATCATGTGGGACTGTTGCCATACTCGCCACGCTTGGCAGGCGGGTTGGCGAGCGCAGTACGGGTTGTTGATATACGTAAAAACGCCGCTCCCCATCTTCCGGAGGTAACACTTAATAAATTCTTACTGCCTCAGGCAACAGAGGAGGGGAGACATTCTACTGCCTCCATGGCAGGGCCTATGAATAAATAAATAATTCCGGACATTTCAAAAAGTACATCCTTGACAATGGGAAATTCATGAAAGTTAAAACTAATTGCTAATTATAAAGCGGGCAAATGAGATAAGAAAATATGTTAATACTAGCCGCACTCCGCAGTTTCACCTGCGTAGTTCCCGTTCCCGTGGAAATACAGAGATAAAATACTCAGGGATAATGTAGCTTTCTAATAGTGAAAGAATTTTGAAAATCGGTCTGGTAGTTTTTGAGTTTATTCGTTACGAAAATACAAAATAAGTACAACATCTGTCCTCTTTATATTATTGAGAGATTATGGATTAGACTAGATTATGATTTGTATCATAAGTTAAAATAGTAGATTGTTAACCGAGGGTCGAAAGAATCAATTCCCGAGGTATTTAGACGGCTGTAGTCCGAGTAGGAATTGATTCTTTTACCCGTGTTAAACACTCTATTTTTTATTTCGAATATGAGGAAAATAAAACTAGTTGTTTATCTAAACTATTTATTGATCATCATTATCATCATCAGTCTATATTAGTCCACTGCTGGACATAGGCCTCCCCAAATCTGCGCCATGATCGACCGCAAGTCATCACTCCATCTAGCTAGTGGTCGTCCTACACTACGCTTACCAAGCCGCGGTCTCCACTCAAGAACTCGTTTACCCCAACGGTTGTCGGTTCTTCGGCAGATATGGCCAGCCCACTGCCACTTCAGCTTGCTAATCCTATGTGCTATGTCGACGACCTTGGTTCTCTGTCGGATAACCTCGTTGAGGATTTTATCCTTCAGAGAGACTCCGAGCATAGCACGCTCCATAGCTCGCTGAGCGACTTTAAACTGGTGGACCAGCCGTACCGTAAATGTCCACGTTTCGGCACCGTAGGTCATGACGGGTAGGACGCACTGATTAAAAACTTTCGTTTTTAAGCATTTAATGACATTAAAACGCTTTTTAAATGGTTTTAGGTATTTCTTGGTATATTCTTACTGCATCTACGGACAAGAGAGGTGAGGCAACATTCTACTGCCGGCACCCCAATGATTGAGATTGTATGATGCCACGGAACCCTCGGTGCGTCGTTTGTCCTGTAGGGTGATTACGTATCTCGCGACAGGTTTACAACAGGCTTGTATCTTGCGATCAACGCTGCAACAGGCGTAAATCTCGATTTTGTATTATATAAAAGCAAAAAATCTACGTTTGACAGCGATGATTGCGAGATATACACCTGTTGCAAACCTGTCGCGAGATCCGTAATCAGTCTGCCGTTTTACTTATTTTCATGAAACGCTTTCTAAATTGTGTTTTGCCTTCTCGACACGTCAGCCCATGCGCATTTTAGCACAGGCACGTGGGAGCCGGGTCCCCAGCGGATGCTGCGGATATCTTGATTTAGTGATAGCGATCAATGCGGCCCCTACGCTCACACGCACGGCGCGACGCCGCTGTGCCACTGTGGGACCTGTGGCATCGAATCCGCGAACTCGTAACTGAACTTTGATACCTATGCCCGGAGATTTAAATCGTTAGATACGCCCTTGCCGTGTAAACGAAAATATGATTATTTATAGAAATGAAAAATGCAATCAAAATTTTGTCTCCGACGGGACTCGAACCCGTAACGTTCAGACGAACACCTTCAACGCAGGCTGCCTTAACCGTTTCGGCCACGGAGCAATTAACCGTCGGGTCGAAAATCTTGACTGCCTTTATCGGTTTCAAACCGAGCCGTTGAAATTGCTCCGTGGCCGAAACGGTTAAGGCAGCCTGCGTTGAAGGTGTTCGTCTGAACGTTACGGGTTCGAGTCCCGTCGGAGACAAAATTTTGATTGCATTTTTCATTTCTATAATGATACCTTAGTGTGGGTTTACACTTTAAATAAAAAATCGCTTATATGATTATTTATGTTTGGAAAAAATTGACAGTTTTTCGAAACCGTGTCTAAACACAATCACACTCACATGATCACAGACACGCCGACGATAGGGATGAGGCTGTGTTAATTGTCCAGCGTTATTTATTTGCTCTGCATTGATATCTTTAAAGTATTTTTTTTATACGGCTTAATGACGAGACAAGCCGAAGGCCCACCTGATGCAAAGCGATAACCTCTACCTAATACAACTGCAATACCGCGGTGATCACGGTCACGAAGCATGTGACTATGTGACCAACGTTGCATTGTACCTCTATTGCACCCGTCACCCTGAGACAGAGTTGTTGGTACTCATATGCCCGTAATTTCATATCGTATTCAAATTTAAGAATAAGAATAATTTATTTGCTCAATAAAAAGGATATATCAATGCTTAAAGTTAAAATATAATGTTTTAACTTTAATAATTATTATTTATTATTATTAAAGTTAAAACATGAATTATTAATTAAAATGTAATAGCATGTCTAAACTAGACTGAAAGCCTGTACGATAGACACCTGTGTTCCCCTGAATCTAAATCACAAAAATTAAAACATCATCATCATAACAGCCATGAAACGTCCACTGATGAACACAGGCCTCCCTCATCCATGAGGGGTAGTTGCCATACTCACCACGCTTGGCTGGCGGGTTGGTGAGCGCAGTATGGGATGTTGATTTCACGGAATGACGCTGCTGCCCATCTTCCGGAGGTATCCCTTAGCAGGCTCTTACTGCATCCATGGGATGAGAGGAGAGGTAACATTCTACTGCAGGCACCCCACGGCTTGAATTAAATACACTGTTAATATCAATATAAAAGTCACAATTATACACAATTATAAATTTATTGAGTTAGGTAGTAATTGTATGTAGCGTGCTTTGGTTCCAACTGCTAGGTCGTAAGAGAACTCTACGTGATCTTCTAAACAGAGGATTGTATATGTCCTTGATGTGACCGTAGCTGTCGCTCCAGAAAAGGCCTAGTCACGATCATAGATGCCTACATGTTACCCTTGACTGACAATGACAACACTTAAATTATCATTCGTAGATGAAGCTAGGCTAAGATGATGTCTCGGTCTGGGGGTTTATGCACTATTAGTATGTATTTACGAAAAAATTATCGCCACGTTACGACAGTCTACCCGGGACCAAGGCTGTTGTAACGCAGTCAAAACGTCAGGAATAATCAAAGGTACCGGTAAAGGTATTACGCGATAAATTCCTGTGTTTTTGAAGCACGGAAGTTGAAGAAAAAATATTTTAGTCAATTAATCGCTTTCATAGCGCAGTAATTATTTTCATATTGTTCGCACAGGCGTAAAATAAAAGATTTGACTATTTATTTTAAACACCTTAAAGTAATTATGACAAAACAATTTAATTAAATTGGAATTATAAGTAGTAGATGCTTACGGTGCATCATTTATAGCATTTATAGTCACGAACACACCGCCGCCTAAAGCCGGATAATCATAAACATGATGCAACTACAGGATAATCATTAGCATCAAGCATAGAATATTTCAAATTAGCATTTTATGCTCTGAACAAATACTAGTATACATCTTAATCTACTCTACTAGGTTCTACTAGGCTCTAGGCTAATCGACTAGTTTAATTGAGCCTTTTCAGTAAAAAAAAAGTGTTTTCTAATAAACCTGTGGAGCTGGCAAGCGGAGAAAGAAAGTTTGTGATTAATCACAATTGCTACAATTGCTGTCATTGTCAAGTTGTGTTTCATCATCATCATTTCAGCCATAAAACGTCCACTGATGAACACAGGCCTCCCTCATGGATCTCCATGAGGGGTAGTTGCCATACTCACCACGCGGTTGGTGAGCGCAATATGGGATGTTGATACACGGATAGACGCTGCTGCCCATCTTCCGGAGGTATCCCTTAGCAGGCTCTTACTGCATCCATGGGCATGAGTGGAGGGGTATCATTCTACTGCCGGCACCCCACGGCATTTTGTTTCATACCAGTAAAATAAAACTAGAACTTACGAATTTATAAAATAATTTGACACTGGCGGAATTGTATAACACAAGAAGCCATTAAATAAAAAGACAAGACAAGACAAATAAAACTAGAGCACAAGCACTCATAAACTAATTTTTGCAAGAGTTCCAGCACGTCGACATGTTTCACGATAAGTTGTTTATTATTGTTAGATCTCTTCTAGTATATTTAAGTAAATTAAGACAGTGTTTTCATGTCATAACTGTAAACTTATGTCTTTTGAAATAAATCTAAATCTAACTCCATAGGTTCGAGGTCCTTATATTTTATTTTTGAAGTGTTTACCTACGCCTCATTGTTATTCCGTCATGTAGATTAACAAAACTGTTGGATACACGGCGATAAATTATGTCGAAGTGTCGCGTAACGTCAAGCGTCCCGACGTGAGTCGGTAAAGTTTAACGTCATGTTAATACGTCACGAGCCCCATCTCCTAAACTTTAATGTGCTTTTTATACATAGATTAAGGATAGACTAACGCTATTATGAATCTTGTGTCCGAAATAAACACATTTTATTTATTTATTTTTAAGTATTATTTCATCAATTTGAATAAGCAAAAAATACCTGTCTGTTATTTCCATGATAACTAATTAAATAGAACTTTAATTTTCATACACTGTCAAGTAGCCTATTGCGACTGCGCCGCTTAACCGCTCATTTGGTTTCGCGAAAATAATTTTTCGACCCTCAAGTGGTTTGCGTTTTGGCGGGAAAAGGCGGGAAAAACGGCGGGCGCTCCGCGTCGGCGCTAAGTGGATACTGGCTCGGTTTTTACAATGGAGCGTATCGTGGTATTTACGCTCTATGGAAAGGGATTGAATGAAGCTTGTCAGTACAATCATTCATAATTTAGTCTGTGTTCGGGATATATAGCGTAAAAATTATTTTCTATTAATTATTGATTTAATTTTATATAAAAAATACTTTTGTTTGTAATTCAAAATGTATTATCATATATCTACATGTTTTGCGGTATATACATAGTATGTGGTATAACCTCACTATATATAATATAACATTTAGGTGTCTTAGAACAAAATATTTTTTGATCGTAATTATAAAGTGCATTTTTTATGCACTTTTTTTGCGTAATTTTTTTTTTAATTTTAATTTAATCGAATAAAATTATTTTTTCTTGGGCTACGTAAATTTTATTTGTTATTGTCATTGTCAACTTCATTGAGAAGGCTACAAAACAAAGAAGAAGTTGATAAACACCATAGTTTAAAAATGACAATTGTTTTCGTGGAACGATGACTCACCGATGACTCACTGGTCAGTTTACTTACCAAAACCAAACGACGGCTAAAAAATCTTGGTAAGTAAACTGACCAAAACCAAACGAGCGGTTAAAGGAGTTTAAGATCCAATGAGTTCTCAAGTGATACTTGTATTTTGAGCCGTGGGGTGCCGGCAGTAGAATGTTACCCCTCCTCTCATGCCCGTGGATGCAGTAAGAGCCTGCTAAGGAATACGTCCGGAAGATGGGCAGCAGCGTCTTTTCGTGTATCAACATCCCGTACTGCGCTCGCCAACCCGCCTGCCAAGCGTGGTGGGTATGGCAAATACCCCTCATGGAGTTCCATGACGGAGGCCTGTTCAGTAGTGGACTTTTTATGGCTGTAATGATGATGATGAGTTGTATTTTAATTTTAATTCATTCCTTTATTTAAAGTCTAGATATAAATGATTTTTTAAAGGAATTATCTTCATTCCTTTATTTATTGTCTGGATATAATTTGTTTTTTTTTTAATTAGAACTTGTTTCATTCTTTAAACCACATAACAAACTTGTTAAAATTTCATTTTAAATTGATTGCGACGCGATGACGTGATGTTATTACGTCATAAGATGACGTAAATAAAATAATATACCGTACTATAATAACGGCGCATATCTTTACACGTTTTACGTGACGTCATGACCACAAGGAAATATGGTGTACATTGCATCCAGCGTTTTTGTCAAATACGCGAAATTAAAATTAAATGCATTTTTGTGGCACCTAACGATTTAATTTAAATTGTGTGGCTTATTAGGACTGTAAAAAAAATTCATAATAAATAAATAAATGATGCTGGACAAATCACACAGCATCATCTAGCCCAAAGGTAAGCAGAGCTTGTGTTATGGGTACTAGATGACTGATATACTTAATACATTATACTACATAGATAAATATTTTTATTATTATAGAAAAACACCCAGAACACCCTGAACAAATATCTGCAGATCGAACAGACATTTGTCCCGAGGCGGGAATCGAACCCGCAACCCCTTGCGTCGCAGGCGGACCTTCGCCCGCTGCGCCACAGAGCTCGACTAATGTTTATTTGTTGGGGCTTGATTTGCAGTTATATATTTTATTTTTCTTGATTATCATGTTATAGGTAGAGTACCTCACCAGTTACATTAATGAATTGGTAATTACGTTGATTCAGATTATATTAAAATCAACCCGAGACAGGTGGATGCAGGGAGGCAATGCCCCCAGCAGTGGACCTGACACGGCGAAAATGACTATGACTGCCCAAGGCTCCTTTGAATTGTTTTGCTACTCCTGATAAAGGAAGGTACCTTTCACGCTTATAGAATTTAAAATAAAAGTTAACTTTTAATTTAAAAATAAAATATATCTGTCATCAAATTGAGATAAGTAAGCCCTTTAATATATATACATATATATTTTGACGACCTCTGTGAGGCAGCGGGCTAAGGTCCGCCTGCGATGCAGACGCTGCAGTGCCTGGGACATTTTGAGACGGATTAGGATTGCCCAGCACCTATACCATCCGTCATAACAGAGCTTAGTCGGCTATTAATCAGAGGAAATAACAGGTCATTATGTCAGACATAATCCGTGACTATGCATATACGCTGTACCTGACTAATCCGTGGGTTTCATCACGATGTTTTTCTTAAGATTTCAAGTAATTCAGATAAGTGCCCAAAGGTACGAGTACTTTGGGCACTTATCTGAATTTATTTTTACGTTTTAGCTAAACAAAACACGTTTCCACAATAGGATAGAATAGAGTCATGGGTCATTTGACGTCTATTTCGTAAAGGACCCTCAATAACAGATCTGACCTTGTGTGCGACTGACCTATATTTAACTCTTCACTTCATAAGCTAGTTACGATGTGTTATTTTGAAGGTTCCCAGAGTGTCACACTAAAAACGAGTTACATTGTTGTAACTGTTACAAAAATACAAATAGCTTCCTAATACTTTTTTAAATTCCCAACGAGGCAAACCCAAACGAAACATACGAAACAAAAATATACTTCTTTACTTAGGCCAGCAATAACTTCAGAAATTAGAGAAAATGTCAAAAATAACAGCGAACGTCAAATAACAATAGGCTTTAATAACACCCGTGAAAAAATATGAATAGTGTTCGATCCCATCAAAGATTATTATAGGTATATTTCCGCATAATTAAAAGAAAGGCGAATGGATTTTTTTCTTAGATAGTTACGGTACTTTATATAATTATATTATTTTTAGATAAGCTTCTAGGGTTTCGATTCAAATTTAATCCACTTAGTTACACGAAGTATCAAAGGAAAGAGTAATATTTTGATATTATTCTTTAATTATTCAACAAAAAAACCGCTTCAATAACCCTCGGATGATAGTGGTGATGATGATGATGAGTAAGTGTAACGACAAATAAATAAAATAAATAAATAATGCTGGACAATTCACACAGCATCATCTAGCCCCAAGCTAAGCAAAGCTTGTGTTATGGGTACTAGATGACTGATATACTTAATATATTATACTACATAATATAAACTAAACTAAATAAAAAGCCGTGTTGGTCGAGTGGTATGTACCCCCGACTTTCAATCCGAAGGTCGTGGGTTCGATACCGGCCGTGCACTGCAAATGTATGTGCACACTTAACACGTGCTTTAACGGTGAAGGAAACATCGTGAGGAAACCCGCGGCTTAGTTAGCTTCAGACGTATTGACCTGTTCTTTCCTCTGAATAATAGCTGACTAAGCTGAGAGGATGGTATAGGTGCTGGGCAAGCCTAATCCATCTCACAATGTCTCAGGCACTGCACCGTCCCGTAGAGCATGATTACCAGTTGTTGACGCTGTATAAATTATCTATAACAGATGCAAGGGCCTTACTTTTTTATACGACATAGGTAGATATTTTTTATTATATATAGTAAAACATCCAGAACACCCTGAACAAATATCTGCAGAGCGTACAAACATTTGTCCCGAGGCGGGAATCGAACCCGTGTATATTTACAAGCTTCTGCCTCCCCATCGCACCGCATGCGTTGAACCCGGACAAAAAGTAGCTTGTGTGTTAATTTTAATCAACATCTAGAGGTATAATACGTGTGCACAGTTTCAGCGCAATCCGTTGGGTAGTCTGAAGAGGAAACAAACTTTTTCTTTATAATATGTGTGGAGTAGTGGGTTATATATGTATACTAGCTTGTGCCCGCCGCTTCGCATGCGTTATACCTGGATAAATTATAGCCTATGTGTTAATCCTAGTCAACATCAATACGTTTGCAAAGTTTCAGCTCGATACGTACTCTAGTTTTTGCGTGAAGAGGTAACGAACCTCCATACAAACAAACTTTCGGATTTATAATATTAGTGAATACCTATAATATTAATTTGAGGAGTCGAGTCGACTCCGTAATCCTCATCCTATTACGAGAATTGGGTTGTAATGAAAATAGGACCAATCTGGAAGTGAAATCGAACCCAAAATTAATTTGGCAAATCGGTTTATAAAAGACGGAACACCAAGGAACAAAGTTTTAAAAATGTTAAAAGAAATCAGGCGACTTGAAAACTCCCGCCTTCTATTAAAGTCGGTCAAAAATGTGGTCACAGAAACTAAGTCATAACGTAGATAAGAAAGTAGTCGTATTTAAGTAATAATTAAAAAAAATTAAAACAAAAAAAACTCAGTGACAATTTTAATAGAAAGCCAAAAGTTTGTTTGTATAAATGTATGGAGGTTTGTTACATCTTCACGCAAAACCTAGCCTACGGATTCAAATTTTGAACACGTATAGATGTTGACTAAGATTAACACAACGGCAACACAAAAACAAACTAACGGCAACAACAACAAGTAACGGCAACTTTTTATCCGGGTAAAACGCATGCGAAGCGGTGGGCAGAAGCTAGTCGTTTAATAATTTTTCAAACAAAAAAACTCAGTGACAAAATTATTGACTTGTTGCTGAAAACCCAAACCGCTTTTGTACGCCTATTAAATATTTCCCGGAGTTTTGAGATAAAGATTAAAAAAATATGCAGACTATACGAATATAAGACTTGAGAACATTTACCTTTTTTGAAGTCGGTCAATATTATTATCATAATTATCAGCCGTACAGTAGAATGCATTCCTCTCTCTCCCGTGGAGTAAGATTCTCCCAAGGGATACCTTCGGAAGATGGGCAGCAGCGTCTTTCCGTCTATCAACATCCCGTAATGCGTCCGCCTACCAAGCGTGCCCATTTTCCGGAGGTAGTCCTTGGCAGACAAGAGATGAAGTGTCCGAATAAATAGATAAGGTGCAGTTCCTGCGATGTCATTATGGAGTAGAAAATCAAGTAATTTGTAGTACGTGTGTTCTTCTGGTGGCGAAAAATGTACCTTAAACTTAAAAGATATAGATAAAACATGCATTTAATTAACACACAACAATCAACTTAGGCGCTACACAGATACTTAACCAAGAAATAATTAACGAAGTATGTACAAATTTACGTTTGTGCTAAAAAGGCGTTCAGCTCAGCATAAATGTTGGGTGCGTTTTCAGCTGAAACCTGAGTAAAGAGGGTGGTACAGCAGCGACGTATTTATGACGTAAAATACACTTTTTGGCTTAGAGATGTCACAAACAAAGCTTTTCAATTAAAATGACTACAACCTACTATTTTTGTACTATTATTTATATACAAAATATTCTTCAAATAACTTTATGCAATTACAAAAATCCTGTATTGTTGATTCTGATAAACATAAACACTTATTGACTTTTACTTTGACTTTAAATTGAAATAACACACGCAGAAACTACATAAGCTTATTACTTCGTAGATGATTATTTTAATGATATTGACCCTTGGCCGAGTGTTGCTCGGTTCAACCACGATAATAAATAATGTCATCTTGCAATATCCAAAGTATCCAATATCCTTGCGAACATTAAGTTAAGCATAATACTAAGACAGAAATTGTAACAATGAATATAAGTGAAAGAGTGAGGTTTCTTGTTCGCTTCTTTCCCTTACTTGTAAAAAGTTATCTGAAGCGAACGAATTAAATTATGTGTTGAATTCAATTTAAATTTGTCTTGTTCTTCTTTTGTAAATTGACTATTCAAAGTAGCGTTTTGCTATATTGAATAAACACTTACTGACTTTGACTTATCGAAAATTGTTGAACCAGCTACGCCGCGGTAGCTACGGCGTAGCAAATGCTACGAAGGGTGGCGGTATTTATCGAAATCAAAATCTATTTTCGAGTAAGCTCCAAGGATAATATTGGTAAAACGTATCGTTTCGAGCAAATACATGAACAAGTAATTTTTAACAAAATCATAAGAAACAGTGCCGTGGGGTGCCAGCAGTAGAATGTTACCCCTCCTCTCATGCCCGTGGATGCATTAAGATCCTGCTATGGGATAGCGGAAGATGGGCAGCAGCGTCTTTCTGTGTATCAACATCTCGTACTGTACTTGCCAACCCGCCTGCCAAGCGAGTTTTGTATGGCAACTACCCCTCATGGAGATCCATGAGGGAGGCCTGTGTTCAGTAGTGGATGTTTTACGGCTGTAATTATGATGAAGAAACAGACTTTCTAGCAATTTGTGTGTAGTTTAAATATGACTAAAATATTTTATGGAAATCGATTTAGAAATAATGTTAGGAAGATGATTTCCTAACATTATCGATTTTTTATTTATATCCTACTAGCAATCCCGGTGAACTTTGTATCGCACCTACTACTACAACCACTTACTACTACTACTGTAGAACTACTAAAAAACAACTCTACTACTATACTGCTACTAAAATATAAACAATACAATACAGTACAAAATACTTTATTGCACATCTTAAGAAATTACAGAAAACAAAACAATAAAAATTGGTACAATGGGCGGTCTTATTGCTTAGAAGCGATTTCTTCCAGAAAACCTTTGGATGGACACATCTTGAGTTTAAGTTTAATCACAATATAAACTTTCTGAACGAACTTTACGAACGAATATTTGACAGCCAGAAATTTCATAACAATTATCCGTTTGGGAAAATGAATTTACGTTCTAATTATTTTTTCCATTAATTTTACGATGTTTAAATAGCCTTTAAGTTAACCCGGGCTCAGATAAATCTAAAACATCTAAGATCGTTGAAATCGGTCCAGCCGTTCTCAAGATATAAAAAAGTAAGGCCTTTGCATCTATTGTAGATGATTTATACAGCGTCAGCAACTGGGAATCATGCTGTACGGGCCTGGGACATAGATGGATTAGGCTTGCTATACCATCCTCTCAACTTAGTCAGCTATTATTCAGAGGAAAGAACAGGTCAATACGTCTGAAGCTAACTAAGCCGAGGGTTTCCTCACGATGTTTCCTTCACCGTTAAAGTAGTGTAACTAACACGACTTTGTTTTGTATATATTATTATTATAGATTGTGGTTTTACTTAAAAAAAATAATTAAAATTTGACGTGTAGCAACGTGACCACAATAATTTTGATACAATTTTGTACTGTATGTAACTCCGTAGTTAGAAATGTCTTTCGAGGATATGTGACGTCATCCGTCGAAAATAACAGCCTTTAAATGGTTTAAAATTCAAGTTTTTAATTTTGTAAAAAAACATTTTCACATGTCCAAGACATTTTTTATTTATATCTATCTATCAGCCCACACTCACACAAACTACTGGGTATGGACCTCCTTTTTATCACGTCTGTCATCTGACCTGGCTGGTAGTCTGCCTGGTGGTCTATACCCTTTCGGGGCACCATTCTGTCAAGGCTATGTTATATATTATAAAAAACATGCAAATTCTCTAAAGCAAATAAAACCAATAAGCGAGGCTTCACACTTACACGTCGTATTTGTCCATATCTTGAAAACTACTGGGCTGATTCTCTGATTAACTTGAACTGCTCCTAAGTTGAAGGAACTGAAAGCCAATAAAAGATAATTATATGGTCACTATCCAATGAAAAGTTCTGAACAAATACATATATGACTTTTAACCAAATTCAAAAAAAGGAGGTGGTTCTCAAGTTGTCTTTTTTTTTTTACGTTACGTTACGTTTTTGTTTACTCTGTACTAATAATATTAATTGCGATGTCGATGACACTGATGATGAATATGTATGACTTTAAATGGATACGCCATTTTTCGCCCATGATTCTCTTTACATTTTTTTTTTTTTTTATTTTATTTATTTAAACAAAATCCACAGTCCTTAATCTACATTATCATAAATTACATATGTATCCTACGACCAATAACGGATTTACATTATATACATTGCAGAGTTTAGATGGTCACCTGTCTAATAATTATTGTCAGTCATTTAAAAATGTTGCCGTGGGGTGCCGGCAGTAGACTGTTGCCTTTCCTCTCATGCCCGTGGTTGCAGTAAGAATCTGCTAAGAATAAACTCCGGAAGATGGGCAGCAGCGTTTTTCCGTGTATCATCATCCCGTACCTACTGCGCTGGCCAATCCGCCTGCCAAGCGTGGCGAGTATGGCAATTAACCCCTACGATTTTGAAGTATGATTCTGAAGTGGACTTAAGCAAATTAAATTCAAGTCCAGCAGTGGACGTAGAGAGCAGTCTTGCGTATAGCCTCCCTGACGGATCTTCAAAATCATAGGGGTTAATTGCCATACCCGCCACGCTTGGCAGGCGCATTCCTCTGAGTACCTTCCTAACCTGACCTGCATTGAAATGAACAAGTGGCACCTCTCCCACACACCCGAGCCTAGATAACGAGACACTTGAAGGACCAAGCACCGGTGGACTGCACCTTAAAATGGTCCATAAACAAATCGGCAATGTCCGCGGCTTGCTTACCCCACCTACACTCACCGGGTGGCCTGGCTTCATTTTCATCATTTCAGCCGTAAAACGTCCACTACTGAACTAAGGCCTCCCTCATGGATCTCCATGAGGGGTAGTTGCCATACTCACCATGCTTGGCAGGCGGGTTGGTGAGCGCAGTACGGGATGTTGATATACGGAAAGACGCTGCTGCCCATCTTCCGGAGGTGTCCCTTAGCAGGCTCTTACTGCATCCACGGGTAGGAGAGGAGGGGTAACATTCTACTGCCGGCACCCCACGGCTGGCCTGGCTGAGTGTCCTGTTTTCCAGTGGTTTCCCAGAATTTAGAAAAATCTTTAGCCGATCTATGTTCAGCCAGAATATCCATTTTTAGCTGGTTTTGATTATTCTGGCACCAATTAAGCCGACTTTTAAATATTTTTCTAGATTCATACATCTGATTGTAAGGTAAATACTCGTAGGTCGATTATAAGAAAATCAAAGTTTAAATTCAAGTCTGGCTTCACGGTGTGCATCACGAACATGTTACCACCAACATACATTTTTCCTATTACTATGTTTATCATTATAACTAGAACAGGTATTCACGACCGCATTACACAAAATTTGCACTATTTTATTGTATAAGTTTTCTAGTACAAGCTTATGTTCGTCTAAACTACATAAAGCTCAACTACACTACACAAACTCAGTAGGAAACTGTATTTTACGCAATTCCATATTTCTCTCTAACAGTTTGCCAAGCCGACTGAAAGACAATGCAGTGATCCAGCCACCTCCTACACCCATGCGCTTCGCTTATAAAAGCGTAGGTATCTGACTGCACGCCCAATTTGATAACATCTGCACAGGTCCAAGACTCATCCAAACAGAAATTTTGGAGTTCATTATAAAATAATTCAGCAGGATGAGCATTAAAATCACCTAATATAAATACACTTTCAACAATGTCATTTGCCACAACTGCACTTATTTCACTAAGTACCTCTGTGAAAATGGGTAAGTTATCGTGGCAGTCTGTTGGCATGTACGAGTATACAGAAAATACAATAATAGTTCGCTCGCTTATTGTTGCCTTTATGGCTATAAGACGGGAGCTGCTGCATTCAAATACGGTAACTTTATCAAAAATGCCTTTTCTCCATAGAATGGCCACTCCCCCATATGGTCTGCCTTTTAATGCCCGCGGAAATATCTACTTGCAGACTTTCCAGTAAATTCAAAATTATTGGAAGTCGTTCCGAGAAACAGGATCTCATAGGGGAGTAGCCAAGTCTCTTGAAGAGCTATTAAATCAGATAAATCACATAAAGTTCTTACATCAGCACGCTTAAAAGATTTACAATTGTAACTAATAAAGTTAGTGTTGTTTAGGGCTTAAATCCATACTAAAATATGTGAAATCATAATCAAGATTTATCTTGTCTAAGTAACCTAGAGAATGGGTGCACTCCTGTCGAAACGTCGGGCAGTAATAAAAATAAATAACGCGATAAATACCCGGTTAAATATGTGTTAATAACCAATAGAGCTTTTTTTAGTTAACTGGGAAGGTAGATAATCAGGCATAGGTAGGATCTAGAGGTATAAGAAACATAAAATATAACTATTTTTTTATTCATTTCAGATATAAGCAAAGACACTGGCAAACAATGGCATGTTTAAATCTATACATATGATAAAATCGTAAACCTTTCGTGTCTTAACATTAAATATTTTTGCAAATAAATAAGTGGGATGGGAAAAAGGTAAAAAAAACATAAAAGAACTTTTTGAATTTTTTTTCTGTTTGTCGGTTTGCTTGTTTGTTTGTAGTATCACGCAAAAACCACTAATTTGATTAAATATATAACTACTGAAAAAATTCAAGCATTATTTTCAGTAACATTTAGTGTTTATTTCATCAAAATCGACTTACATAATCAAAAGTTATTTAACTTTAAAGTTTAGTTGGAAATCTCATATTACTATACCGCCGCGAGGCCTGTGCCTCGTGTCACGGATTCAGGCGGGCGGTGTGTCGGGGTGGTGAACAACAAGGTCCTTTCAACCATAGAAGACACCACGTCTTATACCTCATTCATACACTCATCTTTGTTACCTTAAAACTACGAGTATGAACCGATTTATGAAAATTATTTTTGCGTTCGAATAGATACACTTTGAATTAGGTCCAATTTTTTCCAAAACTCATTTCTGATGATGGGATCTATGATAAAAAGAGGGAACTCTTCAATCCATGCAAAAACCCAAGATCGCTTTATGTGAACATATATTTTGGCATTATTAATCTCAAGGTCAAGGGCATTCAGAAATTATGATTTGGTAATGTGGAACTGAAGAAGAAGACCACACATAGCACTGCAGTGTGCTATACAGCATGAATAACAACCTTACTCAAATCATATTATTAAGGCTGAACAAGTCGCGGAGGCAAAGTCGTCAGTGGGCGCGGCTTAAATGTATGCTATCTCACCTGACATAGTGTGTGTACCCGCGCGCTAGAATGAAATGCACAATGATTCATTCCTAAAACGACCGCGCAAAAGTATGTGAATACGCTTTAGGGTTATTATAGAAAAACTTGAGTGTAATCTTTTCAAAACAACATTTATTTCAACTTTTGAATAATTAAACAATGTCGGAACGGCGTTTATTTTTGAGTTTTCTTTCTCCGTATATTATTTAGTTTCGTCCAATGTTGGGCTAAAATCAGTGTTGAAATACGAAAGTTTAGAGGCTTGTATTTTTGAAATAAAAACTTCTTTTACGGGTTATTCCAGCCATAAAACGTCCACTGATGAACACAGGCCTCCCTCATGGATCTCCATGAGGGGTAGTTGCCATTCTTCACCACGCTTGGCAGGCGGGTTGGTGAGCGCTGTATGGGATGTTGATACACGGATAGACGCTGCTGCCCATCTTCCGGAGGTATCCCTTAGCAGGCTCTTACATGGATGCAGTAAGAGCCTGCTAGTAAGGGCATGAGAGGAGGGGTATCATTCTACTTAGGCACCCCACGGCGGTATTGCTTAGACCTTATACAAATCTGTACATGATGCAGTAAATAAATACAAATACAGTTCGAGTACCTACATCATTTGCGGAACCGCGAAAGGTTAATGAAGTTTTGTACCCCACTTCACAGACCGCGCCAAGCGCGCGGCGTCTGCGCGCCGATATGTTAACGGCGTGTTTACACGACATTTTTACAGGATTAAGAGGCCTGGATTAATCAAAACGATCCAAAAACAAAGCGCCAGTCGACGGTTTCGGTGTTTCAAAATGAATCTACGCCTACCAAAGTGAAAAGACCTAGAAGCTTTTGATCGCAAGTTTTTTTTTAATTTGACTAGCTATTTGGTATCAGTTCCTTTACGGAACTAAAGAAAAATCAACGCCAAATGGTAAACTATTAACTATAAACCCAGCTCGTAACACTATCAAAGGCTTGGCAGAAGTTTTCTCTGTTATGAGCAACTGCGACCAAATACAGGGCTCCGCGGGCTACTGCTCCACCACGACAACGCGCCTGCGCACATCGCACTCAAAACGAGGGACTTCCTAGGCAGCACGCCGGTCACCCTTATTACAGCCCTGTCCAGGCACCGTGTGAGTTCTTTTTATTCCCGACAGTAAAAAATAAGCTAAAATGGATACAATTTTCGTCGCCGAAAGATGCGCTGTCAGCGTTATAGCAGGCTTCAAACGAGGTGTCTGCGGTGGACTGGAAAAAGTGTTTCGAAAACTGGTTTGCTTAAAACTTTCTTTAGAGGCTGCCACCAGCCTCAAACTCCACAGAGTACTTTGAAAAGATTTAATAAAAAGATATTTACCCATAGAGCAGTTTATTTTATTTTTGTACAATTTTAGTTCTAGCTCTAGTATCGAAACAGCATGCACGTGGGGCATGCTGTTTCGAAAATTAGCAAACTTAAAATACTTATTAAACTCTAACTCTGAGCATTCTTCGAATTTTCTGATTTCTCTGCTTATTACTACGGTCACTATACGTGTATTATACGGCTTATTTACGGGCTTACGCCGGCTTACTACATCTAAGTCCACGCGGACGAAGTCGTGGTCACAGCTAGTAAATAAATAAATATGTTTATTTGTTCTTTCGATGTTCTATTTTCAAAAAATCAGAAGCTGTGCATTCAATCCCAAGTTTAATATTAAAGCGACAATAAAAAATACGCGAGCCCCAAGGATAATCCCCACTTGTGCCGGATCCCGCGAAAAAAGTTGGATAGCCATCGACCTACTTCGTACAATGACAGCTAATTCGCACTGAGTTTGACACTTGACGTCTGATTGCGACCCTTTTACTCTTGGCGGGCAAACGAGGAAGGTTAAAGAGGTGAATCTTGGGAAACAGAGCTAGATTAGCCACAGTTGATTAAGCTTGATCGAGCCATACCCAAATAGTGATGTAGGTACCTACGTATAGTTCAGCTAAAATCGGTGTGGAATGTTTGCAAAAATACTGTCACACTTAAAATTGTTTTGCTTCCCAAGGGTTGGTTACATGTACATTTAAATACATATATATATATATATATTCCCCAATAATTAAGAAATTTGTATAATAGAGAGAACTTTATTTTTAGATTATTAGTACCTATTAGACATAGGTTTAGGTTATAGTATTGACAGTTTTGCCGTGGGGTACCGGCTGCAGAATGTTACCCCTCCTCTCATGCCCGTGGATGCAGTAAGAGCCTGCTAAGAGATACCTCCGGTAGAGTCTTTCCGTGTATCAACATCCCGAACTGCGCTCACCAACCCGCCTGCCGCGTGGTGAGTATGGCAACTACCCCTCATGGAGATTCATGGGGGAGGCCTGTGTTCAGTAGTGGACATTGAAAGAATCAATTCCCGAGGTATTTAGACGCCCGAGCGCAGCGAGAGCGGCTATAGTCCGAGTAGGAATTGATTCTTTTACCCGTGTTAAACACTTTTCATTTAAAATATGAGGAAAATAAAACTAGTTGTTTATATTTATTGATACTATACATATAATAAAATATGGGATTATCGGGTATTTATCGCGTAATTACCTTTATTTTATTCCCGACGTTTCGACCGGATTGCACCTGGTCGTGGTCGCGGGGAGACTCTGCCAACGACCAGGTGCAATCCGGTCGAAACGTCGGGAATAAAATAAAGGTAATTACGCGATAAATACCCGATAATCCCATATTTTAATAATGTGTTGTGATCGCGAAAGTTTAAAAAAGAATATATAATAATATTAGTAGTAATTACCTATTTAAAAATAATTGTCAAATTAGGACCTATTTTTTTGAATTCCGTCACAGATACATAACAGATTACTATCCCGCCAATTTATGTCGACTTTTTAAATTTTAAATATGGAATTCACCGCGTAATTGTTGCGGCTTATTCCGCTCAAAGAAGTTTGCGCTAAGTTCACAATGGCTGTTTAGAAAGTCACATGGCCGCAGCATTTATTTTAATTAGTTTTTTTTTTACATAAAACTCTTCATAGCTGACAGCAGTTCTATTTTTAAAGTTCATTCCGACCCTTAGGTGGGAAGTAATTTGTATGAGTTTTTCCCTCTCTATGAAGGGAAGCAGCATTTTCCACCCAATAATCAGATCAAAACAACACTACTTTCCGAGTATGAGAAATGAAAAAACTATTTAATCTCGTACCTACCTAACAAAAGTTATATAATATAGCTAAAGAAAAAAACTATTTAACCTCGTACTTAACATAAGATATTATAATGTACTCCAAATGCTATTTTCCATAGACAACTGACGAAGCGTGAAGTCTTTTATTAGATCTAAAATAGAGTTATTGGCAATCGTAACGAACTATGCCGAATGCAATTTGCGACAACAAGCATTTCCGTTCACTGCCAAGGCGAAGCTAGAGACAACGTAGCGTGGACATTCCACCTAGGCTAACAACCTAGTAGGTTACTGGAAAGTGAAGAAGAGTGAAAGGATATGAAAATATACATATAGTCAGTAAATAATACTTGTCTAATATTTTTGTATTATCTAATACAAAAATATTAGACAAGTATTATTTGCTTTTTCAAAAATTAATCTATTATCAATTAAGAGTTATAAATCTACCTACTAGTAACTCTATAACAGCCTTCTTGACTAAATTTTAATTTTTAGTCAGTCACATAAACAAAACCTATAAGACACGTTTTTTTCTTCTTTAACGTAAGCCAAAAATGTCTAGCTCATAAAGCGCATTCAAGTCTAGGAGTTTTTTTGGATTACGTTTAAAAATTAAAAATCATGTCCAATACTTTTGTTTATATACGTGACAGACTAAAAATTTAAATTTAGTCTTCACTAAATTTCATCATCATCATTACAGCCGTAAGATATCCACTGCTGGACATAGGCCTCCCTCATTGACATAGGCCTCCCTCATGGACTTAGAGATCCAAGTGCATGAGGGGTTGTTGCCATACTCACCACGCTTGGCAGGCGGGTTGGTGAGCGCAGTTCTGAATGTTCCGGAGATATCCCTTAGCAGATTCTTACTGCATCCACGGGTAGGAGAGGAGGGGTAACATTCTACTGCCGGCACCCCACGGCAACTACTTACTACTTGTGTACTTATTTAGTGAAGACTAAATTCAAATTTTTAGTCTACTAGGTGTCTACTAGGTGAGTATAACAAAAACAGAAATATAAAATTTTAGGCAATGCAACAGGCGGGAGAGAAACCAGAGGGTCCGGGAGGCGGTGGACTAAAATCCCTTCATCATCATCATCATTCACAGCCTGACTTCACCTACTGCTGGGTAAGGCCTCTCTTAGTTTGTGCTATCGCCACGATCCTGCGTTTGCCTGGCTTTATCAATGTCGTCTGCCCATCTTGCTGCCGGACGGCCAACATTTTTCAAAATGGATGGTGTAGGTGCTGGGCAAGCCTGATCCATCTAACAATGTCCCAGGCACTGCAACGTCCCGTACAGCATTATTACCAGTTGCTGACGCTGTATAAGTCATCAACAATAAATGCAGCCGTAGCCGTGGGGTGCCGGCAGTAGAATGTTACCCCTCCTCTCATGCCCGTGGATGCTGTAAGAGCCTGCTAAGGGATACCTCCGGAAGATGGGCAGCAGCGTCTTTCCGTGTATCAACATCCCGTACTGCGCTCGCCAACCCGCCTGCCAAGCGTGGTGAGTATGACAACTACCCCTCATGGAGATCCACGAGGGAGGCCTGTTCAGTAGTGGACTTTTTACGGATGGAATGATGAATAAATGCAAAGGCCTTACTACTATGAACTCGAAGGAATAGTTAGAATTAGGTAATTAAATTACACGATAAAGGTCCGTTTATTACCCTTAAATTTATTTTCGAACTCTAGCATATGAGAGTACTATAAAGTATTATGAAAGTTACGTGTGTGCACTGACAGAGGTAAGTACAATCAGTGCCAAAAATATGTAAATTATGTGTCTTATATAATGGTATCTTAGCCCCTAACACGTAGTACGTTGATTAAATGTATTAACAGTCAATTAAATGCTGTTTAATTTAATCACTGTTTATAAGTAAGGGGTAATGTAACTAGGAAAGTATGTCATTATTGTCATTGTTAGGAACTTGAACAGACAGGCACGCTTTTGGAGAAGAATCTGTTTCAAAACAGGAAGATTTTGAGGACCTTCGTGGCGCAGTTGTTCCAGTTCTTATATACGGTTTAGACGCAGGGGGTTTGATTCCCGCAGCGGGGCAAATATGTTAAAGTATTAACTGCAGATTTACACCGAGTGAGTATTTTCTTTGCATAAAAGCATGTCATCATCATCATTTCAGCCGTAAAACGTCCACTACTGAACACAGACCGCCCTCATGGATCTCTAGAGGGGTTGTTGCCATAATACTCACCACGCTTGGCAGGCGGGTTGGCGAGCGCAGTACGGTATGTTAATATACGGAAAGACGCTGCTGCCCATCTTCCGGAGGTAACCCTTAGCATGCTCTTACTGCATTCACGGGCATGAGAGGAGGGGCAACAATTTACTGCCGGCACCCCACGGCAAAAAGCATGCATTTGCCTTGAAAAAATGTTATGTATTAGTTGGTTTTATTAGTTATTTCAGATTCAAATTTATTCAAATTCAAATAATCAATGTAACATTACAGATTAACCAAAGCGTTACACGTTAAATTTTAAACTCATAATATACGATAATCATAATATAGTTAATAATAAAAAAAACGTATTAGATATAACACCAGACACCAGAGGATTTGTAAAGAACAGTTTTAAACTTAGATGTTCAAGAGAATAAAGTTCTTTAAACCTAAATATCTAGAATGTTTTCATTTTACTATCCAGTCACATCCTTTTAAAAAGGCGTACATAGTGCCTCCAAAAAAAAGCGAAGCTCATCGTTTTAAGGTCGTATTGACAATTATTAGAGAAAATAACATGTTCCTCCTGTTGAATGTACTTTTAGTTAACGTAAAAAAATATATTGTGTACACGATATGTTAAGAGCCAAGAAATATCAATTCTTCTATCAGATTATCCATACTAATATTGCGATGAGTGGAGATTGGATCGGTAATTTGCCATTTGTGTCTAATAGAAATTAAACACTTTGAGGACCGTTTAGTGAATGAAGTGGGTACATTTTCTCTATACTAAGTAGACATACGAGTATATCTATGATTTCGATTATAGCTAGATAAGTTATGCCATATCGGCGGAGAGGTGTTTACCACCGACTTCCGATCCGAAGTTCTTGTATTAGATTGTACCGAGCACCAATAGATTTTTCTTCTCAGAAATTACACATTTAGGTACTTATAAGAGCTTCAACGGTAAATGAAAACATCACCACAGAGGAATCAAGTAGGAGGCGATTAAAAATATTTTCGAACACACAAAATTGGCATCCATTAGGACAATTTAATAAAAAAATCCGAACAGCGCAAAATATTTAGAAATTCCAAGTTACTTAGAATTATCCAGTCATCTTATTGTTATGAAACTCACCGATTTACTTCAAAAACAGAAGATTTCCCACAGCACTTAATATTTCAGTGATAAACACAGCATAACGTGATCGAGAGCGGAGCGGCGTCACGGCACGTCTGCCGCGGTGCGATGCCGGGATACGACTGAGGTTCTGACGACCTGTAGGTAGTTCAGGAGTGGAGTATCCTGGAGTCCTGGGAGGGGAGCGGGGAGGCGATTGATCTGCGAGCTTCCGGCGTTTATGTGCTGAATGAAAGTTGCCCCTCCGTGGCACTTCATATGACAGGGAAATTGCGTACTTATGATGTTGGCAAACACGGTTTTATGGAGCGAAAATAGTTTGGAATGGTGATGTTTTCTATTGGTGGCTGTTTTTATTTTAGTCCTATGATATGATAGCAACTAGTCTGTGCTGTCCTGCTATGCTACTTTGAACATTCTTCTAAGCTATCATGGTTGGACATTAGAAACATGGTACCAATTTCAGGAAACTGATACTTTCCTGAAATTGCGACCACTTCAGTTCTTTATGGAAATTGATATTCTTTAAGACTTCAGTTTTATGATCATAGCGCAAAAACCTACGTCATATTATCGGGAAATTGAAATAGACTCACATCATGGTAAAATATCGCGTAGGATATAGTATTTTGATTTGTTCTCTACATATCGCACCTCCAGTCGTAGACTGACTCAATCCAAAATTCATGTTTTTTGGGACATGAAGAAAATGTGTTTCGGTCCTTGACAGTTTTTGATAAATCACACTATAACTTTATGAAATAGAGAGCTATTACAGTTTATTTATGATTTACTCTGTTTCTGATTTACTAGGCGATAGAGCGCACTTTTTTGAGTCGTTCTGTATACTTAACTTAATTCACCCAAATTTTGAATTGAGTCAGTCTACGACTGGAGGTGCGATATATTAAATAGAACGCAGTTTAGGTAAAATTGCACTTGGTGATAAGTAGGAAAGCAATCATAGGCCAACCTGCTTAGATACTGAGTGTGCTTTTTCATTTCCTCTTTCTACTATTTTACTACGTTATACTATTATTTTTTAGGCGTAGCGCTGTCTGTCTGTCTGTTTGTCTGTGCATGACACGATTACAACCGAACGCGTTTACCGATTTACATGAAACCTTTTTTGTTAGTACTGTCCTAATGAGAGAAGGGTAACCGGGTAAGCTGATCGATTTTGGTGACCCTAGGGTCACAGGGACCGGAGTTATTGTGACCTCAATGTATTTGAAATTTTGAAATTATTTTTTTTTTTCGTTTTTTCGGAAATCTTGTCTATCGAAAATGCTTGTTGTATAATAACTTAACATAGCTTAGCTAGCTGTGGTATTCACGTTTATTTTCGTAAAATGTATTATGTAATGGTGGAAACTTCACTGGTTTAAGTGTTACTCTTACTTTACTAAAATTATCTATGTTATTATTTATTTATTTATTTATTTATTTATTTACTTATGTAGGAAGGCCTACAGCTTATACAAAATCAGAACAAAAATAAAGTTAATTTTTAACCAAAGCTACAGATAGTACTAAACACTAGGTAGACAAAACATTAACTTAATTTTAACAGACACCAGACAAGCCAATAAGTGGCCTTCACGGCTAAAAAACAATTTAAATACACAAAAACGCTAATGCAGTCATTACTGATTAATTACAAAAATAGAAAAAATAAAAGTTTGTCTTTACACACACATACACATGTTCCATGCTTAGAAGTATAAGTATTATACTGTTTGTTTTCCCGAATAAATAAAAAAAAAAGTTAATTGTATGTTTGTTACTTCGGAACTCCTTCGTGACCACCTCCATGGCTAAATTGGTTTAATAGCCGGCTGAGACGCAAGGGTTCGATTCCCGCCTTGTAACAAATTATTACTTTTCTATATTTAATGGAATCAGGCGTTACTTTGCGGAAATCCATGACAGTAAAATGCAATGAAAATATTAAGGTTTACAAACTAAATATTTTCATTGCATTTTATTATTACTTTTCTGCAGATATTTGTAGAGAGCCTAGGTAATTATCAATGTGTACTATGCAAAGTACTTACAAAATAAACTTTATATTAAGTACTATCTATTCTATCATTCATCTGGTTCTGGTTCTGTTTCTGGTCCCCACTACACAAGCTCTGCTCAGATTGGGGCTTGGGTTTGGATGGCAGGGGCTTTGTAGCTTTAATATACATATATCGTGCACATCTGTGTACATATTTATAGAGTTATGATTAAATAAAATAATAATATTGTAAGTCTTCTTAAGGACAAATTGTTGAAAACAGTACAAACGAATTTTAAGATCTTTATGTACCTAGAACAATTTTCAATAAATATTTTCTATTTCTAGTTCAAACTCTACCTTCTCTATGTTAAAATACTATTAGAAAAGGTCTGTATGTCCTCAATAATAGGGTGCCACAGCGGGCACAAATGTAAATATAATAATTAATTTATAACTAGGTACTTATAATATTATTTCAGCCGTAAAACGTCCACTACTGGACACAGGCCTCCCTCATGGATTTTCATGAGGGGTAGTTGCCATACTCGCCACGCTTGACGGGCGGGTTGGCGAGCGCAGTACGGTATGTTAATTCACGGAAAGACGCTGCTGCCCATCTTCCGGAGGTATCCCTTAGCAGGCTCTTACTGCATCCACGGGCAAGAGAGTGACATTCAACGGCTCGTACTTTTAATATATTGATTTATATATTAACTAAGGTGTGATTAGTACATACCTAGAAAAATCAATAAGTAGAGTTTTCTATACAGAGTGTAATATTTGTACTAACCCGAAAGGAAGGGTTTCTGCCCAAGACAACAAGTCGTTTTCGAGGGGAAAAAATTGGGTATTAGGTAATCTATTTTTTTATTTGATTTACATTTTTACTCGATGATGTGGTTGTGTGGATGTGTGGATTGTGAGATTTTTTTATTAGATTTTGAATAAAATACCACTCTGTGGTTTTAGGTATTTTTATTTTGTACCTCTTTGGTAGTTCTTCACTGGGGTCAATGACCCTGGAGAACAGCTGGAGTTTAGTTTGTTATTATCGCATAATCAGCTGTTGAAGTTAAAACTTTCCTTGTTGTTCGACTGTAATGTACCTACCTAATTATCCACCGGTACCCTAATTACTCGTACCTACTCGTAAACTAAATAAGGTTTATAACCAATAACTATACGTACTTACGCCATTATAAAGATCTTCATCATCATCATTCCAGCCGTAAAAAGTCCACTACTGAACAGGCCTCCCTCATGGATCTCCATGAGGGGTAGTTGCCATACTCACCCCGCTTGGCAGGCGGGTTGACGAGCGCAGTACGGGATGTTGATACACGGAAAGACGCTGCTGCCCATCTTCCGGAGGTATCCCTTAGCAGGCTCTTACTGCATCCACGGGCATGACAGGAGGGGTAACATTCTACTGCCGGCACCCCACGGCTAAAGATCTTAGAGAGTGAATAATTTACATACAATATGCATAAAATTATTTGATGGATGTATCCCACAAGACAGGAAACGACCTCGCGGCAGACCAAGCCGTCGATGGAAGGACGAACTCGGAAGAAGCTAAAGTCAGAGGAGTGTGGAAGAGAAGAAGGGCATTTGCCCTGCAGTGGGATTACACCCTCCTAATAGATAATTGAATTTGTGAAGGTCACTGTACGGATTGTTATAATCTATTTTATATTTTATGCCGTGGGGTGCCGGCAGTAGAATATTGCCCCTTTTCTCTTGCCCGTGGATGCAGTAAGAGCCTGCTAAGAGCTACCTCCGGAAGATGGGCAGCAGCGTCATTCCGTGTATCAACATCCCATACTGCGCTCGCCAACCCGCCTGCCAAGCGTGGAGATCCATGAGGGAGGCCTGTGTTCAGTTGTGGACGTTTTACGGCTGAAATGATGATATTATAATTTTAATGCACTGGCTCAGAAATTCCCTTGTAGTTTAATTATTTGCTATCTACACAGACCTAAATTCCTGTGAAACTAAACTTTTAATTATAACATAAAATGGCACATTTTAGGCAAATTAATTGTATGATGAAACCGTCATAGGATATGAGGATGTGCCAATTTGTATAACAGCGGTTAAGGTCGCCTATTAATTAGTTTTAATTATAAATATAGACTATTCGGAACAAGGCTGTTACATAATACCTTTAGGCAATAGTGTTAATTAATAAGTAGGTATGGTGAAGTGTGATAATGTCCTGGGGTTATTATTATTCTTTATTGCACAAAAAACAAAAATAACTTAAAAATACTTAGTAATGGTCATGTACAAAGGCGAACTTAACCCTAAAAAGAGTTCTCTTACAGCAAACCTTTGAGGCTAGAGAGGTGATCGTAGGTATGTAGGTTGTGTACACAAGAAATAAGATAACTTACATTATGATACTTAAACTAATAATACAACCTACTTAAATAATAAGATAAGATAAATAATAATAACCATTCATAAATTTTATACATATACTTACAGGGTGAATTTTTGAGACGGGACAGTAAGGGCAGGTATGTACCTTAACCGTTATAGTTACAGGCAAACGTTTTTAGAAGACTATCCATAATTTTTTAAGATATCCTGAACTGCATTTACAGATTTTGGAAAAAATGTACAGTCAGCAAGAAAATGGTCATTTTACACAAAAACTTTTTTTGATGCCAATCGATCCTCTTTCTTATTAGGATCAAAAGTCTCTACTGGACCGACTGAGGTTTGAGTACCTACTAGAAATGCCAGAAATTGCGAAAAACTTTTCCAATACTTACATTTGTACGGAAATACAGGGGGTTTAAGATAATTACAGTTTTTGTCAAGCTGGCCTCGTGGCTTACTGTACCTTGAAGCAAAAGCGCCTACCTGATAGAAAATCATCATAGGTGCATCGATAATCCTCTGTATTAGAACTAAAAGAAATAATAACAAAATAAATCATTTTAATGTGTATTTTATACAGACTGTATCATAATATGTGTACTATGCGGAAGGGGGGGGATTTAGACCCCCCCAGGGAACAACGTTTGTTCAACGACTTTTCGAATTTCGATTGGTATCTCTGAAAAAACTCTGAAGAAACTTTCAACATTAACAGCTGATTTTTACGCAGTGACTACCCTAATTGTCGGGACGATGACCTCAGTATCATAGAAAATAGAAATAGAAAAATAGACTATGAAACATAACACTTAAGGTCGGTTTTTCTTAAACCGCAATTTTCGCTACTCAATTAGGGATGTGCCGTAATAAACACGAATGTGATATCGATAACTTTAATGGTTATGATTTTGTAAACATTACCATTTAAGTATGTTTTAGGGTGTTAATTTTTGTTTTGTTTTTGTGATGATTTAATCTAGATGTATTTTAGACCTGGGTTCATACCCAACCACTGGGTACAAGGTAAAAATTATAAACTATTAAGAAGTATAAGAAAGTATTCTCTGGTTTCAGTTTTCCCAAGGCACCAGACATTAGAAAAAAATGGATCGATGCAACTGGGAGACAAAATTGGTTTCCTTCAAAAACCAGCGCAATTTGCTCAGAGCACTTTATGAACCAAGATTTTCTAATAAAAAAGTGGAAACAAATACATTGTTGACACAGCTATAACGACTCTAAAAATTTTGTGTTTTCAGGTTATTATGGTACTTGTATTAAAGACATCTTATTTTATGTAACGAATAGGTATGTAAAATCGAAATCTAATGAAATGTATTAAAAACTACAGGCACAAAATCTCTCAGCAACACCGAGTTCAGAAAATTCTTCAACGCCAAAGAGACATAAGCGGAAACTTGATTCAGAAGACTTAACGAACTATGTCACACAGAAAACAAGAAATTGGTGAGCTGTTAAGTAACATTTCAGAATTCAGTTCCCAAGCTATAGCACACATTGCAGGTTACATTGCCCGAATTTTGATCAAGAAATTAAATTGTGACGTCTGTGCTGGCGCACTTATTACGAAACAAATAAATTCGCTACACAAATTCATAGTAGCCAAAGATAAGGGCGGACTGGTTTATCCATCTGATGACATAATCAGAATATGCAAAGTAGCAGAAGCTGTTATTCGATGTATGGAAGGGTATTTTTATGGAAAGGTAATAAAAAAATAATTTATAATAATGAAAATATTCATTTCAGCCATTAAACGTCCACTGATGAACACAGGCCTCCCTTATGGATCTCCATGAGGGGTAGTTGCCATTCTCACCACGCTTGGCAGGCGGGTTGGTGAGCGCAGTATGGGATGTTGATACACGGATAGACGCTGCTGCCCATCTTCCAGAGGTATCCCTTAGCAGGCTCTTACTGCATCCATGGGCATGAGAGGAAGGGTATCATTCTACTGCCGGCACCCCACGGCGGATGAAAATATTACGTAATATCAATTCATCAAGTCGGACAGTTTCCCGCATCAAACCATGTCAGTGATTTGATAAAAGCCATAACAGAACGATGCATAAATGTGCGTATTCATCATTTATTAAAATTAAACGAAAAACTTACGAAAATACAGTTATTTAACAAGTACGTCCTATTTCAAGGACAATAAATTTTCATTCATTGTCATTAAATAATAAATACATAAATGTTCGTATGCATCATTTATTAAAATTAAACGTAAAACTTACAAAAGACAGATAATTAACAAGTACGTCCTATTTCAAGGACAATAAATTTTCATTCATTGTCATGAAAGAATAAAAGAAAAGGCAAGCTTTTTATTTCGAGCACCACAAATAACCTGACGTACCTATTTCGTTATTCATCAGTAGGTAATGATCGATATCGATACATTCGGCTCGTATCCTCATTGGTACAACACTAAGGAAATAGCTATGTTTTCTGGGCAATCGATAAACAGCCATTGTATTATCTATCTTATGTCTCGTTGATAGGGACTATAATAAAAATCGATTGCAATAGCGCCATCTATCGTTAAGTAGCTTTGTGTTGTGTACAATCAAGCAATCAGAAAAAGCAGCCATTGTATTAATTATCTTATTTCCTGGGAATAGAGACTATAAAAAAATATTTGGCAATAGCGCCATCTCTTGATGAGTAGGCAAATTAGATATTAATTTTTAATTCAATATTGCCAACTAGGTTATAAATAATCTTGCCACATAGTCGAAATTTCGTATTAAAAAATTGGCTTCTTGCGATAATAAAGGTGAATTAGTTCTAGCATTTAAGTTTTTATTAATCCTTAATTTAATATAATAATTGATTTTTAAATATGTTTGTTTGAATAATTGAAAAATAAATAAATGCATAGTAAAATGTGTGCTAAATAAAACGAAAATACACCAAAACTCGCGCTGGCAGCCCTAATTTCACAGACTGAGAACCCCTTTTATCATTCGTTCCCCTCAACGCCCTAAAAACTGTGTACTGCGCAGTCACTGAAGCTAACTTACAGAGCTCAAGAAGTTTTGCGCGAACTATACTTATGAACTTTATTTAGATTTTAGTTTTACTTCGTTGTAGTGCGTAGTGCGTTACTATTACTAGTTTTATTTTTCACAGTCGGATTTATGAACAATGGCGACTTACAGCAATGCTGACTATTACAATATGATTCTGTGTGTGGGTGCAGCTTCAAATCACAACCTGATGGCTGCGCGGAGATTGTATGGTGAAAGATACCCGGACAAGCCGCTGCCCTCATACCGCTGCTTTCGTGAGCTTGTAGGAAGGCTCTACTCTACAGGCTCCTTCCACAGGAGTGACAGCGGAGGGCGTCCAAACACTTCCTCGGCACACGATGAGGAAGCGATTTTGGATTTCTTCGATGAAGACCCTCGAAGGAGTACTCGTAGAGCAGCGGCTCAATTTGGCGTGCCTCACATGAGAGTATGGCGGGTCTTGAATGACGATGGCCAGCACCCGTATCACTACCGGAGGACCCAGGAACTGACTGCAGCTGATTACGGCCCTCGCGTTCAGTTCTCCAGATGGGTAGTAGAAAGGGCAGAGGCGGACCGAAGCTGGATCAGCACGGTGCTGTGGAGTGACGAGGCCACTTTTACCCGGAACGGAATTTCGAACATTCACAATGACCATATCTGGGCGCACGTCAACCCACATGCGTCGAGCCAATCCTCCTTCCAACATCGCTGGTCCGTCAACGTCTGGGCTGGCATTGTTGGAGACCGTCTTATCGGTCCAATTTTTTTGCGTAACCGCTTAGACGGAGAAACCTATCTCCAGGTCCTGTCTGAACAGGTCGAAGATCTGCTAGAGGAGCTGCCCCTGCGAGTCTACCGGGACCTGGTCTTCCAGCAAGACGGAGCACCAGCTCACTACTCGCGCGCAGTGAGGAGCTACCTGGACCGGCGGTTCCGTATGTGGATCGGCCGCGGAGGTACGATTGCCTGGCCACCGCGCTCCCCTGACCTCACCCCGCTTGACTTCTTTCTGTGGGGCTACCTTAAGGGTGTGGTGTATGCATCGGAGTGTCACACAGCTGAAGAGATGAGGAGGCGTGTGGTGGAAGCGTGTGCCGCTCTTACACAGACAAAGATACGGAATGCCACAGCATCAGTGGTTGGCCGCGCTCGTCTGTGTTGCTCAGAAGAAGGGAGGCATATCGAGCCTTACCTAGGTGCATCGGTATAGCCGCTCGTTTGGTTTTGGTAGCTAGTTTACCAACGCAGTGATATTGTGTGTATTGTGATGTGATCGTGTTTTGCCGTTTCGTAAGTAAATTATCCCATTTCATTGCAAATCATCATCATCATCATTTCAGCCGTAAAACATCCACTACTGAACTAAGGCCTCCCCCTCATGGATCTCCATGAGGGGTAGTTGCCATACTCACCACGCTTGGCAGGCGGGTTGGTGAGCGCAGTACCGGATGTTGATATACGGAAAAACGCTGCTGCCCATCTACCGGAGGTTTCCATTAGCAGGCTCTTACTGCATCCACGGGTAGGAGAGGAGGGGTAACATTCTACTGCCGGCACCCCACGGCTATGCAAGTAATGTTGACAAATCTGCTTTTTCTCGTCAAGTCTATGTTTCGGTGCAAATTACTAGCTGATGAATGCATGAAAAGTAAACTGTAATGCCATTACTAACAAGATAATTTCATTACAAAAATAATGGTGCCTGGTTGGTAGCACTTGAGCAAATATTTTCATTTCGTTGATCTTTGTACTTAAATCAATACGGGTCGTCGAAATTTTCGGCCGCCATCTTGCAACGCTCGAATCATCACGTTAGGACAGAGACACACAAGGCAAACTTTGGTTGGTTTATTTTTGGTTCGTCGTTTATTTTTTTTTTCAATCCTTTTTTTTTTCGTCTCGGTTGGAGCGTAAAGCGTACGTACTTAGATATTTTTTTGTGTTTTTAATTATTATTTTTTCAGTACATTTTTTATAATGGCACCTGAGAGAGAATGCCGAGCTCTTGTAAAAGTCATTGACCACCAAGGTATTAATTTTAGTCTTTCTTGCCTTAGCTTTTACGATGGATGCGGAACATCGTGGTTCCCGTGGTGGCCGTGGCTCCCGTGGTGGCCGCGGCTCACGTGGTGGACGTGGCTCGCGTGGTGGATGCGGCTTGCGTGGAGTAAAGTCTAAGTTTTTTTTAATAATTTTCTAGTTTCATAAAAATAATGAAAGTCCAAGATCAAAAATTAAATTGCACAAGATTATGCATTGTTTTCTATTCCTAAAATTTCATCTTTTATTTGAACTAATGTGAACTTTTTTTAGGTATGACCAACATCAACCTGCGTCGTCGTCGGTGACACCAGGACCCTCAAGGTATTTTTTTTCAACATTACGTATGAATGTTTTTTTGATAACCTTTGGAATTATTTTTACAGCATTTTTCGTTGTTTTCAGATTTGAACTTGAAGGCGACCTGGCTGTGCCTTTGCCCTCAACGTTAGAATAAATATGATTTTTTCTTTGTGATAGATAATCTTATCGTTCTTAACTATTTGCTAATTTAAAATATTTATCTAGATTAAACGAAACCCTAGCAGTTGTTAGGAGGAAAAGGGCTGACGACAAAAGAGGGTGGAACGCCCGAGGTCCGGAGGCAACTCGAGAGGATGAGGGCGAAAAAAGAGCGTAGCCTCTTTTTAATGCCAGATGCGCCACTGAAGAGAAGCCGATTTGTATTTGTTTGTATTATTGATGACATTATTTATGATGGGTTGCATATGTTGGTTATTTTATTATTACAGTAAAACATCACCGGAAAGGGTGGCATGCCCTCTTAGAGAGAGCACCCCCTCAGTACCAGGATCCCAATGCCTTGGGAAATACAGCCCATGAGGTAGGTGTTTTCCTTTTACTACGATTTACGTGCATTCCTAAATAAATACCGTTTGTTAACTTGAAGAAAACCTTTTGCATCTCACCTCTCCTAGCGTTAGCTGTCTAGTAACTGTGTTATATTTTTCGCAGTTCTAACGAACGGCCGCCCTCGCCATCGCCGCCGCCCTCGCCGGCATCAAGACAGATGCCGACATTCTCGCTCTCAACGGGTATCCAGCAGGTTTCGGTTTGCGAAGCCCAACATCTGAAATTGATCCCGGTAGACATCGAGCTGATCGGCTTTAGCCCCCGTGGGTATGAATGTAACCAAAAAAAATCTGAACTTCAGAATTAATTGAAATCATATCAATTTAATGTATCGTTATGCATTTTTGTTCGTAGTGTCATCCAGGGTCAACTCAACGCAGCCTTCGACAGTGAACTCGCCCCAGCCGTCAACAAGCCATCGGCCTGGTAAGTTACTTTTGAGACTAATACTTTCTCCCTCCCTCCGTCCTTCAAACACAAATAATATTACTATACGTTATGCATTTTTGTTTATAGTGTCACCCAACGTGTTCGACGATTTCGACGTCAGGTGCAGCGGTACGACGGAAGCGACGACGACGAGGATGACGCTGTGGCGGTAGCTGACCAGGTGGAGTTCAACTCAGCACATCATATTTTGGAGCTGGATGCAGCTGAAGACGAAGCCCTTCGTAATGTTGCATCCAGCTCAGGTGAGCCTGACATCACGTATTTTAATTGGGTAGATGACGTCTCTACATTCACCGGGACTAAGGAAAGGCAGCTCAGGTCCCACATTCCCAGTGAATGAAGAGACGCCTTTCTCAATTCTCCAAAAAATATTCGATATCCCGATTATGTCCATTATAGTAGAGGAAACTAACAGATATGCCCACCAGATCAAACCGCAAACAACACCTTGCGGTAAGTCTAGGTTGGAGAATTGGAAGGATACCGACACTATGTTCAGCAGTAGACTATTATTGTTTTCTACTATTACTATTTTCATTATTGCTAATTTCATTATTGCTAATTTTAAAAACTATTACAATTTTCACGGTACGGAGCAGTGGACTATTCTACTATTACTATTTTCATTATTGCTAATTAATCATGTTTTTTATGTCAACAGATCGTGGATTAGGCCTACAGGGGAAACCACTAGGAGCTGTGGACTAGGGGAATGCTATGTTCAGCAGTGGACTATTATAGCCTGTTGTTTTCTACTGTTATTATTTTCATTATTTCTAATTAATCATCAATAGTCAACAGATCGTGGATTAGGCCTACCGGGGAAACCACGTAAAAAAAAACGCGCCAATTACATTACCCCATGGGTGGCGAGGAAATATGTACATAAGGGTTCAGCCAGCGTTTGTTGTGTGTTTATTTAATGTTAATGTGTTTATTTACGACTTTACATTAAAAACCTATAAAATTATCAGTGTTTCTCTACTATTATGTACATGTATTATACATAAAAACCTTACTATTGAATAACTATCTATAAAAAAAAATCCGCATCAAAATCTGTTGCGTACATTTAAAGATCTAAGCAAATACAGACAGACTTTGTTTTATACTATGTAGATATAGTGATACATTACATAAATAGTTATTTTTTATGATACATAGAAAACGACCAGAACACCCTAAACAAATATTTGCTATTAAAGCCCATGCCCCAGCCGCCGGTGGACAGCGCCGCCGGTGCGCTCGGTGTGTCGCTGTCCTAATCTGACCCATTTTTTGCTAAATTGTGATATTTGTTGTTGTTGTTGTGAAAGGCAATTCTAGGAATGTTAATTGGTTGGTACCTAGTGTAATACATCATTGGAAAGGGAAATAAACAGAGAATACTTTAGACACATTCATTTATTTTAACTTTGTATAAAAATCTAGGAAAAAACAGACATTAATTGTAACAAACTCTCCGCTTATTACGAATGGTCCTGGTTTTTTTCGTGTTGTGTACCTACCTAATCTAAAATAATGAAAACTTTATGTTTTTAGTTTTTATTAGCTAATAGTAAGGGTTTACTATTTATTTTAAAGATAAAGCATTGCAAACACTAGATTTTGGACTCTAAATCCAAGCGTCAAATGACGCGAGTGGTAGAAAAATTATGCATTTTAGAATTACGATTATAATAATATTTTATTTGATTACACCTACTTATTTTATTATTTTTAGTGAGGATAAACTACTAACTTATTAAAGGGAGCAGAAAATGTAGATAGATAATAATAAATTTTGAACTACATCATAAAATCCAAAAAATCCCACTTATTTTCAGCTGATGTAATTTTTACTGTGTTTTAAACAATATCCGGACCACAGACTAAAGAATGAATTGCCGTACTGGCAACCTTCATTCAAGCCCTTTCCATAAAGCATAGATACAAAATAAGTTCCATTGTAAAGATCGGAGCCAGTAGGTCGCGCGGCGGTTTAAGATCCCTCGAGGGGCAATCGGCGCATGTGTCAAATCGCGCACGAATCGTGACGCGTAAACGCAACGCGGGAGGTGACCTTGAGACCTTGAGAGCGACTGATCTACCAATGACGTGACGTGACGCCGTCACGTCATTGGTAGATCAGTCGCTCTCACGACACACCCGCCCCCCTCACTCCGCACATCACCAAATAGACCTTAGAATTGAATACTGCGCATACCCCTTCTACTTTTGCCGAGCGATCTTTAACTATCGCGCGACCTTATAACCTCTTAGCGCCGTTGCGGAGCGCATGCCGTTTTCGCGCGAAATCTGAAACCAAACGAGGTGTTTATTCGGCGCGACGCGAAACCAAACGAGCGGCTATGTACCTACGTCATTTTATTCAATAAAATCTTTATCTTGTGTAAATGTGCCAGTGCTAGAAGTGAGTGAATTACTTGTCTGTGATTGTGTACCTTCGAAGTGACCTACGAAATAAGAAGCCGTCTAGACATTTGACAAGAGAGAAAATATGAGGTATGTGCATTTAAAACTTTCCTAATACTATCTAGGTTGAGGTACCTCACACATCTTATTATTACTTACGCATTTACTAAATAAATCGTCTAGTAATCTCCCGCCATAGCGAAAATCTACCTGCGACGATAAATACCTACCTATCTACGTGCAGAGGTTATTGCCCGGATAGGGCTGTCACGTTTTTTAGGCACTAGGAAATTTAAACTTTTTGTATGGGAAACTGAAAATAGGATTTTTTAATTATCTCCCACCCAAAACTGATCATTATTGGGGTCTGAAACGCCCCGGCTTTGGCTTAGTACACATATTATGATACACCTTGTATATACATACATAAGCATATAAAAATATATATACACCTATTACATATATAAAAATTATTAATATTATAAATTATTTAATTATTTATTGTACAAAAAAGCGCAATAGGCTACTTTACACTGAATGAAAATAAAAAAAAACTATTTATGACTTCGTCAGTTGACAATCTAAGAATTATCATCATCTCAGCCGTAAGATGTCCACTGCTGGACATAGGATGATGAATCTGACCTTCAAGTACTAATCTTGACGTGTTTTACCACACTTGAATAATGTTGATGCAAGGAAAGACGCTGCTACCCATCCTCCGGAGGTATCCTTTGGCAGATTCTTACTCATGATCAACCACGTGTTATTTCATTTTTAGGATTCCGTACCCAAAGGGTAAAAACGGAACCCTATTACTAAGACTCCGCTGTCCGTCTGTCCGTCCGTCTGTCTATCTCCAGGCTGTATCTCATGAACCGTGATAGCTAGACAGTTGATTTTTTTACAGATGATGTATTTTTGTTCGGTCCGTATCAGAAGAACAATCTAACATAACACCCTTGTGGGGTGAACGACATAAAAGTAAAATGACCTACTAGTAAAAAAACATCTACAAATTAAGAACGCCTTACAATTAACACAAGCTCTGCTTAGCTTGGGGCTAGATGATGCTGTGTATCTGTCCAGCATTATTTATTTATTAGAACGTCCGGAACGACAAATCGTCATGTCAGGTAAAAAGACTGGTACACTAGTACAGAAAATGAACGCTAAAAATAAAACCACAATTTAAACAAAAAATATTTTAACCTACGGTTGACCATGTACCGTTAACGAACTAAATTTTGGAAAACTTAAAAAAAAACTAATGTAATGTTTATCTTACTTATTCCTGCCTTTTTGGCTACATATAAAAATATACGGATCATGAATTTCCTCGAAGCGAGATGGGTCTGTAGTTTTTAAGAAGAGTCTTGTCGCTCTTCTTATAAAATAAACAACCAAACTCACGCTCCACGCCCTTGGAGTTCTCCCGGAAGGAAGGACGGAATTGAAGAGTCGCAGTAGCTCTTGAATAATGGGAGCTCCTCCTACCTTCAGAAGTTCTGAAGTAATTCCATCTTCACCCAGGGCTTTTCTATTTTTAAGCTATCTCAGACCCGGCACGATCTGGTCTCGGGCGATATCCGGTAGTTCGTCGGTGTAGTGGCGTGTCAGGATGGCTCGAGGATTACCAACATAACCCTGAGTTTTAAGTGTCCCTCGTCCTAATCGGTATTTACTGGTGAGGCAGTTGCTATTCTAGAAGCCATTCTCTTTGTAAAATCACATCACTTAAATAATTCTATCATCTTTTCTGATTCCAAAAGTTGCCTCCAATCAATTTTGTCTAACCCGTTTAGAGCAATTTCCCGTTTCCCCATTATTCTTAAAATTAAACTTTCTCTGTTTGAGTGTCACAATCTAGGCATTAATGTAGTTCTAGCTTGGATTCCAGGACACTCTGGGATTCTAGGCAATGAGTTAGCTGACTCATGCGCAAAAGCCGCTATCCAGATAGGTTCTCCTGAGCATTTTCAATTACTTATATTGCCACGATTTGAGCCTCCTTCCAAAAATATTTCTTGCAAAATCCTGGACGCATTTGTAGAATACCTCGAAGCTGTGTAAAGGCAAGTAGGTACTACTCTGATATCCAACTATGATATCCCACCTATTCCTTGGTTCTTTAAGTTCCGCAAGTCCAATAAGATCGTCACTTCAACTATCTGCCGCCTAAGACTGGGTCATGCTTGTACCTACACCTGTATATCTTGCGAAACTTAGGATCAAGGATCACTCAATGTGTGAGTGCGGATTGGAGGAAGGAAATGTAGACCACATTTTCTTCAATTGCCCTAAACTTCACTTATCCCTTTATGATGTTCTCCCTCAGAAAATCCCGCGTCCTACCTGCTTCAAAACTTTACTTTCCCTTTCCTTCTCTCCTTTTATTAATTTTATCCTTTGTAAATTTGTAAATATGAATAATCTTAGATTGTAATATGTTTTATTAAAAGTAGTTGATAACTTAAATAATCTGATCGAAGCTTCATTAATTTCCTCTTACTTTTATTTAGGACTTTTTTTATTGTTTTTATTTGCTTTTGCTTGGCTTAAAATCATTTTGTTTTCCGATAATGTTGTGGCTTAAAATTGCCTAACCCGCTCTCAACACGTTTATGATACTTTACGTTATTATTCTGACCTTTTAAGCCTTTTACCTACCTGACACTGGCAGAGTTGCAGCAAGTGGCATGCATCAGCCATTACAAAGAAAAGAAGAAGATGAAGAAGGTACCTGCTAGTGTTGCCACCTTAGTGGATTTTCCACTAAAACTGGTGGTTTCAACCCCCGCTTTAGTGGTGAAATATTGCTTTTAGTGGCTAGTGGATTTTTCTAGCGGTTTAGTAAAATTGACTTCCAATTAAGTACTGAAAATGCTGTAACTCAACCACTGAGCCATGTTTAAAACTATTTGACTTCCAATTATTACTGAAAATACTGTAACTCAACCACTAAGCCACGTTTAAAAATATTATTATTTCTACTTAAGTTTATTTTGGAAGAGGCCTACACGGATGTAAAAACATCCGTGTAGGCCACACTGATTGATCTGTCAGAATCACTAAGCTCCAGATAACTCTATAAGCAGGTATTCCCCGTAGAATATTTTCTGTATTAGTTAGTTTACAACAAACAAAACTGACAGAGTCAACTCTGTCTCGTGCCTCGTCTCGGACTGTCTGCTCCGTACGTCGTACAATATTTCCGCGAACTCATTCGATGCGTAGATAAGTTGAAACCACAATTATACGTAAAAGCTTCGGGATGCTTGGCTTCAAGACCCACAATTAAAGGGCAGGTTTTACTGTTGGCAACACTGCCTACTTGATTGTTGTTGATTGATTGTACTAACTAGGTAGTTCGTATCTACTTGCAGTGTCTCCAGATTGGGGGTTTTTTTCCCCATCAATATGGGGATTTCCCCAATGGGAAAAATAAAAATTTTAGGGAAGTTTTGGGGAAATTAAAACTGTGGGGGACATTTTGGGGAACATATTTAATTTTGGCGAAAGTTTGGGGAGAATGAAATGTGTACTAATTTCTAATACTGCTGTGACTAAACAAATAAAAAAACTAATAATTTATTGTTATCTGTGCAGTAATTCAAATCGCACGCGTAAACAATACAATGCTGCCAACATTTCGATAACACGCCCGCAGCGCCGCGCGTCGCGCCCTGCCACCTGCCAAAATGGTAAAATTAACTTTGATTCAATTGTATTTTGGGAGCATTTAGGAAAATGATGATTTTTAGCCCAAAATCTCTTATTTTCCCAAATACTCCAAAAATATTTTTGGAGCATTTGGAAAAATGTATAGCAAATGGTTTAAGATTTGCGGAAAATTACTTTTCCCCTAGCTTTATTCCTTGTAAAATGCAGAAAAAAGCAGAAACCACAAAAAAAAATCTCGCGCCAACTCGTGACGATCATCTACCTACCTACCTCCCATAATTCTTGGACGTCATCAAACATGTATGTAATTTTGAATAAAGTCAATAGAGGAAAACTGTGTTTTATTTTTAGTGGATGTCAAATGAGTAAGAAAATACAAGGACAAAATTAATTTTCACAATAGATTTATTTCATAATAGGTATAAAATTATTTGGGGAAAATTGTAAGAAATAGTATTTTTTTGGGGAAAATTTACACCTGATCTGGGGAAATTTTACATACATAACCTGGAGATCTGTCTACTGTCTACATGTCACTGTTGTCACAGACTACTACAATGCTACTACTTGTGTTGTGTTTTTTTTGACTACAAATTTAATTATCAAATTAAATGAATTTGAAAATGGCCAAGAATCCAAAAATAATTCCTCCAAGACAACTGTGGGGAGAATTTGACGAAGAAGCAAATAATGAAACCATCCTTCAAAGTGTGAATTTTAATCCTATAATAGAACTTGGTATGCAAAATATCCCCGAAATCCCTATCACAGTAAAGTCATCGCCGATTAAACTACCGGAGCCCAATTTGATCACACATACTATACAGCTACACTCCTATTACAGGCAGCTAGAGGCTATATTATCAGAACAACACGCTTTGGCGAATACGCAAAACATTCAACATGAACCACTTACTATGCCAGTCTTCCCGCCTCAACCAGAAAGCACGCTAAAACTAAAACATAATCCAACGCCAGGAGTGAACCATTTACCGAAAGTGTACAATGACTTCACTGCTGGTATAGGACCAGTTATAATGCCATTTACTAATGAAAGTCACAAGCGGGCACTGAAACAAAGTGCTGCAATAGCATTCGCTTTTATCGGTATCTCAGAATGCTCAAACACTGTCCTTGAAGCGATGGCAGATAGCCTGGATTCATTCCTGTCCATTTTCTGCAATTACCTGAGGAAAGTCATAAACAGGAAAGCCAGTCACCTACCGATTGGCTTTCCCGATTCAATCAGCAGAGTTCTTAGTGATCTCAATATACACAACCTGCAAGATTATTACCAGGACAGTGTGGTAGACTACCATGCCAAACTGAAAGATCAAAGTAGCACACTGGCTAGTGAAATTGAAAAGTTTGCTGGTAAACGGCCTTCTCAGATGGAAGAAGTGCCAGAACTGCATTTCCCAGCCGCATTAGATGTATCCTTCACACCTTCATTGGAGTCTGGATTCCAGATGCTTCAAAACTTGGAACAGGAGAACCTAGAAGGATTAGAGTTTATTGAGATTGTGGGTCAGGAGCCTAAGTTAGAGACAATGGATTTTGTCCAAACTGATGCACCATTGTCACCTGGTGCTAAGAACAAGAGACCTTTGTAAACAATGTTATTTAAAAAATGCTGTAAACTTACTTGATTTATTTACATCCTGGGACAGAGTCAAAACGAAAGTGTTTTTAATTAGCTTGTTAGTGCAACAACAGAATCGTCACCAGTGTCAATCTATGTTCAGAATTTAAATAGTCTATATTATTATGCATTCCATAGGATCATGTCATTGGAAACGTAAATTAATGAATTTAATTTGCTTCAAGAAATATTTGTTCTTTTATTATCCACTTGCATTTATGTCCGCTACTTGCAAGCCGCCGCGGGGTGCCGGCAGTAGAATGATACCTCTCCTCTCATGCCCATGGATGCAGTAAGAGCCTGCTAAGGAATACCTCCAGAAGATGGGCAGCAGCGTCTATCTGTGTATCAACATCCCATACTGCGCTCACCAACCCGCCTGCCAAGCATGGTGAGAATGGCAACTACCCCTCATGGAGATCCATGAGGGATCCTGTGTTCATCTGTGGATGTTTTATGGCTGAAATGATGACTTCAATCAAAAAATTCACATTTGTTGTATGGGAGCCCCCCTAAAATATTTATTTAATTGTTGTCAGTATTCACAGCCTGACAACAGATGAACAGCGGAGTCTTAGTAATTAGGGTCCCATTTTTAAAACAGCGACTTAGGTTTCTTAGGGTACTTAAACATTACCAAAAGAAGAACAAGAGGTATATCTTTGATCTTTTGTTAATGTCTAATATAAAAAAATCCTGATTAATTCTATAGGAGACAATAGTTAAAGTACTTAATTACTTTTAAAAATATATTAGTACTGACATACATACATCAGGATTTTTGATATGTGATGTCTCCTGGGAGAGACTCCAACAGTCCATCACCCTTAGACCTCTTTTGAATAAAGTCCTATAAAAATATACCAAACAACATATACCTACTTGATTTATGAATCAAATCAAATAAATCAACATTTCTTAGCACCAAATAATTTATTTAAAACTGATAAGAATTATTGTACACAGTCATATCAACTGCTGTCAATTTGATCAATTAACAAGTTTTGACAAATTAAAATTAAAGCATAGGTAAAACAAAATTTAAATCTAATGAAATCCCACAAATTCTGTACCTACTATACATATCAAAGTAAATTCAGGAAATACATCATTGCTGTGCTGGGACACTACAGGCTTAATAATATCATAATCTCTACAGCCAATCAAAGTCAGGTAGGATCCAACTCAGCACTGCTAAAATTGTGCTGACTTAATTCAAGGTTTGGACAAAGTATTATTAAACTTTACCCCTAAATTCTAAAACAGTTTTGATGAGAAAAAAACAGTATATAATGAGAATTAACATAAAATATTATCTTACAATTACGTCCCCAGCAGATTTAAAAACAATAAATTAAATCAATTTATAACTATCCTCACACAGATATTAAGAAAATTCTAAATTGTTAATTTGAAGACACTATTTGTAAATTCTTATAACTATCCTCACACAGATATTAAGAAAATTCTAAATTGTTAATTTGAAGACACTATTTGTAAATTCTTATGTAATATTAAAGACTAAGTAAGCAGATAAATGGAACTTACACATTATGGAATGAATACCAATACACCCATTAAACTTACAGTATGGTTGACATAATTTGGCTCATGTGGTAGGTGGCCTATTGATTTAAGTATATACTTAAAAAAAATCTAATAACATAACCAATGCCAAAAATATTTCACAGCCAACCTGACAAGAGCCAATTTATTGTACCCAACTTATAACATTATGTGGAAGTAATAAATCTTGTCAACACTTAAATAAAAAGAGAAATTAAAGTACCACCATACCATCTCTAAACTCTCAACATTCACAATTAATGAATCTACAAAAAATGTTTCTATTAAAGTACTAACACTGATCTGAGAACAAAAAAAAATATAGATAAGGTGCATTTATGTAGGTAAATTGTGTCAAAGAAATTTTCTAAAATATAAGGTAACATTTTCAAAAATACAGAGACAAAACTATTTATTCTAAAAAATATGGGGATTACATAATAATTTTAAGTTTGATATTTTGATTTTCAAGAAAACTCAATTTATTACAGGAGTAATACCCTTATTTTTTTCATGAAAAAAGGTTTAATATTTGATACTGGAAATTAGGAAATGGTATTACTTCATTTTTAACTTCTTCATTGTGTGTTATATTTGTCTCTTTGTGAAATTTATGTTTTATGGTGAATGTACAATAAAGAGTTTATATATCTATCTATCATCAATTACTATCCATATTGAAACAGTAAGTTATTAGTAAAATGCATGCATTTTAAAGTGTAATGAATGGGTTGTACTAAAACGAATTAAATCTAAGTCAGGAAACTTATTTACATAAACCGCACACTGATTCACTGGTTCTCCGGAGGTGTTGTTATTTTTCTTCGGAATAAGAGGATGTGGGGCTCTGTTAAACAGAATTTTTTATTAAAAATCAAAGAAATTAACTATGCCCCTTCTAAAGGATAAAAACTGCAACAAGGTTATCCAACATAAGTAAAGCACATAGGACAAGCTACCTGATTTGGCAGTAAGCTGTTGAAGAACCCTTAAGTATGAGGTGGTAACCCACAATCACAAAACTATCATTAAATTTAAACAGAATCCTGTAGAAATTTGTTCTTGATCATATTTTTTTTTATCGGAAATTGCAATCAGTTTTTGAACCCCATATTTTTATTATACAATTCAAAATCAAACGCAAAAAGCCATTTAAAAGAAGAATAAGAAATTGAAGAACAGATGGAATAAATGAGATGATGATGTATATTGATAATATACATCAAATACAATTCTATTGTAGCAGGCTGTCAGGAATATAATTAACTTGATCTTACCAGGCTGATGTGTCATGTAGTGAACCCAGCCCTGACTTTGCTGCACTCCAATTCTGCGCCATTCTTGCTCCGTCATCAGGTGGTTCTTCGGAACTTGCTTCACCATCTCTTTAGGTAGCACAACATGCCTAGAAATAATAATGTCTTTGTTATTATATTAGATAAAGATAAGATAAAGAAACGTTTATTATGTCACATTTTTACAATCAAATAAAAAAAATCATCAATTCGGTTTTAAAACTAGTGACAAAAATGGTCACTACTCAGCATGTGCTGTGGCAGAACGAGTCGTACCACAGCGCTGGTCTTCCGTATTACCATGGGGTGCCAGCAGAAGACTGTTGCCCCTCCTCTCTTACATTAACAACCTCTCATTATCAGTACAATGATCTATGAGGGAGGCCTATTTCCACCAGTGGACATTCTATGGCTGAGTTATGCTTATGATATTTGATAAGGAGATAAAAATGTCTTTGTTATACAATAATGGATAGATTAGTTTTTGCTATAAAAAGCATAAGGCTTCGCGTATCTACAGATGCAGCGCTGAAAGTGTATCATGGATATGTATCATCATATTTAGCTCATGGATTAATGTTGTGGGGAAACTCAACTGACATTGAAATGGTGTTTCTTATTCAAATAAAGTGTGTGAGGGCCATAAGAGGCGCTAGGAGTATGAATAGCTGTAAGCCCTTGTTTAAGAAGTACAATATTCTTCCACTGCTGTGCATGTACATAGGGGAAATATGCATGTAGTTGAAACAATATCCATATTATTTTAAAAACCACTCAGGTATGTTGGAAAGACAAGACATAATGACAGGCTTTACGTTCCACATTGTAGATTAAAACTTATCAAAAATAATGTTTATCAGCACGCAATTTTTAACAAATTACCCAGTGACACAAAAAATTGCAATTAAATTTATTTAAATTAAAATATAATATAAATATGCGGAGGCTTTAAGATAAGAAACCGTTTATTTATTTTACTTTATTGAGTAGGTAACATTTTAAAGCAGCTTGTAGTAAACAACACATACAAAAACAACAGTCAATGTGGTGACAAGGTTTGAAGTATATTGTACCGAAGTATATTGTTTAAATAACCTGGACCTGGATCAGGCCATCCTAGGGTATCTACAGAAATTAAAACATTATGTTTAGAAACACAATATGGGTCAGGTTATTTTGTTTTGATGACTTGAGTAACATCGAAACAGCTGCAAGTGATAAAAAGACTGTGTTATGCGGAGTTTTACCTGTATTCGTGATCATCATCGTAATATTTGTCAGAATAGTAAATATCTCGTGTCATTGTGGTATAGCGTTGTTTTCACACAGCCAACGACTTAACTTGATTATATTGTAAATTATGGATTCCTTTTGCAGTATATTCCTGGCCTAAGCGCCTTTTGTAGTTTTTTTACCTCGGTCGGCAACTCAATCAAAAAGAAAGCCGAAATACGAACTCGCAAGTCGCAAACTTTAGTCTCAAAAATCACAACGACATGAACAGAACAGCAACGAACTAAATTCAAATTTTGATTGAAAACAGTGTTGTGTTGCCAACGCTAATAGCACGTAATTTTACAAGATGTCTAAAACCGGCACTTTCCGAACTAAATAGCGGTGGGTTAGTTACCAAGGCAAGGCAAGTTAGTAACGGTTACAAACAAACAAAAAATTAAGCATGGATTCCACTATAATGTACTCTATGGATTCCACCTTAAACTAGATAGATAAATACGGATTCCACTAAAGGGTTTCGACCAAACATTTTATTCTATCCGCAGAAATAGAGGAACAAGTGCTGCGATTGGTGTATCAAGACCCTACAACTAGTACGATATTCTTCTAGAATATCGTTTTAGATGGAGACATCCCATCCATACCAGTGTGTCGAAAATTTTAAAAAAGGAATGTTTATAATGTACCTACCTACCCCTTCCATTTTCGAAGAGTGCAGAATCTACACGAGCCAGATTACAACGGCAGAGCTGTCTTGTTCGTGGCTATTGCGGCAAAGACGTCTTGTCCTCAATTTCTGTAATCAGCAAATTTTAACAGGACTGGAATCACAAATTTCCGTAACCCGCACATGTGGGCGCTAAATGAAGAAAACCCGTTAGTGGTTCGGCCTGCGTCGTTTAAAAAAAATAATAACTACAAAATTATTTCACATTATATTATATTTAAAAATACCATGTATACCTAATTTCAACGATTCCCTAGTTCATAAATATACTTACTAATACGGGGTAAAATAGTAGATGTAATGAGTACGTGAGTACGATAGAGCACAGATCGTAAACTAGTACAACTTCATTGTTATCAAATTTCAAAGATCTGTAGGGGCGGCAAAAATTTAAATGCCTACTGGCGGCAAATTTGTAAATCCGGCACTGACCTCTCCTCTCTGGCTGCAGTAAGAGTGGTAAGAGCCTGCTAAGGGATACCTCCGGAAGATGGGCAACAGCGTCTTTCCGTGCATCAACATCCCGTACTGCGCTTACCAACCCACCTGCCAACCGTGGTAAGCATGGCAACTACCCCTCATTTACGTTCACTTTGTTTTTATTGATTTTTGAGATAACATAAGTTAGTTTGGTTTAAGTATTTCTCACTTTTTTCACTATACTCTAGCCAAACTCAAGATGCAATATTTACTAACATTGGAAATCAGCTGATTTTTAGGGTTGCGCCTCGAAACTTATGGAGTCATGACTGAATTAGATGATTTTACCAATAAATTCTACAAGATTTGTTACAATTTTCAATAGTTACGTCATTTCTATGGAAAATCTAACTTTTTCAATTTACAAATCTTCATTAGGTGATCAAAAACAAAGATTAAAATCCACAGAGATTTTTTGTGTTCCTAACAGTGCCAACCATAACGAACTTTGGTTTTGACTTCCTGGGTCGCAAACAGTTGGATATTTATTAGCTATGATTCGGGATTAAGAATACACTACAACATTACTCATAGAAAGAGCAACAATAAATTCATATTTAGTTTTCAAGGCAATAAACACGGGTTTTGAATGGCGGGGAACTAATATTCGAAAGCAAAAGTGGAGATGGAGATTATCATAAAGAAATGAAATGATAATGTAATTGATGAATTCATCATCCAGGTCTCCGGAGAAACATCAAGTAGCTTAGAATCTGACAGTGATGATGATTAAATAATCATCATCACTGTCAGATAGAGTCATGCTTAATTAATTAATCGTCCCAAAAAGAGTTATTTTAGGACACTAATTAATTAAGCATGATGATAAGTAATGGTAATAATGTATATACTTTATTTATATGTACCTATTTTAAATGTCCCAGAAGAGAGACACTTGTATGAAACGGGCTATTAACGTTATAAATGTTAGTTAAAATTTCTATTTGGTCTTATATAATCTTCCTTAGCTAGTAGCAGCTTCAACTCTATAGGTAATGATAAAACTGATGATGATGGTGATCATTAATTAATTTGACAGCAAATAATATTATTTGATATTCAATATTTATCTAAATATATAAATAGCGAAAATAGCACAGCCGAAAAAATGTTTTCACCCCTGATATAAGCTGATTCAACTGTCAGTGCATTGTTAGTAAATATTGCATCTTGAGTTTGGCTAGAGTATACTGCCGTGCTAAGGGGGACAGCCGTAAGTGCATGTCTACTAGTTTCGAGAAAATGGCGCTTAAAGTTTTCAAAATATTTTTGTCGATTACGTCTACAAAATTAACTTTTTTTAAAAACTGAAAAAAATATATTGTAGACAAAATGGTGTAGTATGTATATGTTGATAAATGAAAATTAGAATACCATAATTAGTATATTAAAACATCAAAAAAGTCGTTATGCTGAGAAAACCTGTTGTATTTTATAGACGAATACTTAAAATGAGCGTCGTAAGCAACACACATATCACGCTTAAGTTAAGGGGCACTCATTTAAAGCGGTTTTGATAAGGAAACATAATCATTAAAATTTGTTATTATATGATTAACCGCCGTAACTGCACAGCTTACGACTGTCATGTTAAGGAATACTTACTTAAACACTGTGATTGGTGCCTAATTTACCGCCGTAATTGGTAGTTACCACGCTCAATGTAAGGAAAGTACTTGTCAATTAATATGCGCATCCTTAGTGTAATGCCACTATAAGTCTTTAATGCGATTAATATAAGCACTCCATGAGTTTTTTCTATAGAACTTTAGGACAGGATAGTATAATGTTCCTTTACGGCTTTAATTATAAGAAACTCAAAAAATAAATTGTAGTTACGGCGCTTAGCACAACTGAAAAAAGCCTTTACAGGCTTTATTTTAAGAAACTGTCAAAGAGAAAGTTATAGATCTCGATACGACGATTCCGAATATGGCATTAACTCAATTTTGAAAAAAATGTTGCTTACGGCGGACTCCCTTAGCACGGCAGTATAGTTAGGCTGACAACAAATGTCAAACTTGTTTAGGTACGCGAAAAACGCGCGGACGAAATGCGTTCGGATACGAGTTTCGTTCAGAAACACGGAATTGATGTCAAGTGACTTAACATCAATTCTGTCACAGTCAAGCCAGTTTTGGTTGCCAGTTAGCCGTCCGTTTTATTTTGATTTTTTTTTTAGTTTATTTTTGAGCTGATCCGGTGTTGAATGGGCTTTCCATTATATTTTATAGTTTAGCTTAGTTATTAAGTAGTTAGTTAAAAACCTATACCTAGCCATTTTATTTTACTTAGTCTTCTTTTTTTTCTGTATGTGCGACACTCACCAAAGGTCCTACCTGAAAACCAGCGTTAATCCTTATATTTAAGGATTAACATTATGCTGAGGTAGGACCTTTTGGTCCACAAATTTTTTACTTTTTTTAATTGTGTTAGAATTAATTTATCATATTAGTATTAATTTTACGTACCTACTTATGCCTATTGTGGACTGTTGGATCAATAAATGATTTTCTTCTTCTTCTCCATTTTACGTTTTACGGCTGAAATTATGATGATGATAGGGTTTTTAAGCTAAGTATAGTATATTTTGCTACATTTATACAAGTACAAGGAAGGTGTATATTATTATTTATTAAGTTATTATTAAGAGCCTGTACTGTCCCACTGCAGGGCAAAGGCCTCCCTTCCTTCCTTCCACCTATCTCTGTCTTGAGCTACTGTGGTCCAGTCTTCCAAGTATGCGTCGAGTTCGTCTTTCCATCGACGTCTCGGTCTGCCGCGAGGTCGTTTCCTGTCTTGTGGGATCCATTCGGTAGTGGATTTAGCCCATGACTTATCCGGCCTGCGGCAGACGTGACCCGCCCAATCCCACTTCAATTGGCCCGATTTTTGGGCGACGTCTGCGATCTGTGTTTTGAAGCGCAGTTCACTATTTTTTATCCGGTCTGACAATTTGACTCCTAGGATACTGCGCTCCATCGCTCGCTGGCAAACCCCAAGTCTGCTCTTTTGCAAAGCGGTCAATGACCAGGTCTGTGCGCCATAGGTGAGGATTGGCAAAATGCACATGTCCATGAGTTTTCTTTTGAGTGTCAGTGGCAGATCGCCTTTCATTAGATCTTTCATAGACCAATAGCCCTTCCAGGCGTTTTCAGTTCGTCTTGTTATGGTGTATATTAGTGAAGATAAATAAATAACAAATGTATTACAACCTTAACACATATTTAATAATTAGCTTAAAAAATCAATCCATGAAATATCACAGCGTTTTAATTTATATGTATAATCAATCACCTAAACCTAGTTGCTTCTTTCACAATTAATTTTTCCTTTTTTGTTTATATATTTTGCTTTTGTGTACAATAAAGAATTTAAGAAATAACTTGCATCAATAGCAGAAGTAGGTATTTACATTATTGATTCAAAGAACGTGACAGGAAATATATTATATCCATATACAATTTACATCTCATCATATTTTTTTTACCGACAATCTCGCATAGTTCGTACATTTACATATGTACGTACTTATAGAAGTAGGTACTGCAGGAGTAGAACTTATTGTAAAGAGTTAATTCGAGGAAGTACTACCAACATATTTATTTCTGCCGCCAAACAGTAATATCTACATTGTTCCGGTTTGAAGGGTAAAGGGGCCGGTGAAATTACGGTCACATGAGACCTTAAAACTCTATGTCTTAGGGTGACGGGCGCAATGCAATGCAGCGTTGGTCATTGGTCACGTGCTTCGTGAACGTGATCACCCTGGTGTTGCAGTTGTTATAAATAGGTAGAGGTTACCGCTTAACATCACGTAGGCCTTCGGCTTTTTTCAACATTTTGTCGTCTAATAAAAATCTTAATGGGGACATTGGTACACGTTGCAACGATAGTAGTACAGACCGCCCCGCATACATTATTTGTATGCGACGAATTGTCTACTCCAATATGTTCAACTATTTGTTCCACCAGTTGAATATATTGGATACATTTCCTCCAATTCTTCGCAACTTAAAAATGTAGTTAAACTACTTGGACTGAAAATTGCAATATATTCAATCACAGTATTGTTATATTAATAAAACATAGTAAAATAAAAAAATATTCCTACCATGGATTTTAAAACAGGCAGTCTAAAATGATAGTAAATGTCAAAAATGTTAGCATTATAAATGTCAAAAATTACAGAAAAGGACAGTAAATGTCAAAAATGTCCAAAAATAACTTATTTATTTAACTATACAAAATATAAATATAATAATAAATATAAATTTAACTATATATAAAATAACAATACTGTGATTGAAACATTGTCTTTGAGATTGTTGCTAAATGTTTTTACATTACATTACTTTGTTTTTTGTGACGTTATTGACAAGATTTATTTCAAACCTCACCAGCTTATTAGGTTCCTACTTAGGTAATTACAAATCATTTACGACTACTATTAAGATTACACGTCATCATCATCATCACAAGATGTTGGCAATTATTTCGACCCTCATTATTGTCAATATTATTTTGCTTATTTCCTACGTGGTGTGCGTGGCGTGACACTTAAATAGGTAATATATCTAAAGGTAGAATTCCACCAGTGTGTAGCACAAATGTTTGAATGCTAGAAAACACCAAAATGTGCAGGCACTATAACTTGTTAAGCTTTCGCGATTTGTTAACATATTTTTTAGTTTTAAACTTGGACATTTCTAAATCTGAAGACGAATTGAGGGTAGTCGTGGATCCTGCCATCAATTCGCGGCGGTAGCTCCCAGCACATCAGTCCTCCCGCGACCAAGAACGCTGAAATGTGTTCGAAACGTCGGGAAAATAGTAAAAAAGGTACGCGATAAAATCCTGTAATTTTAAAACTAAAAAATATGTGCAGGCACTCTTCGAATTTTGGCGCATTCATTCATTTCAGCCGTAAAACGTCTACTACTGAACACAGGCCTCCCTCATGGATCTCCATGAGGGCTAGTTGCCATACTCACCACGCTTGGCAGACGTGTTGGTGAGCGCAGTACGGGATGTTGATATACGGAAAGACGCTGCTGCCCATCTTCCGGAGGTGTCCCTTAGCAGGCTCTTACTGCATCCATGGGTAGGAGAGGAGGGGTAACATTCTACTTGCCGGCACCCCACGGCAACTTTGTAGTTTGGCGCATACTGAGCTGCAATTGCAGTATATGTATTTAGTTCCGAGAACTGAAAGAGAAGAGTGGCTGCACATTTTGGTGTTTTCTAGTATTCAAACTTTTGTGGAATTCTACCTTAACGCCAACCATTTGCTTGACCCTCGGCTGTCCTATTATTGTGAAGTGTAATTTGATTAAATGTTTATTTCAATTTTAAGTAGGTACCATTATAACACGCCAACCACACCCTAAACTACAAGTTTGGCTGGTAGAGAATGCTTTTTATTAAGCCCACCTTTTGTTGTTTATGCAATAAACTATTAAATAAATAAATAAAATTTTACCCACATCAACACAACATGGTAATTTTTATGTATGTCATTATTTTTAATACACAATTTGTGACACTAAATGTGTTAAAGAGAAAAACACCAGGAATTCGTCAATGCCATTGATACGCCTAGCCTTTCATTTATCTACATTAGGTACATTATTCCCTCAAGATGTGCGAAAAAAATATATACATATATAAAACGTCTCGCCAACCATTTTGCATTACAAATCATTTACCCCCTTCAACATGGCAAGTTTTATGCCTTTAAACTGTTCCGTCTGTGTGAACCCCATTGGGCACGATTCAGACGTGCGGTCGGGCGCCGGTGTGCGTCAGAAAGTGATGCTAACCCAACCTCCTCTCATGCCCGTGGATGCAGTAAGAGCCTGCTAAGGGATACCTCCAAAGATAGGCAGCAGCGTCTTTCCATATATCAACATCCCATACTGCGCTCACCAACCCGCCTGCCAAGCGTGGTGAGTATGGCAACTACCCCTCATGGAGATCCATGAGGGAGGCCTGTGTTCAGTAGTTGACGTTTAATGGCTGAAATGATGACCCAACCTGCTCGTTTACACATGTTTCAGATTTGGCTTCCTTTATTTATGGCGCGAATAACATAATTCCAACACCTCATCAACTATTTAGATTACACATCATCTTGTGATTGCAAGACGGCATTTTTTCCGAGTATGTCCCTCACATTATTGTCAATAGCAGTGGCCTATTGCGCTGTGCGCCATGCAATAGAACATTTAAACGAAAAACCGGTTCTGCTAGCCACTCTCGAGCACATACCCGACAATGTAAATAGCACAGCCAGGTTCGCCATTGTCGGATAAGACACGGAGGACACCATCACCATTGTCAATATATTATTGACGAGCTCTGTGGCGCAGCGGGCGAAGGTCCGCCTGCGACGCAAGGGGTTGCGGATTCGATTCCCGCCTCGGGACAAATGTCTGTACGATCTGCAGATATTTGTTCAGGGTGTTCTGGGTGTTTTTCTATATATAATAAAAATATCTATCTATGTAGTATAATGTATTAAGTATATCAGTCATCTAGTACCCATAACACAAGCTCTGCTTAGCTTGGGGCTAGATGATGCTGTGTGATTTGTCTAGCATTATTTATTTATTTATTATTTATTTATTTAATAGCAGTGGCCTATTGCACTGTGCGCCATGCAATAGAACATTTAAACGAAAAACCGGTTTTGCTAGCCACTCTCGAGCACATACCCGACAATCTAAATAGCACAGCCAGGTTCGCCATTGTCGGATACGACACGGAGGACACGATCACCATTGTCAATATATTATGGCACATCACTTCCCCACTTCAACATGACAATTTTTATGGTTCTCAAAGTGTTCCTTCTGTGTGAAGGTCATTGGGCACGCCGCGCAGGAGTACGGCGCGCCGTGCGCCTGGCGCATGTGCCGCTTGAGGTGGGACGAGCGCGTCAGGCGCGCGCCGCAGATCGCGCAGGCGTGCGGCCGGTCGCCCGAGTGCGTCAGGAAGTGTTGCTTCAGATCGCTGCGTGTGATGAACGCTTTGCCGCATGTGTCGCATTCGAAGTTCTTTTCGCCCGTGTGTCGCCTGAAACAAAATAAGTTTGTCTATTTAAATACAACGAAGCTTTAGGGCATGGCCGAGTTGGGGAATCGAAGTATAAGTTAAATCTATATATAAAATTAAATCTTTATTTAAGGAATCCATTCATGGAATCCATATAAAATTCAAAGTCCTGACTGACTGACTGATATATCAACGCACAGCCTAAACCACTGGACCTAAAGACTTGAAATTTGGCACACATATACCATGAGTATCCTAGAGGTGTTTTTCGAAATTCCCACGGGATAGGGAATAAATGGGATTTATATTTTCGAATCAAACTGGCTCTGCGTGAAAAAGAGGATTTTACTTTTTATGACTTCCACGCGGAAAAAGTCGCGGGCAAATGCTAGTCTACTAATAACTTGTAGCTAAAACAGTTAATATTCTTACTAATTATATTAAATCATATTTTAAGTCACTAAGTTTACATGGAATACCCTATTTAATATATTGTCCCTATAATAGTAGATCTGTCACCAAAATTGCATTACATAGATTACATAGTACCACTCACAAAAAACGAGGTTAGGTTCTAGTAAAGTTGCAACAACCAAGAGCCGAGCGAGCCGCGGCAGCGGCCCGCGATGTTATTCTTTCATTCATAAATTCATATATACACTAATTATTGCATTAATTCATTAATTTGTGGAGGATCTATCCCGCCATGTAACGCTTACCTAACATGGTACTGCAGATGGCCGACCGTGCGGAAGGCCCGCGGGCACAGCGCGCAGCGGTACGGCGTCTGGCCGGTGTGCTTGCGTCTGTGGGCGGCCAGCCCCGCGGAGTGCGCGAACGACTCACCGCAGACGGAACATTGTAGCGGCTTTTCACCCTGAAATTTTATTTTATTTATTTGGAAAACAAAAAGCTTAATATTAAGTAAAGTAGTACAAACATAACGTGGCTAAACTAAAGCTAGAAACAGTTTCCACATTGTGTAACTTAAGAATATTATGTAAAAGTAAACCAATTTAACTTACTACTAACTAATAAAATGTATTGGATAAATTAACAGAAGAAAATGTTTTGTTTGTTTGTTTGCCTGTAAGTGATTATTAAAAAAGTAGATGATATTATGTGTATGTACAACCTAAAAGAAATACTTTTTAAGAGAGAGAGAGAGATGGATAGATAAATTAGGCCAGGTTCGTGTCGGGCCATGCGCTGTGTAGGGTTCTGTAGTCACTGTTAGATCGCCTTCCGTTACAACAGTAGGTAGTAATAGTACGTTACTATGGCATCTGTCAGATTTGTAACTCATGTTAGGTACCAAATTCTAAGCAAATAAAGCCCAAACTACAGTCGTTGTAGTATTATTGTCTGCCTTTTTACTGCGTATTTTAGTACCAAACTATCCGCTAGAGGCGCTGTACAAGTTTTCATACATTTTTTTAACTACAGTCGCTAGCGAGATATGATGTGAAAACTCATGGTAGACCTACAGGCCTAAATCTCGCTCGACATCATCGCTGTCAAATGTCAATTTTTATCAATCGGGTCTTCTACACTTCTTCTTCTTCTTGGGAAGTGTGGGTAAGAGTCGATCCTACGATCTTTACTCTAGCTTCAACTTCGGAAGCAACTACTTCCGAGTCCAGGGGTGTTGCCGTTTATGGCATTCTATTCAATCCAACGCCTTACGAGGAGTCGGTTGACCTTACGAGGAGTCAGTTGGGCCTAGGAGCTCACGGGGCACCGGTCTCCAGGAAGATTTGCTGTCTGGCGGCCGCGTGTGCAGCGGGGCGATGGTGTTGAGATGTATATGGTGGCTATTGTCGGCCTGATCGTACATTCGACGTGCCAACTTAACCACAAAGTCCTCAACACTGGGCATCTGCACATCGCGGGCGATGACGTCGTTCCTGACGTACCGCCCCGCTCCTGTGCAGACTCGTAGGGCAATGTTCTGCTGAGCCTGCATTCTCTTGCGGTTTGTACTTGAACATAGCGCGTACCACGCTGGCGTCGCGTATGTGAGTCGTGAGCGGATGTAGGTTTTGTAAACCCCCATCTTCGTCTTTAGCTGTAGTCTCGATGCCAAGACAGGTCGGAGCATTGCCCGGGCAGCGCGCGTTTGTCTTAACGCTCGCTCTACCTGGGCATTCATCGTCAAGGATCTGTCGATATCGACGCCGAGGTACCGGACGGTGGTCTGCCATTCTACTGCTTGGCCTCGCAGTTGGAGTGGCGGCATCGGAGTGCGTCGGCGGGTAACGAGGAGCGCGGCGGTCTTCCCGACGTTTACGGCTATTCGCCATTTGTCTAGCCATGCTGGTAGGATGTCTAAGAGGCGTTGCATTCGGAGACGGGCTGTATCTGGGCAGTTTGAGGAAGCAAAGTAGGCGCTGTCATCCGCGAAGAGCGCTAGTGTGACATCCCGTTCGCCGGGCAGGAGATGGCCATCTAAGGTTGGGATGTCGTTAGTGTATAACGCGTAGAGTGCTGGTGAGAGACAACTGCCTTGGGGAACACCGGCGGTGATTGGTCGTGGCTGAGATTCTTCTTGTTCGACTGAGACGAAGAAGCTTCGGCCCGTGAGAAACGACCTGACGATGTGAATGATCGCTGGTGGTGTGGTGGAGGCGATCAGCTTCAGGATAAGGCCGACGTGCCAAACTCGGTCGAAAGCCTTTTCGACATCTAGGAAGACCCCGACTGTTGAGCTGCCGTTGTTGAGTTCGTGAGCAAGGTGATGCAGGATACGTGTGAGCTGGAGCGTTGTGGAATGCTGACTGCGGAATCCAAACTGTTCGGGCCTAGGTTCAATGTGCGGAACCAGTCTCCGCAGTAGCAGGCGCTCAAACAGCTTGGCAGTGGTAGATAGCAGTGTGATGGGTCGGTAGCTTGCGGGATAGCGCCTGTCTTTACCTGGTTTTGGTAGCATTATTACCTTACCCACTTTCCAGGTGTCGGGGAAATGGCCGGTGCGCAGAATGCCGTTGAACAGCATAGCAAGAGCAGCTATGCCTCTGCGAGGGAGATGTCGTAGGGCTAAGTTAGGTAGCCCGTCACTACCTGGTGCTTTGCGTCTGGGGAGTCGGAGGATCGCCTTCCTTATTTCGGCCGGGGAGATGAATGTGATTCCGTCAAGTGGTGGTTTCGGGCGCGATAGGAATTCTTCTACCGTAGCTTTAACGAGGGTGTGGTGAGCTAATGTCTCCGGGGTGTTTGTGGTTACGGGGTGTGGTGAAAATTGCACCTCCAAGTGGGCCGCCAGTATTTCGGCCCGATCTGCTGGTGCAAATTTACGCTGCCCCTGGTCGTTCAACAGCGGAAATGTGGGAGTTGGTGTGCTTGTCAACTGACGATTGAGAGCGTGGAGGTTTGTATCTCGTTCCTCAGCTTTGTCTATCCTGGCGTCCCAGCTAGCACCTCGCCAGGCTTCGACAGCTTGAGCGACTTCTGAGGTTAATTTATTGAGCTCTGTCTTCACTCTTGGGCATCGACTTCGGGTCCAGAGTCGGTGAGCATCTCTTTTTCTCCGCAGCTTTTCCTTTATTGGCCCAGGAAGTTGGTCTCGTCGTGGTGGTCTAGATGAGGCAGGTTTCGAGGCATCAATTTTCGCATCTTTCATTTTGTGAAGGAGAAAAATGGCGGTGTCCTCGACTTCTTTTGGAGTTGATATTCTACCAACAACAGTTAGAGATTCAAGCGTCTTTTCATACTCCACCCAGTCCGTTTTTTCTACGAAGTTTCGGGGCACTGTGAAGTTCGCCGCCAGGGCGAGAGTGATGAGGATTGGGAGGTGCTGGGTTTCCATGTCGTATAGTACTTCGATGTGGATCGGGCAACGGATATTTTTGTGCATGGCGATGTCGAGCACGTCTGCGGCATGCTGTGTGCAGTTGGGAATGTGTGTTGGAGCATCTGGTCCCAGCACCTCGAAATCATTGGTCTCTGCATCGTCGAATAACTGACGTCCCGCTGGGTTAATAGTTCTCGACCCCCAGGCCCTATGTTTAGCGTTGAAGTCTCCCACGAGGATCGTAGGGGTGGTGATTCCTTGGAATATGGCTGCGGTATCTCGTCGTGAGTAGTACGTACCGGGCGGACGATAACCGGCAAAGACTCTGAGCTCTCTGCCGCTCGCGCTCACCAGGACCCCATTTGAGCGCAGAGATTCAAAAGGCGGTTCCTGCAACTCTTCGTGAACGAGATCTCTCCTGACCAAAACCGCCGTACCTCGATAAGCTGTTCCTCGTGGAGAGACTTCATCGCGACGGTAGCAGAAATAGTTAGGAATCCTGAGTTCGAAATTGGGGTGAAGTTTTGTCTCGCCAATCAAAAGTAAATGGGCGTTCTGTGACTGCACAAGTAGGCGTAGGGGCGAGATTTTGTCTCTTACCCCTCCGGGATTCCAGTATAGGAGCCGTAGATGGTTGTGGCTACCCATACTGGTTTTCATTTATGGCGGTCAGTCCCCGCATCGCCGCTTCTTTGAGGTCTCCCCCGGCGACAATGGTGGTGAGCAGGTCCGCCAGAATCCTGAGCATGATCCACATCGGTTCCCCGGCGATGCCCGCCATTTTGTGGGTTGCTGTTGGTGTTGGTGCACTCTGCGTTTGAGGTGCTCGTGGGTGGAGCAATTGGTGTTCTCCTCGCTGTGGTGGAGGGCCTGGATGCAAAACTGTCCTTGTGAGTAGTGTGGGTGCAGGTAAAGGTACCTCTGTACTGGAGTGTGCAGTGGGCTTGAAGTGCACCTTTGGAGTTAGATGTGATGTGGGAGCATCCAGTATATAGCACGCGTTCTGGGCATGATAAGCTACTGGCGCTGAAGACGCTAGCTGTACTTCCGGAATAGAAGGCGGTTCCGGTGGTTTATGGTGCGTTGGCTCTCGCTGTTCAGTAGTGGCTGATGGCGGGTGAGGGGAGGAAGAAGCCACTGGTTTCCTCTTCCTTTTACCTCCTCTCTTCGTCTTCCTTTTTAGGGGAGCACCACGGTCAGTCGGCGGATTTGCCGGTGTATGTACCATGGCCTCGTGGTTCGTCAGATGGGCGTAGTCTGGTGCTGGTGCTGCTGCTGCGGTCCGGCTTCTCAGGGCACTTTGTAGCTGGGGCGGAGGTCCTGGAGTTTTCACACCTCGTTTGCGGGCCTCACGTCGGAATACGGCGCAGCGACGATCGTTGGCCGTGTGCGGCTTGCTGCAGTTTGCGCAAGTCGGCTTCTCACTTACTGGGCGGGGGCAATTGGATGCGGGATGTTCGCCGCCACACCTTACGCAGCGCAGCGGCCGGTAGCAGTTGCTAGAAGAGTGTCCGTACGCTTGGCAGCGGTGACACTGTGCCACGCCTCCTGCGGCTCCTCGCCAAGCCTCTATTGTGATACCCGGCATGTAGAGCAGCTCTTTAATGCAGTAGAGACGGGCGAGCTCTTCTTGGTTGAGATGATCTAGTTGGGCATGGAACAGGCAACCAGGTCTACCTCTTATTGGTGGTATTGCACGGACGAACCGTACTCTAAAGTCATGTGATTCAAGGGCAGTCTGGATGTCAGCTGGTGGGGTGTCCACCGGAAGGCCTCGGATTGCCACCTTTGTGGGTAGTTCGGAAGCCATGCTGTAGCAGAACCAGGCCAGTCCTGGTTCTGTCTCCATAGCCTCAACCAAGTGGCGTTGGACTATTCTGTATTCTTCCGGGGAGCGTGGTATGAAGCGGACCCCTTTTCCTAGTGGGCGCGCATTCGGGGTGTGTCCTAGTTTCCGCGCTAAGGTGGCGAAATGTGTGGTCCAGTTTGGTAGGTTTTCAACCACTATAGGCGGATAAGTTTTGGAGTGAGTCGTTGAAGGATGCGGTTGGCTGGCGCCGCCAGTCGAAGGATTTCCTGGGCAGGTGGTAGTTTGTTGCTGCCTGACTTTGGATGCCACTGCTTCATCCATAGGCTCTGGAGTTGCAGTGCGTGGGCGCGGCGGGCCTGTTATTGCTGCGGCGTAGGAGGTTGTCGATCTCTGCGTTGGTGGTAGTGGTGAGGTAATTGGGGCTTGGTCCAAAGGCGCTACCGATTCGATTCCCACATACGATGTAGAGTCGTCGTGGGTAGGCGTGTCTGGTAATGGTACGGAATCGGTACGCTCACTGTCGGAGTAATTAGGTGGTTTGTTCTCCATCAATAGGCTTGGGGTGTTTAAGCCGGAAGGTCCGGCGAGGGATTCACCTCCGTCTTGTGATGGGTCCGTAGTTGGAGTGGGGGATCGTGGCTGTGGAAGCCGTATGATATCTGAGTGACCCAGGGTCATCTTCATTGGAGCCGATCGCACTGAATGTACCAACAGGGGGATCCTCGTTGGCTGCGGTGAGTTGTGAGTCTTCGGAGACGGCGGTGTCGGGGGTGAGTGCAGCTTCAGCTTAAGCCGCTTCTCATCGCCATGCTCTTCGTCGGAAGAGCCTCGGCGTCTAGGCTGCACACGCTCGCTGGGAGGGTGATTGGTTTCCACGCTTGACGGAGCGACAGTTCCGCCTGCGTCGAGTCCTTGCGCACCCTCCAAGTTGGGTACAGTCGCTGTTGTGGGTTTTTGTGGCTGTAAGGCCGGTTCGTGGTGGTTCTTCGACCGGTCCGGGGGTTTCCCGGGAGGTGTTTTGCCTCGTTCTGGCATGCTACCTTTAGTTCCTGCGTGGGTTTGAAATGCTGGTACTAGCCGTCCGATCTGGTCGGGCGGTGGTTTGGTGAAGAAGGCAAAGTTTTCACAATTTTGTCACTACACTACACATTTTATAATAAAATAGTAGGTAGTGGCCTACAACGCAACGTTAGATGGGAACACTTGGTCTTTTTATACATTAAAAGCACTCGAAAACATCTTGAATTGCATTATAACCTCACTTTCACCTGAATACAGTGTGTGGTGAAGTCTCTCTGCAGTCTGACAAGCATTCATTCATGGCCTCTGGGCACCTCTGCACCTCAATTTTTAGTTAACAGCAAGAAATTGACATTTAACAGCGATAATTGCGAGATTAACGCCAGTTGCAAACCTGTCGCGAAATACGTAATCAGCCTGCCCGCGGTTAGAATCGCTCGCTGTTGTTAGAAGCTAGTAGGTGAGTGTACCTATGCTTATTTGAGCGACAATTTCTCCGAAAATAAAAAAGCTAGCATAACCGTTAATTTAATTTTAGTCGATAGTTTTCCTAGAAAGTTCATGGTTAAAACTACATCCATGACTTTGTTCAGTTTTGTAAAGCTTAATTTTAGACAGAGCGCTATTTCGCAAACGCAACTCTACAACCAAAAATAGTCTTCCCAACCCCATAATGGTTATAATATACTTATTCAACGATGAGAGCTATTTTAGATAATTATTTCGCAAACGTATCTAAAACCAAAAATTAGTCTTCGCAACTCCTTAATGGTTTTAAAATACTTATTACGAATCCCACTCGATGAAAAATCAAGAAAAAAAAAGTTAATTCCTATCTTAAAAATTTTATTATTTTTTCAGCATTTTTTGTGCACTATTTTATACAAAACTAGCTTTTGCCCGCGACTTCGTCCGCGTGGAAGTCATAAAACGTAAAATCGAAAAATCCCTTCTTAGTGCACCTCTAGGATACTCAAGGTACATACATATATGTGTGCCAAATTTCATGTCTTTAGGTCCAGTGGTTTAGGCTGTGCGTTGATATATCAGCCAGTCAGTCAGTCAGTGAGTCAGTCAGGACTTTGACGCCAAGATAGCTTATTAGTCTCTTCGTAAAGCCGCAGACAAAGTGAAACTATAAGGAACCCTCTATAAAAAGCAAAAGAAAGACTTACAGTATGAGTTCGCATATGAACTTTCAAGTTTTGTGCGAGGGAGAAGTTTTTCTTGCAGTGTTGACACGAGTATGGTCTTTCCCCAGTGTGGGTTCTTAAATGTGTCTTAAGCCGGAATCTGAAATAGAGAAAATGTACTTAAATTATTTGTTCCTTTTTAACTTGCTTCTGTTATTTTAGAGTATCTGGCTACACCGATTCTGATGCAGCGGTCATGTAAGTCTTAATTCTTCACCAAAATTATATCAGCCTATTGACACCTGTCGCGATAGCGAAGATTTTTAGTTGTATTATAGCTTTTCTTGTCGGGATTACTCGGGTTGGATCGGGTCGGCATCGGGAGACAAGTGCTTGCGGCGGCGGGCGGAGCGCGGCGGCGCGCCGCCCGCCGGCGCGCCGTTCGGGCATTCTGTTACGAGACGGCAAGCGAGATACATGGGTGGGTGAGTGATCTTGACTATCACAGTGCATGCAATACGAGATAATTTGCTATCGATGTTATATAAGATATAGATATAAACCCTTGTGTTAAGTGTACTTACCAGAAGCATTTACAAAGACAAATATATTATGAGCCGTGATGTAGAGCGAGACTCTCTAGGACAGGTTATTTATATTATATATATTATAATATATACTTAAAAGAGAGTCTCACACCCTGGATATTGTTTAGATTAAGTAAGAGAAAATAAACATATTTGTATTAATAAGAATATTAATAATTTTATTGAGCAAATAAATTATTCTTATTTGTATTGTATTTGTATTTACCGATGCGTCGGACTGTTTCGTACAGATAGATGAGAATAAGAATGAGAGCGAGGCTCGGGGTGGCTATAGGGGAGGACGGAGGCCACACGGGGATTAGCCCCTATACTTAGGCTTATCTAAGTAATAGTCATTATCAAAGCTCGGATTAATTGTCTGAGGACAGGTGGCACAGCCATCAAACCTTAGCTCGAATAGCCATTCAATCTAAGGACAGGTGGAACAGCCATCAAACCTTAGCTCGAATAGCCATTCAATCTAAGGACTGGTGGAACAGACATCAAACCGTAGCTCGAATAGCCATTCAATCTAAGGACAGGTGGAACAGCCATCAAACCTTAACTTGGATGTAAAGGAAATTCAGTCTAGTGGAACATTCATTGTCTGAGGGCAGGTGGAACAGCCATCAAACCTTAGCTTGGATGGAACAGCCTTTTAGTCTAATGGAACATTAATTATCTAAGGAGGGATGGAACCGCCATTCAATCTGATGGAACAGCCATCAACCTTAGCTAGAATGTAACAGCAGATGTAACATGCTGGGTATAGGCCTCCTATTCAATACGCTGACGTAAACGGTCCTGTGCAAGTCTCATCCACTGTCGTCAGGCAACCTTGACTAGATTGTCCGCCTATCTAGCAGGTGGTCTGCCTCGAGGCTATCTCGCTTCCATGGGCAACCACTCCGTGCCTTTATGCTGGTCTGGATACTGCAGTGCCTATGATATTGGATTAGGTTTCCATCTATACCACCCAACTTAGTTGGCTATTAGTCAGAGGAAAGAACAGAAAGTCTGAAGCTAAGTTGTGGGTTTCCTCACGATGTTTTCCTTCACCAATAAAGCATGTGAGAACATACATTTCTCAAGAAAGAAAAATCCATTGGTTCATGGTGGGTATTAACCCCACCACCTTCAGATTGAGTCTAGGGTACATACTACTTAGGCAACTCAGCTTGTACACAGAAACAGTAGCCCAGTAGGTTGTTCATACCTAGAAGACATTACTTTTCCACAAGTTGAACATTGTTGCTTCTCTCTCTTTTTCAAACTCTTTAAATCCTCATCACTTGGCTTGGCCTCCTCATTTGTCTCATTGATAACTGCTAAAACATTGCTGGGATCAATTTCAAACAGTTTACATTCTGGGAACTTGTCTTGACTGAGGTCCATATCAGTTTCAATGGTTTCCGAATACTCAATTTTGGAGCTCTTAAGCATTTCTCTCTGTTTCCTGTCGGAATTCTCACATAGTCTAACAAAACTTATGCAGTCATTTAATTTATTAACACACATGTTGCAAATTTGGTCGGAAAGACCGTCATTTGGTAAAATCTGAAATTAATCACATTATATCAAGCAAATAAATATTTTTTTTACAATCATTTTATAGCTTAAGAAAATTCTATTGTTTCTACCCTTATTGAGGGCCTTCTTCAGGGTGATGACAGGCCGCGACACTTTCCCTCCCCGTCCGGTCGTGCACTGAAGTAGGCCCTCGATAAGGGTTGAATCAGTTGGTGCCTCCAATTTAAAAGTATGTGGTGAACATTCCCGATATTTAATATGCATACGATTGTTAATAAATTAAAATAACTGGGTGAATGTGCATTTATAATAAAAACTATTTAGATTTTTGCATTCTGTACGTAGAAACAAGTAGTCAATTCAAGCAAGTAAAAGGGTATTTACAATATTTCTTAATAAATTGGACTTAATTATTTTAATAAATAAATATATCCGTAAAACTTACAGTAACATTTGCTATCGACATAATTTGAGCAGATATTTTCATGGATTCTTGAAACCGGAAGATGTTCGACAAAAAGTTCGCTCCCATACATATTCTACATAAATCTGAAGACATTTTCTTATCAATTCACAACGAGTAATATCTTCCGTTAGGCTGCAGCCATAATATGTACAGTCAAGGTCAAAAATATGTATACACCACAGAGTGACAAAAAGCGTAGTCATCTGAATGGTCATAAATTCGGCAAAATAAAAATGTACCTAAATTTGTTTACATACTTTGAGAGATAACTATGTAAACAACAGTTGCAATAATATGTCCTCATTTATTTAACCATAAACTTAGATACACCATAAAGTTCAAAAATATATATATACACTATAATGTGTCACTTTTGAATTTTTAATTTCATTTGACTTCCCGTATCATTGTGTTGGTGAAAATGTATCGCATTAGCGATCATTTAAAACACAGGATTGTTGCCTTATGCGAGGAGTGTATCCGTGTCTGATATAGCTGACGAATTGGGCATCACGGTAAGAAAAATGTTATGTAACTAGAACTTACCGCCGAAAATGTCACTTTCTTTTAGCTTTAGAATACTTCGTCATAAATAATACGAATAATTTTCCATTTCAGAGAAAAACAGTTTATATATGGAAGCAAAGATGCGGGTATATAGACATATTAGATCAGGTACTCCTTCCAACAGGTCATACATACTTTGGAAATTGACATATCAAATTCGTCCATACATAATGCGATACTAGTATCACTAGTATCTATGCACTAGTGCAGCAGTGGATTAACTAGCATGAGGACCTTCATTTAATAAAGATGCCCCCAAAAAGTCCAGATATAAACCCAATTGAAAACTTGTGGGGCCTTATGGTTCAAAACTGGGACTCTTCAGTTGTGAGAACCACTGAAAATTTAAGAAATCACGCAAAGGAGATTTGGGATTTGTTTATAGGTACAGGATATATGTTTAAACATGGTAAACTATATGAAAGACCGACTAGACGCGGTTATTGAAGCTGACGGAGGATATACTCGCTATTGAGTAATTTTTGTTTCAAAATGGAGGACAAATATTAGAATTATTATTTTCCACTTAAGGAGCTACTTTTTTTAGTTATTTATTACAGTTATTTTAATAAAATATTTGCCTTTTATTAAAAATACGTAAAAAAACAGAAAATAGGGTAAATCGCCAATTACTGGCCACCTTTCATAACTGGCCCCATCATACTAATAATACAATCTATTCACGTACAGAATTCATTTTCAGTTTAAGGTGTTATTGACTGGCCACCCTTCAATAACGGTCGAAACCACGTTATACGAGAATAAAGCGAATGAAGTATGTAGGTGCACATAGTTCATGTTTAGTATGACGTCACGCCAATAACGTCGTGACAGGTCAAAACATGAGACAAACATATGCAATGACATTTCTGCACTGTTTTCGTGAATTGTCAAAACATTCTATTCCAATTTGTTTCGTGTGACAAGACCGTCAAGTTGATTTTTGCTGATTTATATTTCGTATACATATTTTCGTAGCAGTTACTGAATCTATCTATAATGACATAATATGACTACAATATTTTGCATCATTTGCAGGATACTTATTATGTAATTTTGATTGCATACAAGTTTTTGAACTTGCCTTATACATATTTATGTGGCCATTGCAGTTTGCATATTTATTAGTATTTGGAGGAGTACATATCTTTTGAATTTTTTATGATTACTTTATTTTTACAACATTACTTGCATATATATCTTTGACCTTGACTGTACCTAGGTATCGCGAAACTAGAAAACTTGTAAGTAAACACGACACACACAACAGAAACAAAGTAAACAAAACATCACTAACCCATCCACACTAACCAAACCAATCAAGCAAACCACAGAGCACTAATATCCTACAAGCAAACTAACAAGCTTAGACGATATAGAAAAGGACAAGGCACGCGCCTATTTCTCAACTCAATACAAAAATTCTGCCATTTTTAGCGGGGGAGAAGAAACACACACATTCAAACCATAGCTTCACACATGAAAATTGTTGTGTCTTCAATATAATGTCTATAATGTGTTTAACATTATAGACATTATATTATTCTCAAAGCTGCTAGTTTAAAATTTGTAAAAAATGCGCAACGTTACGCACACACAGTCATGGTCATGACTGACATTAATCTCAAAAGTGATACCAGCGAGCGTAATCATCAATCGATTTGGGCTTCGTTGTGGAATTACATAAAGTAGAAACAATAAATCTATATTATTATTTATTTATTTGTTTATTTGAGCCACCAACAGAAGATACACAAAGAAAAATTACAAAAGTAAAAACAATAAAAATCATGAGGTAGGTCTCCCAATTACAGGCAGCTACATCTAGGTTACAAATTAAGTTGTCATAGCAAAAGTTAACATATTATGACTTAGAATTTTTAAACATAGGTAAATAAATATATTTAAGGGATTTTTGATTGATATAGAATTTTTAAACAAAACAAATATGTTGGTGTTTATAATTGACATTGTTACATTTTTATTACAAAATGAATCCATTTACGTCCATTTATTCAGACTTGACGAACAAGAAAAAGCATTTTTAGCTGAAGGTTATTATGTATTATTGCCATTGCGGACATTTATTTTCCTTAAATCGTGTAAAAAGTGGGAATTAATTATACTGGTATCATTATATTTTCTCAAATAGACAGTATTCATAGGGATTGAAAGTATCGACAAATGTAATGTAGGTAATTAAAATGCTGGAGGCGGGCAGCCCTACCTATCGCATGTTTACGTACCGCGCGGCTGTAGGTATTTATTTCAAAAATACGGCCGAGTTTCAATACTGTATAGATAAATATTCTGTAATATTTATTACCCACCCATACAACACTGAGCAAGTACCTAATAGATTAATCAGAACACTAGATCACATCACGCACGACAGCTAAACAAAACACTAACAACATAACTAAAGTTAAGATAAACTACTGTTTACGTGCAAGTCTGTCCTAAAAAATGTCTAATTTAATGCTGTATCACGATCCGATAAGCGCTCCTTCCCGTGGTGCTCTGCTTGCAGCAAGAGTTTTAAGTGTTCCAGTGAAAGTCGAGTTAATAAGTTTGTTTAAAAAAGAACAGATGAAAGAGAGTTTTCTAAAGATAAATCCACAGCACTGCGTCCCTACATTGGTAGAAGATAATCTGGTACTGCTGGAGAGCCGTGCCATTGCGTGTTATTTGGCTGATAAATACGGAAAAGATGACCAATGGTATCCGAAGGATTTGATAAATCGAGCCCTTGTCAACCAAAGGCTTTATTTTGATGCGTCGAACATGTATGTTAGAATAAGGGCTATCTGCGTGAGTAAATCATCATCATCTCAACCATAGGACTGCTGTCCACAACCACTGCTGGACTGGACATAGGCCTCCCTAAGGATCTCGAGATCATAACACAATTAGATCTTATGTTTTTATATAAGCTTTGGAACAATAAAATAGACTGCCCTCAGCTTCTTTTTAAATTCAAATTCAACTCCAAAGTTCCTCTCAGAATCCCTCGCAACCCTATATCACCCCTTGTCCCTCCCCACCAATCAACAGTCTCAGGGCAAAACTCACCTATCCCAAGGCTCTCTATATATTAAGTTTAGTTTTAATAACAATGTATTTGTGTTTTACCCTACCTGCAACTTAATTTTGTAATGTGCAGCTTTTTTTTTGTTTAAAGTTAATTTTAAAAATACGATTTGTCTTACTCTTTTTATATGCATGTGGTGTTAACCTGTGAATGGTTGTGCATTTAACTGTATTATTGTACATGGTGTATTATTAGTTTTAATTCCTATGTATGAAAATTAATGTAACAATTGTTGGTTAACCATAATAAATAAATAAATAACGTAGGGTTGTCTCTCTCTATACTCGTCATGCTTGGCTGGTGAGCGCAGTACGGGATGTTGATAAACGGAAAGATGCTGCTGCCCATCTTGAGGGAGGTATCCCTTGGCAGATTCTCACTGTATCCACAGACAGTTCTACTGCCGGCACCCCACAACAAGGCAGTAAATGCTTACATTGAATTGATGGATATCCTTTACCATCTCAGCCCTGACTGTTACTAAGGTGCCTCTATTCCTCATCTGCATACATCTGTTTTTATTATTTGAGTACATACCTACTCAAACACCAGTACCCACAAGATTCTTGTGTTTGAGTAGTTTATTACAGCTATGGCTTACTGGCATAAGATTATATTATTATGACCTACATATTTAACTATTTCAGTTTCCCATCCTCTTTCGAGGGGAAACAAAGATCAAACCAGATCTTAAGGATGACATGAACGTAACTATTGGACATTTGGATCAGTTTCTGGATAAAACCCTGTGGGTAGCTGGGGACCTTCCAACTATTGCTGATACAGCTATTTACGCTTCTGTTTCAAGCATACTAGTGAGTACCTAGGAAGCTCTTACCTTACTTACCTATTTAAATATGTACAACTTTTACACTAAAGTACCCATATCTAAGTGGCAGTTATTGGCTAAACCTTTAAATGATTTGCTTTCAGGCTGTGGGATGGGATTTATCACCATTCCCAAATGTCCAGAGATGGATCAAAAACTGCTCCAGCCTACCTGGCGCAGATGAAAATAATGTTGGAGCTAAAGTTTTTGGAGAGGCTGTCAAAAAAAATCTGGAATAAGTGTATTTTTAAACTTCCAAGAACATTCCAAACAAATGAGTTAAACGAAAACATTTTCTTCGCATGTTTTTTCAGACCAGAGAAGAGGTTACTATCAACCTATAAGCACACCCTATAAAATTAGTACCTGGTTGCTAGTACTGATAAAAATTGTGAAAGGGTGTTACTTGACTTGGTTTTAAAAATAACTTAAAAAGCATTTACAAAAAACTTATATTGAAAAATAACATTTACATTTCTTATATTTTTTATAGTGTTGTATATCTATAAATAAAACTTGAAAACAAATTGATGTTCATTCTTCACTCTTCTTTCTATGACCAATTCATGTTGGAATTGGTGTTTTGACATAATTTCTATAACTTCTTCTGGAATGTTCTCTGCTATTAGCAGAAGGTAAAAGACACCGTTATTAGCTAACTTCTTTGGTATCATATCTAATAACCTATCAGTTATTTCTCTGCCTTTTAAACCACCTGCCCAACTTGCTGATATATCATTTCCACCACATTCTTTGGAGTCTGTTACAACATACGGTGGATTAAAGATTATAACATCAAATATATGATCTCTTGTCAATGTTACTAAATCCATGTTGATAGAATCTATTTGGACTTTATTGTATGAAGCAGTTTGTTTTGACATTACACATGCTTTGAAATTAATGTCCGTGGTCAAACAAAGTGTATGAGGTAATGCCATTCCTAAAGCGGTTATCACCACTCCACTTCCCGACCCAACTTCCAAGCATATTGCAGGGTTTTTAGCTTTTAAGTAACTGAGATCTTTTTGTAAGGCATCTATGAGTAGAAAGCTATCTTCTGCTGGTTCATAGACATAATCAAAGTCAGCCTTATTTATGTGGTTCTGATATGGAGTCTCCATTTTGATTGATGCTACTTTGTGCCAAGGAGATACCACTAGTGCTTTGCTCTGGCTCTTGAGGGGTTGGTAGGACTGCGGTTCTAACACTCTTCTCTTTGTTCACCATTCGTCTTATTTCGTTTAGTCTATCCTGAAAATAGAAATAAAACAAATTGAGAAAGCCTGGATTCTTATGAACTAATATGAATTGTTTGAGGGTTTTTGTAGACAAGGGCTCTTGAAGACAAGTAACATCCTACTTTGTACACTGCACAAATTCTATATATTTAAATTTTCTATTAATTATCTGCTTGTTACACATAATATAAGTTCTGCTTAGGGGGCTAGATGGAGCAGTGTGAAGCTGCCTCTACCTCTTGATAAAGTTTAAAGATAAATAAATGTGTTTATTTTCTATTAGTTAGCAGGGGTTACCACAACCAAGAATGTTATGTTGGTTTTGTTTTGAGAAATATTATATAATATTGGACATTTTATCATAATATGATGTACATAGTCACACACATATAAATAAACATAATTTGTGTATGTAATGTGTGTGACTTTATTTTTTTACATTTAGAATCTACGTTGGACCATTGTTTTCCATTGTTGTTTCATCTAAGCAGCATCTAGCCCAAAAATAAGCAGAGCTTTTTATGGGTATGAGAATGGTGGATAAAATACTTAAATGCATTTTTTTGTAAGCAGATAGAAACTTATATATAATACATAGAAAAATACCCATCACTGGAGCAATTATCTGCAGAATAAAACCGGGCAAGAGCGAGTCGGACTCGCGCACCGAGGGTTCCGTGCCATCATACAATATAATTTATGACAAAGGCGGTTTTATATTTGTTGGAGAACCTTGACAGCGCCATCTCTTGTCTGATAGCGGAACTTATGTAGATTTTTTACACTTTCGATGATTTTTAAAAAAGTACGCTATGTAGAGAGATTGTAATAAATTTCCTCTAATCTTTATTTTATTTTATTTTATTTTATTTTAGAACTTACAGGAAAACTTACAGCTAGCAATTTAATAATTAAAGAAATAGGTACAGAAAGCCAATTAAAAGTTTCCACATATGGGTAGAAGAATACAAATATAAAAAGTTGACAAATAAACAAATACTAAGTAAGGAATTAAGATTTAAAGAATAAATTATTACACATATGTTTAAAACTAGAAGGAGAAGTGTTGAATAAGTCAACGTTCTGGGCCACTGCATTGTAGTGTCTGCACGCTCGTATAATAAAAGAGTTCTGTCTATACTTATTCTTAGATGTATGGATATAGAGAAGGTTATTATTTCTCACAGATGCTGAAGTAGTTTTTAGTCCTATATAACTAAGTAACTCCGGACTGTCCACCCTGCCACTCGCTACACTTAAGAGATAGGAGATGTCTGCCACTCGTCGTCTTTCTGATAGAGGTAGAATATGGATTTTTTTTTTTTTTTTTTTTTTTTTTTTTTTTTTACATACACTTCTAATAGTAATAAAAGTTTCAAAGGTTTATCTCCGCAAACTTCGGAGATAAGGGGGGGGGAACGCTATTTTTTTCAACATTTTTGTAAATAACTCAAAAACTATACGACTTAAAGGAAAACTAAAAATTGTTTATTAATGTGCTAATAATACCTTTCATATGATACCCCACATAACCTAGTAACTTTCCAAAAATTTTGAAAACACCCCTTCCACCCCCATTGTCTAAAAAACTATGCAAATTAGAGAGTTCGCTATAATTTTCCTATGAAGTTTACATACACTTCTATTAGCTTTAAAAGTATCACGGGTTTATCTCTGCAAACTTCGGAGATAAGGGGGGGGGAACGGTCGTTTTTTCAACATTTTTGTAAATAACTCAAAAACAATACGGCTTAAAGGAAAACTAAAAACTGTTTATTAATGTGCAAATGAATACCTTTCATATGATACCCCACATCGCCTATAAACTTCACAAAATTTTTGAAAACCCCCCTTCCACCCCCCTTGTCTAAAAAACTATGCAAATTAGAGAGTTCGCTATAATTTTCCAATAAAGTTTACATACACTTCTATTAGCTATAAAAGAATCACGGGTTTATCTTTGCAAACTTCGGAGATAAGGGGGGGGGAACGGTCGTTTTTTCAACATTTTTGTAAATAACTCAAAAACGATATGGTTTAAAGGAAAACTAAAAACTGTTTATTAATGTGCAAATGAATACCTTTCATATGATACCCCACACGGCCTAGTAACTTCTCTTAAAATTTTTGAGATCCCCTATCCGCCCCCCTGCAATCAAAATAAGAATATATTTTAAAATTTTTATATATGCTATATAAGTAAAAAACTGTTGTCTTTTACCATTTTAAATTGCAAGTCGATAGCATTAGTAGTTCTCGAGATATCCATCTGTGACAGACAGACAGACAGACAGACAGACAGACAGACAGACAGAGTGATTCTATAAGGGTTCCTTTTTACCATTTTGGTCCGGAACCCTAAAAATGACAAACATTTGTCCTGCAGCAGGAATGGAACCCTGCATTGCAGATGGCTACTCAACCAACTGTATCATGGAGTTATAAACAGATGGTTGGTAAGAAATAATCTTACTTGTGATCCTTGTAGTACGTTTAATACAACAGTAACTTTATGCTTGCAAGCAATCAGCTTCTTCACATATGGATCTAAGTCGGGATGGTTGTTGAGAGATTCTCGGACCTTCAACAGCTCCTCATTCAACACTTCAATTTGTTGTTTCAATTCCAACTGGGATATTCTGAAAAAATCATAACTTTTTGATGATAATAAGTTTGTATGTTCTATTCTCCTAGTCATATTAACTCATAGGCATACCAAGTTACTTTTCTTGTATTAGTTTTCTTCTATAAATGTTGTATCCAATGTAAATTTTAGATCAATCATCCTCTGAGTCTATGGCTGTATATAGTTTTAGGTTGTCTGCATAGAGGAGACACTACATTCTCTAGAACAGTTGGTAGGTTGTTAATTATTATTTAAAATAGTTATGGCCTAAAATTAACCCTTGACTGACCCCGGATCGCGTTTGACAAGGTGAGGATTCATATATTCCAAGTCTGACATACTGTTGGTGATCATGCATAGTCTACAAGCAGCTTAAGAGCAGGAGCAATTCCTATATAGTACTTAGTTTCGCCAGCAGTATGTCATTATTTACTCTATCAAAGTGTTTACGGAAGTCGAAGTAGAGCACGTCTACTTGTCGTCTCTTGTCCAACTGGGCTGAGATAAACTCAAAATTATTTTTGATTAAGTAAGATGCGAATAAATGTTTTGTTCTAATAGGTTAGTTGAAGGGACATAAGTTATTTACCTAGTAGCCCTCACTCGCTCGTCCAGCTGGTCCACAGTGGGCTTCAGCAGCCCCAACAGTCCCTCAGCAAGCGTATCTCTCGTAGGGTTATCGCACAAATTACCAGTGTTCTCGTCGGCAGAAGTGGTTGTGCTCTCTGTGTCGTCCATGGCGTATTGCAAAATCCTTCATTTCATTTTACTTTAGTAGTAAGTTCGCTTTTGTAAAGAAATATGATGCGTAATACTAACAGGAAAGGAAATAGAAACAACAAAACTTTCACGCAACAGTGAACTGAAAAGTGAAAACCAAAATGAAGTGCACAGAGCAAGCAACTGACTGACTGGCTGGCTGGACTGAGGAGTGACGCTGACGTGCACGACTAAGGTGAATGAATGAATGAGGTTAAATCTTAACATGTCACATCTGTGGTGAATGAGTGCAACAACAAAAATCTGAGAACAAAAATAAATGAGTGACGAGTGACCTAACTCAATGAGGTCAAGTTAGGTCAAATGTTACGGATAGAATGTATTCTTTTCTAAATGTTGGTAGACCTGGCGTAACAAACAAAGTTTTCCACCAAGAAGATACCTAAATCATAAAAAAAAAAACTTTCTACACAAACCACCAATACAATGTTCAATGCAATAACTAAATGTTTTGTGATTTTCCTGTTGGGCGTCCTAATAAATAAATAAATAGAAATTGATGGTACCTAGGTAGTCAAGACGCGACGAAGGGAAAATAGGTTTATAAAACTAAGTTTCAGAATGAAAGACGGACAATTAATTCAATGGTCGATGTTAGACTGCCTTTAATTCCTAAACTCATTACATGCTAGAACATTATTCATCTTGTTGGTAGCCCAAATAAATAAATAAATAAATAAACATCTTATCAACTAGAATGCGCTTACTATGCAGTCTGGGAAGCAGCTGCATTAATGCATACTGTGCGGTTTCTATACATGTGAGACGACGTATCTCCCCTCCTTTAATAATAGAGGTATAATACGTCTTACATCACGTACCTAACTTATTATCATCTTGCTGACGTTTCGTAGACCATTTAGAATAGATCTAAAACCTTGGTTTTGGGGAATTCCAAATTTAAAGCCGTTTTGGGGTGGCGGTTGGTTGCCGAATCTGAAGCCTTGATTTTGTGGTGCATAGTTCCGGACAAAATTATTACTTTGTGGAAAAATGGGCTTAAAAATTGGTGTCGATTTTATTTTAGTAGAGTACTGCTGGGAAGAGAATTGTCGATTTTGGTTTGAGAATTATATTGGTTTAAAAAGTTTACTTCCTCCATAACTACCTCTATTAAAGTCAGCACATCCCCCAGTTTATCACATCTATGAAGTCGCACTACGCGGATCATATCCTCCGGTAAATTACAGAGGAACACATTTAATGACATGTGATTATAAATTGTCATTTTAGCTTCCCTTACACCCTCGTCCTCAATCGAGTTCAACTTGGCAAACAATGTGCTTCTGACATTTTGAATACGATTACAGAAGATGATTCGCCATGTAAAATTTTAAGATTTTTCAACTCTATGGGGTTTATTCCAACTATTATTCTACTAGTAGTTGGATTATCTAACTGTTTGGACAGAAATATTCCAAATCGTTAGACTGACTAATCGAACATATTACAATTAGTTAATATTAATAATATTAATTATTATTAATTTTCAATTATTAACATATTACATCATCATGCTGTGGTACCCTTTATGTACGGGAGCACAATGCTATAAATTGTTTTTAAATGTTTTCTTATTAGTTTAAGTGTAAACCTGTGTTGGGTATCCTATTATAATAATTAAATAAATATATAAATAAACATTTTGGACACGCAGATTTTATTCCAAATAGATCTACTATGAATATTACGGTACACTCAAGTGAGAAAAAGTGCTTTATGAAGGATATCAATATCTACTTTAAAACAAAACCTATGTAAATGGTTCAGCAGTATGGAAATGTGTTGGTTCAATAACAGTGCAGGTGAAATATTTTTTAGATCGCAAGTAAAATTTTGTGTTTGACGAAAATTGTAAAGCCAATTACCTGATTATTTATTTCCGTGACAAATCATACTGAAGTTGAAAATGCGTAGCAATAGTTGCAGTCCGAATTTTGTAAAAAATTACATAAATATAGAAATGCACAAATGTAATGAAAAAGCGGCTAAACATCCTACATAATCTATTCCTACTAATTAAAAACAAACTTTAGCAGAACTCAAAAATTCTGGGGTTGATATTACCTAATATGTAAAATTCCAGCATTTAGGTCTGTCAAAAGTACCTTATTATAATAAAAGGAACAATGCTATTGGTATGCAAAAAACATGTTTTGAAAATGTTGAGGACGTAATTGTACCCCCCCAGTATCAGTAATTTCTCCTTTCGATCATGTCCCAAGTCTTTTATGCAAATTTATACCTTGCATGGTGATATCGGCAGCTCTTCAGAGCATACAAATATAATTTCGCTGGTAAACGCTCTAATGTCATCAAGAACAAAAAAAGCATACGTGGCCTTGTTTGAACCTTAAAGTTTACAAGTGATTTCAAGCAATCCTCGATAAATGCTATATTGACAGTATTTTCGGATATCACAACTTTAGTTGTGGATGCTACTATCATTTTAAAAGTAGTATTTGGAAAAAGGGAAAAGAACTACAACTTACAAAAAATACAGTAACCCGACGGATTGTTGCCTTGTGCGCTGTTTTGCACTTACTTCCAAGAGAAAATACTAAATTGGGGTGGAATTATATTAAAGAATTTATAGAAGTCAATGACAAAAAATTGTGTTCCATGGCAACATACAATGTCCAAATGATACTAATACATGATGAAATTTCTGTGGGGCATTGTTTGGAAATTTTGAGATAAAATTAAAAACAAAAACTGTAGCTGATACGGATTAAAAAAAGGTTATGAAATAAAAATAAGTACCTAATGATTAATTTATTTTTTTATTTTTTTATCGACTGTACTTCACTAGCTGTAGTTCTATTTAGAATAAAATCTGCGTGACCAACATTTTTGATTAGTCAGTCTAACAATAAGGAATATTTCTGTCCAAATAGTTAGATAATCGAACTACTAGTAGGACTGGATGGAATAAGCGCTCTATGGCAACGCACTCTTCGGACCTAGGGTCGCCGAAATGCTAAGTTAACAATTGCTTCAATTCGAGCCACGCGTAGTGACATCTTGGCGTCCACTGATAAAGTGGGCGGCCCCACCTATCAGGCGATGTTGATTATTGATTGATTGAAAAACATAAATGTCTTGCGCAGGGCTCACTAACTCTGATCATCATTTCAGCCATAAAACGTCCACTGATGAACACAGGCCTCGAAAACAACTCAACTCTGATCGAAAAGCTTTAATTACATATTCACTTTTTTTAATGAATAAATTACCTAAGCATTTTTTCATCCCCATCTTTTGGTATGATCTCTATGATCTCCCGGGGAATAGTACGTATTTCCTACTTTTTTTTTAATAATTTTAATTCACACAAAATTTAAGTTACTTTACCACACTAAAATTTTTTTTTATATTAATGTATATATCGATAACAGATATGCTGAGTAATGGCCATTTTTGTCACATTTTTATTTTATTTTTTAAGCCTTAATATTGTACATGGATTGATTGTAAATTGTGTGACAAAATAAACGTATCTTTATCTTTATATTAATATTCTTAACTAACCTAGGTAATTCCCAGCAATTCCAAATAAAAACAAACATCTGCCATTGAATATGATTTATTAAACATACATTACAAATCGGCAGTACCTACACTACACTAAATGTTGCTTAAACGCGATGGAGGTTCCTACCTATTATACGTTATGTTATGAACCTACATTAATCAAATGCAGATATAATAAATTGTGTCATCTATATACAAATATTGAGCAATAAATTCATCTAAGATTTAGTTTTAGGTACAGGTTAGGTAAGTTTTTGGGCCCCTAATATAAAATCTAACTAGGAAATGTTGCGTTCATTTGTATCAACATATTTATTGGTTTGTAGGTGATCTAAATCAGTTCCAAAAACATTAACCAAGTACCTAGGTATCTCGGTTTAAAGAAAGTTTATTTGCCAAGAAATTACAAAATTTCACTCATGACAAAACTTAAATTACGAGCAGTGAGCATGCTCTAGAAATGTATGATGAGGTATCAGCTAACGTAAGCTAAATATCAGTTAACAAAAACGTAACATGTTCGCAAGTGCGATGTCTAATTAAGTAAAAAGTCATTTCATGAAGTTTGAAACTTAGAGTATGTTGCGGAACTGTGATTTTGATTAAGAACTTTGGAAAGTTGTAACGATTAGGTACACCAAATATTTTTTTTGGCCACATGCAATAAATTTATAGATAACAAACTTTGTACATTAAAACATTCTAATAAAATACATAATCACAAAACATGTTACAATAACAATGAATATCTATTACTAATTCATATGAACTATCGTGCAAAGTTTGTTTTTAGCCTAAAACACTTCGGATAACTTCCGAAAACGATAATTCTTAAACTAGATTTGCCTAAAGTCTTCTTATGAGTCCATTTCCATAAGCACACGAATTTGTTCTTTGACATGGGACTCCATGTCGGAATAGTCTCGTAGTATCTGTTCTATCATTTCCACAAGCATCGTTGGCCACTGGAGTTCTAAAGTTCTGAGTCTCTGAGCGGCTCCGCAAGCCAGATCGATAGCGTGAGAAAGCTGAGTGCGACCTTTTAAACGCCAACTCATGTCCTCCTTAAAAAAATCAACAGTGTTACAGTAGTGTATGTCATAGATGTTCGAAATAAACGGAACATGAAGAAAAAGTACCTGTATTATTAGTTGTATTTTTGTATTGTGTCAGAAATAAATGTTTTTTCTTTCTTTCTTTACTCCAATCCTAACTTAATACTCGTATAATAAATGCGAATGTGAGTTTGTTTGTTACGGTTTTAAGCTTCAACCACAAAACGATTTTAACTATCGTCTGGTGGATCTATAACAGGAGAAATTGGAAAAGCCTAGATTTATCTAATTTTGGGGGGAAAGATAGGAGATCTTACCTGAGATACATGTCCCTTTTTGTACTGTAGTGCCTCTTTCGCTATGACATCTCGTAAAGCCGGGTCAGCGGCCCGCAGCCAAGATTTGGCGCTGGTAGAGCTATTCCCATTTCGTCCTAACCGCGACAAAAGAGGCTGCAGTGGCGCATCTGGCAACGCACGAAGCACAATATCACTTAGGCCGGCGTACGTTTGATTTGCAGATTTTATTTCATCTTCAGATACCTGCTTTGAAAATTCTAGTTCATAAAACTTGAATCGTTTGGATACAAAATGCATATTAACAACATAATAAGTAAAATAGAAAAAGAAATGATATATTTTGTGCTTAATTTAGTTGTTTTCTGCTATAGCCTAATAAGGCTATAGCGGAAGACAACAAAATTAATATAAAGAATAAAAATAAAAAAAATGGTGTAATATTCTATAGTCAAAACATACCGACTGATCATTGATTTCTTTCAAGCCCCAATGTGCGAGTCTGTAGATGGCATACTCTCTCCAGACCTTTGCGTGAATTGGATTGCCTTCTGAAATTACAGTCAATCCGGTTATGCCCCGAAGCTCTGCTAAGGCGTGTAGCTGACCCAGCCATTGCAGGCCAGTCGCACGAACTGAGATTTGGGTAACGTTTGGAAATCTGTGAATGGGTATTTTATTACGAGACACGAAATAAGATCGAGTTAATTATCAAACTTTTTTACTAAAACCTTCGATCAAATATAACCTAGATATCGCGTAAGCTCACTAAAAGTGACCAGACTAAAGAGTGCAAAAATTCATTGTTTGCACTCTTTTGCCGTCAGTATCGCGCCGACTGTCACGCGTGTAACAATGCCGAAATGTTTCGTAAAGTTGTAAAAATATCACGCTCGCAAGGAAAAAACAACATGGAATCTCGTATTTTCGGAAAGTATTACATTTTTACAAGTACATAGAGTGATTAAACTTCTAAATAATCTAGTAATCATCTCTAAATTAGTTTTAAAAAAATTTATATCCTATTATTTTGGCTTCGATGTTGTCTCTTTCACACGCGTAATGTAAGACAAGGACAAATATAACCTTGGTTCAGAACAATAACATTGCAAAATATTGGAGTCGCCTTATTTTTAAAACATTTTAATCTAAAAGTAGTTTTAAATAACAGATTTCCCAAAAACGAAATTCAAAGAGAAAAGTGGCGGTTATTGGATAAAGAAGAACGCAATGACGAATATTATACACCTAATGACTCCAGTGTAGTTTGTTCAGACCATTTTGCTGAATCAGACATGTACATCACAAAAAACGGACTTCGAAGAATATATAAAAATAATAAAAAAATAACCCTAATACGTGCCAGTTTAAAGCAGCATACAAGAAGATGTTAGCTCATTTAGAGCTAAGTAGTAAATTCAGTGGGAATTGTATACCGCTAAAAAATATTTCCATTCTGCAAACTACTTCAACCCAAAATATTAATAATACTTCGAGCAGTCACCTGACGGTGTATGAAAATACGAGTATGTTAAAATGAATTGTTATTATAATTGTTATTAGTAAGAAATGAATATTAGTAATAAATAAAAGCATTTTTGTTATCAAATTATTTACCCTTTGAATTCATGTATTACCTAATGCCTCGAAGTTTGGGTTAGTAAAAATATTAACTTAAATTGTTCAGTCGTTGCTATATGAAAAGAGAACAAACAATCTCACTTGTATATGAATGTATTTCGGAGTCAATGGAGAAAGGTTATTACAAAAAATGATAACTTGAGCGAAGCCAGGGCAAGCTATCTAGGTCATAAATTTACAGTAAAATAACAGTTCTTCATAAATTTCATAAAGCAAAAAAAATATTATACGAAAACTACTCCATTGGATTTATGTTCTATCGTAGTTTTGACAGATATATCGTAGTTTTGACAGATTTCAAAAGTAAAAATCAAGCCGTTTTCTTGCGTAGTTTCATAAGGTAATGTTGTATCTAGGTTATATTTGATCGAAGACTAAAACAGCCAAATTATACAGACTAAACCATTAATAAAAGCGAATAGATTCGTGACGCTAACTTGGCCTTTAATTCAGGGATCGATTGAGCCACAGCATTGAAATGGACGTAATGAAAAGCGGCTTTTGTTACATGACGAGCTCGTTCCCAATCCCAATCTCGAGAAAGACGGCGCACAGCACCTGCACCCCAGGCGCTTACAACACCATCGCAAACTTCTACTAGATAATCCACACCTGTCAACAAATAAATAGTAAGGCCAATATAATTGTACAATCAGAGGAGACTAAAACAATAAAAAAAAACTGTAGACAATCTATCTGTAACCACGAGCAGCATAAAAAGGTAAAACACGCCTTAGTCCAATAAACGCTAAGCCATAACGACTCTGGCTTACCTTGTTCTCTATCTTTGGATAATGGCATAGGCTTGGGCACCGGCTCTGAAGATTTAAAGCTAGCTAAGCTTTTTCCAGACTTCAGTCTAGCTGTTGAAGCACGACTAGCCGAAGACGCTCTTTCACTTCTTCTTGTGATGGTAGCACTTCTTATATTTCTGTTGCTTAGTCGACTATTAAGAGATCCTTCCCGTCTCAAAACTTTGTTATTTTGATCGCTGCCTGATGCTGAAGAAATAGAGCCCAAGTTGGTATTTGTCGATATGTTACTTAAGCTTTCGATGTGATCAGAATTTTTAGATTTGGCTCGCCTGCTCTCGGGATCGCAAACAGACTTTGAACGCACTGAACCAAAATTTTCTCTGCGTCTAGCTGTAGGTACGCGACGCACAGGTTTTTTAGTTCTTTCGTCATCACTTTCGCTTGACGAAGGTAACGAACTGAATGAAGAATCGACGATTGGCTCCACACTGGAAATACTTTCCCATCGTTTTAAAATCGGTTCTGATCCATCTGCAAGCTTTACGTTTTCTAGTGAAGAAATGATTGGCAAAAGTATCGGCGGTAATCTTAGATCACTACTTGTAGAGGTTGAATGAGATGCATCAGTGTCTTGAGACGCACTTCGGTCTGAAAAATTTACTCGACGCTCGGGAGCTTTCCGAGTAGTATTACTTCTCTGCAGTTTTTTCATCGGTGAAGGTTTAGGGACATTTTCCGAAACAATTTTCGTATTGTTATCGCTATTATTCGTTTTACAGTCAGAATCCTCAGTTTCAGGATGTTGAAGAGTCATCACCAAATCAGGTAGTGCTGCAATATCCATAGTTTGCGTACTTCCACTGTGAGTGATGGTTGCAGTAGATATTTCTAAAGCGAAATCTTTTTCACCTTCGTTTTTAGGTGGGGTTGGCGTGACAAAGCATTTAGTCTCTGATCTCAATAGTTCCCAATTGGTTCGTGCATTGTTGATTATCTGATCTCTCCTGGCTTCTTGTTGCGCAATTCCTCCTAGGGCACAGTAGGCTGCATGTGCTGCTTCCTTAGTACTTCGCCAAGCCATAGCTGCTTGACGAACCTGGTCAGTTACATTCATGTTTGTTAGCGTTAACAAATTTGGAAGATATGAAACTAGAAAAGGAGTACAATCTCCACCAAGAGCTACAGGGTTTCCGTCAAGAGATATATCTATTAGTGTTATTGCTTCCGCCAGAGACGATACGTCTTCTACACTGTAAAATAAAACAGCCGTATAAGTTTTTTTACATTTAAAACTACTACGAGTAACGAGGTAACTACTTTTTATAAACATTTGGTCATACCTTTGCAGATCATTATTTCCAAGATACAACTTCTGTAGTTTCGGAGTGTGTTGAAATCCCATCAATTTCGTCATACGATTTCGTTTCAAATTAAGTTCTCTTAATGACACTAGCCCCTGTAAATCTATGGGTCCTATAAATTTTATTTGATTTCCAGCTAAATTAAGCACTTTCAGTTCACTTAAATTAGATAAACCAGAAACCTTTCCTATTCTATTTCCGTGCAAATCTAAAACTTCTAATTTTGATAAATTTGACAGGCCTTCTATCCTCCTTAATCTGAAAGCATGAATATTGCATTATTAAAATATAGATTTTCCACTGGTTCAGCGGTCTAATAGTCTGCTCATACGAAGGGGGTAGCGAGTTCGATTCCCGCTACGGGACAAATGTTTGTGATTGTTCTGCATATATTTATCCCGTCTGTGGCTATTTTTCTAAGTATGATAAGTATGTATTTACAAAAAAATAAGTAGGTAGGTATTCTATCAATCATCTGGTTTCCCTAGTACAAGCTTTACTTAGTTTGGGACTAGTTGATGTTGTGTGTAGTGTCTAGTCATTATTTAGTATCTAGGTAAATTGTATAGGTAATTATTTTATCTTGTACTTTACCTGTTTTTTCCCATCAAAAGTACTCTCAAACTGAACAGTCTCTCAAGTGATGTGATTTTGTCTATCTGATTATCATACACATCCAGAAACACAAGTTTTCCCAAGTCCAAGGGACATAGTCCTGATAAACTATTGATTAAATTGTGCTGTAGTGATAAAAGTCTCAACCCTGGCTCTCCTACTATGTTTGGTATTGAAGACAAACCCCTCCTGCAACGTAGAAAAGATGTTCTATCACTCATGTGCTATGAATCAAGGACAAAATAAACCTCAACTGTTCGTAAGCAAGCGAAAATACCTATCTAAGCTTATTCTGTCCGGCAGACGATCCTTTTCTTGAGGTGTCCGTGATAATTGGACCTTACCCTCTCCAACAGCTTGTAAATTCACAGATTCCTCTTTTATGTCCTCTTTGTAATCATTTCTAAATTAAACATAAATAAAACCATATTAGTTTAAAATCACTTTTCATTATTTAGGTCACAGAACGTAAGAGTGCCTAGTTCCTAGAGGGGAGAAGAGATATAGTGTGAACGGAGGACATGTTGTTTCTATTTCATCAGCGACGTTCGGAATACTTATGATTTGATAGAAAAAAGTAAATCCATTATTGGCTTTATGTTATGTTTATATGTAAAACAAGCATTGGTACGGGGGTACCAGAAAAGGAGGCGAAGGCCTCAAAAGGTCACCAAAGATCAAAAATGGCATTTTTGGGTTTTTGGACGTTTTCGGTCATTTGAAGACTTATTTTTTGGTGACCTTTTAAGGTCACAATAACTCCGGTCCCTGTGACCACCTGAGGTCACCAAAACCAATCAGTACCCTTCTCTCATTAAGACGGTGCTAACAAAAAAGGTTTCATGTTAAATCGGTCAACTCGTTCGGTTGTAATTGTCTCATACACAGACAGACAGACAAACAGACAGACAGACAGACAGCGCTATGTGTGATTTTGTTTCATAATAAATAAATAAATAAATTCCACGTTGGGTTGAATAAGGCAGAGGAATTATTAATAAAGGTAAAAGGTAATATATTAGGTAGGTATAAATTATTAACTAAAAAAAACTGAATTGAAATTATCGTGGCTAGACATCATTTAATAAATATAATACGGCTTACACCACGTACCTAACTTATTATCATCTTGCTGACGTTTTGTAGACCATTTAGAGGCCCTTCTTCATGAGCACCGTTCAGCAAACGTCAGCAAGATGATAATAAGTTAGGTACGTGGTGTAAGCCGTATTATATTTATTAAATAAAAAAAACTGATGGGAAGCAGCCGATGATCGAAATAAAAGGAAAAATATGTAAGTCCTTTTCTAGCAACACAATTAAAATACTTATTTTTTTTAATATTTATTAAGCCCCCATTGTCCCACCACAGAAGGCCTCCTTTTCCTTATACAATTCTTTCCATTAGTTAGGTGACCAGGTAAAAAAACTATACTAATATTATAAAGGTGAAGAGTTTGTTTGTTTGTTTGTTTATTTGTTTGCTTGAACACGCTAATCTCAGGAAAAATTATTTCAGTGTTAGATAGCCCATTTATCAAGGAAGGCTATAGGCTATATTATATCATCACGCTAAGACTAATAGGAGCAGAGTACCAATGAAGAATGTTTCAAAATCGTTTTTTTTATCTTTTTGGGAGATTCCGCTGCTTGCGCTGCGTAAACGGTTAAAGTTTCGCAAATATCTATCTCTTAAGGTTGGCTCACTATAACCTTTTTATGCTAACCAAATTTGTTCTAAAATAATGTATTAGGTATTTGCGAAGGTGTTACCTATATACATGATATAAATCCTTATCCAAATAAATACGTTATTCAATACAAGTATTTAATTTAAAGCAAAATTGCCTTTCACATCATTTGATTTCATTGAATATCTTAGGGGATATCGCAGATTTAAAATAACATCGCAGCAGAATAATAATATCTAAATCCGAGTGGCCTACCCCCAAATTCACTCAAATTAATAATTGGCACTCCAATTGTGTTGCTAAGAAACATTAAACCACCAAGCAACGGAACCAGAATCCAAGTAAATTTTTTTCGCAATAACGTGATTGGTGCTACAGTTTTGACTGGTCCAACAGTAGGGCAAACAGTGCTGATACCTCGCATCTCCTATGATACCAACGGATTTGCCTCATAACTTAAAAATAATTTAATTTCCGGTGAAGGTATCGTTTGCTGTAACAATTAATAAGACCCAGGGGCAAACATTTAAACACGTAGGAATAGGTTTGCGACAAGATTGTTTTTCGCACGGGCAACTATGTGTTGCCATATCGAGATCTGGTTCTAGTTAACATCAATATCTACTTCTGCCGGAAGAAAACAAAACTAAAAATATAGTGTACGCAGAAGTAGGTACTAAAAATAATATAGTTTTGGGTTTTTAGAATAACCTACAATCTACATGATATAAGATTTATAAGACCCAGTACTTTTACCTTACGTTTTAAAGTTCCTCTCTTACTGATAAAAGCGTGATGTAGGTACCTAAAATAACGCTTAACGTAAGGTGTTATTTAAAAACAAGCATAGGGTTCCAGAAAAGAGGGCGAAGGTTTCCGGAAAATGCCATTTTTTACCATAACTCCGGTCCCTGTGACCCTAGGGTCCGACTAAACAGTCCTATCGTCGACCTCAGTGCGCAACTGCAGTTTTGGCAGACGGGTGTCCCTTGCTGTTGGTGGATTGGATGTATCTGCCTGACGATGCCGTCTCGCTCGTTTCTCGGCTGATAAGACAAACCAGGTTTGGTTGTGGTGTTTAAATCAAAAGCAATCAGTACCATTCTCTCATTAAGACAGTGCTAGCAAAAAAGGTTTCATGTAAATCAGTCAACGCGTTCGGTTGTAATACTGTCATGCACAAACAGATAGATAGAGCGCTATGCATAATAGGGGCTTCGCCCCCTAATATTTCTTCTACGTAACGCCTTCTACGTAAACGAAGTTGCGAAGTGCCCAAAGTAACTATTCCAGGCGGACGAAGTCGCGGGCAGAAGCTAGTATTATTATAATATTTTACAAACCCAGAAAGAATGGAGTGTGAACGTTGTGCCATAAGAGCTCTTGGATCAGCTATTGCAGGTCTGATTTGTAAAAACATACGGCCATCACCACTGGCGCCAGGATCAGCTCTAGGCCTACCAGCATCCAGGGACTGGGCAGAGCGTCCGCGGGCATGGAACGATGATTTTCGCATTTGCGAAAACTGAAACATGGTTCACTAAAGTATGAGGTAGTTAAGTTACTTACATCGTAGATTTGGAATCCAAATCTTCTCTTCTTTTAATCAATATACTGAGAAGATTTACATATTTTTCACATTTTTGTGTCGTAACTAAGGTAGGTACGTAGGTACTACTTACATTTCCACGATTATTTGTTACAGGCATTGTTATAAAATAGCTATAAACCAATATGAACTCTATAAAACGCTAATACTGATTGGTCCCAATTCATTACATTGTATTTCTTCAGTAAAATAAATTCGTACAAGAAGGCAGTTTTGGTCCATAATTATAATTTCTTTCAAAACGGTTGCTACGAAACCATAAACGAGGAAGTACGTACCTCACATGGGATAGAGGGATGTGAGTCACATCCCTCTATCCCAAAAGTAAACTTTCCATGAACGCGACCTTACTCTTTTGTTGGCAGCAGCGCACAAATGTCAATTTACGGAAACAGCTGAAAATGAGAAAAGGTCACTCACCTGAACGAATGAAATAATTTCCGAACGAACGAACTCGGCTGGCTGTAAAAAAATAAAAACAAAACACAGTTCATTGACTAAAATCGTAGAAAAGCGGATTGTTTTCATTTTCTGCATTGAAAGTTTGAAATATGGGCGTAAATAAGCTGTTTTTTCGTTTAAATTGACCATAAAAAGATATTTCAGCACAAACGCGAGCCCGACCTTCGGTAATCAATTTTCTGGAGTGACCCCTTTCATCTACAAAATGGTACGATATTTCCCAAATCCTTTCGAGGATTACCAGCCGGGGGAGCCTGTTGAGGTTGATAAAGGCGTAGTGACCAGCCTCATTAACGATCATATCTCGAACATAACGAAAAGATTGCAACCAATGCGAAAAAATGTCGACGGAGGCATCTATGTTGGAATAACCGGAGCCTCTTACATGTTCTACCATATATCAAAGAACGCAATACTATCAGAGAACAGGTCTGCTTACATCGATAAGGCCATGGAGTATCTGAAGCCGGCGCTGGAAACATCTGCAGGAGACAAGACTTCGTTTCTCCTAGGCGACGTCGGGACCTACGCCATAGCTGCCGCACTCGGCAAACAGATAGGTGATAAAAAATATGCCGAATATCTGAAGCTATTCAAGTCACTCTTCAACCAGTATTTAAGCCCACGTTTCCTCAAATGCGGGGGCGACGAATTCTTTGTCGGTCGTTCAGGGTACCTTGCAGGCGCGTTATGGCTGAGTCGCGAGCTGCAAACCAACATACTGACGAAACAAGAGCTTTACAAGCTGTGCGACCACATTGTGGAGTCTGGAAGGGACTATGCTAAGCGTCAGAACCGCCCCTGCCCACTTATGTACCACTACTACAACACTGAGTATCTCGGGGCAGCCCATGGCATCAGTTTCATATTGCAGATGCTTCTGACAGTACCTGGATACATTGAACACAATAAACTGTCCGCCCACAACATAAAAACCACAGTGGATTACATCCTCTCGCTGCAAACAGAGGATGGGAACTGGCCATGTAGCATGGAGGAGATAGCTCTCGATGATCACAAGTTGGTGCATTGGTGCCACGGTGCACCGGGTGTTATATACCTCATGGCCAAAGCTTACCTAGTGTACAAAGAACAAAAGTACTATGAATCCTGCATTAAAGCTGGGGAACTAGTCTGGAACAAAGGACTTCTGCGTAAAGGTCCTGGGATCTGCCATGGAGTGGCTGGAAATGGCTATGTCTTCTTGCTATTGCACAGACTGACTGGAGATGCAAAATATCTGTACCGAGCCAAAGTGTTTGCTGATTTCATGATCAATGATGAATTCCTCCGAGAGGCTCGTCTCCCTGACAATCCACATAGCCTGTATGAAGGTGCTGCTGGCACTGTCTGCTATCTAGCTGATCTCCTGGTGCCTGATACAGCGGAGTTTCCATTTCAAGATGTTTTTAGTACCTATTGAATTTTATTATAATATGAAATAATCTATTGAATTTAACACATTTCATCAAAGGGTTCCCATCAGTAGAAAACAAATCGAAATATATGTAACTTTGGCTTTAGGTTAAAGTAGTTTTAAATTTATCTGATCTTGTTGTATACCGGGTAAAAGCCCTGCATAATTTATTAAACAATTCAATTATCCAAAGTTTTTTTTATTTCCCAGTCAGATTTGTACAAGATAACATGACTTAGGTAACTTGTAATAGTAATGTTATTTTGGGTGTGTCTCCTGATGGCCTATTAATGTAAGAGGCCATCCATAAATTGTGCCATAACTATGGCCCAGTTTCATACTGGCAGTAGAATGGCTCTTCTCTCTTGCCCATTGATGCAGTAAATATCCGCAAAGGGTTACCTCCAGAAGATGGTCAGCAGCGTCTTTACGTGTATCAACAACTACGCTCGCCAACCCGCCTGTCAAGCAGTTCGAGTATGGCAATAACCCCCTCTTGAGCTTGGAGATCCATGAGGGTTGTTTCCAGCAGTGGACGTGGACCGCAGTCCTGCTGCTGAAATGATGATTATGATCCATAAACTACGTTACACGAATTTCATGATTGTTAATTTTTTTTTATGCCTATTGCCCCTACAGTAGCTAATCGACCGCAACAATTCAGTTTTCAGTAAAAAAGAAAAAAGTGTTATCTAATAAACCTAACAGATAAATTTAATTTAGTTTTAAAACTGCAGGATTTTTTAGCGTAGGTACTTTTTTATTATTTTCCCAAAGTTATACAACATAATGGAGCTGGCAAGCGGAGAAAGTTTGTGGATAGTCACAATTATTGCTGATATTGTCCAATTGTTTTCTATATTATGTAATCTATAAGGTTCGAGAGCACTATTATATTCTTCATTTTGTAGACGGTAACACCAAAAATCCTGTAGATCGGTATTTATTTATTTATTGAATAATTAGAATGGTTACAACACCTTATTACACATAAAAATAAAATTATATAATTAAGCCAACTCGCCTGCCAAGCGTGGTGAGCATGGCAACTACCCCTCATGGAGATCCATGAGGGAGGCCTGTTTAGTAGTGGACTTTTTACGGCTGGAATGATGATGATAATTAAAACACAATAAATAAAATGGGGTGCCGGCAGTAGAATGTTGCCCCTCCTATCTTGCCCGTGGATGCAGTAAGAGCCTGCTAAGAGCTACCTCCGGAAGATGGGCAGCAGCGTCATTCCGTGTAGATACATCCCGTACTGCGCTCGCTAACCCGCCTGCCAAGCGTGGTGAGTATGGCAACTGTCCCTTATGGAGATCCATGAGGGAGGCCTGGATTCAGTAGTGGACGTTTTATGGCTGAAATGATGATGATGATGAAATAAAATGCAATGTCAAATATTTCAAACACGCAATAATTTGAAAAACAACGATTATGCACTAACATCTGTCTCACAGTATCTAAGGCATGCGTACAGCGTGCAGGTCTTTCAATTTATGTACCTACTAGTGAATAAGTCACAGTAGTCGGTGGTATTCAGAAGTTTGTTGAAGGCAGTCAGGGTCCTTGGTATTGGATAATTAATTAGGGCGCGCTACCGTGCGACTTGACGGTTGAGCGAGCTTGTGTTTCCGGCCTCGAAAGTATTTATCAGGAGCGAAGAGCAGAAGCGACCCATTAAGCAAATCCGGGGAATCACACCACATCACGGAAGTCTTTACAAATGGTAGTCAGCTGATCTTGAGGTCTTCTGGTTTCAAGAGAGTTGTATCCTAGGCATCCCTGCAGGAATCCTGTCGGATACATAAATGGGTACCTAGTATCTAAATTTGCGTTTATACAAGGACCTGAGAAATGCCTTCTGGACTTTTTCCAACGGTATATAGGTGCTCTCGTATGGGTCCAGACACATGACCCAAGAGAAGCCTGACGACGTTCTCGTTCTTAAAATCGCTTCTCAATATAAAGCCAAGTCTCTGGAAGGATTCCTTAGCCACCACAGCGATATGATCATGGAACGTAAGCTTTCGATTGAACATGACCCCCAGATCCTTCATCAACACTGTCCTAGGGACCACGTCCCCCTGGATGTTATATCCGAAGGCCATTGGTTGCCTCATTCGACGGAAAGTCATTACGGAGCATTTGGCATAGTTAAACTTCATTTTATTATCTAACCTCCATTGACACACTTCATCAATGTTTCGCTGTAGTGCTAAGAAATCGTTCAAGAGATGTCTAATAGATGTATACAACTTTAAGTCATCTGCGTATAATAAACAATGGCATAACGTTAAACAGCTAGGTAAGTCAGTAATAAAAACCATTAATAAAAATAACAGAGGGGTCATAATTGACGCCAGACTGACTCCGGAAAGCGTATGGTCAGTGCCGGATTAGCCACGTAGCAAGAGTAGCAAATGCTACGGGCCCCGCGAATTTGGGGGCCCCGCGCTCCAACGCCTGTCTGACCGTAATAAAAACATATTAATTTAGATAGGAGCGTAAAATATCTTACATGCCTTAAACGCGCAGCGCTTAAGGCATGCTTCACTTCCACTTGAAAATCTAAAACTCGATTTCGTCACGTTAAATCGTAAAAAAGGTATTTTACGAACTTTTTAACGTTAATGTTCTAATGTTTAATTATAATCGATATATTTAGACTAGCATCTATACCACATGTCTACCCTTCAAGCGGCCAGATTTTTATTTTTTTATATAGGTATACCTACATTTATTTTACGAGTTTACGTAGCCGAGATTGTACTTTTTTAATCGATTTTAATAGAATACCGATTATAAGTATTTCGAGAAAACAGGCGAACTATTTAAATTTTATTAACTCGATGGGGACGTCTTACGAACACACTTATAGATTCCTCTTCAAAAATTCCGATTTTGAAACGGTTACCGGACACTAGGTGGTCAGTCCGAGCTGATGCTACGAAGGCACTTTTATGTGGTTTTATCACTATCAAGCAAGTTTTGGAAGACATTTTCAATAACTTGGATCAACGATTTTTGATCCACGTTATTGAAAATGAAAACTCTGGAACAGCAATTTTATAAACTTTTATTAAATAATTCTTTAGAATCGTGTTTCCCAAACTTAGAAATTGCCTTGCGCATTTATTTGTCTCTCATGATCACCAACTGCAGTGGCGAACGTCCTTTTTCAACATTAAAACGTATTAAAAATTAATTAAGGAACACGCTGGACCAAGATCGTCTTGTTCATCTCACATTGTTGTATTATAGAGCATGATTTGTTTAAAGAAGTCAATATTGAAAATGTTACTCTATCTCTAAATTTGCCCATATTTAATCCAGAATAGTTTATTTGTCTTCAATCAGTGTGTGTTACCAGTGATGTCATATGGAACCGAGACGTGGTCCTTCACTATTGGCCTTATGAATAAGCTCAGAGTCGCTCAACGAGCTATGGAGAGGGCTATGCTCGGGGTTTCTCTACGGGATCGAATCAGATATGAGGAGACACGTAGGAGAATTCGGGTCACCGACATAGCCAAACGGATTAGCACGTTGAAGTGGCAATGCGCAGGCCATATAGCGCGCAGAGCAGCTGGCCGATGGGGCCGTAAAGTTCTCGAATGGCGGCCACGGACCGGCAAGCGCAGCGTAGGACGTCCACCTTCAAGATGGGCAGACGCCTTGGTTAGAACCGCAGGTGGGCGTTGGATGCAGGCCGCTTCCAACCGCAGTTCCTGGAGATCAATGAGGGAGGCCTTTGTCCAGCAGTGGACGTCCTACGGCTGATATGATGATGATGATGAGTTTTTTTGTAACAGTTTTGTTTTATTTAATACCATAAACTTGAGAAACAAAAGCAAACCAAGGGCCCCTTGACAGAATTTGCTACAGGCCCCGCGCTGGCTTAATCCGGCACTGCGTATGGTAGATCATAGACTAGTAAATTCCAAGCCAGACATACTATTGCTGTGTAAGCAGAGCAGGGCCGAAGCCTACAGCACTGAGCTTTGCCAACAGTAGGTATTATTAATATACATATAACCGGGTATTTATCGCGTAAATTACCTTTATTATTTGATCGCGAAAGTTTAAAAAAGACAACAGTAGGTATGTCATTGTTTACTATACTGCTGTTGAAAATAATGTCTGGGTACACAACACAAGGTTTTTAATTTCATCAAGGAAATGAAAAACCATAGCAAAAATGTACGATTTCGGCGGAGTTCTATCGAACCCGCGTTGGTCAAATAGATTCGTGACCCTTCCTAAAGCCGGAGGTGCATTAACCTCTAAGTTACGAAACCTTTACGGGCCAAAATTCTTGATAAGATCATATTATCGCTTGAGCACCGATTCAATCGTCTAAATTTGATAAGGTCTTCAATTTCCTTGAAATATGAAAACTTATGTGCGGTTAAACACTTTAAAAAATTACAAACTAAAATCTGAATTCTTTGAACCAGAAACTGTTATGTTGCTGACAGTAATTGCGCAGCCTATCGAAGCCAATTTTATTGTCACTCAGTCATTTACAGACATAAGTATTTGGTACGGTCTGCTTAATCGAATAAGTAGGTTGGTATCACAATGGGTGTACAATCCTTGTGTCACACACGAATCAAGATGGTTCTCCTAGCGTTTATGTTAAACATTCTCATGGTGGCAGACGCTACAATCATTAGTGACATGATACAATCTAAACATATTCATCATTGCGTATCATTGAATTTTGAAAAAGCAACTGAAATTCAGCTTCATAAAATTATGCATAAGCATAAAATTAAATTTTCAAGCAGAAGAATTGAAAACTCTACAATAACTATTGCACATTCTTATGCTAAAGTTGCCATTGTTCTTAATGCGAATGGCGATTGGGAGAGTATATTTGATTTATTAGAGTTGAACATTAAAAAAGCTTTTAAAAACCCTTTCACCTGGATAATATTAGCCAATGATCTTGAAAATACCTTCAGAGTTCTTTCACAATACCCGGTCGACGTCGATGCAGACTTAACGATAATTCACAAGGAAGATGGTGTCTACAATTTTTATGAAATATACAACACAGGCTTTTATATTTCAGGGGTATTTATTACAAGGGATATAGGGGTTTGGAACGGTACTTTGCATTATCACAGGAAAAACAGATTCAATTTGAAAGGTCTTATGCTAAGAGGTCTAATACTTTTGACGAAAGACTTGAATGTCGGTAATCAAACCTTTGAAGAGTATTTGGAGCGAAGACAACCCAGCCTCACCTTCATCGATACTACTCATAAGGTGAAATATTACACAGTTTTGAAATATTACCAGGACATGTTCAACATCACGTAAGTAGTCCTAGTTTCTGAGTTTTTAACCGACTTCAAAAAAAGGAGGACGTTCTCAAGTAGTTTTTTAATTTTTTTTATAGTACCTACTTAGGAACTCCGTCGTTTATGAACCAATTTGAATAAAATTCTGAGTTCGAATACACTTTAAGCATAAGTTATGTTACTTAGTATATTATTTCCATAATTTTTGCGGTATTTGTAGCTACACATTCACAAGAACCAACTCCTGGGGTTATCCAACTAAAACCGGCTTCGACGGCTTAGTGGGAGGATTGTACAGATTCGAGGCAGATATCGGGTCGCCAGTGTTCCTGCGCGCGGACAGAATACCCGCGGTGGATTACGTGGCTCAAACTTGGCAGACCAGGTAACCTTAACCTTCAATTTTGACGAGCTCTGTGGCGCAGTGGGCGAAGGTGCGCCTGCGACGCCAGGGGTTGCGGGTTCGATTCCCGCCTCGGGACAAATGTCTGTATGATCTACAGATCATACAGACTGCTGTTCAGGGTGTTTTGGGTGTTTTTCTATATTATAATAAAAATATCTATCTATGTAGGTAGTATATTGTATTAAGTATATCAGTCATCAAGTACACATAACACAAGCTCTGCTTAGCTTGGGTCTAGATGATGCTGTGTGATTTGTCCAGGATTATTTATTTATATTTATTTATTAATTAACAACCTGTACTCTGCTCGCCAACCCGCCTGCGAGTATGGCAACATCACCTCATGATCTTGCATCCATGAGGGAGACCAATGTCCAGCAGTAGACGTGTACAGCAGTCCTACGGCTGAGATGAGGTACCTTCAGGTATTCTAGCCTGGTCTTAGTCTGGAAGAAATTGCTTCTAAGCGATAAGACCGCCCATTGAATCAATTTTGGTAATGTATTTCTTTGTATTTTATTAAGGGGCCTGTATGCGCCAACGACTATAGGGATTTGGGCGGAGCCAAATATTTCCCCCGCGCCAACCGCATAAACCCCCGGTACATTTTTACGCGCGCCAAGCGAGCCCGGGCTCGCGCTTCACAACATACTTTAGTTCTAAATTGTTTGTGAAAAAAATTATGGAAATGAAACTAATTTCGGAACTGATGTTTTAATTTCTAGATGTGAAATTGCAAATATGTGACGTCACAGGGGGGATTTTCACAAATGTGACCAACTGTGACTAGGAGACATTAAATTCTTGTACCGTAATTATAGATGCTTCCCATAAGTATTGAAAAAAAATGTTTTCTGAGGCGAACGGATTCTTTTTCTTTTATGGCTTTTGTGTTTAGGTAGTTTTACAAAGTTGAACGCGTAATTACCTGCTTTTATAATTTCCCGGAATATACCTCCGGAAGATGGGCAGCAGCGTCTTTCTGTGTATCAACATCCCGTACTGAGCTCGCCAACCCGCCTGCCAAGCTTGGTGAGTATGGCAACTACCCCTCATGGACATTCATGAGGATGGCCTGTGTTCAGTAGTGGACGATTTTACGGCTGAATTGATGATGATGATTATTTCCCGACGTTTCGACTGCCCTGCTGCCTTCGTGGTCACGGGCGGACTGTTATACTGGAACGATTAAAACAAGGTAATTACGCGATAAAGTCCCGTAAAACAGTTAGAAATTAAGTAGTATGTATGAGTTTATTCCAGGATATGTTTCGTATTCCGTCACCCGCGGCACCCTGGTGCGTACTACACCATCTACACGCGCCCCCTCTCCACCCAAGTGTGGTGCTGCTGCGTTTTGGTCCTGCTGCTGTCCACGGTCTTCCTGCGACGGATGCTAACGGTGAAGAAGATTAGGGCGGCCGGTGATGACACTGACGATTCCCTCAGCTATGCGTTTCTGTTCTCTTGGGGCGCTATGTGTCAGCAAGGTTTGGTATTTTTACTCAGTTCTAGTTTACAGGGTGTATTATAAGTAAGGCCTTTGCATCTATTATAGATGATTTATACAGCGTCAGCAACTGGTGATCATGCTGTATGGGACGCTGCAGTGCCTGAGACATTGTTAGATGGATTAGGCTTGCCCAGCACCTATATCATCCTTTCAGCTTAGTCAGCTATTATTCAGAGGAAAGAACAGGTCAATACGTCTGAAGCCGCGGGTTTCCTCACGATGTTTCCTTCACCGTTAAGCACGTGTATTAACGGGTGTATTATAACAGGTGTACTAACCCAAAGGAGGGGGTTTGAGCCCATGAAACAAGTCGTTTTGGAGGGGAAATGAGACTGAGGAACTAAGTAACAAAAACGCATAGCTGACGAAATCAGCTATGCGTTTTTGTTACTTAAATTACATATTGATACTTACACTTCCATAATTTATTTTTGTAAATACATACTTCATTCACAGATCATTCCCAGAACCGAGACAGATATCTGCAGAAAAGCATTTTTTCCCCCGACGGGAATCGAACTTCCCAACCAAATAGGTGTATGTAAATAGGAAAGGAAAGGAGGTCTTTGCCTGGCTTATAGATAAAATTAAAATGAAAGGAGAAGATAAATAAAGGTGTATGCAGACTTGTGTTTATAGCACAGGTTGTGAAAAGTCTAATCTGGCAGACGCAGTGGACTAATATAGGTGATGATAATTACTTACTTTCAGGTTCAGCTATCAACCGTAAGTCCACAGCAATAAAGGTGATGATTTTCGTCACGTTCCTATACAGTTTGACATTGTATCAGTATTACAATGCGCTCGTGGTCTCCACTCTGCTTCAAGAACAGCCGAAGAACATCAGAAACATGAGGCTTCTGCTGGACAGCGGTTTGAAAGCGGGAATTGAAGATATGCTTTATACCAAGGACTTTTTCAAGGTACGAAAACGTGCAGTGGGCAAAGATTTAAATCATTAGATACACCCTTACCGTAATAAGACCCTTTAGCACATTAGTCCCATCTCGTAGCCAGATTTGGTAGCTGACTTCAAAATGGGAGAAATAATCCCGATTCAAAGCTGGCTATGAAACGGGAATTCTTAAGTCCCACCTCGTAGCCAAGTTTGGAAGCTGGCTTCCAAATCGGAGAAATAAACCTGATTCAACCCTCATCCTGATTGAAGCTGGCTACGAAACAGTAACCATTTAGTCCAATTCCATCCCTTCCCTGCGTTTTCTTTTTAATCTTAATGGGTAGAACCTTTTTCAAACTACGTGTATAGTTTGGTGCGACTGATTTTATGAAATCTTTATTTTTTTCTTTTCAATTCAACATTATTTTTAACCTAAGTATACCCTGCTCTCAATTCAAAGAGGTAAATATACAAAACTTCGAAGTGTTTCGCGGTAGCCCTTCAGAATATTTTCTACAGTTGGCTAGGAGACAGGAAGTCACATTTCCCATTTAGAAACCAGCTAACAAATCCGGCTACGAGCTGGGAAAATCGTTCCCATTTAGTAGCTAGCTACCAAATCTGGCTACGAGATGGGAAAATCTTTCCGATTTAGTAGCTAGCTCCAAGACGGGAAAGCACATTTCCCGTTCCCTAGCTAGCTACCAAAACTGGCTACGTGATGGGACTAAAGGAATGAGACCGCACCGTTTTGTTTCGACACGAAATGAGTGAGCACGCTCATTCGGAACCAGTGCACCTCTAAAAACAGTATAAGTCGGATGTGGTGTGTGTTATTTTGAACCGACTTCAAAACAGAGGAGGTTCTCAAGTCGTCTGTACTTTATTTATTTTTATCTTTGTACCTCAGAACTCCTTCGTTTATGAACCGATTTAAAAAAAGGTCCCGGTCAAACGCCTTAGCAATATCTAGACTAACGGCCAGAGCCTCTCCTTTGTTCTCAACGGCTTCCGCCCATCGGTGAGTTAGGTACACTAGAAGATCACCAGCTGAGCGAAAGCCCGATTGCCTATCACTAATTAGCTATTAGCATTTACGACCCTTTTCATCACTTTAGAGAACAGGGAGGTTATGGCTATAGGCCGATAGTTTTTTGAGTCTGAACGGTCACCTTTTTTGGGTATTGGGTAAACCAATGCTATCTTCCATGAAGACGGGACTGTTTCTAGGAGTGCTTGAAGAGGCGCGTTAGTACCGGAGCCAACTCAGGAGCGCATATCTTGAGGACAATCGCCGGAACGTCATCTGGCCCATTCAACTTTCGAGTGTCCAGGGATAAAAGCAAATTAATATGCAAGTTACTTGTAGGATAAATGAACACGGTGAATACGGAACAACCGAACTTTAACTTCGATTCAGTGAATTAACCACCGTTTCAGCGCACCACAGACCCGCTAGCTATCGAGATGTACCAGAAGAAAATAGCAACAGGCACTGAATACAAGTTCCACCCGGCGCACTACGGAATGGCCTTAGTGAAACGCGGCGGCTACGCGTTCCACGTGGAGTTGGCAGTGGCGTACAGGGTCATGCAGAACACCTTCAGCCCCAACGAGCTGTGCGAGGCTGCAGAGGTGCAGATGTATCTGCCACAGTACCCGGCCGCAGTGCTGCCTAAGGACTCGCCGTACAAGGAGTTTATTGCTTACGCGTGAGTTAACCAATTCCCTATAACATCACATCATCGTCATAATACCACAAATCGTATGAATCTACCTTTTTAGAGCCAGCTGATAAAGTGATAAAACGATGATTCAAGAATTACGTCTTAGGTTTAGGCCTCTTTTTGACCGCGAGATTCGAACCAGCTTTGATGGAAATTGCAATGACCACCATTCCAGCGCACCACAGACCGAAGGTACTGACAGCGTCATAGATAAGTAGCCCCCTTGCACAAGAAACTTCACAGCTTCAAATCCGCGGCGCGGCAGACGCGGCTGCAGCGTTATCTACTCAGGCGGTTCACATACTGCCACGCACCACGCTGCATTTTGCGTGAATGCGTCTTCTAACGATGCTTGTAAGTATCTCCGTTTGTATAGAAAACACGCACAGTCCAACACAACAAAAACCCGTACGATGATGCAGATCTGCACTCCCGCAAGTACGCGCGTAGGTGCGTCGACACGCAACATGCAGCGTGGTGCGTGGCAGTGTAATAACCGCCCTAATTGTGACGCCTACTGTTCAACAGCAGAATAGGAACAGGCACAGAATACAACCTTCACCCGGCGCAGTACGGCATGTCCTTAGTGAAGCGCGGTCCCAACGAGCTGTGCGAGGCTGCAAACATTATTACACAGCATTACGCTTCACTATCAGGAGACAGCGCCCACGTATTCTGTTGAGACCGTTAAATCGCTCACGTGATCCTATGGCATTGCCTTTGAACTAAAGATGAGAAAATATTAACAAATGGCATTTCTTGCAGAATCCGGCTGATGAAGGAGCGAGGTCTGCTTCATCGCCTGCAAACCCTCTGGGACGCCCCGCGCCCCGCCTGCGTTCGCGACCCTGGCTCAAACCTCATCTCTGTCTCAATAAAAGAGTTCCAAACAGCTCTTATAGTACTAGCAGTTGGCTATATAACCTCTATACTGTTGCTTGCCTTGGAAATATTAGGAGCAGCTGTGAAGAAATCTAATTGGCGCTGCAAATTCCGTTGGAGGATTATGTATGACTTTAGAAAATAACTTGAACTTAATTCATCTTTTTGGAAGAGTTCCAAACAGCTCTTATAGTGCTAGCTGTTGGCTATAAAACCTCTTAACTGTTGCTTGCCTTGGAAATATTAGAAGCTGTGAAGAAATCTAGTTTGAGCAGCAATTTCCGTTGGATGATTTAAAAAAAAAACTTCAACCTCATCTTTTGGCGGATTTCCAAACAGATCTTATAAAGCTATTTGTTGGCTATAATCTCTCTCTTTAATGTTGCTAGCCTTGGAAATATTTGTAAAAGCTGTGAAGAAATCGAATAAGTGCTACATGTGGTTAGTAAAGTAGATAGATTTTGAATTAGTGTATTGTCACATATTTTTGAAGATTAGGGTTTCGAAAATAGAAAGTAGTATCGTTTTGCTACAAGTCGCAATATTAGTGTTTTCTATAAATTATAGATCAAAATATAGACAAAATAAAGTATTAGTTGTTTTGGAATATTTTTCAGTTTAGTAGCTGTTCATTTTTTCATCATGCAATGAAAAAGGTATTCCTTTAATGATTATTAATGCAATTTGCATTGTCGATTTAAGTCGATAGATAATGATTGCTAAGGTGCTTGTTGACAGTAATTTAACTAGTTTACCTGTAATCTGCTAATTTACCTGTCACTCAATATACCGAAGGTCTCGCTAAACGTTGAAACGTAAATTGTGTGCGAGTAAATCGTTCTTGATACCGAACGATCTCAGTTTTTCACACTCGTTCCTAATACCACGTCGCGTTGTGAGGAGACTGCTGCTCTATCAGCATGTCAACATCTTAAGCTGTAAGTCCCAATATTTGTGTCACTATGAAAACCACAAACAATATGTACTTTGTAATTTTGATAGTGTTAAGTCACATTTAGGTAGACCAGTATGACCACGCGGAAGTAGCGAACATTTCAAAGAAATGAGAAACGATTCCGGTGGGATTCGTACCCACGTCCGTCAAATTGATCATTGACGCTTCATTGTCTGAAATTGCATTCAGTAGGAATGACTAGAAATGTCGCTATAGCCTATTCTAGATTATTTGTATAGTGTTAAACCATGCACACTTGGGTGGACATTTCACGGTAATGAAAAACCTTATCAAAAGTTACTATTCCGGTGGGATTCGAACCCATGTCCGTCAAATAGATGGATAATGGGTCCGTCCGACCCGATATGACCTTACCAAGAATTTCAACGTAAACCGACACGGGTTCTGGTAGCTTAGCGGTTAAAGCACTTCCAGCTTTCCGCCAAGGATCGATTTGACGGACGTGGGTTCTAATCCTTACTTAAATAATATATGTCGCATACAGGACGAATACTAATATGATATGAAGAACCAATTTACTTGTTTCCTAAAAATCTGTAGAATTGCATAAGTGGGTATTTTTGCCAGTATTTTAATAAAATAAATAATTCCTCTCTCATTGTTTTATTTTGATAAACATCCTCACAAACCGTTACAATCTCTTACTTTGTGAAAAATTACAAACAACTACGCGCTTTTATTAATTAATTAAAATTAAACTAAAACTAACCCCTTCATAAACATCGGATAGCCATAGAAAAACTATCTAGAGTGCCCATTTCAAATGCTAGGTTTCTTGCGAGCGAAGACATCAGTACAGCTAGGTACAACTTTAGTATCTTTCAGGCTTAGTAACTCTCTTTGTGCTGATGATAATTTCCTGGACGATTTCGATCACAACGACGGCTTTTCCGAACACAGGTACGAATATTATACAAAAATAAAACTGTTAAATGAGGACTATAACGACTGAGTAAGGTTCTTTTGTACGATTCTTTTCCTATCGTCATTTGAAGCGAACAAATTCAATTATTTAACGACTGTCGTGAGGCTAATGCGGTCGATCGCGAAGGTGCCAACTCGCCCTAAAGACGGTTTTCTTGAAAACCGAAAGACTTAAAATTACTACGTAAGTAATCCCCGCATTTAAAATGAAATTCTCTTGTGTGATTTGTTTATTAAACATAATTTTTTGTTTTTTTATAAGACTTCAAGTCTCTTACGGTCCCACTGGATAAAGGCTTTTTGAGTTTTACGTTTCGATGTTTCGCTCGCGAGAAACAATGCTTAAGTTTATATTAGTGTAAATACAGTTATTCTTTTGTACAAATAGGGCCATTATAATTTATTATAGCAAGCGTAACAACTTTACAAGTAGCGGTGTCGGTAGGAATACTATAGATTTATGTTATATCAATATAAGGTTTTACGAATTTAACTATAAAATTAGCTTATGACGTGATTGTGATATTATATCGAGTAATAGTTAATGCTTTTTTTCTGATGCCACAGTGTCAACAGCAACCACGAACATGAGCGCCGCCAGTGATACTTTAATTCGATTTTACTAACATTCTATTTTAAGGTACTTTGTGTTACTAACCAAATGTATCTATAGTTTGTAATTTTAGGTAGAACAGTTCGAGGAAATGAAAAACCTCGTTAAAAATGAACAGGATAACTCTAATAGTTACCTGTAGATGGCGCTATATTCGGTGCTCAACTGATATCACCTTATCAAGAATTTCAGCGCTGCCCGACACGGGTTCCGTAGTTTAGGGGTACTTTCGGCTTTAGAAAGCGTCAAGGATCGATTTGACGGACGTGGGTTCGAATCCCACCGGGAATCGTACATTTTTGATAAGGTTTTTCATTTCTTTGAAATGTATCTATGTTAACTGAAATAACAACATTTTTATTTAATTTATTTAGCATATTTTAAGGCCGATTCTTGGCCCAGCAACGCCCCAACATTTTGGTTCATCTGATAAGTACGATTCTAAGAACTCTGCGGCTTACGGCTTTCGTGGCAGCGATGACCTCGTCCATGACATGTTATATAGAAAACTTATGAAAGATCATTTAACCGCCGCACAAAATATATGTACACAACTATCCAGAATACCTAAAATAAATTAACATCAATCGTCGAATTTCACTGTCTTTATCTAGCGCTTTTAATATTGTGAACAAACTGCTTTTTTAAATAATTCATTACAGCTTTTTCGTGTTTCTTTCTATTTTGGCAGTATAGTTATTGATGGTTGGTAGGCACCTACTGTTTCGCGGAAAATGGTCGCGGACTGTCACCACGCTGAAGAAAGCCTTCGATAAGGGTCGAAACAGACCAACTGTTTCGACCCTTATTTTACAAGTACGTGAACATTCCCGATATTTAATATGAATGTTTGGTTAGCTATGGTTGCCGTTTAGCTTCCCAAAAACACCTTTTGTTTCATTATTATGCGTGCGTATATAAAATTGCATGTGTTGTTGACAATTCAAACAGTTCTATCTATTTAATTAGTGTTCTAGTTATACTATACAAATATAATTTACACATTCACAGAAGTATACAAAATGGCATCACCTGTAAAATATGATACATACCTATTGGTGTTTAAGTCCTGAAATACAATTTTTTTCGGATGCTGTTATACCAGCAAGATATAAGATAAACTATTATTTTGTTCTTCAGTAAACAACTATTTATGAAACTGTGCCGCATTAACTAATAGATAACGCAGACTTGAGCAGGGTCTGATTGATCAATCACATCGCTCGAAGGGCACAAGGCTCGAGGAATCGAGCGTTTTGATTGGTCAATTTAAGCCCAGCTCCGCCTCAGTAGTAACGCACCCTAAGACACTGGGCGTAAAGACATACAATTCGAAAGATGTGTTTGTTAAATCCTAAGAAAGTATTTGGAAATCTCAGAGGAACGAAGACCTAGGCTTACGGCTTTTTTGCTAGTTTAACATAATATTTGGCGGCTAAAGATCAGTTTCTGGAAATGCAGAGGATAATAACCATTTTTTTGCCGAGTAAATCTGAGTACATAACATGCCATAACTGTAACGATGACGAAATATTAACTTTGTATGAACCTGCTATACCAATTTAGTGTTTATGCATGGGTAAATACGACGACAAGGCTACTTCATAACACATAAACATTTTAGCCGTACTATTATAGCATGTATTATTATTGCAATAAGGCTTACTTGAGGTAGTTATCCATACATGTACCGCGATTTTGTCATTTATTTATTATATTATTATATTTCATTAAGGATCAAATTGTGTCTTCCCTCACGCGTTCACGCAAATAATTTTAGTTGAGAATCTTACGTTACAGCAATATAATATTCTAGCACATACCCCAGTTATGTATACAAAATAGTTTGTCTCATTAAATATGTTGTTGCATGCTATTATAAAAAGAGCCTTAATACATTAGATTAAAGGCTTCGACAAATAGAACGCGTGTCAAAATGACCTTCCGACGGAGAATTGCTTACTGTTCGCTTAAAGCCGGGTCCGCAGCGCCAATTTTCTAACAAAACATATTAACATAACATGTTAAGCAAAACAGGTTTTTAAAACAGCCCGTCTGGTGTGTTCTGTTTTGTTTATTGTTTTTGTTTCATTCCAATTCATTTCAAAAATGAGTTCCGACGAAGAGGACGTAGAAGCTGTAATAGCTATAGTGGATTTAGTTCTACAAAGACGTAACCGAAATAGATTCCGGGTCCGACCCTACCTGCTACCTCGTTCCTTCAATATTTATCAAGAACTGAAAATCGATGATAGATTCGGAATACAAAATTTTTTAGATGTTCGGAGAGTGATTTTGAAGAGCTGGTATCATTAATTTCACCAGATATAGAGAAGAAAACAACATGGAGGAACGATGTGATACCTCCTGACATGAGATTAGGTGCTACTTTACGCTTTTTAGCGACCGGAGACAGTTACACCAGCCTATTAAATTAACTAATAAAAACAAAGTATTTTCTTTTTTCCACTCCATGGTAAACAACTTATCCCATACCAAAAGATTTAAATACTCAAAATTATTCAAAACATAACCTCAACGAGTGAACGAACGAATGACGTCTTGCTTCAATGAGCGCGAACATAAAATGCGACGCTTCCCCTCCCCGCAGGCGAACGCGGGTGATGTTATCCATTTGTCTCGGCAAACATGTTTTTTGCTAACAAAACTGTTAAGCCACGCCCCTATTCTGTTTTGTAAACATGTTATGATGTTAGATAGAAAACAGGAAAACACGGCACTGCGGACCCGGCTTAACGCTGCTTTACACTGTTTGACAATCTAATTCTAAAGGACAACTTGACAGGGCATGAAAAACAAAATTCTATTTAATCCGTCAATAAATAATACAAAAATAAAAGACACGTATTTTTGCCTTGTCAAATCAATGAAACAATACTAAGATAAAGCGCATTCAAGTTTAGGAGTGTGGGCTCGTGACGTCAGAGCATAGTTATAAACTGTACCGAAACACGTCGGCGCGTGACGTCACGCTACATTACGACATAATGTATCGGCCGTTATTTATGGATAACGTTTAAAAAGAAAAAAATATGTATCCAATAGTTTCTGCTAATCTACACGACGCGACGGACTTAAAATTTAAATTAATTCAAGTAGCCTGTTGTATTGTCCTATGACGTTATTAAGCTTCTGCCAAAGCGCGTCTACTATGCGAAATTAAACGTTAACACCGGTTCATTCTGGTAGGAACCAGAAATAGAAAACAAAAATCAGCGTTATAGTGTCGCCGATTACGCGTTTCTATTTGGCGAACCTTCAACTTATAATTTAGCATATTTGGTATTGCAATCGGCTTTCTACCGCCATAATTTGAATGTTACAAAAATGAGCCTTACGTTATTGCAATATGATGTATTTTAGCATGTGATGTGTTCGCTCGGCGGCGCGCTTCGTTTCACCGCTCCTCGACCATCACTGTTTCTTGTGGGTACAGCTTTAGGGATTTCAATGTACTGCTTGGAGATTCTGTTGTGAGCTGCAATGAGATAAACACAGTGGCCTTGAATCACATCGACACTCATTCAGAACCCAAGAAAATGTAACTATTTGATTTTGATGATATTACAATAAATAATATACAGAGAGTGTAAAAGGACGACTACCGATTACTTCGGGCGGTCAATGTATTCATCAATATGAACAACTTTTACTAAAGGACTTTAGCTGTAAAAAAATGTGAATAAACAGCTGTTACACGACGAAGTCGCGGGAAAAAGCTAGTAATATACATATATCAGACTAAAGATTTATTAATTATTTCAGAGAATACTTACGTCTCTCCTAGGCCAGCTAGTGATGACCTTGAAACTATCTTGAGGGTACCCTTTTGACGCTAGGAAGTCAAATAAACCCTGAAACAATACGAATAAACATTTGTGAAAGATTGCCCTTAGGTTATACTCAGCAGTGAAAACTCGTCATCATCCATCATTTCAGCCGTGAAACGTCCACTGCTGAACACAGCCGCACGGAGCCGCACATGAGGGGCATGCCATACTCACCACGCTTGGCAGGCGGGTTGGCGAGCGCAGTACGGCATGTTGATACACGGAAACGCTGCTGCCCATCTTCCGAAGGTTTCCCTTAGCAGACTCTTACTGCATCCACGTGCATGAGAGGAGGGCTAACAGTCTACTGCCTACCCAAGGACTTTTTTTTAAATATAAATAAATAAATAATGCTGGACAATATACACAGTATTATCTAGCCCCAAGCTAAGCAAAGCTTGTGTTATTTTTTTTTTTTATGTTAGATAGGTTAGCTCTTGATTTCATCCTTGCTATCGTAAGAATGAGATCGACGATGGAGCGAGCTTCCCTAGAAAATGCCTATTAACTCTTTTCTTAAACGTAATCGGGTCATAAGAGGTTGGAAACACAGACGATGGTAATTACTGGTTATGGGTACTAGATGACTGATATACTTAATATACTACACAGATAGATATTTTTATTATATATAGATAAACATCCAGAACACCAAATTATAATATGTGTAGTAAAAATAAAGTGCAAATCAATGTTTTCTATTGCTTAATTTCCTGAGGACGCGTGGCAGAGGCATTCCTTTGCCTTCAACTTACTTGTAGGTTGTCGGTGGGATGGAAGCGTCTCTCGAGGCTGGTGTCGGCGGACGGCAGACGGAAGCGGATACGCGCGACCTCCTTGGCGCTGTCTTCCGGCTCGGGGGGCACTCGAGATTCCGCAAGTGATCTTAGTGCCTGGAACAAATATTGTTTGTACACAACTGAATTGTTCAATTTACGGCTGATGATAATGATTACTTTTACAGTTGGCCTCTTTCTCTGAGATATACATGGTGTATTATTTACATGTGAACTAAGCCGAAAGGGGGTGCGTACACATATTATTTATACACCCTGTATTTATCTTATTTATTTATTTATTTAGGTACACAGAACACAAAACAAGCAATACATAATAAAAACACTGAAAATGATCGACAAACTCAGGTAAAATTAGAAATGTGTTTTACTTACTAATAAAAAAAAGTAAGGCCTTTGCATCTATTATAGATGATTAATGCATCGTCAGCAACTAGTAATCATGCTTTACGGGACGCTGCAGTGCCTGGGACATTGTTAGATGGATTAGGCTTGCCCAGCACCTATACCATCCTCTCAGCATATAGTCAAGTCAGTTATCATTCAGAGGAAAGAACAGGTCAATACGTCTGAAGCTAACTAACGCGGGTTTCCTCACGATGTTTCCTTCACCGTTAAGCACGTATTAAATGTGAACTTACACTTTTCAAGAAAGAAAAATCCATTGGTTCACGGCCGGTATCGAACGACTTTTCGGATTGAAAGTCGGGGGTAGATACCATTCGGCCAACACGGCTTACAATACTAATAAAACAAAGTGTATATTAACCTCTTTTTTCGCCTCCTCCATCTGCCTCTCTGACTCTGCTCTCTCAATTTCTTCGTGCCTTTCTTTCTCTATTTGTTTTTTGACTTCTTCCTTTGCTCTGTAACAAAAGAGGTATTATATTCTCTAGTTTGCGCGTGCCTTGGTTTTGAACAGATAAAAGTAAGCTATCCTTAAAATCTTTGAAGGCGACGCACTGATAAACAATTACATTATAAATAAATAAATAATGCTGGACAAATCACACAGCATCATCTAGCCCCAAGCTAAGCAGAGCTTGTGTTATGGGTACTAGATGACTGATATACTTAATACATTATACTACATAGATATTTATTTTTATTATATATAGAAAAACACCCAGAACACCCTGAACAAATATCTGCAGATCGTACAGACATTTGTCCCGAGGCGGGAATCGAACCCGCAACCCCTTGCGTCGCAGGCGGAACTAAGCCCGCTGCGCCACAGAGCTCGTCAAACAACTATTTTAGTGTAATTGTTGCGCGAAACAAGACAAAGTGGCGGCGTCGGGTGATAAGTCAGAAAATTACCTGTCCACTTCAAGCAATAGCCTAACAGTGCGCCCTCCCGTGATGACAGCAATATGACGTCGACACCGGAATATGGCGAACATTCCGGTGTCGATGTCATAATTGGGTGAATATTTTGCGAACATTCCGGTGTCGATGTCATAATCGGGTGAATATTTTGCGAACATTCCGGTGTCGATGTCATAATTGGGTGAATATTTTTTTGCGCAAAATGGTCTCGTCGGTCGATTAGTTAGTCTCACCGGTCCACTTCAAGGCTCTGCTGGTACGCCTCGTCCTGCTCCCTCTTGACGCGTTGCCGCGCGTCCCTCTCTCTCTCTCACTTTAGCGTCCTCCGAGAGTTGCGCCGCGAACCGCTCCCAAGCTTCTACTAATCCCGCCATCATTTCTAACACGCTTATATTACTAGTTATAAAGGCACTAACCAGCATTTGGGAAACACGGCGAGTTTTCTCGTCACAATAGCCGTCCCGTCATTAAACAGGCTTGTTGGCAAAATTTAGATTTTTAGTCCGCCATGTAGATTAGCAAAAACTATTGGACATGTAGTTTTCTTATTTAACGTAATTCAAAAATACATTATGTCAATATGACGCGTGACGTCAAAACTCTGCACAGTTTATGACGGCACGAGCCCCACTCATAAAATTCAATACGGTTTATCTAAGTATCCCACTAATATTATAAAGCCGAAAGTTTGTTTGTATGGAGGTTTGTTAACTGTTCACGCAAAAACTAGCGTACGTATCGAGCTGAAACTTTGCAAACGTATAGATGTTGACTAGGATTAACACAAAGGCTACTTTTTATCCGGGTACAGCGCATGCGAAGCGGCGGGCACAAGCTGGTGTATAATAACTAGAGAGTGTGGGCTTGTCAAAATCTGTAAAACCGAGCGTGCCTAGTTGTTTCATATAGGCTTTTGATTTTCATACCGTCATAATGCCTATACATTGTTATGTTAAACAGGTTTTCTACTCACGTTAAATATTCGTTGAAAATAGGTATCCAACGTGTTCAGTTCCTCCCAGGGGAACTTAACACGTTGGATACCTGCACAAGTGCAACGCGAGCGCGTGAGAAGGAAGGAGACGGTACCGCGTAAAAAGCTCCATTCCCTGACGAAAGTTCCCCTGGGAGGAACTGAACACGTTGGATACCTATTTTCAACGAATATCTAACGTGATTAGAAAACCCGTTTAACATAACAATGAATAGTGTAACTCACGCGTTATTTGAAAGTGAAATAATGCCTATACCTCGAAATGACAGCAATATGACATCGACACCGGATAATGGTCATCGCGTGATGAAGTTTTTGCGCAAAATGGCGTCGTCGTCTGTCGATCAGTTATAATCTCACCTGTCCACTTCGAGGCTCTGCTGGTACGCCTCGTCCTGCTCCCTCTTGACGCGTTGCCGCGCGTCCCTCTCCCTCTCCACCTTGGCGTCCTCGGAGCGCTGCGCCGCGAACCGCTCCCACGCTTCCACTAATCCCGCCATCAGTTATAATCTCACCTGTCCACTTCGAGGCTCTGCTGGTACGCCTCGTCCTGCTCCCTCTTGACGCGTTGCCGCGCGTCCCTCTCCCTCTCCACCTTGGCGTCCTCGGAGCGCTGCGCCGCGAACCGCTCCCACGCTTCCACTAATCCCGCCATCAGTTATAATCTCACCTGTCCACTTCGAGGCTCTGCTGGTACGCCTCGTCCTGCTCCCTCTTGACGCGTTGCCGCGCGTCCCTCTCCCTCTCCACCTTGGCGTCCTCGGAGCGCTGCGCCGCGAACCGCTCCCACGCTTCCACTAATCCCGCCATCAGTTATAATCTCACCTGTCCACTTCGAGGCTCTGCTGGTACGCCTCGTCCTGCTCCCTCTTGACGCGTTGCCGCGCGTCCCTCTCCCTCTCCACCTTGGCGTCCTCGGAGCGCTGCGCCGCGAACCGCTCCCACGCTTCCACTAATCCCGCCATCAGTTATAATCTCACCTGTCCACTTCGAGGCTCTGCTGGTACGCCTCGTCCTGCTCCCTCTTGACGCGTTGCCGCGCGTCCCTCTCCCTCTCCACCTTGGCGTCCTCGGAGCGCTGCGCCGCGAACCGCTCCCACGCTTCCACTAATCCCGCCATCAGTTATAATCTCACCTGTCCACTTCGAGGCTCTGCTGGTACGCCTCGTCCTGCTCCCTCTTGACGCGTTGCCGCGCGTCCCTCTCCCTCTCCACCTTGGCGTCCTCGGAGCGCTGCGCCGCGAACCGCTCCCACGCTTCCACTAATCCCGCCATCAGTTATAATCTCACCTGTCCACTTCGAGGCTCTGCTGGTACGCCTCGTCCTGCTCCCTCTTGACGCGTTGCCGCGCGTCCCTCTCCCTCTCCACCTTGGCGTCCTCGGAGCGCTGCGCCGCGAACCGCTCCCACGCTTCCACTAATCCCGCCATCAGTTCTGACACGCCTACGTTGCCTGTTAATAAATAAATGAATGGCATTTATTGAAGGCCCATTTCACACAATAATATTTTAATACAATAAAGTTCGTTCGTTCGTTTCAGCCGTAAAACGTCCACTACTGAACTAAGGCCTCCTCATGGATCTCCATGAGGGGTAGTTGCCATACTCACCACGCTTGGCAGGCGGGTTGGCGAGCGCAGTACGGGATGTTGGTACACGGAAAGACGCTGCTGCCCATTTTCCGAAGGTATCCCATAGCAGGCTCTTACTACATCCATGGGTATGAGAGGAGGGGTAACATTCTACCTACTGCCGGCACCCCACGGCAAACAACAATAAGGTAATTCACAGTGATTTCAAGTACTACCACCGTACCTATTTCTGCCGCCAAGCAGTGGTGTCTTCATTGCTGTGTTCCGGTTTGAAGGGTAAGGGGGCCGGTGAAATTACGGGCACATGAGACCTTACAACTCTGTGTCAGGATGACGGGCGCATTGCAATGCAGCGTTAGTCACGTGCTTAGTGAACGTGATCACCGCGGCATTGCAATTGTAATAGGTAGAGGTTACCGCTTAACATCAGGTGGGCCTTCGGCTTATCTCGTCATTTAGTAGTATAAACACAAAATTAAAAATAACAATTAAAACTTAGATGGCAATTCAATTGGGTAACAAAACATGACGGTTAGGTATAGCCGGTAAGAGCCCGCCATAATCATTTTTCTTCCCTTAGAAAGGTGATATCCATGAAGGATTCCTACAACACAAAAAAAATAAAAAAAAAACGGTCGGCACGAATAGCGTGACAGAGAGGAGGCCTATACCCAGAGGTGGGTGAATGTGGGCTGTTAGATAGATGAAATAAATAAATAAACTCACCATTGATGACGGAGTATATCTCCGTGTTGGATCTGACGCGCATGATGACGACGAGCGCCGGCAGCCGGTCCACCGGGATGCTGCGGATCGTCAGCGACGCCACGGGACCCAGCGCGTTCGTTATCGACGCTAGTAACCTGCAACAACAGTATTAGAAATACTTTGAACTCAACAACTCAAGAAGAGAACATACATACAGCGTGTAAAAGGACGACTACCGAAAACTTCGGGGAGTCAATGTACTCATCAATATGAACAACTTTTACTAAGGAACTTTCGCTGTAAAAAATGTGCAGAAACAGCTGTTCCATACAAAAGTACAATTCCTACTTTACTAAAATATATGGAACAGCTGTTTCTTTACATTTTTTACAGCAAAAATTCCTTAGTAAAAGTTGTTCATATTGACGAGATACTTTGACCTCCCGAAGTTTTCGGTAGTTGTCCTTTTACACCCTGTATAAACGGGTTTTATCGCGTAAATCCTTTATTATTATTTCCCGACGTTTCGCCTGGATTGCACCAAGAATGGCCCCGGGAAGACTGACATGCTCGGTGCAATCCAGGCGCAATGTGGGGAAATAATAAAGGCAATTTACGCGACAAATACCAGGTTATATGTATGTCAAGATAATAGAAGTACAATGATCTCGATTCTATTGTTGCACTGCCAATAGCTTATGAGGCGATTTCATTCAAAGTCAAAATTATAAAATAATTCCCTTGAACTTTATAGATGGCGTTAGTTTTCTTATACTGGGAGGAACTTAGAATAATGACATAATAGAAGAAAGGCTAAAATAGAATTCTTACTTCAAGTTTGTTAGAAGTAATCTTTATAGCTAACTTCACGTTTATTATTGCTTTATTTAGCTTTATACGTCACAAGTAGAACCAAATTTAGAACCATTTGACTGTTTATTTACGCCATCCTTGTAAATTACGAAGATACAATTGTATATGCACCTCTTTCTAGCTCCTTTAAAATGTCATAAGTAAAAAGGGCACCGAATGATTGATTTTCGTTGCTATTTTAGCCTGATTTCTATTACGTTTTTATTCTTAGGGTAGGAAACACAATCTGACAAATGACAGCAATTGTGATTGAATCACAAACTTGCTTTAAACGCTTGCCAGCTCATCTGCTAGGTTTAGGGAACGGCTCATTGTAATATGACGGGTTTTAGAACTGTCAACGTAAAATAAGGTAAAATTGTTCCGTTTTAATGTTTAAACGGCTCCGAGCGAATAGCAAATAATTATGTAATTTTAATCCACTGCTACTTCAGCTCGCTATCCTTTAAAATGAAATGAAATTCGTTTATTGAAAAAGAACAGCGTATTAACAGTGTTGTTAGTAATTAAACGAAACAAGGTTAATTCTGATCAGTTTCTCGTCACAAAATAATACAAGTATTTTTCGAATTACAAAATCGATTTTAAACCTGTTTAAAACATTACAGAGATAAAATTAAGTAACTTTGTTACAATATTTTAATCATAGAGATTTATTTTAAAAATGTCAAAGTATAAAAAAGTAAAACAATTACGTTAAAAATTTTAAAAATAAATAAATCAGCAGAAATTGTTTATTATAATTATTGTAAGCTGTGTTCCTGTTCCTGTTTGTCGATAACTTTATACCTAAAATTGTATATGTTGGCGTATGTGACTCACATGTTGTTGTTATCGGGGTGCGTCAGGTCCCAGCCGTAGACCACGAAGTTGGCCGCCAACGTTTGCAGCACCGTGTCGCAGCCGAGCAGCTGGGCGCAGAACACGTTGGACAGGACCGACTGCTCGTGGTGGAGGTACACGCCGAGTAGCTTTCTCTGTAGGGCGGGGGAATCATATTCCAGTTTACAAACAATTGCTTGTTATTTCATAGTGGCTGTCCATGAGAACATTAATAATGTCACCTACTGACATATACTTCCTCCTCCTTATATTATTATGGTATTTAGGCAACAACTGGTTATTCATGCTGGGGGATGCTGAAATCCTCTACAGCCTGAATACCAGTATACCTGGGGTCCAGTATAAATAATCCTTATAATAGATGTGAAAAGCCAATTTACTGTTGTTTAGTAGCGGGCTTCGCTTGGTAAAGGTTGTATTATAATTATTCTAAATCCAGCAGTGGGTTTCAACAGGATGATGTGATGATGGAGTAATTAATGTCTCTCAGCCGTAGAGCATCCACCATCCACTACTGACATAGGCCTCCCTCATTGATCTCCAAGTACCAACCATGAGGGGGTTGTTGCCATACTCACCACACTTGGCAGGCGGGTTAGTGACCGCAGTATGGTATTTTGATATATCGTCCACTCTTCACCGGAAGATTTCCTACTGCATCCACGGGCAAGAGAGGTGAGGCAACATTCCAGTGCGACACGCCACGACAATTTCACTAAGCACGAAGGAAATAATACTGGTTAGTTACTTCACTGGCCGGCTTCAGACAGGACTCCTTGATAGCGTCTTGGAGCGTGCCCTCGAAGAACTGCGGCGTGTTGGGTCCGTAGCGGTTGCGGAAACGCTGCGCGAACTCTATGCAGCCGAGCGCCTCGTCTTCTACGCGTTCCGACACTGCGAAACGTTTACTAGGTTAAAGGCAAAGTAAAGTTTTCGTGACTGTAATGGGCACGATGACAGGGTATCTAGATCACAATTATATAAATATAATTTTGATCTAGATACCCTGTCATCACGGACTAAAGTCCGTCAGTTAAATAATACTAAAATAATAGACACTTACATTTTGCGTTTCCAAATGAATGAACCAATACTTAGATAAACAGAGTTGAAGTTTAGGGAGTGGGGGCTAGTGACGTCACAATACTGAACCGCGGGCGCGTACCAGTGTGTGACTTCACGCGACATTACGATATAATGTATCGCGGTAGTTTTTAGATAACGTTAAAAATGAAAAAAAGTATGTAACTGTACAATAGATTTAGTTATTTTCATGATGGACTAACAATTAAAATCTTGTCAACTAGCCTATTCATTAGGACCCAAAGGCCACATAGAAATGTAAAATTACAAAAGATTAACATACACCTGCCACATGCCGTGGGGTGCTTTTTTCTCTCACTTAAAGTTTTCTGAAGCGAACAAATTCAACTATAAGCCTGATTAAATTTAAATGTTTTCGTTCATCTCTGTCGAAGGACTGCTGGACACAGGCCGCCATCCACACATCTCCAAGATCATGAGAGGCTGTTTGCATATTCACCAGGCTCGGCAGGCGAGTAGGCGAGCGCGATAGATAGACAGAACATTCTTTATTGCCCAAACTTATAAGTACTGTACATAGGCGAATGCTAAGTAGCATTCTCTTCCAACTAACCTATGTGTGATGTGGAATAATTGAGATAGTACGGGATGGTAATAACCGGAAGGACGCTGCTGCCCGCCTTCCGCAGTTATCCCGCGGCAGAATCTTACTGCACCACAGCAGGGCTAGCATGGCCGGAGATATTTTATCCACGGGGAGAGGACAAAATACTATTCCCCTTTGTCAATTTTGTCCACCCTCCGGGCATGGCGACATGGGTGGATAAACCATTCACGGTGGACAAACCAGGGGAAACGCTTGTCCCCAAAATTATAGGCGGAGGGTCAGTATCCACGTCTAATGTCAAAAAGTGATATAATTCTCTTTCCCTCTGTTGCCGTGCTTTGGCAGGTAGATAAAATAATTTTATCCCTTGTCAGTGGAAATAACCGGTGGACAAAAGTTTTATACCCAGCCCATGCTAGCCCTGCAGGAGAGTGGAGGCACTACATTCCAGCAAGCCCCTGTCTGAACTTTGTAACACTTACTCAACGGCTGCAGCCTCTCAGTCTGCACCAGATCCACGAACATGTCGTCCTCGGCTATGAACACGTCGGGCGTCTCCTCGATCTCCACAGGCAAGAGTGGAGGCACAACATTCCAGCAAGCCCCTGTCTGAACTTTGTAACACTTACTCAACGGCTGCAGCCTCTCAGTCTGCACCAGATCCACGAACATGTCGTCCTCGGCTATGAACACGTCGGGCGTCTCCTCGATCTCCACAGGCAAGAGTGGAGGCACAACATTCCAGCAAGCCCCTGTCTGAACTTTGTAACACTTACTCAACGGCTGCAGCCTCTCAGTCTGCACCAGATCCACGAACATGTCGTCCTCGGCTATGAACACGTCGGGCGTCTCCTCGATCTCCACAGGCAAGAGTGGAGGCACAACATTCCAGCAAGCCCCTGTCTGAACTTTGTAACACTTACTCAACGGCTGCAGCCTCTCAGTCTGCACCAGATCCACGAACATGTCGTCCTCGGCTATGAACACGTCGGGCGTCTCCTCGATCTCCACAGGCAAGAGTGGAGGCACAACATTCCAGCAAGCCCCTGTCTGAACTTTGTAACACTTACTCAACGGCTGCAGCCTCTCAGTCTGCACCAGATCCACGAACATGTCGTCCTCGGCTATGAACACGTCGGGCGTCTCCTCGATCTCCTCCACGGAACTGTTCTCGCTGTCTGAACTCTCCACGATTATCTGCTAAATTAACGGTATGTGAGCGAAGTTGTGAAACAGTAAGGAAAATCATACACATATTTTTATATGGTGATAGAGACGATTGGGATCGCATTGATAAATATGGTCTTATAACAAAATGTACTGCGTTTATTAGAGGCAACTGAATGCTTTTTATCACAAAAGTTAATTTGTATCCACCTACATATACATCATGTATCAAAAGAACCTATGACTTCAAATGACTATGTAAGAGCGGAGTCTTCTAGACAAGCAATTTTTGCTTAAAAGAAGACTCCAAACCTTACGTACCTATATCTAATTTAAAAGTTAAATAATTTTGATTTTCTTTCTTGAACTTAGGTGGTAGTACTAATAATTTCACGGTAAGTACGAGGTGTGTTCATTACTGTATTTTTTTAATAAACAAATGCATGTCATATTCTTAAAATTCTTCCACACCTTACGAATCATCGCTTTTACATACCCTCTTGTAATCCTTCGGCTGCTGTCTGCTGTTGCTGCGTTTGACGGTAAGCTCGTGTTGTGGGGAATCCAGGCCCACCATCGCTAGTACTGTGTCGTCCAGACCCTGTACTGAGGGCCAGCCCGTCCATTGCTGCAATAGAAACTGTATTAGAATCTGTACAAACCTAACATAAACCTTACAAATATCATAATCATAATAATTTATTTATTTGACACATAATATTACAATTTTATTGTTGATTCCTTAGGATCTTGAACTAGCCTAAGCTGTGTTTCGAGATCCAAGGCCTCTCCTTATAATAAATCACTAATTATATTATTGTGTAAATAATTACTAGGATTAAAAAAAACTAATCTAAACAATGTGAGAAATATTAAAGATATGAACAATATATATACAATTAGGCGTTATCCGATTCGATAAGACGCGTAACTACCCTTAATATAATTTTTATTTTATGTTCGTGAAGCTCGTTACGATCAGTTAAGTTAAACTCTACCTCTCTGTACCTAAGTGATTTTATAATCTTTCGAGAAATAATAAAGATCTTAAACCATGAAATGTTTAGGCTGTAGCAATGAAAATAATAGTTGAATAAGTTTTATAGAGCAATTATCTCTATATCTCATCAAGTCAAGAGTGAATAGGCGTCTTCTAGACCTTTGTGGTCCATCATCAGCCACATCATCTCCCATCAGGTGAGATTGTGGTCAAACAAATATCTATACTTATGCAATAAAAAAATTAATAGAATTTTTCGAGAGCAAATTTTAGTTTTCGTTTGGGTAGGATTTAATTGTAGTCTCTTCAGTAAGAATGGCCAATGAAATTACAAAAGTTGTTATTGCATAATCATAATCAATCATTTATTTGCCAGAATACATAAAATATCACAGTAACAGATCTTAGTGCTAAACGTCAGTACATGTATTCGGCCTGCATGCAGGCGTGCAAATATTAAAAGAATTTAATTTATTTAATAATCTAAATATTCAATTATATTATAAAAACAATTACACATTAACCAATCATTAATTTTTCTCTTAAATATATTTCCATTTAACACCTTAAGCTCTTCCGGTAATTTATTATATATCAGTATACACATACATTGTGCAATAGGATATTGCAAAAGACACCAGAAACTAACCTGTCTTTTTAGTGCGGGGATAATCTAGTTTTATATTACTTGGTGATTCAATTTAGGTGTCAGATTTACTATTTTAGGAGCAAATATGGTAAGTATTGTAGAGTAATGACAAATCTATACTTAGGTGATAGAAAATATGTAAGTTGCCTATAGTAAATCTCCAGACATACCTGATGCCTCGCCGGTATATCCGTCAGCGAGTAGATATCATTCTTCACCTCCCTTACAGTCTTGGTTCCGGGAAACTTGAGCGTGTATTCCTTCTCGTCGTGCTTTATGTGTAGTGTGTACGTGGCAGTTAACCGCTCCGCTACCCTGTTAACAAGATTACATAGCTAGTGAGAAAAAATAAATTAATGGACTTTTGGATATTGTTGAAATTTAGCACGGTTCTTACTAAACTCGACAATTCATTTACAATGTATTTAGAAAAATCAAATGTTTGATAAATCACTTATTTTCATAGAGGGGTTCAGGACAGTTGCCCTAGCTAAGCTATGGAATAGCCTTAACTCAGGCTATTCCATTGCCTATCTAGGAGAACCACAGTTCACCTACTGGATTGGAGATAAAATTAATTGTAACTACTTACATAATTAAATTATTTATTTATTTAAGCCACCAACAGAAGATACACAAAAAATATTACAAAAGTACAAACAATAAAAACCATGGGCCTTGGAATAGCGAAGACTCTGGCTCTGGGTCACAGACCGATTTTTTAAAGCATCCCTATCATAAATGCTTGCTGCATTAAGTCCTCCGTTGGTGCAATATATAATTAAAAATAAATAATCCCGTAGGTGATGAATGCTTTGCTACCTCCCAACTTTGAGTGTGCGAACGGATAATAATAGAAAGGCTAGCTAGTATTTAGTAACGTAGATCGAATCTCTATGACCACTTACCATTTGTCTCTATCAGCCAGGAAAGCAAAAAGAGATAATATATTTTTGAAAACTATGATGGCGTGATATTCTTAACTAATTAAATCAACCAATTTAAAGTAAAAGTCCTAGTGTATGCTTTAAGTGGTACTTTTAACTAGGTAGTCATCTATAAAATTCAAAGTCCTGACTGACTCACTGACTGATATATCAGCGCATAGCCTAACTAAACCACTGGACCTAAGGACTTGAAATTTGGCACATATATACATTGAGTATCCTAGAGGTGCACTAAGATGGGATTTTTCGAAATTCCCACGGGATAGGGAATAAATGGGATTTATATTTTCAAATCAAAGTGGCTCTGCGTGAAAAAGGGGATTCCCACGCGGACGAAGTCGCGGGCAAAAGCTAGTATCTAATAAGATTTTCTATCAGCCTTAAAATATTTTTTTCTATATTCTTGAATATAACTTTACTTTTATTATTTTACTATTTCATATCTTGAAATTAAGAAATTTAAACAGCTGTTCCAAAATTAATTATTCATTAGTGTTTTTTAAACTTTCGCGATCACACATTATTAAAATACATACATATATCCGGATATTTGTCGTGTAAATTACCTTTATTATTTACTGACGTTTCCCCTGGATTGCACCAGGCCCATGCCTGCGGTCTCTGAGAGACTGTCTCCCAGTCCCAGGGACATGGTCCCGGGAAGACTGGGAGACAGTCTAGATAAATACCCAGTTAAAAGTATTTAAATAATTTATTAAACTGTCAAAAATTTAGGACCCCCCGTCCCACCCCTTGTCACATTTCACCGACGCCCTCCCTTCTCCCTTAACGTGTGACGTTTATGGAGGGCCCCTAATAATAAGTACCTATAGGTATGGTCTAATCGTAGCAATAGAGTGTAGGGCTACCGGTAGCGAGGTGGATCGACATAATTTACGTGAGCCGTCAGTGGATGCGACTAGCACAGGAACGCGGTGGATAACGCAAGCTAAGGCCTATACCCACCCAGCAGTCTGTGGATGATGATGATGAAATTCTAACAGTACTGCGCGTTCCAACCCGTCTGCCAAGCGTGGTGTTATGGTAACAACCCGCATCAGTACTTGGAGATACATGAAGGGCCTATGTCCAGCTGTAGACGTCTTACGGATGAGATGATGGAAGATCTAAGTATACTCACTCATCATCAGGCCGCCGTTAGCCTTAGTACGGAGGGCCCGCACGAGTCCCAAACTCAAATTCAATCTCAAAAAATACTTAATCCATTGTTATGTTAAACGGGTTTTCTACTCACGTTAATAAATTAACGTGAGTAGAAAACCCGTTTAACATAACAATGAATAGTGTAACTCACGAATCATTTGAAAGTGAAATACTTAATTCAGTTCGACCGCAAGAGCCTTTATGCCGCGTCAATACTAGTGTTGCCACGAATAGTGATTTGGCCGAATACCGAATGTTCGGCAACGCTATCGGCCGAAGCGCCAAATATTCGGCACAAAATACATGCTAGTCGAGCGCGTAAATAAGACAAGTCGCAACCTGTCTCCATCGTTGCGGTGCATACGGGAGCGCAGGCTGGTATTTGACTGTTTCTTTCAATTGCGAGTAAATCACGTCACGGCCCGCTTTGTCAGATCATTGTTGATGTGTTTTTTTTCATTAATGTTTTGTGTATTATTATTATCTGATAATAAAGCCTAAAGTGGAACTGGGCCGGACACGTATGCCGCATGCCCGACGATTTTTGGACGAAAATAACCACTTTTTTTCATGATTTGGTATTCGGTATTCGGCCGAATAGTACGCACTATAAATATAATAAATAATAACGCAACATAAATTTGAATTGAAAATACCAAAAAAGTCGCCGAATAGACCGAATATCTAATATTCGTGGCATCTCTAGTCAATACAGAAAATAAAACAACGCAAATTAATCAAGCTTAAAGCAGATACTTCATTTTTTCAATGCAGGTGAGGAAAAGCAGCATACTGAACCTAACTTGGTCGTAATCATCATCATCATCATCTCAGCCGTAGAACTGCAGTCCACATCTACAGCTGGACATAGGCAGGATCTTGGATCTCCAAGATCATGGGGGGTTGTTGCCATACTCGCCAAGCTTGGCAGGCCAGTTGATGAGCGCAGTACTGGATGATGATAGGTACACGGAAAGACGCTGTTGCCTAACTTCCGTAGGTGATCGCTTGGCACATTATTGCTGCATCAACGGGCAGGAGAGGAGTGGCGACATTCTACAGCCGGTACCCCACGGCACGGTCGTAATAGTCATCATCTAAGTATACTCACTCATCATCAGGCATGACTTGTTCCGCCGCCTTCAGCCTTAGCACAGACGGCCGCACGAGTCCCAGACTGCCTAGCAAGGCGCTGGTGACCGCCTTGGAACCGCCCAGCCCGGATATCTGCTGTCTGCATACCGGCACCCCACATACTGCCTCTAACCGCTTCTTCAAATCACCTGGGAAGAGAGGTTTTAAGTTAAAGGAAACATTCCAACCACAGTGGTTGGTTGTGGGATAAGGAAATGCTCTGCCAAAGTGTGGTTTATTATCACTATAAAAATTACAAATTATAGAATAAACACTGTGCCATGGGGTGCCGGCAGAAGAATTTTGGTCAACATCAATATTGCAAAATTTCAGCCCAACATGCCATACATGCGACGCTTGGCGAGGGCAGTATGGGATGTTGATTCACAGAAAGACTTCACAGAAAGACGCTACTGTCCATCTTCTAGTGTTATCCCTTGGTAGATTCCTAACGCATCCATGGGAAACAGAGGACAAGCAACATTCTACTGCCAACAACCCATGGCTCCGTAACAATAACAGATGTTAAAGGTCAATTTACTTTATCAACTTGTATTGAACCACTAAACAACTCTGGAGATATAGAACCTTTACATACAGACCTCACCCTATATGCGTTATAATTACTGTGCAAACAAAAAGGATACTTACCAACTGTAACGATTCCGGACATTTTGACTTCATGTATCTTATTATTATAGTGTACTATCAGCTCTACTAAATCGGTTAAATTATTTGTAGGGGATGTAGTTGATGTGGATGCTTGATTATTTTGTTCTCTATCTGGAAACAAAAGGTACTTTTTCATTACTACTACTTCTTATCACTATTCCTAACCACATCACAACCCATTATTAATAGAATGACTACAACAGTCAAATAACAATAATTTAAATCTTAATTAGTTCAAATAATTCTAGTACTTTAATTAGTACAAGTAAATGAAAAAAAAACCTTGTGTGTTGAGAATAGGATTTCAACATCAAAATAACAATATTTAACAAGGCTTCTAAACAAAATCTAGGCATTATCTAAAAATGTGGGTAAATATCATGCATAATGCATCATCATGTTTCATTGTCAAACATAATCTAGGACATAAAATATTGTTTTATGATGACTATAATGACCAAGTAAAGTTCTTCTTTTTTGGAGTTGAGTGTCATCTCAAGCAAACTAATTCAATTAAAATATGTTGTTTTAATTTGTAAATTGACAAATACATGGTCCTTTATTTAAATAAGTATTCTCTTTTGCATTTTTATTGTGATAGCTAATGACTAGATAATAATAGATTACCTGGGGGGTGTGTTTTTGGAGTTATCACAGATATATCTTCATCTATCATCTCCACATCATTCATATCATCATTTTGTAATTGTGCCGGGTGACCGACCTGTGGCATCACCCGGTTGATGGCAGCCTGGAAATTAAAGTTATTATTATTATTCCACTTTATTTAATTGTGAACTCATAAAAATACAATTTTTTAAATAAAAAACTCTGCAGTAAAGAATATATCAAACTGGTGACTCACCAACTGCAAAGCAGGGCTCAAGCAGTGAGTGACTAGGACTGCAGGGAGCAGAGAAATCTATATATATAAAACTCTGCAGTAAAGAATATATCAAACTGGTGACTCACCAACTGCAAAGCAGGGCTCAAGCAGTGAGTGACTAAGACTGCAGGGAGCAGAGAAATCTTATATATATAAAACTCTGCAGTAAAGAATATATCAAACTGGTGACTCACCAACTGCAAAGCAGGGCTCAAGCAGTGAGTGACTAGGACTGCAGGGAGCAGAGAAATCTATATATATATAAAATTCAAAGTCCTGACTGACTGATATATCAACGCACAGCCTAAACGACTGGACCTAAAGATGTGAAATTTGGCACACCTACCTTGAGTATCCTAGAGGTGCACTAAGAAGGGATTTTTCGAAATTCCCACAGGACAGGGATTTATATTTTGGAATCAAAGTGGTTCTGCGTGAAAAAGGGGATTTTACATTTTATGACTTCCACGCGGACGAAGTCGCGGGCAAAAGCTTGTCTCCTATATACCATGTAGAGTACTGCCTTTTCAATATGGATATTAATCCAGTTGCCTAGCTAGTCTATTATTTAATTAAATATTAATATTATGAGACATTTATGTCCAAAGAGTGGGACATAAATTCACACAAAACTGACTCCAGATAATGTTAATATGAAATATTGTCTTTTGGTCTATAATTTGGTTCACATCAGGCTGTGGATGAGCATGTGATTCCTATTCAAGCATTTAAATGCCATATTTCATATTAGGTAAAATCCTAGTGTACCATCAACATCACATTTGTATTTATAATAAAATTTGATTTGATAACAGGAATTCAGTGATTATATTACCAGTAAGTCCCAATTAGTTTCTTCCAGGTGATATATTGCTTCTGCTACATCTTCAAGAGCTGTTATTCCCTAAAAAAACAAGTTTCATGTCATGGCTAACTCTTTTAAAGGAAACAAAGGGAAATCTTGTATGTACTATGTTCCGTAATAGCTTTAGTAATATGTTATGCGATGTTTTAAAACGCAGTAGCCTGAGACATTTACCTTGTAGCTCGACATATGACAAGGCACAAAGAACTAGCACTGCAAGTTACAATCTGCATTTTACTGCATTTTTAAAACTACACGGGAAGACACTTAGTGGTCACACAAATTGTGGATTAAGTAAACAATGATTCGTTTTTACTTCCAGAAAGAAGCACAAAGAATTTTTATAATATTTCCAGCCACTGTTGTTGTTTACGACATAACCTTACTACAATGACTTTGGGATTCGTTGGGATATGTACCTTAGCATTGGTAAAAAGCGCGTAGGAACTTACCTGGAAATTTGCTAGAATTTCTTCTCTATTTTCTGCCATCACGTATAAATTGAACTCCAAACAGTGCTATGACATTTACGAATTTATGACAAATCAAATCAGAAACACAGACAGACCAACCATCCATAGACAAAGACAATCCGTATTTGACTGACAGGTAACTCTGACTCTGACTAGACATTTCTTTTCTTTGTGCTGCCAGCTAGACGACTTGGTCTACGCATAATGTTATTACGCATAACAGTCAATAATATTATAACTTTGGTAAAATTTTAATAAAATATATATAAAATGATTAAATAACTTGACACTGGCGAAATTGCGTAAAAACACAAAAAACACAAAAAGGCATCCACCCCTGCTTCCCACAGGTTTACGGATGAACGAATCATCGGTCATCCATCTCAGGTTCAGATTCATTTATTTATCTTTTCACATTTACATGTAGGTACTTAGTTAAGTCAACAAAACAATAATAATAAAACAAAAACAATAATATTCTAATAATTAGGTATACGAGATACAAGAAACAAAATCTTACAACTAGCATAAACTAACCACATTACAAAATTAAATTAAATTAAAATTAAATTAAAAATTTATTTATTTCTCTTTAAGTACATACATAATAATACAAACCCTTATTACCAATATAAGTTTTATAAACTTGTGTTATGGTATTAAGTGCTTTCCCATGATTTATTTATTTATTTAATTACAGTACTGATCAGGGTATGCTTATGTTTTATGTATGTGTATGTATGTTGTATGTAAATCAACAGCATTTTGGCAATCATAAGTAAAAATATTAAATGAATTAAAAAATTAAATTAATATGACAATAGGTTGATTTTATGTATACGCTGGATTAATGTGAAATAATAATAATAATTCTTGTATATAATTCCATTTTTAAAAGTTAATGTTAAAACTGTAATTGATTTAAATATAAAACTAAATTTGAAGCTAGTTTAAAATTAATAAAAATATATTTTTATCACCCAAAGCTTCGTCAATAGTATCATTTCAGCCATAAAACGTCCACTGATGAACACAGGCCTCCCTCATGGATCTCCATGAGGGGTAGTTGCCATTCTCACCACGCTTGGCAGGCGGGTTGGTGAGCGCAGTATGGGATGTTGATACACGGATAGACGCTGCTGCCCATCTTCCGGAGGTATCCCTTAGCAGGCTCTTACTGCATCCATGGGCATGAGAGGAGGGGTATCATTCTACTGCCGGCACCCCACGGCGTCAATAGTATAATAACTCTTAATCAACAAATATTATTTAATAAAGGAGATGTTTTGATGTATGGAATCCAGGCTAACTAGGTGTACACGTGCACAAACATGGCTAAATATTTATTAAACATTTTCCCACTATCAGTTTTTTAATATGTTGCTTCGTTTGATGCATTTTCCTAAAAATAACTAGCCTAAGTCGAGCAACACAAAACTGTAGAACAATATGGCGGACCAATACAGTTGGTGACGTCATTTTGACAGCTATTGACATAACAGTGAAATGAATGATTTATGATAGAAGCTAAATCAAGTCAACCTGAGGTATTTCAATTTTCGAGTACCTAAGTACCTCAGGCTACCTACGTAAACTACATTAAGAGCCTAGCTACTGTTAAAAAACTTCAAAATCTTCAACTCAAACACACGCGTAAAACCATCTGTCAAAATCATTAGGCAGTGACAGTTACAAGAATTTATTAGAAACTGTCTTGGCTGCCTAGTAAAAATGTTACTAGTGATAAAATTATGCCTCGTATTTAAAACATGAATAAAACAATCATTTTAGTTTAAATTAAATAAAGAGTATTTTTTCCGAAATCACCGATTTTTGCGCAATTTTTCAGTCTGGGTACATAGACCTAGCCCATTTTGAAACATCTCCTTTAAATAATTCTATGTCAGATTATAAAATTTTAAGATTATGCTCTTAAAACTTTTACGTATTTTAGATATTCTCGTATATGGAGTAACAATTGTTTCTTTATTTCAAGTGTCATACATAACCATGAATTTCGAATTTTATTTGATAACATTGTAGAGATTATCTCGTATGAAGATTGCATTTGGAAAATTTGCTCACAGGCCATTGTCATTATTTTTAAATCTATAAAAAGGTCTCTACAAGAATCTCTGAATTTTAAACCAGCTATGCATCTGATTGATCGTATTTGTAGGATTATACCCTTCTTGCTCTTTAGAGAATGAAAATATGCAAAATATACACGTCTTGCAGCCTCCACACCTCCTAGTTCTTTAATTTTCTTAATTGCATATGTAGCTGAGCTATGTTTTCTACATAAGTGATCTATATGATTTGCCCATGTCAATTCCGAATCTAACCAGATACCCAAAGATTTTATAGTGTCTGTTACAATTTTTCCATGGCACTTTTTGCAACAGGTTCAGGCAATTTATTTGAAGATCCTAAACAAAATTTTAGGACATGCGTTTTATTAATATTTAGTACTAAATTGTTAGCAGAGAACCATTCTTTTTAGTCAGGTAATATTACTTTTAAAAGTTTGTCACTTACAGCTTCGTCATTCTTATCCTTAACAATTAAACTAGTGTCATCAGCAAATAATACCATGTCAACTTCCTTAGCCTTTCTACTGCCAGACTTTGATTTAGCTATGATCAATGTTGCCAAGGCCAAAATGGCCGCCAGACTATTTTTAGGCCGGGCGCTTATATATGAAATTAGAGCTGTTTTTTTTGTTAAAAATGACACATTTACCTGTATATTTTCGTTATCTATGATATATTACGTATCCGTTTGTGTACTTTTTGCAATAGAATAATTAAATAAAATTAAGTTCTGAAGGAACATAAACTACTTCTTTCGCTTTTTTTTAAAGAGGCTCTTTAGATTACATCAAAAAGACAAAATTATTTTTCCTTATGTGATGGTATTAAAGTAACAACAAAATGAACAAAAATGAACTATATACGAAATGAAAGATGCTGTCAAACAAAAATACATTTATTTATAATGTTAACTTTACAAAATGTAGACGTATTAAACCCTTATGTGAAACTTCCAAATCCAATAAGAAGCCCGTTACTTTTATAATAGATCACTTTTGTAGATAATTATTGCAAAATAAATAAACAGCAACACTGAAAAGTGGTAATACCACTATAATTCTAAGGGTAGTCCTGCCTGGCCACAAATAAAAAAAAACTATTATCATATCAATTAAGGACGCATTTACGAAACGCGTCAAAATATTAGGAAAATAGGACTAGTTCCGGTTCATTTTCTGGTTTATCCTTCGAAGTTTGACATATTTTAAGCATACCAAATTAATGAACCAAAAAACCAGTGTCTATAGAATATGGGTTTTTTTTCTTCAAAATAATATATTTTAATTCAATAAATATAGTTTTCCGTAGCCTCTTCTCGCAAAAACTATGAAAATAGGCCTACTTTCGGTGCATAGATCTCAATAACTCGAAGATTTCAAATAATAAAAAATATACTACGATAAAAAAGAAACATTAAACAATAATTCATGGGAAAAAAAATCCAAAAATATTCACATAAACCACAAAAATAAATCATCAATATTCCACCATAATTCTAAAATTTTGCTAATTTACGTAAAGCGTATTGTCTAAGAAATAAGGTTGACTATCTTTTGTCTTTGTTGATGTTTGGTGTATAAAGTAACGATCATTTTGAATTAATGGTCAGTATGCAATACAAGCGCGTCAAATCGTAAATGCGTCCTTAATCGATAGTGATCGCTTAAAATAATCGATTAAATCGATACTTTTACAGTGGCAATACTAATCGATTGATCGCTTTTTAACCTACCTAGATATGCACTAATAATCGATAGTATTGATAACAACAAATACATTACTATACAAAGTACAACAAATACATTATTACACAATCCAGTAGGTGTGCGCTATTTTTTTTGATTATAACCTAGGTAAACAAAACAATTGATGTCGCCGAAGTTTAGGTTATTTAACTGTCAATTGTCCACTTGACAGATACTGTCAATTGTCAACTTGATAAATAAATCAAGTCATTTTGTCGTTCCAACAGACGCAAATTCGTGATTTTAAGTATTTTTAATAAAAAAAACGGGCGTGAACTAAAATCTATGAATAGCATAGAATACCTACACATATTGATATCCTATTATGATACAATTAACAGAACGTCTGTTAGTTGAACTGTTATTTTTATACCAAAAAAAATTATCTCCTTTATTTAATTTGTTTTTAATTACATCAGCTTACATCATTTTCGCCATGTTGTTAAAGTAATTTTTGTTAATTTCTCTGTAATTATTGATGTACCTACGTCGCACTATAATAATTATAATTCTCTTAGGTGTTTACACAAATATTTCGATTTTTATGTGCTGTTTTTTTCCTGTTGTCAAAGTTTAAATTATATAATTAAATATATTTAAGTTAGTTTTAGCGATAAGGCCGCCCATTGTGCCTCATATTTTTAATGTTTTCTTTTTATTATTTGTTTGGTGTGCAATAAAGAGTATTTGTATTGTATTGTATTAGTTATATTAAATATTGTTAAGTAAGTAACTTTAGTTTTTATGTATTGGAACACATTTTATTGTTGTTTATTTTTTGCATAACTGTAATAAGTTAAGATGCATAGGTATTTAAGTACTTTATATAACGCAGATTATTGGATTATTAGTAGCTGTAATGTTATAATGATTGTGTAAATAAATAAATTGAAATTGAAATCAGAATTAACCTAGTTTTATGTAATAAAAGTAAAAATCAGTGGGTGTTAATACATAAATCTTACACAGCATTGTTTCAAAGTCAAGTGGGCTGAATTGTTCTCAAAAAACTGACCTTGAAATTGCTCATGTTCAGTTTCAGATATCGCAAAGAAGAAGTAGTTTATTGTATCTGTTGTTTGTCGTCATTGGTCGTTCATTGGTACAATGATGAAAAGAGAGCGAAACATCCAGGAATTTATTTTTAACGGTAAACACAGCTTCCAAAGTTGTACCAGCCATGGGCGCGTGGCAATCATAAATATAAATAAAAAATAAATGAGAAAAAGAAGAGGGCTTAGGATGGATCCTTGTGGAACTCCTAGAGATATATCACCAACAATCGATCTACAGCCATTAAGTTCAGTAACTTGTGTCTAACAAATAATTTTTGAATACTTACATACAATATGTCCCAAAATTCAACGATAAGCCGGCACCAAAAGGTGGGCCTGCTCATGACTACTCGAGAAAAAATAAGAAGGAAAAAAAATCTGGTCTTTTTTATAAATGCGGAAAAAATATTCAATTTCTTCAAAAATCTACACCCCTTATGATATTATTGACAACCATGACCACAATTTATCAAATATTTCTGATATTTTTTTTTATCGGCAACCTAAGTAGCACTGCTATCTATGACAATCGTTAAAAATACAAGAATGCTTGGAATTTTTACACAAGAATCAATCAAAATATTTTTTTTCCTTAAAATTATGCATATTTTAAATTTCTGTCGACTTTTCCTCAGCGTGGTGAAAAAAAAAAGTACTGACACTACTATGGCAAGTTTTTTTAAAAATTGGCGCCACTAACTAAGATTCCAAAATGGTATAATACTTTAGAATATCTAACCACAAAAAAATATGAGTACCATTTTTGAACATGTAGATAATAAACTTCATTTTATGTTGTTGATAATAACCACTTTTACTATTTGCCCAAAATACATTCTTTGTTGCAAATTCGATAAAACGAACGATAAAAAAAAATATCAGAAATATTTGATAAATTGTGGTCATGGCTGTCAATAATATCATAAGGGGTGTAAATTTTTGAAGAAATTGAATATTTTTTCCGCATTTAAAAAAAAAGACCAGATTTTTTTTTTCTTATTTTTTCTCGAGTAGTCATGAGCAGGCCCATCTTTTGGTGCCGGCTTATCGTTGAATTTTGGGACATGTATTTAGTTCTGTATTAATAACACTATAGTGTTCTAATTTTATTAGTAAAATGTCATGAGAAACACTGTCGAAGGCTTTAGAGAGATCACAAAATACTCATTATCGATGTTCATTTATCGATCGCCTCGTTAGACGTTAATGTTTTTTTTTCATGAAGGTATATTTACGACCATTTTTAGGGTTCCGGACCAAAATGGTAAAAAGGAACCCTTATAGAATCACTCTGTCTGTCTGTCACAAATGAATATCTCGAGAACTACTGATGCTATCGACTTAAAATTTAAAATGGTAAAAGACCAAATTAATAAACAGTTTTTAGTTTTTCTTTAAAACGTATCGTTTTTGAGTTATTTACAAAAATGTTGAAAAAATGACCGTTCCCGCCCCTTATCTACGAAGTTTGCAGAGATAAACCCGTGATACTTTTATAGCTAATAGAAGTGTATGTAAACTTTATAGGAAAATTACAGCGAACTCTCTAATTTGCATAGTTTTTTAGACTTAGGGGTGGAAGGGGGCTTTTTAAAAATTTTGTGAAGTTAATAGGTGATGTAAGGTATCATATGAAAGGTATTCACATTAATAAACAGTTTTTAGTTTTCCTTTAAGTTGTATAGTTTTTGAGTTATTTACAAAAATGTTGAAAAAAAATAGCGTTCCCCCCCCTTATCTCCGAAGTTTTTATTGCTATTAGAAGTGTATGTAAAGATTAGAGGAAATTTATTACAATCACTCTACCTACATAGCATACTTTTTTAGAAATCGTCGAAAGTGTAAAAAATCTACATAAGTTCCGCTATCAGACAAGAGATGGCGCTGTCAAGGTTCTCCAACAAATATAAAACCGCCTTTGTCATATATTATATTGTATGATGGCACGGAACCCTCGGTGAGCGTGTCCGACTCGCTCTTGCCCGGTTTTATTTGAACATAAGAATTGGAAACTAAAATTATATTAAATTAAAACACTGTCTTTTCGTAGACTTTTAATCAATTCCACCATACATATAATACATCTCAAAGGGATTAGGTTGCATTGTGTTCGATGATAAGTTTCACTCATAAGATTTCATTCGCGCGTCGTTTCTGATGAGTCGTTTCTCGCGAGATATGTTGTTTTACATCAAAAATACAGACGACTTGAATACCTCCTTATTTTAGAATCGGCTAAAAATCATTACCAATTAGGTATTGTTAGGTAGGTAACTAAAAAAACATAGGATTGGATATTATTATTAATAAGAATACCTACTAGTACAACTACGGAGAAGGTAGAATGAGCTCATTCATTCCAACCACAATCCCTTGATCTCAACTAGGATATCAGTATCTCAACAGACTCCAGTCATAGAATAGCCAACAGTGAAATCCTCTGACTGAAGTTGCCAGTCGAGAAGCGCGCAGGCAGCTCGCGCACGCGCCCTGCACCAAAAGCGCGGTAAAATTTTACATTGCGCGGCAAAATAAAATTTGTGACAGAAAGTAAGTTCTTTGTTGAATATTTTAAAACTTTGATACTAAAAATCGATACACTTTTGAAGGTAAGTAAATAGATAAATTGCAACTTTTGTAGGTAGGTAAGTAGACACTGGTGCCGATTTTAAAGTTGCACTAAGTACCTAGCTAAAGCTAATTAAAATTGCCTAAAATGACGTTTAGCTATTCGGTTCATGCTGTTCTAAAATTAAAACGGAACAATATAAGTATCCTAATTTTACGTTGACAATTCTAAACTACAAACGTTATAATATCTCTCATCAAAATTATAATTAAGTAATGCAACAACTAAATCGCCACCAGTAGGTAGATAATAAAACTAAAAACAATTTTTCAATCATAGTCATTTTAAAATTTTTCTGTTTTCTCGTAATTATCCTAATAATAAATTAAGACGACCTCCGTGGCGCAGTTGGTTTGATAGCCGGCTAAAACGCAAGAGGGGCGGGTTCGCTCCCTGCCGGTGGACAAAAACATTGCTTTTACTGCAGATTTTCTTCTCGGAGTCTGGGCAAAGATTTAAAATCTTTGGGTCTGGGTGTTTTTCTATGTATGATAATTATTATTTACTTATTGAAATAAATGAATATTGGACATTTCACACTAGATGGTTGATAGAATTAAGTATTAAGAATAGGCACATATCCTAAACATTAAGTACCTAAGTAAAACCCAAAGGGACTTTACGAGAGTTATAAGTACGCACCTACCTACCTAAGTAACTTGCCCACTAAGTAAGTTTGAGCAGTATTCTATAAAACTACCTACATCTACATAGTTTATTGAGATTTATCAGTAAACCAAGTACCTACACCCTACACTTAACCACCTACACAACATTATTTTGGGTCAATCTACGTTCTGGGTCATTTGGCTACACTTGTAATAATTGGGTTTACGAACTGATAAAAATTGCGATAATAATTACTGTGTTGAAATATATTGTTTATAAGAACAAAATGGCATGTTTTATCAAAATAATGGTGAAGGATAAAGTTATTGGCAAAACTTAAGGAAAAAATATTTTCTCAGCTCTATAAAAAAATATTCAAAAGAGGTACAGGTACTTACCGATTATAATATCAATCAAATGGTAATATCTAAGTAATATTACCATTTGATTAATATCTAATAGAAAAATAAAACAAATGTTGTAATCATATATTTATTACTAAAAAGGTTAATTATAGGAAATTTGGCAAGAAACTTAGTAACTGACCATGAAAACACAGTAGTGATATACTTACCTACAGTTATTAACGCATTAGCGATCACTAAATGTCCCGCAGTTTATTTATTTATATTATTCGCAAATGGTCGCACAAAATCGTGCAACAAACAAAGCTTTTAAGCCGTATCGTTTTTAATCATTTTGTTAAATGTAAAAAAAGAGGGAACTATACTTTCTGTCACCGAAGTTTGGCTTTGTCACTGATCGGAAATACCCTTGTAGATCTGTCACCTAAATTGAATAACCAATTTTTTTTTTATCGGAGCAGGCTATTCAAGACCATACCGTCTAGTCTTACGTTAGGTATGATATTTTCCCTTTAGTCAACTTTGTAGTTTTTGTCTTGTGTTGTTTGTAATTTTTCACCTAACCTGATCGCACTCCACTCCCGTGCGACCCTCTCCCGTTGAGGTGAGAGAGCGTCCAGCTTGAATCACCAAGTAATATCAAAACTAGAAAACACCCTCACAAAAATGTCGATTAGGTTCTGGTTGTCATGCAACAACAATGCACGAGCCGAGCGAGCGCAGCGAGCTTTTTGGTAACAGAGATCTTCTATTTTCAGAGCAAATATATTTTGTATCTAATTGATAAAAACATACCCACCCAAAATACTTATTTCCATGGAGTGCCGTAAAACCGAAAATTGCCACTCCTCTCTTGCCCGTGGATGCAGTCAAATCTGCCAAGGTATACCTCCGGAAGATGGGCAGCAGCGTCTTTCCGTGTATAAACAACACCTACTGCGCTCGCCAACACCACCTAAGCTTAGTGAGTATGGTTACAATCCCCTCATGATTAGCACTTGGAGATAAGAGAAAGGGACATGAGGAAGGCCTATTTTTTAGTTTTAAAATATGTTAACAAATCGCGAAAGCTTAACAAGTTATATATGAGGAAGGTCTTTGTCTAGCAGTGGACGTGCGACGGCTGAGGTGGTGAGGTGATGAAATGTTTTATATTTCTATTATATTCCAGATATGGCGACCGCAGCCGCACGAGCCCTCGCCATGTTGGCAATGGCGGTGATGGCGCACTGCCTCGTGCTGGACCCAGGTATGCGCATTATCATTTGATTAAATACTAGCGACCCGCCGCTACTTCGCACAGGTGTACGGATGAAACAATCATCAACTCTATGCATTGGGGGAAACTGCATCAAAATTCGTTCCGTGGTTTAGGAGGACAAGAACGCCAAACAGACATACAGACGGACATACGCGAAATGCGACTTTAATTTGTAGAATACCAGCTTCTGCCCGCCGAATAAAAATTAGCCTATGTGTTAATCCTGGTCAACATCAATACGTGTGCAAAGTTTCAGCTCAATCCGTAGCCTAGTTTTTGCGTGAAGGGGTAACAAACCTCCATCCAAACTAACTTTCGGCTTTATAATATTAGTGGGATAAAGATATGTTAATATAAAACAGACAGATAGACTTCAATTTATACTAGGTTAGAGGTAGAGAAGAGGAAATAGAGAAGAAACTAAAAGTAAAAACATTACATACAGTTCATGAGTCAAAGAAGCCGCCGCGGAGCTGTATTATAAACTGCAGCGGGTAAAGTCATTCTCGGAGTGTTCTGGTCGTGACGTGGTAAGGAGATTTCTTCCATCTACCATATCCTACAATCAGGGGCTCCATAAACCCTAAGTTTTAAACATCTTAGCATTTTTTTCCAAACAGTACCCAACTAGATTCTTAAATAAAGGTACCTACATCTTTTTTTATATCTAGATAAGCAGGTATACAAAAATAACATTGAATATATTTCATTTATTTTATTTACATGTACACATTTTATACAGCTTAGATCTTAATTAGCCTTAAGAAAGTACATGCATCCTGCAAGGGCACTTTAAATTTGTGTATGGGTTTATAAAATACATTGTTATATATTTTAAAAAAGATCAGCCAATACCAATCAGTTTACTAAAAACCGATTCTTGACTCAACAAATACATCTTTTCATACATTACATAATTTAGATATTTATTCTAACAATACCAATAACCTGTGCAATAACCCCATGAAAACAATAATAAAATAACTCAGGTGTAGTTTTACCATTCCCTTTACATTTAAGCTTATTCATAAAAGACAACCAATATACAAGCATTAGCTCGCCAAGCCGTCTTCGTATTTCCGGACCGGTTCCGTATTGTTTCCGCACCGCCGCCGGAACATCGTATTGACAGGAGCCTCCGGTAGATACTGAAAGTTTCCGGCCGTTCAATTATTCAAATAGTTAGTTAGAAAGATCAGTTTTCGAAGACACAAAGCGTTCGCGTCGACTGGCGGTTCCGGTTTCCGGAGTAGTTCCGGATCTTTCCTTTGAAACTGAATTGACGGGTTGGAAGTTTGGATAATTTCTCAAAGTAGTAAACTATTAATTATCTAAATAATGGTTTGCTAATACTTATATAACTAAGGGTGTTTGCTTTACTTCGACGGGTTTAATCCCTTTAATTGTCATTATTATTATTTAAACTCGTTGCTGTAATTTTAATGTTAAATATGTTATTTTTATTAATACCTAGAAAAAATAAATATAAAAATAAAAATAAATACCTACATACCTAATTTCTAACAAAATAATTGGATTCTTTATTTTGTCTATAGCTAGATTATTGTTTCTCTTTAGCAACATTCAACGCCATTCTACCAAATCATCAAACAACTGAATATTATTTTCTCTTCAAATCAAATCAAAAAAATAATCAAAATAGTTTATTTGCCAGAATACAATTTTACAATAAGGTCTTATATAATAGCGGTAGTGCCTGTATTCAGCTTGTGTGCAAGCATGCAAAATATTATTTAAAATGTTATTTAACGTAGGTATTAAATTATTAACAGTTCAGAAAGTCATTTAAATCATAAAAACATTTTTCCAGTAACCATAGATTAAGTTTTTTCTTAAACAATACTCCTTTTAAGGCCTTCAGTTCTTCCGGAAGCTTATTATAAATTATTATGCACATATTAACAGCATTTCTCTTATCTTGAATCGTAGAGCTCTCGATGATTTCAAGTTTCCATCCAAAACAACTTTAATCAATCGGTCCTTTGAGAGCTACGATCTTTACGATACACAGATAAAAACGTAAAGGCCGCTCTACATTCTCACGAGAATCTCGCGAGAACGCGAGAAACATGCGAGAAACGTGAATGTGGAAGCGATGAGAAGAATACGCGAATCGCTTCCACATTCACGTTTCTCGCATGTTTCTCGCGTCCTCGCGAGATTCTCGTGAGAATGTAGAGCGGCCTTAAAGCTTATAAAAAAAGCGTGTGCGTCTCGGGACGCACGACAGAAGTGATAACATAAACTAATCTGAGTCCGAAATACGGCTAGCGCTGCCGTATGCGTGAGAGGAAGGGAAGCCAGACAGACTGGCGCCGTAACGCGTTACGTAACGAAGCGGTTTACCCTCCCATAAGAAGTTATCACTTCAAAACCTCTTCGCTTGCGTCATTACTTATACCGGACAAAAGAAGACATTCTGAAATTCAAAACAAGAATTCAGATAGATACGTCCACGAACCGAACACTTCCAAATTCAAAACACGAAACCAAACTTGCAAGCTTACATTGAAAGACAACCCGTGCATTTTGTGAAACTTGAAAATAGAACGCGGTCGCGCTAAACATAGTCGCTGTAACGCGTTTAGAATTCCTAGTTCAGTAACTTTAACTAACTTCCTTCTATTGTAATAAACGACCAATAGCTAATTAATGATAAAAAACCGGACAAATTCGAGCTGAACTCGCCCGACGAGGGTTCCGTAGGTATGTAGGAATATAACAATTATTAAAAATTAACTGAGCTGATTTAGTAAAAATTTTAAAAATGCACAAAAAGATTCGGCCATCCTTCCCATTTATGACCGCGTGTAGGGTTGCTTAAGCTCGGTGATTGATTTCGTACTGTTTTTAAGGACGCTTTTTTATGATTTCATTGGAAATTTGTAGTTTTTGGATGTTTCTCTGTATATACAGTATAAGACGATATACTTTGCCAAATTTCATAGTTCTAGATCTACGGGAAATATGAATTTTGACTGTGAGAATGTCGAAACATGCGGTTTTTGCGGGATAAGCGGTCTTAGGTTAACTTAGAATGTTGATTTTTCACAGCTCAAAGGCTTGAAAAGGCTGTAGATTTAAGTATATGGTTTTAATTTCAACTCGATACCTCTACACGTTCTCGCGATAAAGGGTCTTGACCATAGATCTCGACAGACGGACAGACAGACAGACGGACAATAAAGTGATCTTTTAAGGGTTCCGTTTTTTTTCTTTTGAGGTATGGTACGCGAAAAAGATCAATGCACAGACCCAGACAAGCTGATGCACAAGGTTTTATAAGTCCTTACAATCAAGTGTGTCACAACAGTAAAAAAAGTAAAAAAACTTTAACAAGCTTTTATTTAAACGTACTAAAAATAATAAAATAAATATTTTCCATAAAAGTTTAATGTCAACTGATAAACGTCTTTACACAATTTATGTGATCAAAAGCTTTTTGTTTACTTTTAATTTATTATACACTTTTTAGTTATTACTGGACAGTTGGTTTCTTGTCTGTGCATCTCATGACCGCCATGTTGGATTTAGAGTGACGCCATAATTTTTCAAATGACTCTCAGCAAGGCCTTTTATTTGATACCTATGTATATTGTAGGAGTGCATTAAAAATAACTAGTCCGCCATCTTGGGTGTTCCGCCATGTTGGATTCAGAGTGACGTCACATAGCTGACCATGCATTGTCATTCAAACAAAACGTGTATACAAAATTTCAGCTGATTTGGTTGAAGATATCTGTTATAAAATTAAGTTGCAAGATTCCACCACAGTTACATGATATACCTCTACATACATATGTACATGGCAAGCTAAATAAAAGCTTGTAAAAAAACTTAATCTTATTTGTTTTCGCATTGCTCTGCCCATGGCGTTTCTCTCCGGCAGTATATTATACCGACCCCTCCCAGCATCGACCTTCCAAACACCCTGTATAAGTAGGTAGTAGGTTGGGTCGCCTAAGATCGGACGCATTAGCGGAAAATTTTAGACGTACTGCATTTTTATTTTATTTCTATTCGATGTCGTTTTTCTGTTGCGGTCTACTGTAAATTGATGAAAAAGAAATATTGTTTAACCCCTAATTTTTTGGTTTGCGTAGATGCTATCTATCTAAGCAAATTAAGAGCTTAAGAACAGACTTTTTTCAACTTACCATAGTGAAAAAAAATAACATTTCGGCCGAAGATCTGGGGACTATGTAGTATCTTCACTTCTATACATTTAATAATAATGTACACATTAGGAAAACATCCGGACTTACGTCCATACATTAAGTATCAATGATCCGGTCAGGAAATTCCTCAGATTCCTGTCAGATTTGACAGATACGATGGTCGCTGGCCGGCCGCAGTGTGAGGGGCAGAATAAAATGGCGGATCTAGTAGTGTTGCCAGTCCGATCTTATGTCACATCTTAGGCGACCCAACTATACATAAGGCTTACCAATAACATAACCATTCATACAATAAAATTACTAATAGAGTGGGTGAAGCACGTGTAGGCAGAGTAACCCATGTTACAAATTTCAAATCACTATACAGTCGCCAACTTACAAAATCACCTTTGTATCTTCAAGGGCCGTAACTGAACTAGCATTCCTATTTACACCTCCCGGTACTATTTACGTGGCCATTAGCACGGCGGATGATTTACGATGGCGGATGTATGGGACTCTCATAATGACTGTCACAAACATAATGGATTATGCAGAAATACTCGTAACATTCTAGCAAATAAGTTAGACATCTGCTTTTGTATTTCTACAAATTGTTTATTATAAACAATCCGGGACACTCAAGAAGGAATAGTAAGTAGTTTTGGGTTAGATCGGATAAGATACACTCATCAAACAAGATGACACGGTACTTTCATCGAACAAGCATTGGTATGGGGATACCAGAAAAGGGGGCGAAGGTTTCCGAAAAACCAAAAAAATTAAATATAAATTTCAAAATTCAAATACTACATTGAGGTCACAATAACTCCGGTCCCTGTGACTGATTGCTAACAAAAAAGGTTTCATGTAAATCGGTCAACGCGTTCGGTTGTAATCGTGTCATGCACAGACAGGCAGATAGACAGACAGCGCTATGCAAAATAGGGGGCTTTGTCCCCTAACAACAGCCTTGTTTTGGCGATATTTTTTTAATAATCGTAACATAGGCATACGTTTTTATTGATAATTTTATAAAGCGTTACCATTAGCTCGGCGGATGATTAACGATGGCGGAAGCTTGAGTCTCTTTTAATGATTGTCACAGTCATAATGGATTACGCAGAAATGCTCGTAACATTCATGGAGATATTTTTCACATTTGCTTTTGTTTTTCTAGACATTGTATAAAGTCATTTAATATTATAATGTATTCACTGCATTTAACTAGGTATTTATTAGGAATAAGATTAAACAAGGGCTAAGATTGGAAAAATCAAACCATACATTAAAATAGTTTATGTGGTACACATAAACAATATGAATGGGTACATTTTAAAAGAAACGAAGATCTCTGCAATAGTTAAAATAATCTGAGACGTAGTCACCAACAGTCAATTAGCAACATTTTTGAATGATGGTATATTCGCTCCTTAAATTGATTAATTTCGGTCGGTCTTACCCGATAGCACTAAGATCCAGCTGCGTGATCACTACATTTAACCAAAAAACTAATTTTATTGATAATTTTATAAAGAGATTATGCGGCCGCCCTGCGGATGATTAACGATGGAGTACGGGGCTCCCTTAATGACTGTCAGAAACAAACCTAATGGATTATGCAGAAATTCTCTTAGCATCCAAGCAGATAAATTTTACATATGTTCTTGTATGATAAGTTTCACAGCTAGTTAAACTTACTTATCAATATTTTAAGAGCCATCGTCATCATTATTTTAAACAATCCGCGACAGTATATTATAAGTGCCTAGAATATTTGTGTAAGATCGGACAAGGCAATCAACGGCCTAATATGATGATATTTTATCGCATCGCTATTCTGAAAAACCCTTTGGCATTTCATACCCGGAAGCACTTTGCTCTATTGGTTTGGCAAATTACATTTATTACCCTCGGCATGAATTAAAAAAAAAATTGGATTTAGGCTGTTGGCTGTTGCTAGAATTTATTATGTTATATTGAAAATAATTTCGGAATTTAAATACAAGAAAGGTCACTATTTCGTAGTAAATAGACTATACATACATATATAACCACTCATTAAATAAATAAATAAATATACACCTCCGGATAGTCAGGCAGGAGTCTGAAGATGGAACCTACAGCTAGAAGTGTACTTGCAGTTCTTTTGTTACTCTAGTCTAGACGAGTAATTAAGGAGATTAGGTAACAGATGAGAATTACAGCAGACACTAGTAACATATTACTAATGATATCTCTTCTGCACTGACGTCCCCCGTTGAGGTGTTTTGTACAATTATCTTTTTTTTGCGAGCACAACACATTATAAGTCGCGACAAAAATAAAGTTACTTAATTACGCGATGAATAGGGTACCCGTTAATCCAATATAGTAATCAGGTTTTCTACGTTAAAGTCTAATTTACATAAACTTCTTCTTCTTCTTCTTGATTCCTATGTCCCCCCGTCGGGGCAAAGGGCAGATACAACAGTTCGCCATCTTGTTGGGTCTGAGGCTGCATACTTAATTTCACTCCAGGTGAGCCCGTGTGCTTTTGCTTCGGCGACGACTGAGCGTCGCCAAGTCTGTTTCGGGCGGCCACGCTTGCGCTTCCCTTGTGGATTCCACTCCATCGCTTGTTTCGGGATATTTACATAAACTAGAATAGATTTTATTGTCACCGTTATACAATCATAATTGGGCAATTTAAGAGTGGTATTACGGAACACTCTCCCAGCCACTGGACAAAGGCCTCCCTCATTCATTAATCACTAAGTACTGATCACGAGGGGTTGTTGCCATATTCACCATTCATGGCAGGCGGAGCGCAGTGCTGTTGATACACAGAGAGACGCTGCTACCCATCTTTCGGAGGTATCCCTTGGCAACATTATTTTGCCGGCACCCCAAGGCGTACTACAGAACACTGCTAAGATTTATGTAGTACTTAAGTAACATATTTTAAACTAGCCCATGCTTCGCACAGATGTAGGGATTAACCAATCATCGGTCATCTTGTACCTATGAAGATTTAAAAAAAACATTCTTCAGGTTTTCCAAAGTCGTAGAACTCAGTTGTTCATGTTGGTATACCTACACAACAACGTTGCTGCAACGCGAAAAGTTGTCGTATGTGTGAACCCCCGCGAGACCTTTAATTTCGCTATAACTCGTAAGATATTGATTCAAATATATCATGGTCATGTTCACGATATTAAAAACTTTTTAGATAATAATATATGTATATTAACAGCATCTTGGTTAAAACGGCTTCGCAAATAATGCATACTTTTTAATAATACAATTATATAAAAAAAATGGTTACTCTAAGTTATCTATTAAATATATAAAAAGACTTTCTAGAGACAAACAATTCTCTAAATACATCACTTGCACATAACTTAAATGGTTTACTCAGCAAAAACAACTTCCAATCGGTATAAAGTTTTCCGACAACTTCAACAATCTTCAACTTATTTCAGCGAACTTACATCAAACATCAATTAATTTTTTACTCCTAAACTTTCCTCTTGAAACACTTTATCCATTAGTGAAAGTTGTTTCAAAATCGGTTGCGTGCTTTAGGAGAAGAAAAAGGCCAAACAGACAGTCAGACAGACAGACTTCAATTATGAAAAAGAAAACTATGTAGAGATAAAAACAAAAAATCGATGAACAGTTACGAACAACGCTTGCGTGTTAGATATCGAAAATGCCTCACTTTTGATATTTTTTTCATATAGTAATTGTAAAGATAATATGCTATGTAGAAATATTTTACCTGTACAACTTGTTATTTAATGTTTACTATAACATATTTTTTTTAAAGATATTCATCCGTTAATTATGGAGAAGTAGCATTTCAAAAACTACGCGTTGGCGCATGGTTATGCCTTTAAAGCAACCAAACCTAACCATACACTAATCCAATTTGCTCGGTTAGTTGTGCCGCAAAATTCGTTTTCGTCGCTTAATGTGGATTTCTTGTACGAGCACACGACATAGAGACTACTTACGATTTAGTGCTTAAGCCAATTAAATTTAATTGGTACTCAGTCTTTGTAGAGATCATTACCTACGCTAAAATAAACGTATATTTATTCATCGGCAAATCAATCCGTGTTTTCGAACAATATTCCAGATAAGCTCGACATTGAGGAACTCTTTTTTAAAATCGGTAAATCTTGAAAAACGAGCTTTTAATGCTGTTATTAATGAGTTTCGTACCGTGGGTGGCAGTAGAATTTTGCCCATACTCTCTTGCCCGTGGATGCAGTAAAAATCTACCAACAGCTACCTCCGGAAAATGGGCAGCAGCGTCTTTCCATGTATCAACATCCCGTACTCACCAACCCGCCTGACAAGCGTGGCGTGTATGGCAACAAACCCCTTATGATCTTGAGATCCATGAGAATTATCCACGTCCACTGCTGAACCTATGTCCAGTAGTGGACGTAGACAGCAGTTCTAAGGCTAATATGATAAGTTTCTTAACCTTTCAGTATTGCAAGAACTTTATTTCCTCATGGATCCCATAATCAAAGTCGAGTTTTGAAAAATGCGTCCACCTCTGAAACATAATCTGCCTTATAAAAAAGAAACATCAAAATCCATTCATAATTGGCGGAGTAATCGCGTAACAAACATACAAAAAAAACTACAGTAGAATTGAGAACCTTCTTCTTTTTGAAGTCGGTTAAAATAACTTTTTATACCACATCACATGGACACCCACCCACAAATACAGAAATAAACGCATGGGCCTCATAATCGCATAAGCGACAAAACCCTTCTTTAAGATTAAAAAAAATATGCATGCATGTAGGACTGTTATGGCTGACAAATGAATGATGATCATTTAAGCCAAACCTGAACCTAAAAAATCACGACAATGCTTGTATCAAAATCCAAGGTTCAATAATTTTAGGGTCAAGGAACAGATGGCTGACCGTAATCGGCGTAAGACTGGACTTGCACAATGCAAGCTCATCGTGAGTAACACAATGTACCTACATGTGTGGTGCCCATGTGATCTGGTAAGTAAAAGTCATTTCTGAAACATAGTCTACAAAACATTTTCTAACTATCTATAATATAATGTTGTAGGATGATTTAATAATTCGAATTATCGCGAAATTTCTAGAGATTTTGCGAAAACACGGATAATTAGACAATTGTGATTACATTTAAACCTAATAACCTTTTGTCTGTCCTTCTCGATTCTGTCACAGGCAGTGTCTAAAAACTACCTAATAACCTACTGTCTCTGCATCTCGGTTCTGTCACAGGCAGTGTTTTCGGATGGTTGCTGTTTTCGGATAGTTACGTCACACAATTGTCTTATTATCGGTGTTTTCGCAAAATCTCTAGAATTTTTCGCGATAATTCGAATTATCAAATCATCCTACGAAATATATATATATTTTTTGGTTTTAACTTTACATAACAACTATAGACAAAATATCTTCCGTACCCTTTTTAGGGTTTCGTAGTAAAACAAGAAACCCTTATAGTTTCGCTTTGTCTGTCTGTCCGTCACCGGCTTTGCAAAGAGACTATTAGTGTGCTATTAGTCCCAGAAATCTGTATTTTGCATGGACATATAAAATGACAACGCCGTGATAACGCTACAAAAAATGCTTAAAAAAATAATGAATTAATTACCTCCCATACACGTAAGGTGGGGATGATTTTTTTTTCTTGATTTTCCCATCGTGTGGGTTATTGTTGAATAGGTATTTTAAAACCACTGAGGGCTTGCGAAGACAGTTTTTCGATTTAGGGTTCCGTTTGCGAAATATGATAAGTTTTTTTCGAAACCCCCTCTAAAATCTGAACTGTTTGATTTAAAAATCATGAATGTAGATTTAACCATGAACTTTCTAGAAAACTATAAGGGTTAAGCTAGCTTATTAGGTTTCGGAAAAATAGTCGCATAAGTGATGCGGTTTCCCAAACATACCGAAAAGTCAATTCATTCCTGATAATATGTTTTGTTAAACTTTAAAACACATACACCAATTTCTAACTACAGGTCTACGCTTAACTACGAAACCCTTCATAGCGCGGGGCCTGACACGCACCTAGCCTAATTTATTTGCTTAAGTTTTAAAAAAAATATTATCCTAAGTTTAGCTCGTTACTTGAGGAGTACTCATGTAAGTTTACAATTTTTTATTTAACGTTCTTAAATAAACTTTTCTTACAATTACACATTCTATACTTATATTACATGTTTTATTGTAATTTTAATATTTTAAATTAGTACAATTTGTTAATGTATTATCTATTTAATTACATGGTTACGTACATATTAAAATGTAAAAAAAGTATATTTATTTTTCTCAAAGGTTACAAAAGTAGACAGATGCATTCATGGTGCAATATAGTCAGCTGCAGATATTTTTTTATTTCGAAATCTAAATGTGAGGACCTCCGTGGCGCAGTTGGTTTGATAACCGGCTGAGTCGCAGAAGGTTGCGGGTTCGATTCGCGTCGAGGGACAAATGTTTGTAAGTTTTCTGCAGATTTGTTCCGGGACTGAGTATTTTTATATGCACGCTATGTATGTATTTACAAAAGGGAAGTACTTATTTAAGTATTCTATCAACCATATAGTACCCATATAATATGTACAAGACCTTTCTTTGGGGATAGATGATGCTTGTGAAATATCCAGCATTATGTTTTATTTATGAAAAGTACAAGCAGTAAACAACTCGAGAAATTCCCGGTTACACGTGTAAATTCAGATTAAATTATACTGTGAACATTCTGGGAACTACATTAAGGACATTAAATTATAGTAAGTACCTACCTACATAATCATGAATCCAATGTCTTCATAGTAATGGAGACAACACACATCGTCACAATTAATGTTGTTTTAATTATTAAGACAATAGTGTTGTTTCAATTAGACATCTGTTTGAAATTTATTACCTAGGTTTATTACCAACTAGCCTAGCAGATCCGGAAATTCATAACAAAATACACATCATCATCATCATCATCATCACAGCCGTAGGATTGCTGTCCACACGTCCACAGCTGGACATAGGCCGTGCATTTCCAAGATCATCTAATAAAATATTACTACTAATAAAATGAATGGAAACTAGATGATTGGTATAGTAACTAAATACACTTTTTTTTGTAAATGCATACTTATCATACATATAAAAATACCCAGACCCGGAACAAATATCTTCAGAACAATTACAAACATTTGTCCCGTAGCGAGAATCGAACCCGCTACCTCCTGCATATCTGTCGGCTAATAGAGCATCTCAGCCTCGCAGGCAGTTAAATATACGAGTACCTATAAACTAAATCTAAACTACCTCCTTTCAAAATCGGTCATAAAACAAAAACAAAGTGCAACAGGCGGCCTGCGCAATGACATCATTGGGATCGCGATCGGTTCAACAGGTTGCGCCTACGCAGGAATTGGCTTAGCTTATTAGCGTACCTATTCAATGTGCTATTATTGGCACTTGGAATGTAATTCTTACACAAGAGTAATGTTTGTTGTACATAGCCTAGCTGTGGGTAGGCATTTTTTTACATCCTATATGGTCGACAGCTTAGTTAAATCGTAATAAAATAAATACATAGTTTAACAAAAAACCTACTTGCCTGCAGCCTAGGTGGTTAGGTAGAGTGCGAAGTTCTTACTTCAACTACAACTTTAGTCCAGTAAATAAACATATGATATATAAAATTATAATAACATTTAAAATAAAAAATAAACATTTAGTAATATGCAAGTGAACCGAACAAGCTGGATTTTGGATATTAGGTACGTGGGGGGTTCTTTCGTCGTTATCGAGATATCGAACGAAAGTCGAAAATTAATAGTACCTAGACAAGACCTAGACATAGACATTTATTTATTCACTACAATTATACACAGGTACTACACATACACAGAAAAACAGCATTGATAATAACAAAATCATAATAGACACAGATTTAGTATAGAATAGAGAAATTAATTTGTTTTTCCTTATTATCTATTTTTTGGTGGTAGATATTGCCCCTCAACAGAAAACAATCGGCCAAGTGCGAGCCGTACTCGCGCACGAAGGGTTCCGCATCATTACTTGACAAAACAACTCGTTAAAATCTCGTTTGTTTTGGTTAAATATTTATTTTATTTTAATTATTTATTTTTAAAACGCATATATATATAAATAAATAAATATTTGTGAATATTTCAAGCATCTACCAGGTGGTAGTTATTAATATCGAGCAAAAACGGTAAAAAATAACGTTAGTTGTGTGGGAGCCTCTCTTAAATATTAATTTTATTCTGTTTGTAGTATTTATTGTTATAGCGGCAACAGAAATAAATCATCAGTGAAAATTTCAACTGTCTATCACAGTTCATGAGATACAGCCTGACAGACAGACGGACAGACAGACGGACAGCGGAGTCTTAGTAATAGGGTCCCGTTTTTACCGTTTGGGTACGGAACCCTAAAAATAATCATCATAAACGGTTTACAGGCAGTAAAGATGGCGACAGGTATAAATACAAACAAACATTCTAACTGCTGATAGGAACAGATACCTACAATAAGAAAATACCTTTCGTGGGTTTACTTTTAATCTCAATGTTAAAAATAAATAATTAAGCCTGTAATACGATCTAATCTGAAGAAATCTGTATAAAAACCATAAAAACCGAGCATAACTCTTAGAAAAGCAGTTAGGTACCTGTTTTGTTCCATTGCCGGTCAGAGTTCTTCCCCAAAGTTCTTATAGTATTGCCCTCCACCTAAAATATTGAACAGTTAAAACTACTCTACAATATAGAGTTAAACTTATGCCACAATACAGAGTCGTTAAAATCACTATACTATATAGAGTAGTTAAAACCATCTCAGCTGGCCATAGGCCATTGATGGACCTCCAAGTACTGGGAATAAGGGTTTGTTTCCATATTTGCCACGCTTGGACTCCACAGCAAACATGTAAACTGCTTGTTCCATGATATCATTACTCATTACTAAGACCTTCATGTAATGACTTCACATTGAACGAAACATTATTAGTAATGGCTTACTAATTAACTCATTGAAATCTGGCCGAGATGAGGTTACAACCGAGCACCCACTAATGATATCTTCATAGGCATTTAAAGTAGTATTATCGTGCTTCTAGCACACTTCTAGTGTTTTAGCCAATAAAAAATAAATAAATGAAATAAACCTTATTTATACTTAGCATAGAAACACAGATTATAAATAACTATGATATTCATTAGTCATCATTATTCTAAGGGTATTCATAAAAGTTTTACAAATAAAATAAATAAATAAAATAAAAATAAATAATGCTGGACAAATCACACAGCATCATCTAGCCCCAAGCTAAGCAGAGCTTGTGTTATGGGTACTAGATGACTGATATACTTAATACATTATACTACATAGATAGATATTTTTATTATATATAGATAAACACCCAGAACACCCCGAACAAATATCTGCAGATCGTGCAGACATTTGTCCCGAGGCGGGAATCGAACCCGCAACCCCTTGCGTCGCAGGCGGACGTTCGCCCGCTGCGCCACAGAGCTCGTCAAAAAATCTCAAATGATATAATCGAAATAAACTTAATAAAGGTGAACAAAATTAGAACTTATTTTTTTTATTCTTACAGCAGGGCAATGTTCCCCCTCCCCCCACGCAAAAATTTGCACTCTATTTTTGGCCGTTGGCTTATTTTCGTCACATCTCTATTATTAAGAACGGTAGTCACGTAATTGTTCTTGACTTTTATAGGAAATCATTTTTAATATTTTCTATCGGTGCTACGACTATCAAATCCATAAAAGTATAGAAAAATCTCAGTTCTAGACAATCGAGGTCAAATCAAAATAAAGCTCTTGGAATAGTAATGAAAATTCAAAGCAGTAGATCTCAATATCAAAAGCAGTGAAATAGCAAAGGATTTTTCTCTTTGTGATTTCACTACAGCTGAGATGAGTTTTTAACTGACCTGTTTTTTTTAATCCTTGTAACATCAGAACCCCGTCCTATATGAACGGAGTTTCTGAACTTCTCAAATATTAAAGGACTAGCAGCGCTGCGGAGTTTCACCCGCGTAGTTCCCGTTCCCGTGGAATACGAGGCTAAAATATAGCCTATAATACTCAGGGATAATGTAGCATTCTAATGGTGAAATAATTCTGGAAATCGGTCCTGTAGTATATGAGTTTATTCGTTACACACATACAAAATGCTACATACAAAATACAATTCTTTCCTCATTATAATATTAGTCTAGATACAAATACAAATTGTTTATTTCTTTAACTTAATCTATACTTAACAAATAATTGCATTTGAAATCCCCTTTTAAGTAATAAGATACCTGTATTAGGGGATCTCGCTCTTCCCTGATTACATTTTTAATTAAGTTAGAGAAATTCCCTTAATTATTATAGGTTACATAATAAGATATATGTAGATTATAATACAAGATGATTTCTAATATTAAAAAGCTGAAGAGTTTGTTTGGTTGAACGCGCTAATCTCTAATAAAATAATACACCATAGTGCACCTAATCAAATAATATGTGCTGCCGTGGGTTGCCGGCACTAGAATGTTACCCCTCTTCTCATGCCCGTGGATGCAGTAAGAGCCTGCTAAGGGATATCTTCGGAAGATGGGCAGCAGCGTCTTTCCGTGTATCAACATCCCGCAGTGCGCTCGCTGACCTGCCTGCCAAGCGTGGTGAGTATGGCAACTACCCCTGATGGAACTCCATGAGGCCTGTGTTCAGTAGTGGACGTTTTACGGCTGAAATGATGATAATGATGTGTTGTGACGTTATTGACGTTACTAGCGCAATCCGCTCGGCCCAGAACTTGAAAAGTCCTGGACCGGATGGATTGCATAACTTTTGGGTAAAATGGTTTCGTTGCTCACATTCCGTTCTTGCTACACGATTCCAAAAAGCAATTGAACTCGGGTCTCTTCCAATTTTAATGACAACTGGTGTAACCTTCTTGCTCCATAAGTCCGGTAATACCGCGGAACCCAAGAATTACAGACCAACCTGTGTACCTGTAACTTGATCTAATTGTTTTTTTTTTCAAACAATGTAAATACGAGTACCTGCTTAAATCTCGCGACAAGCTTTTTTTTACATATATTGTGTAAAGACGTTTTAAGTTGACATTAAACTTTAATGGAAAACGTTTATTTTATTATATTTAGTGGGTTAAGTTTAAATAAAAGCTTGTTTATTAAAAAGTTATTTTACTTTTAATTTATTTTTTACTTTTTAGTTATCACTGGACAGTTGGTTTCTTGTCTGTTTATCTCATGACCGCCATGTTGGATTTAGAGTGATGTCATTTAATTTTTCGAGTAACTCTCAGCAAGGCCTTTCATTTGATACCCATATTATAGGAGTGCATTTAGAATAACTAGTCCGCTATCTTGGATGTTCGGCCATGTTGGATCCAGAGTATCGTCATTTAATTTTCGGTTCGGTTATAGGTTCGGTTAGGTTAGTGTAATTCTCTGACTGTCGTCGAGTTACAATAGTAATATGAATACATTTAAAACCCCCGCTCAATCTTCACGCACTGGCAACGAGCTGATAATAAGCTGACCTTCCAAAGGCTAAAAAAGCTAACTAACTCTCTCAATGAAATTTGCTTCGAAACTAAAAAAAATACGGTAATTCGATAAAAGCTTTTAAATATTGCAAATGGAGTCGAAGTCGTAAGACAAACCTACTTTGTCAAAGTCAGAAGTGATTTTGTTAGCCGTTCTCATATCACATACTAAAGTAGTGGTATATAATTCCTTAGCCATCGAGGTCAGGACATCCAAGAGCCTTAAAAGGCGATGCCAGTTTTTTACCAGCACCGTTACGCATCGGTTATCTGTGACGTCACCGTTATCGGAATCTGTACGGGACTCCAGTTAGACGTCTAAGGGATAGATCAGACAGCCCGACAGGATAATTGGTTTTTTCTTAGAGATATAGACGTATTTATAGACCGGAATTTTGCTACTGTTTTTACAATATGGATACTTTAGGTACCTACTTACAGAGCCAATAGGTTCTATCTGGAAATTGAACTAGTACAAACCCTTGGCCTTCAACAAAAAGCTTGGATTCGGAGTTTATAGCAACTATGTTGACATGAAGTCCGACCCGAAGGTCGTGGGTTCGATAATGGTCGTGCCCCAATATATTTGAGATTGCGGGATAATAATAATGATAAGAGGTTGCGGGTTCGATTTCCGCCTCGGAACAAATGTCTGTATGATCTGCAGATATTGTTCAGGGTTTTTTGGATGTTTTTCTATATAATATTTAAAAATATCTATCTATGTTGTATATCAGTTTATGAAGTATGTCAGTTATCTAGTACCCATAACACAAGCTCTGCTTAGCTTGAGGCTAGATGATGCTGTGTGAATTGTCCAGCATTATTTATTTATTTTATTTATTTTTCCATTTAAAAAAAATATGTGCAAAAACGCGTGCTTTAACGGTGAAGGAAAACATCGTAAAGAAACCGACGGCATAGATAGCTTCAGAAGTATTTGCCTGTTCTTTGACTTAAAGCCAACAAATCTGGTAGGATGGTATAGGCGCTGGGCAAGCCTAATCCATTAATCAATGTCCCAGGCGCTGCAGCGTCCCGTACAGCATGTATACCAGCTGCTGCCATCTATAAAATAAGTACCAAGGAATCTTACTTTGACAGTTAATGTAAGATCCCAAAAAAAATACAGACGACTTGAGTACTTACCACGTTTTTTGAAGTCGGTTAAAAACAGAAATCCCTTCTACTGGGTACTTTCTGAGACATCAACATCGCCTGCCTGAAGTAGTTCCCGTTCCCGTGGGAATACGGAGATAAAATATAGCCTATGTTACTCAGGGATAATGTAGCATTTTAATGGTGAAAGAATTTTGAAAATCGGTTCAGTAGTTTTTGAGACTATTCGTTACAAACATATAGACAAGCATTGGTACGGGGGTACCAGAAAAGGGGGCGAAGGTTTCTGAAAAATGCCATTTTTTTACCTTTGGTGACCTTTTGAAGATACAATAACTCCAGCCTCTGTGACCCTAGGGTCACCAAAATCAATCAGTACCCTTCTTTCTTTAAAACAGTGCTAACAAAAATGTAAATAAAAAAAACATATAAATCGGTCAACGCGTTCGGTTGTAATAGTGTCATGCATAGACAGACAGACAGCGCTATGCATAATAGGGGGCTTAGCCCCCTAAAATACAACATACAAATCTTTCCTTTAAAATATTGAGAGATGAGAAATATTGTTCGTATATATTAAGTTGGAACTTGAAGGAAATTACAAATAAACAAAACTGAATGGAGTGAGTCAAGCGTGTTGTGTCACAGAGGATAATAATAACCGACGGTGGACACTGCTTTTATTTTTTACTTCACACGTTTTGTTGCCAGTAAAGCTTTGAAGTAGGAAATATTCTTGGAAGTCATATAATTTATGTAGACACGCTTTAGGGATTACTGAGGGTAAATTCATCTTCATCATTTCAGCAGTAGGATTGCTGTCCACGTCCACTGGTGGAAATAGGGCACCCTTTTTTAATACATAATGGAAATTTCCCTTTTTTACCCGTTATAAAACAAATAATTCTCTACCCAAAATCTGTGCCAAGCAAACATTGTCCGTGGGTGGGTTTCGAGTTCAATGAAATATGGGTTAAAACTAAAACAAGTGATAAAACTAGTTGATTTAATAACCCGAATGTATCAGAGCTTGTATCAGAAGCGGGATGACGGTCCCTATCGCAAATATCAATTTTACGGATATTTACATATCTCGTGATCGTTGAACTTTGGTACAATTTACGATTATTTTGCTACTTGTGAATTAGATTGTGGTAGTTTTTATTGCGAATAGAGATTTAAACTATTAATTATTATTTCTCCTTCTAAGCAGTTTGTGTTACTCACAACTGTAAACAGATGATTGCACTATTATATAGTCTCTTTTTATTTTATACTATTAAATGATGGGACTACCCGAAGGCCCACCTGATGTTAAGCACCTTCACCTATAACAAATATTTTATAGTAGACTATTAGAATATTCTTCGCATACGGATGTTAGACTAACGAACGAGTTAATACTGGGTGTTTGTTTTCTTACTATCAAAATTTTAATGACTTGCAGAATCTTTGATGCCTTTTTTATTAGTGTTCCGTACCCAAAGGGTCGATACACCTCCAACTTAGCGGTTTAACTCTAAGCTCAAGTCGTAGCATTAAGAATATAGAGGTGAGTAAATATTATAGTCATAGTAGGTAAATGTAAACAGAGGTAAATGGAAACGCATTGAATAATTTCTTTATTTTTAGGGTTCCGTACCCAAAGGGTAAAAACGGGACCCTATTACTAAGACTCCGCTGTCCGTCTGTCTGTCTGTCACAAGGCTGTATCTCATGAACCGTGATAGCTAGACAGTTGAAACTTTCACAGATGTTTTTCTGTTGCCGCTATAACAAAAAATAGTAAAAACAGAATAAAATTAATATTTAAGGGTATACAGCATACGTGATTTTTTTACCGTTTTTTGCTCGATATTGTATAACGTACAAATCTCAACGAAAAGTTGGTGTTCCTACCTACCTCAAAAAAATTTGTTTCGCCAAATAATGGTAGGTACGGAACTCTTCGTGCGCGAGTCAGACTCGCACTTGGCCGAATTTTATTACTAGCGATCCCCGGCTTCGCAACTCGCATACGGATGAACGAGTCAGGGTTATAATTTCCAAAGCCGACTGGCGATTTGGGAGGGGGGAGGGGGGAGGGGGGGAAGTGGGGGGAGGGGGATACCCCCCTGTACCATCCCCCCCCCCCCAAGCAAACCCATGGTTATGGAGATAACCATGGTCAAAGTTTTTAGGTTAGAATAACGATTTCCATTATGGATTTAAGGATGGGGAGGGGGCGGAGACGGGGAAGGGGGGAGGGGCTACCCCCTGTTACATCCCCACCCCGCGGAGTTATAAAAAAAACCTAATAACCTACTGTTTCTCCATCTCGGTTCTGCCGCAGCAGTGTTTTTGGGTGGTTATAAAAAAAAAACCTAATATCCTACTGTTTCTCCATATCGGTTCTGCCGCAGCAGTGTTTTTGGGTGATTATAAAAAAAAACCTAATAACCTACTGTTTCTCCATCTCGGTTCTGCCGCAGCAGTGTTTTTGGGTGGTTATAAAAAAAAAACCTAATAACCTACTGTTTCTCCACATCGGTTCTGCCGCAGCAGTGTTTTTGGGTGGTTATAAAAAAAAAACCTAATAACCTACTGTTTCTCCATCTCGGTTCTGCCGCAGCAGTGTTTTTGGGTGGTTATAAAAAAAAACCTAATAACCTACTGTTTCTCCACATCGGTTCTGCCGCAGCAGTGTTTTTGGGTGATTATAAAAAAAAAACCTAATAACCTACTGTTTCTCCATCTCGGTTCTGCCGCAGCAGTGTTTTTGGGTGGTTATAAAAAAAAAACCTAATAACCTACTGTTTCTCCATCTCGGTTCTGCCACAGCAGTGTTTTTGGGTGGTTATAAAAAAAAAACCTAATAACCTACTGTTTCGCCATCTCGGTTCTGCCACAGCAGTGTTTTTGGGTGGTTATAAAAAAAAACCTAATAACCTACTGTTTCTCCATCTCGGTTCTGTCACAGGCAGTGTTTTTATTTTATACATTTCCTAAATAGCTTCGGAGTTGTATTTAGGAAGAACTAGTTTAGCCTTGGCAAAACTAGTTTGCCTCAAGCCAAAAAAGAAGAAGAAGAAACATAATGGCGTCGCTTCGCATTCCGTTCAGAGCAGTGTAAAGCGTAATATTGCGTATTTATTATACACCAATGATAATTGTGAAAATTTAAAAATATTTAAGTACATTAACATGACTTAAAATGGAATAAAATACAACTCGACTGTGTTAACGAAACGTAAAGTGTCGACTTTCTCGTCTGACATGACAATTAGTTGTCAAATTGAAGTGGTGATTGTGTGTTATTTCCCAGTTTGTATGAAAACTAAAAATAAATATATCTCGTGAACCGTAAATTTGCTTAACCTGAGACTTTGCAAAACGCTTTCTTTTGGTGAGTACTATCTACAAAAAAAATATGGACTTTCAACTCGCCAGTCGGCCTTGGAAAGTATATCCCGAGTCAGCGTTCTTTTGTATAAAGAGTTAAACATAAAACTGGTCAAGAGCGTGTCGCATCACGCCGTCTCGGAGCCGAGTCGGAGCACGAGAGTTTTAAAACACTTAAGATATTAATTTTTCAAATTATATGGTTTATAGGGGAAATTTATATGAGCTACTCAAGATGGTAAAAAAAACTTATTTGGTTAGGGTATTTTGAATTGTATTTTGAAATATGGGTTAAAATGTATTATTTATTATTTAAGAGAAACAATCCTTCTTTAAATCACTTTTCACATACATTTAACTGATTACTCGGCGCACGCAAAAACATTTAAATACATTTTCCCGACATCTTCATCATCCTACTTCAGTCAACTGACACCAATTAAGATTAATTTTACTACTAATTTTACTTTAAAACCTTCCTTTTCATTCTTTCCAATTGTGATATCCGCACGGTTGTTGCAAACAGACAGACTGAAGCGGGGTATCCACTTTTAGGGGAAAAATAATTTCGCTAGAAAGATACTAAACCAACTTTCACATCCGTGTACTTTATATGTACATAAAAGTTGTTTGCTTTTTCTTTAGGTACTTTGGTTTTAATGATAGGACCTCTTGGAGTATTTTATTTTGTATTTGAAAAAACTAAACAAATTTTACGAAAACACAGTTGATGAAATTGCAAAAGCTTGTACTGCGACTGCGAGTGACTGTTCTGTTTTGTGTTATGTTAAAAATATTAACCCAGACGAAAATTGCCCAATTTTCACACAAAAAGCTTTGATACTCCTAATTTTGTACGTTCATGATGCTTTTATGAAAATGACATATGGAAATGAAAAGTACCTTGAAATGGCTTTTAGATCCAGTGTAATAGTCTTAGGACTTAAAATGACTAAGAACTTTCAGATTATTTTCTAAGTCAGTGATTCGAAATTACAATATTTTCTTGCACTTAGCTTTTCTTTATATTTTGACTAAATGCAGTCACAAACGTCTCTGCCAGTCGGTTTACGAAATAGTCGTTGTTAAAGTGTAACATTTTACATAATATAGTCACTTGTTTTACGGAACAATAATGAAAATGTAGCAATGTCTTTTTTACTCAATCCATATTTTTATACCTTTTGAGTTTAGTTGAGAGCAATTATTTAGTAGAAAGACGATGTCCAACTTATATGTAGACAGGAAGCACCGATTTATAAGAGAATCTAACAAATGTCAACATTTCAGAAGCAACAAACAACGTGATATCCACTGCCACGGAAGGCTTAAATGGCGGTGAAGTGGTTCTACTGGTGCCACCTCCTCAAGGCAGGAACACGAGAAGGGAAGAGCTGCTGCATGCTAAAGGGGCTGACGATACTGCTATCTGGTTGTATTTCAACAAGAAGAGTAATAAAGGTGAGATTTTTTTGTAATAGAATCAAATGACAACGAGCTATGGAGCGCACTATTTTAGGTGTAAAACGAATGCATAAGATTCGTAACAGGCATTCGTGCAGGCAGGCTGGACTCACAAAACCGGCATCGCTGACGTGGGGATACCAAACTTAAAGGGCGAGTCACGTTACTTACCCGGATGCATCCTCAGCGATGGGCTATGATAGCCACCACAAATTGGAAACATAATCTCGAGGCCTAGACGTGTTCCATGGGAGTTGGCGGGACATCGCACTGTACAATACAAATGAAAGGGACGGAGGAGGCCTTTGCCCAGCAGAGGGACAGTATATGATAGATGGATTTACTACAGCTTTTCTTGTTAAATCCAGATCGATAAACGCGTTAGGGGAATGATCTCCACCGACAAAAGATAAGATATACGAAGAATCTGAACTGAAAACATTGGGGGAGAATTTTTGCTCAGCATAGGGAGAGGTTCGGAACAGTTTAAATTTAAAGAAAGGATAAAAGATTACAAACTTTGTATCAGATACGAGTAAGTCATGTTAAGTTTTACACTAACAAATCTGCATTGTTTTGTTCCAGTAACCCTTGAAACTCTTCACGGCGGTCATATTAAGTCGATATCATGGGGTCTAGGTGCGTTCCCTAGCGGATCCCTTCTTCTCATAGTCGAGTCGAACCGTGTAAAGTTGGTAAACGGCTGCAAGCCTCTGCACTGGCATGAACTATCCGGCACATACGACTTGCTGGAAATACTTTCTAGTCAGAATTTGAAAATGGTAAGATTACTGTTATGTGACACGATATTATATGCTTCACAAAAACGTCAAGAAAAATGGTACCTATAATGGTAATAATAAAAATAATTAATAATAATTATAATGGTACCTAGTCATCTAGCACCCATAACACAAGCTCTGCTTAGCTTGGGGCTAGATGATGCTGTGTGATTTGTCCAGCATTATTTATTTTTATTATTTTAATACTCTCTTAAGCATTTTTTCTTTTCAAAAACTATACATATAATAAACACCGTGTTTTTTACAAAGCGAAACATGATATTTATTTATTTATTATCAGCTTCTTTATCAGCCATTTGTGTCCCATTTCAGGGCAAAGGCGTCCCTTCCCTTCTTCCACTCTTCGCGATTTAACGCAGGAGATGGCGCGATGAGCTAGACACCCATCTAAGATCTTAGATGGGTTACAGGCCAAGGCCTGTAACTGCGTTAAATCGCGAAACATGAAGGTAAATTATTTTACCGTTTCTTAGGCTACAACATTTTTTTATTATTTGCAGTACCACGAAGAAAACTCATCGATAAAAGTCTTCGGCAGCGAAAAATCTGCCTTAGATTTTCTTGCTTGTAACGGGATCAAACCACCATCTCTTATCACAGTAGATGAAGATGAAAACCAAGAGCCACCTTCAGATTTTGTAGAAGTAAAAGACTTTATCAAGAATGAAGAACGGAGGAAGCGAGAAGAGATGCAAGGCGATCAGTACAGAGATAACTTTATTTCCAATAATGATCCTAGGACAACGACGGAGAGACATAGGGGAGACATTCCATCCAGTGCTATTGAATCATGCGATGGTAAGTTGAAACTAAATTATACACATTTACTATACAAATTAAATCAAGATATTTCTAAAATTGCAACCTTAGAATTGCCTACTACCTTTTCACCTATGATTATCTTAATGTGGTTGTGTGAAATGTCTAGAATTATTCGTTTATGATACCAACAAACATTGCCTGTTAAAACCTTCCTGAATTAATTATAGAGTCTAACAAGATATCCAACAGTGTACTGTAGTAGCGAGCTGTTGAGTGCGATGGAGATGAAAACATTATTAGTAGTGGGAAACAATATTACTTTTATTCAGGGATCACCTTAAGTATTGCCTTGATCATTACATAGTTTATAATCGCTTTTAATATTGTATCAGGCTTTATAATGTGCTATTGTAATGATCACGTGATATTCCAATCTCGCTCTGCATTTACGTACCCGCATGCTGATTACGAATCTCACAAGTTTGCAACGGACGTAAATCTCGCGATCATCGCTGTCAAAGGTCATGTTGTATTAGAAAAGGATTGACGTTTGACAGCGATGATAGAGAGATTAACGCCTGTTGCAATCCTGTCGCGAGATAGGTAATCAGCCCACCGATACAAGCAAGCGTATATGTACCGAACAAAGAGAATTGTAATCAACATTTTCGATTCGCACCTACACGATTAGTCGACCACCCACGCCAGGCTTGCCTTACTTGGCTACGGGATCCATATGCTGGTATCATATAGTATAGTATAAATAATGTAACAATTTCATCCCTATTTCCAGATGAAGTGGTCCGTCAACTATCCCTCCTCCGCCAAACGATAGAGCACCTCCGCAGAGAAGTCACCGACCAGAAGGGCACCATAGACGACCTGAGGAAACGCCTAAGTCAATGCTGCAACCGGCCTGCGCCTCCGCCGGTGGAGAGATGCACCTCTGGCTCATGCTACCCTGGTTATTGAATCTATATGACCTTTTAGACCTTCCATCTCTACTTATTAATCATATTAGATATATGCAATTGAACAATTTATCTATGAAAACAGATCCACTACGTCTCATGCTACCCTGGTTATTGAATCTTCATGACCTTTTAGATCTTCCGTCATCATATTAATCATATTCGATATATGCAACTGGACAACTTATCCATCAAAACAGATGCGTCTCCGGCTCATGCTACCCTCGTTATTGAATCTATATGACGTTATAAACATTGCGTCTTTGCTTATTTATCATATTAGATATATGCAGCAGGACAATTTATCTATAGAAACAGAATTACCTTGATTTGGATAACATCATTATGGAATGAACAGTAATTTCAATCAAAATGAGTGATCAAGCTATAGTCACAATATGAACCATGACCATGAGAAAAGGATGATACAGGATCAATACGATTCATTTAACGCGGATAAGAATTTCAAAATGAATACCAGATTATATAATTTAAATTCAATATTTTTACGATAAGTTGAATGAGTATTAAGCTGATTTAAAACTCCTTCTTATTTCATAATCCGTTGTAGCACATTTTGCTCTAAAAGTTTCTTGATAATGTACCATAGCAAACCATTTTTTTCTATGATACCTTTTTTAATTCATCTATATTACGCATTTTGCATTTAACTTAAGTTGTAAAGTTTTATATTCAACCCTATGCTACTCTAATTTAGCCTAAGTCCCAAATATACTTCATTAACCAACTTATTCACCCAAGCCTCGGGCATTTACATTTGTATAAGGTAAATCAAGCAACTGTGTGGGTTTTCATTAAATGTTTTGAGTGAATTAACACCGGGTTTTATTTATAAGTGCGATACCTACGGCTTTGAATGTTAGCTCAGTACTGGCTACAGAGTTGGGTCACCCATGGGTATGTTTCGAGTTGCTTGATCGACCTTATTATGTGAATAGACTTATCGGAGACGGAATCAGTGGGGAACTTAACTCTGTAGACGGTAGAAAATTGATGTTTTAAGCGAAGTCTGCGGTTCTATACAAAGGGCCTAATTTATTTAACTTTCGGAATCATAAATTACGAAGATGAAATCTGTGAGGTAATATATAAACTTTTAGTACTGGCCATTAACAATCCTCCAATTCTAAAGTTGGTAGTTAACTACCAAGGTCTATAGATAGTTACTCAGTTCCCAACTCAGTAGAGTTATTAGATAGTTGGAGTTATGCTATAAATCGTTGTTGATAGATATTTAGTGGTATATTTAATAAGGGGCCTGGTAAGTAAAGTGATTTACTATAGCGGTTGGAAAATCATAATAAAAATAAAAAAACAACGACCAACTTTTGTAATATAATGGCATTCTCTATACTCAGTAGACTCTTCGTTTCAAAAATACAGATAGAGAAGCATAGAAAGCGATAGTTAAATTGTTATATAAAATTAAACAAATTACTAAAGGGTTTTACCGTACATAGTCACCGCACATAACTCAAAAATATTTCACGAATAACAAAAACAACCTTATTAAGAAAATAATGTATACCAAATTGCAAAGCAGATATTCTCTGACTATCCAATCTAATTAAGTTTTAAAACTATCGGATCTTAATGATGTTAAAAATAACAGAGCCCATAAGACCACTGATTCTTCGACTTCAAAAATCTTCTTGCAAAAACATGGATGAACTATAACAGGGGTGGAGTGCCGAGACTCCGCGGCGGGCCCGCAATGCGGCGCCTGTCCTCAGGGCATGGAGGGGAACGGAAGGCGGTGTGTCCCGATCAGCTGCGGCAGACGACCTTGCTCCCAAGGTAAGCTTGGGGCGGCATAATCGCATGTGTGACAAAGCTCTTTCATTTTGAATAAAAAAAAAAAAAAAGGTAAGCTTCTATGTTCATCATTACAGACGTGGGACTGCTATCCACATCCACAGCTGGACATACATATGTAAGCCTCCCTCATATAACTACAAGATCATGAGGGGATTGTTGCCATACTCGACGCTTGGCAGGCGGGTTGGCGAGCGCAGTAGGGATGTTGATAAAGTTGTGTTAAAGACGCTGCTGCCCATTTTCCGGAGCAGAGCAGACCCTTAGAAGATTCTCACTGCATCCACGGGCAAGCACAGCAAGCTTTTTGATGTTATATCAAGATTATCAACCGACTTCAAAAAGAAGAAAGTTCTAAATTCGACTGTATGTTTTGGTCGACTGATTATTTTTTATAAGTTAGATAAAGTTTCAGAGGTGGCCCCATTTCAAAACTCGATTTTGATGATGGGATCCATCAGGAATTAAATATATTTTTTTTTTCACAAAAAACTTATTTACAAACTTAAATTAACATACACTTACGTACTAAGGTGAAGGTGTTATCACTTTATTTAGTGTCATAAAAAGTGTCAGTATGCATACAGTTAAAGATACCTAATGCCTCCCGTGCTAGACGAATGATTGTGTAATAATATCATCGTAAGGCAATCCGCGCCATGCCGTGGGGTGCCGGCAGTAGAATGTTACCCCTCCTCTCATACCCATGGATGCAGTAAGAGCCTGCTAAGGTATACCTCCGGAAGATGGGCAGCAGCGTCTTTCCGTGTATCAACATCCAGTACTGCGCTCGTCAATCCGCCTGCCAAGCATGGTGAGTATGGCATCTACCCCTCATGGAGCTCCATGAGTGGCCTGTGTTCAGTAGTGGACGTTTTACGGCTGGAATGATGAAGGCAACCCGCGTATCTTATCTTTTGAAGGCACCTTAGTCAGCTTCAGACGTACCTGTTTGTTGCGAATTTGATTCACGGCGCGGGGGTCAATTTTCTGTGTATGATATGTATATGTATAGTATAAAGAGATCTACAGTCCATCAATTGTCATACGTTTTCCTCAAATTGTACATATTCGTTTGTTGTTGCTACTAAGTTAGATTATGTTGCAGTTTTATTTAATGAATTTAAGCTTGTGGTCTTTTTTTGAATGAAAATTATCGTATCCTGAAAAGTCTTAGAAGGCCTTAGTAACCTTTCGGCTTAGTAAGGCCTTTACATCTATTATAGATGATTTAGAGAGCGTCAGCAACTAATATTCATACTGTAAGCTGCAGTGCCTGGGACACTGTTAAATGCATTAGGCTTGCCCAGCACCTAAACCATCCTCTCAGCTTAAGCCTGTATTACATTACACGGTATTCAGGGACCCTTACCCTAACTAAGAGTGCTGTAATAAGAGTTAGAGCGTAAGGGACCCTAACTAGGGCGACCGGTCGGACCCGACAAGCCTTGCTCCCTAATCGCCCTAACTACCGGGCCCTGAATACCGTGTAGTGTAATAAAGCTTTTAGTCAGCTTAGTACACATAATAAAATACAGCCTGTATTAGTCTTTTTTAAACTTTCGCGATCACAACACATTATTAAAATACCCGATAATCCCATATAATGTCTAATTTATAATGAAAAAAAACTGAGTAAATGTATTTATTTATTCTCAATCATCTGGTACACAACACAAGGACTTAGGTATTTCTTTGGGATTCTAGCCCCATCCTCCACCATCATAAAAATAAATCATTCACCACCTAGTCCCAAACTAAGCAAAGCTTGGACTATGGAAACCAGATGATTGATGGAATATATAAATACAAACTTATCGTACATAGAAAAATACCCAGACGCGGGACAAATATCTGCAGAACAATGCCAACCCTTGTGTCTCTGTGGCAGGAATCGAACCCGCTACCTCCTGCGTATCAGTCTGCTACTAGACCAACTGAGCCACGGAGGCAGTCGAAATCGATGTCAGTAGATGTCGCAATCTTTTCGAATGAAATTGTAAACAACCGTTCTGAATTTTCTTCATAATCACCATTTCAGCCATAAAACGTCCACTACTGAACACAAGCCTTCCTCACGGATCTCCATGAGGGGTAGTTGCCATACTCACCACGCTTCGCAGGCGGGTTGGCGGGCGCAGTACGGGATGTTGATACACGGAAATACGCGGCTACCCATCTTCCGGAGGTCTCCCTTTGCATGCTCTTACTGCATCCATGGGTATGAGAGGAGGGCGAGTTTTGAATTTTACTGTGAACTATCTGTTGGCATGTTTCAGCGGAGAGATGTATGGACACGAACCAAGGCTACCGCTGTGAAAGGTGCCCCGGACGACAGACGAGCGATGGACAAACCTGCAGATCAGCTTGTAGCCCCAACCCATGCTTTGGAGGACGTACGTACAAAATATATTATTTTAAACCAATAATTCTGATTTTAAAAGGTAGGTATTTTCTTAGAGGTGGTCCCATATATCAAAACTCGATTCTGATGATGGGATCCATGTGGAATATAATAAATAAATGTAATATGTAGACATTCACTACGGGATTGAATCAGAAATGAGGAGATACGTAGAAGAACTCGGGTCACCGACATAGCCAAACGGATTAGCACGTTGAAGTGGCCATGGGCAGGCCATGTAGCGCGCAGGACAGATGGCCGATGGGGCCGCAAAGTTCTCGAATGGAGGCCACGGACCGGCAAGCGCAGCGTAGGACGTCCACCAACAAGATGGGCAGACGACTTGGTGAGAACTGCTGGTCGGCGGTGGATGCAGACGGCTTCCAACCGCAGTACTTGGAGATCAATGAGGGAGGCCTTTGTCCAGCAGTGGACGTCCTACGGCTGAAATGATGATGATGATGATGAATATGTAGACGCCGGAGTCCATCAAGGTCCTTAATCCTCTCAATTTAACCTTGCAGTTCAGTTTTTTTATAATGTTTGCTTGCATTTACACCCAGTTCTAATGATGAGATCCATGAAATAACAATAAATTGAGGAAAATACTCAGATAGCGGTTTAGGTGGTTTCAGCAACCAGTCAAGGATTGTATCATTTGAAGCCGGTTTTTTTTTGACAAATTAAAGAACTTTCTTATTAAATCCTTAGCTTCGCTCACTGTTGCCCAGCTAAAAAGTAGCCAATGCGTTTTCGGTCCACAACTTAAACGATAAATGTTTTATTTTTATATTAATTATGTTTTTTGTTTATGTTTGTATATGTTTTTTGTTTGTGGATCAATAAATACATTTTCTTTCTTTCTTTCTTTCTTTATTTCTTTCTTTCTTTCTTTCTTTGTTTCTTTTCAAGGCACATCTTTTCCAGGTTTTATTCTGTATTCTTTACCGTCTTTCTGCTCAGTGGCTGAGTCGTTCAGTTTATTTATTACCTTGACCAGAAACCAGCCCTGTTGTATTTTAATTGTGGTTTGACATTGTAGTTTACTGTCTCTACTTTTACATTTATGAACAACATTTTTTTCTCCAGGAGTTCCATGTCAAGACTTGCCAGATGGATCGTACCGGTGCGGTTCCTGCCCGCCAGGCTACCATGGCAACGGACAAGACTGCTACAGAGTTGCATGCCAAGCAAATACCTGCTTCCAAGGTACGAAAGGTTCCAAGTTCCTGTGGGGTGCCGGCTGTTGCACCTCCTCTCTTGCCCGTGGATGCAGTAAGAATCTGCCAAGGGACACCTCTGGAAGATGGGTAGCAGCGTCTTTACGTGTATCAACATTCCGTACTGCACTAGCCAACCCACCTGTAGTTGTGAGTATGGTAACAACCCCCTCAAGATGATTACTTAGAGATCCATAAGGGAGGCCTGTGTCCCACGGATGATGATGATGAAAGTACGAAAGATACAGTTATTTTTAATATAAAAAAATCCACCCCTAATAGCATGAAAAAGGGTGGCAAAGTTTGTATGGGAAAACGTGATTCCTTAGTCTTCTTCGTCTTACCAACTTCAAAATTTGTATAAGCATTTTTATACGCGGGCAAAAGCTAGTTTATCCTACTGGCTGTCCCGGCGAACATCGTATCGCACATACCACTGAAACTACTTATTACAACTACCCTACAACAACTAATATTAGTAGGATGGGATAGGATAGGAAGTAGGATAGTAGGATTCTTATCATACTGATACATATTGAGTACCTATAGATGATGCGGGATTAGGGCAGGGTGGCTACTCTACAAAACGATAACGATGTTATCGTCAGAATGGCAATCTTTAACGTAATGGCATAGTAAGTACATTTTGAAACAGCTATCTTAATAATGCATAGTATGACTATACGCGTTTTTAGGATTCCGTACCTCAAAAGGAAAAAAAACGGAACCCTTATCACTTTGTTGTCCGTCTGTCTGTCAATTTATGACCCTACACGCGGTCATAAATTTGATGGGTGACCGATTCTTTTTGTGGTTTTTTAAAACTTTTACTAAATCAGATCAGCTTACACACATCAACATTGTCTAGGGATATTCCATTTCGAAATGATTTGCTTACAAAAATCTTACAAACTATTTGCTTATTAGAAAAAGTTTATATATGGAATTAAACCTCTTTTGTTCCCTTTTTAAAATTTGGAAAAAGATTAAAAATAAAACGCAATAAACAAAAGATATAATGGGGACTCCGATTTTAATTAAACAACCTTAATTTTGCCTAAGATAAATTAACTTTTGTTTAGCTATCAATAAGTGCTATCTAAGTCATTTTTAATTTCAACGGATCTTGTGATATTCGTAATGTCATAGAACGTCGACATTTAAGCAAGAAGAAATGATAAGAGCGATAGGCATGTTACAAGCCGGTGCTATCCAACGCGTGGTTGCCAATACCCTAAACACCAATCAAAACGTAATTTCTCGATTGTGGTAACGTTATCGTATTACTGGAGATGTAAGAGAGCGCCACACTGGAAAAATAAGAGTAACCACCCCTAGACAGGATTGTTTTCTACTTAATTCCGCCAGGAGGGAACCCAATCTCACAGCAAAGCAGCTAGTGCAAAGGCTTCAGTCAGACCATCAGCTGTCAGTCACCGACCAAACCGTCAGTAGAAGGCTACATGAAGTCGATCTACATTCTCGTAGACCGCTTCGTGTGCCAGCTCTACGACAAGGCAATCGCGGAAGTTGACTTCTTTGGGCTCAAGAACATTTGATATGGAACAATGGCCAATGGACAATGGTTCTCTTTACTGATGAGTCTCGGTTTCGATTCCACCCCGATTCACGAAGAACACGTGTTTGGAGAGTTCCAGGCAGCTAAAGGCGCCTCCAGCATCCACAAGAGGTCCATTCGTACCGAGGTGGGACAATCATGGTTTGGGCGGGAATTCGTATTGGCGCGCGAACCAAACTCATTTGGATAAGAGGCAGCATGACTGCACTAAAATACCGGAACGAGGTCGTAGAACCTGTGAACATCCCTCACAGAGTTCAAATTGGCCAGGAATTTCAGCTCATGCATGATAATGCCCCTCCACACACGGCGCAATTGGTGTCAGCTGCCCTTCAGGAAAATGATGTCGCGGTTTTGGACTGGCCTGCACAGTCACCTGACTTAAACCCAATTGACCACGCTTAGGACATGTTGCAGCGAAGGGTTTTCAGCAATTTGCCGTCAAATTTGACCACAGAAGACCAACTTTTTTGCCATTTAAAAAGAACATGGGATCGCATACCCCAGCGAGACTTTGACACCCTAATTTTGAGTAGGAATAACCGGCGCAGATGTGTTATCAACGTCAGGGGAGGCAACACCGATTATTAAATTGTAAAAAGGTCATTTTATAAAGTTACGGCAACGTAAAAATAGTTTTAATACAATTTACCGAACCTTGTAAATTTTCGGATTTTTCGAGATTTTGTTACTACTTTAATTTTTATTAAAAAATAATATCAAACAGTTGTATATTATAATTATTAATAAACAATACAAAAAAAAGATTCTTGCCATACCTAGTTTTCTAAAGAAATATTTTTCAGTTTTTGTAAAAATAAACAAAATGTTGAATATCCCTAGACAATGTTGATGTGTGTATTTATAATAGTTATTATGTTCCTATATACCTACGGAACCCTGGGTGGGCGAGTCCAGCTCACACTTGTCCGGTTTTATTTTTGAATCTGGTATCTTCAAGGTCGATATCTATGCAGATTATTTGCACCTACACCAGAACATACGCCTAGGTATGTATGTCGAGAGTTCTCAAATGTATAAGTCAGTTTAAGAACAAGGAAGTACATGACAGCGTTACCGGTTCATGTTTTATTCCACCAACCATGACAATGGAAATCCTCACCACGGCTAACGACAAAAACTTATAATATTAAAAAATAATAATAAAAAAAATATTTGCTGAAAACAATAATGTTCGCTATTCTAAGCTTAGGTGTTAGCTTAGGTTAGGTTAGGTATTTGCTTATAATGTATACACTTATCATTAAAAAAATATTGTTGAAATAAAGTAAACAAATTTATAAAATTGACTATGTTACCTTAGGTAACACAATATTTTTTTTTGTAATGTGTACCTCAGTTTTGCAATCTACACATTCGATTGTTCACCCCTACTTTAAACCCCATAAATGACTTATTTATATTTAAAATTCTCATGAATGGCTCGACAGACTTCTATATAAATTTCAGTTTTGAATTCTACACTTCATTTGTTTTCTTTTGATACGAACTCAAACTCTGGTATATTTAGAAACATTCGATTATTCGTCCCCTCTTTCACCCCCCATATCTTGATAACGTCCACTCGTTTAAGAGCAACGGTGCCGCAGACAGACACACACACAGACACACACATAGCGTCAATGTTCAAACTTATAACACCCCTCTTTTTTGTCGGGGGTAAAAATAGTGATGATGATTAAGTTTCGTCCACCGGCATCGAAAATCTTCGAGTTTTGATGTAAAAAATCTTTTGCGGTCTAAAACCGATCGGACGACGATCGGTGACGCGTGACTCTTGGAGATATGCGAGTTAGTACTACACTGTGGCGACTGTAGCGACTGTGGTGACTATATCAACTGAGGCTACTGTAGCGACTGTGCCGACGGTGGTGGCTGTGGGGGCTATGGCGACTGTGGTGAAAATGTTTTACATCTGCCAGGTCCAGTGACGGCTCAATTTGTTTCATTTCCTTAAAATAATAAGTATTCTTCTCCAGGAGTGGAATGCGAGGAGACATCATCAGGGCCCCGCTGCGGGTCTTGCCCAGCCGGCTACCTGGGAGACGGCGTCCGCTGCCAGCACCTCTGTGAGGCGAGGAAGCCTTGTGAGAGCCGGCCTTGCAGTCCCAAGTCCACCAGCCCTTACTACGAGTGTCAGGGATGTCCACCTGGATTTGAGTGGAATGGTGAGTGTGCCTTTAAGATTGAGTTTTGTACGTCAGTAGTATCTTAATAATGGGATGCTAAGAGCTTTAAATACTATACAGGATGTAGTTACATTTTATTTTGTACCTTTACCGTTGTTCTACGCTTGCCTAAAACTTAATATACCTATTAGTCTTAATAGTCTACAGTCTACGTCTGTGTTCACATACCTGAAAGGGGGTGGGAGTTAAACGTTTAAAGGGAAAATTTCGGTGTATTTTGTGTGCGATAACTCTTCACGGAGTCAATGACCCTGCCAAGTATCAGCCGGCGTTCGGTTTAAAGAATGTTTATTCGACAAGAAATTACAAAATTTCACATAAAACAAACTTAAATTAATGTAGTAAATTAAATTACGAGCAGTGAGCATGCTCTAGAAACTTATGATAAGGTATCATCTAACGTAAGCTAAATAACATCCAAAAATGCACAATATTAGTTACCAAAAGCGTTTCAAGTTGTCATTATCGTATAATTAGCTGTTGAAGTTAAAACTTTCGTGGTCTTGAATATAAAATCACCGAATCCTAAAAAGTCGTAAAACTAGTGTTGTTTCTTGAGGTGGTCAGCCTCACCCCCCATTCGGATTAAACATATTTTAATACACCCTTTACAAGCAACATAAATCAGTTTAACGTTATCAATGGCCGTAAATGATTAAACTTTTACTCATATAAAGTCTAAAAGCGTTTATTCAGTGGGACCTCGATAAGTCAAAGATTTACCAAATAATTTAACTCTTTTAAAGTCATCTTTCAGCGAAAGATTTAAATCTAGCAATATTTTTTACTGTTAAAAGCTTGCTGTGTGTTTATTATGACTTGACAAGGGAAAAGCCGAAAGAAGATTCCCGCAGTAAAGAGGTCCATCCTCTCGGTTTGACGATCCTGTCTCTTTCCAGGATACACTTGCAAAGACATCGACGAATGCGACCTGATCCGTCCATGCGACGAGCTAGTCTCCTGCGTGAACCTCGAAGGAGGTTTCACATGCGGCGCCTGCCCCCCCGGGTACGAGGGCAGCAGCGGGTGGAGGGGGTCGGGAGGGGAGAGGCAGAGGGAACAGTGCGTGGACATAGACGAGTGCAGGGATGGACGGGCCACCTGCAATAGGGGCAGGCTCTGTGTTAACGTGCCGGTAAGTTTAGATCACAGAATTTATAAAATCTCTTTTAGTGTTTAAAATGATTTTAGATGAGTGGAGAAAACGAGCTCAAGTGTCTGGGTGTGTGTAGAGTGATGGTGGAATGTCTCGAATGATGGTTAAGTCTCTAGAATGATGATTGAGTGTAAATTGATGGTTTAGTGTCTTGATGGATGGTGGAGTGTCTAGAATGATGGTCGAGTGTCTAAAGTTATGGTGTGTTATCTTTATGGACGTTCGAGTGCCTAGATGAAAGATCGGATGCTAAGATCAAGAAATTGATTTTTGAGTGTGTGAATCTCGGATAAGAAGGCAGTAGCGGCAGGGGCTATAAGTAACGATCATTCTAGACAACGATCATTCATCCATCTAGATGGATAGTGGTGTCTAGAATGGTCGCATTGTAAAAAAAGGACGACTAAGTACAATAAGAATCTTGGCCATAAGATAACTCGCCTCTACATCCACTAAACTGTATTAAAGACCTCTATCCTCTTATCAAGGGTTCATACAACTGCGTGCCATGCGGCGGAAGCTACTACGTGAACACCACTCGGCCGTGCCTGGAGGTCAGCGACCTCGTGCAGCGGTGCGACCCCGCGCAGTGCCGACGGTACAACGCGGTTTGTGGATACGGACATAAGTGCGTTTGTGCGGTGAGTACTCTTTCGTCTAATGACTCCACGGAAAACGCTTTGGTCTATGGTCTATCTATATATATGGTCTATATATAAGCTAATACAATGCATGCCACGCGGAGAACACTACTCGGTCAGCCACCTGAGGTCAGCGACTTCGTGCAGGGCAGAGACCCCGCGCAGTGTCGACAATACAACGCTGTCTGCGGATGCAAACTTATGGGTGTTTTGAGTGCTCCTTTGTCTACTGACTTCACGGAAGACACTGGTCTTTCATCTCTCACGAATTCATACAACTGCGTGCCATGCGGAGAACACTACTCGGCCGTGTCTGGAGGAAGGTGGCCCCGCACAGTGTCGACGATATAACGCGGTTTGCTCATACGGATATCCGCTCGTTTGGTTTTGGTCAGTTTACTTACCAAGATTTTTTAGCCGTCGTTTGGTTTTGGTAAGTAAACTGACCAGTGAGTCATCGCTGAGTCATCGTTCCACGAAAACAATTGTCATTTTTAAACTATGGTGTTTATCAACTTCTTCTTTGTTTTGTAGCCTTCTCAATGAAGTTGACAATGACAATAACAAATAAAATTTACGTAGCCCAAGAAAAAATAATTTTATTCGATTAAATTAAAATTAAAAAAAAGATTACGCAAAAAAAATGCATAAAAAATGCACTTTATAATTACGATCAAAAAATATTTTGTTCTAAGACACCTAAATGTTATGTTATATATAGTGAGGTTATACCACATACTATGTATATACCGCAAAACATGTAGATATATGATAATACATTTTGAATTACAAACAAAAGTATTTTTTATATAAAATTAAATCAATAATTAATAGAAAATAATTTTTACGCTGTATATCCCGAACACAGACTACATTATGAATGATTCTACTGACAAGCTTCATTCAAACCCTTTCCATAGAGCGTAAATACCACGCTACGCTCCATTGTAAAAACCGAGCCAGTATCCACTTAGCGCTGACGCGGAGCGCCCGCGGAGCGCCCGCCGTTTTTCCCGCCAAAACGCAAACCAATTAAGGGTCGAAAAATTATTTTCGCGTAACCAAACTAGTGGATATACATGTGTTTGTCCTGTGAGTGCTTGTTCGTCTTCTGACTCGGGAGTCGCTATTGTTTTTCTTGTATCAAGGGTTCGTACAACTGCGTGCCATACGGAGGCAGCTATTATGTGTATGAGTTTGTGCAGTGAGTAGAGAACAACAACACACAAACAAAAAGTAAAATATTATTCTGAAACCTGAATTGGCATGAGGAAAGATAGGTGGTCGAAAACAATAATGAATTGGTACCCAAGATAAGAGAGAGGCCTGCTAAACGACGGGATGGTGCCATCGTGAAAGAAGCAGCCAAATCATCGGGGAGAGTCGAGAGATCGAAAAATATGGAAAGAGATGGATGGACATAAAACTTTATACTACATAAACAATATAAGAACCAATATATTCTTAAGTAATATTCAAATACTGTTAGCTAATAGCGCTATTTTATTTTACTTCATTTACTATTCTATAACCATACTGTTCTAAAAACGTTGGATCATTCTCACTAGATCTTTACTTTTCTCATAAAATAATACTACATTCTTACAGACTGGTTGGGCTGGCAACGGTACAGTCTGCGGTCCTGACCGCGACTTGGATGGCTATCCTGACCAAGAACTGCCCTGTTCTGAGCCGTACTGCGCTGCCGACAACTGCCCTGAAGTCTCCAACTCGGGACAAGAGGACGCGGATGGTGACGGTCTTGGAGACTCTTGTGATCCCGATGCTGATGGAGATGGCATTGCTAATTTACCGGTAAGTTTCTATGACATGCAGCCGAACACTGCCCTGAAGTCTCCAACTCGGGACAAGAGGACTCGGATGGTGATGGTTTCGGAGACTCTTGTGATCCCGATGCTGATGAAGATGGCATTGCTAATTTACCGGTAAGTTTCTGTGGCATGCAGCTGACAACTGCCCAGGACAAGAAGCCGCCGTTGATGATGGTATCGGAGGCTCTTGGGATCCAAATGCTGATGCGTTCTAACGGTGAGAACCTCATCGTCGTCAGATTATTCTGAATCTATTCATAATTATTCCATGCCTACTGCGCCAAAGCAGTAGGCATTGAATAATTAGTTTTCTAATTATAATTGCCGAAATCCAGAAAATTACATCGAGTTAATTACTTGTAATTGTAAATGTTAATTAATTATACGAAAACAGTTGTTATTTAAAATCACAATGCTAAGGACAATAAAGACCATATACATTTATTCCAGGACAACTGCCCACTAGTATCGAATCCAGATCAACAAGATCGCGACGAGGACCGCAGCGACAAACGTGGCGACGCCTGCGACAACTGTCCTACACGCTACAACCCCGGACAGGAGGACGTGGACAAAGACGGACTAGGCGACGTATGCGATCCCGATATGGATAATGACGGTGAGATTACTAAGAACAAGTCATCATCATCATCTCAGCCGTAGAACGTCCACTGCTAGACAAAGCCTCCCTCATGGATCACTAAGAACTGATCATACTCGGCAGGCGGGTTTGCGAGCGCAGTGCGGGTTGTTCATACACGGAAAGACGCCCATCTTCCGAAGGTATCCCTTAGCAGATTCTTACTGCATCCAGGGGCAAGAGAGGAAAAGAACAAGTATACAGTAAAAAAAAGAAAACTCTTATAGACAAAAAAGAACGAACAAGTAATATAGTAAGAAAGAAAACATATTAAAGACAACATAATAACTACAAAAAACTAACACTGGATCGTGGCGGTAAAAATACTAACAATATAATATAATATAATAGACTAAAAACTGAGCCAACTTTTGCTTGCGGTCAGTGGCGTAGCTAGGTAACCAAGGGCCCTGGGGCAAATTAAAAAATGGGGCCCCACTGCTATGTAAACCGATTCATCATCATCATCATCATCATTTCAGCCGTAAAACGTCCACTACTGAACTAAGGCCTCCCTCATGGATCTCCATGAGGGGTAGTTGCCATACTCACCACGCTTGGCAGGCGGGTTGGTGAGCGCAGTATGGGATGTTGATATACGGAAAGACGCTGCTGCCCATCTTCCGGAGGTGTCCCTTAGCAGGCTCTTACTGCATCCACGGGTAGGAGAGGAGGGGTAACATTCTACTGCCGGCACCCCACGGCTCATTGTATAACGCGAAATATCGTGAAAAATTGCAAGTCAGGTGACTGTAGGTACATTAATTCAGGTCCGCGGACAGGAGATCGTTCATGGTCTCCATCGTTAAATGTGGTAACACTAACGGTGATAATTTTTTTCCGGGGATTCCCCAACGACACTTGTAGCGTATCATTGTGTTTCTCTATCTAAAAAAAATATCACCGTTAGCGTTCACTATCCGTCAAATTGACAACACTGCAATGCAAAGACATTTTCCACTGGACACGTTATGCTTGCAAAATGAATGCAATCACGTTCAACCAATTTTTGCGGGGTACGGGGGGAGTGATTTTTTGCTGTCTTAGTTATGCATATAGCGCACTGTTTCACAATTCTATAAGATGTTCTATAGTGATCGACGCAATCGATGAAATTCATGAATCAAAATGAATGAATGACGAAAAATGTAGGAGTTTGGTTACTTACATTTCGATTTGAAATTATAGCACCTAAATATGATCGTTTGCCTGTACTTCGTGAAAAAAATATTTTAATAGTGATTTCACTGTTCACCCTCATCCCGAGGCTTCAATTGCGTGCACCTAACGCCTTTAATTAGCGCTCAAAATTACAGATTTTCTTTATGAATTCCGACAAATAGAACACTAGTTAATAAGATTACGCTGAGGTGCAGCCCCGGCATTACGTACGACACACTGATACACAGAAACCAATAAAGAGAAGGTACAATGTTTGCACGCCAGTATAGGAGTAGGAGTGAGTTCGTTTGTTGTCCTCCAGAGGTACAAACAATAAATAAATAAAATTATTTATTTATTTATGTATTACATGACTAGAACTGGATAAATACTTTATTGTACCACATAACTAGAACTGGATAAAACAATCGGCACAACATCTGTCGGATCAGATAGTAATTAAATAAACAGAAAAAAATAGTGAACTCGCTACAAACGTTTATTTATTTTACTTCCCCTCTGGATAATAATTACGTTTTACGAATATACAGTTTTGGTATGTACCTATAGTTTTCTTAGACATACATATTTATTATTAACATTTATGAATATCTTTGTAATGAACGAATGGAAAATGAACGGTATAATCCAGACTTGTTTCGGTAGGTCACAAGTTTAGTTAAATTGCATTAAAATTTGAGTACTTTTTAAAATAGCGGTATGAATGAAATAATTACATCACATTTATTTAATTTTACGAAAAAATAGCTGCTTTTATGGGATAAAATTGTACTTACCTATGAAAAGAAATATTGGCGGATCAGTCACTATAATTTTTACAAAACAATACACCTAGTCAATTTTTTAACTAATGTTTGTCCTCGACAACCACCAACGCACTGACAAGACAATTTCGGTCAGTTAGGCTAAAAGGCTGACTGAGTGACAGCGGGGTATAGGTCGAGATCGGCCGAGTAACGCGTCCAGTGGAAAATGTCTTTGCAACACTGCCAGCCAACCTACAGAAAGAATTTAGGGGAATTCCCTAGGCATAACTTTTGAATTTCTCTCAACTGAGTTGTCATGATTCAGTTCGATCGAGATTTCTGGTAAGGATTGGAGGGCCCCCTGAGCTTGAGGGCCCCGGGGCACTGCCCCGCCTAGCCCCTGGGTAGCTACGCCACTGCTTGCGGTTCAACTCCGGACAAGAAGACGTGGACAAAGATATACTAGGCGCCCTGTGCGATGCCGATATGGACAATGACGATGAGATTACTAAGAACAAGTAATAAAGAAAGAATTAAAATTGTTACAGACTAATTAGCTGGGCGCCGTAAGTGATTCTGATATGAGCAATGACGGTGTTAAATACTAACAACGTGACTGAGACAACTGTCACTTGGTAGAACCTCGGACAAAATGACGTGTACAGATTTGGCGAAATGTGCGATCCTGATAGGACAATGACTAGCATCTAGTAGTCTGTGTCAATGACGGTGAAATAAAGAAAACATACACCAATTACGACAATATAACATTTTTGAGCTGTGTTGTGAGAAAATGGCCGTCAACATGGCCAGTCAAATAACATAAGAATTTTTAAATTAACTTGACACTGGCGGAAGTGTGTACAACCAAACACAAAAAGCCATAAAATAAAAAGACAAGACAAGAGCTGTGTTGTGTGTATTGCATGGTTCATATCGTACTATATATCTTCATTCCTATATCCAACAAGCCCAACGCATCCAACCACTGGAACCAAAAGGTTTCCAGAACAAACATTCTCTAGAGTGCTAAACGACGCTAAAAGACATTTGTTGCTAAACTTTAAAAAGGAATATATTTCTGTGATGAAAAAGTGATCAAGTAGGATTCGAGGCTGTTCATTTATATTTATCCCATGGTATTAGTAAATAAATAAAAAAACAACTAACACTACTAAACTGACCCTCACCTCCACAGGAATTCCCAACGAAGCTGACAACTGCCCTCGCAAATACAACCCGAATCAAGAAGACACGGACGGCGACAGGATAGGCGACGTATGCGACAACTGTCCCCGAGTGCGGAACCCGTCGCAGGAAGACGCCGATAGAGACAACGTGGGTGACGCTTGCGATAGCGACGTGGATAGAGACCAGTAAGTAGAATATTATTATTGGACTACAGATATCGATGACACGAATAGCGACAAAATGGGCGTCGTAAGCGACAACTGTCCTCGAGTGCGAAGAGGCGGGCGGAAAGACGCTAATAGAGACAACGTGGGCGACGCTTGCGACAGCGACGTGGATAGCGACCAGGAATTAGAATATTATAAAAGAACCGAAGTTAACGAAGACACGAAAAGTAACAATATAGGCGACGTAAGTGAAAACTGTCCTCGTGTGCGCAACCCGGCGCAGGAAGACGCCGTTAGAGAAAATTTGGGTGACGCTTGTGATGGTATCGTAGATAGAAACCAGCAAGAAGAATATTATAATAGGACTGAAGTTAACAAAGACAAGAATGGTGGCAAAATAGGCGACGTATGCGACAGGCGACAACTGTCCTCAAGTGCGGAACCCGTCGCAAGAAGACGCAGACAGAGACAACGTGGGCGACGAAATAAATAAAGAGACCTGTTAGTAGAGTAAACAAACAAAGTTCACATATTTTGCGAAGCTGAAGTCGAAAAAGACACAGAAGTAACAGTTTATAAAGAGTTGCGAAAGAGTACACGGCACATGTGAAAAGGTAATGGAGTTCGTCGCAATACGTGGTAGGATCAGTAACTATGGGAAAAAGGTATACCCAGAAGACATTGATAGCGACTACTTTTAAAAAGTAAGAGGAAGAGATAGCAAGATATTTTCAAGAGAATGTTTTATACCACTGTGTGAAAAGTACAACAATATTTATTACTAGCTGACCCGGTGCCCACTTCGTTGGGCGGTAATTTATAGCCTATGACACTCACAAATACGTGGCTTTCTATTTATAAAGAATTTTTAAAATCGGTTCAGTAGATCCAGAGATTACCCCCTACAACCTCACAAACTCACAAATTTTACCTCTTTATAATATTATTGTTAGTATAGATTTGGAACACCGAAAGAGAACTGGATGAACTCTAATCTGTAGGATTAGAATGTCATCACATCACACACAAATACCAAACAGTATTAATTTTTCGAATAATAAAGTTATACGAAACCCTAATCAAATCCCAAATTTTGACGTCTTGCGCATAAACCTTTCGATAGTGTATTTTTGTAACTGGTTCTATAGCTTATCATATTTTCCAGGGACGGCATCCAAGACGGCCTAGACAACTGTCCGCTGATACCTAACAGTGACCAACAGGACGTGGACGGTGATGACAAGGGCGACGCGTGCGATGATGATGATGACGGCGACGGCATTAACGACCTGGACGACAACTGTCCACTCGTGCCTAACAGAGACCAGGGGGACTCTAACAGTGAGTAGACAAATAGATGTATTTATTTATATACAGTGTAAACTCTACAAAACGACACACTGCATATTTTGACGTTATAGAGAGTTGTCGTTAAATGGAGAGAAGAAAAATCTATATTAGAAAATGAAAAAGTTTATTTCAGTCTAGTGTTAGTAATAAAGTGACATAAAAAACAATCCTTGTTTGAAAGCTATTGCGTATAGTCTGTTATTTTCGTCTGACCAGTCTTTTGCTGCACCAGTAATTTTATTGTATTTTTTTACATATTTTATTCATATCTTGCGATATTGAGGCATCTTGGTGATAAAGAAAGTACTTTTTCAATAGTTTTAGTTTGTGTGCAACTAAGAATATGATAAAATATATGTAGATAATCCATGACTCCTACTAACAACAGTCTACACGAGCAAGCAATCCCAATTTGTAAACAAAAGAAGTTTCATAGAAAGTTCGGTATGTTTATGCCGACGGTCGAGTTTATTACGGGCTAGGATAATAAAGCGACAAAAGTACGTACACAGCTGCGCACTTTTTACTAATTTTGGCAACTTAAAAAGTACTTTTTATCACTTAAATGTAGTCGTTATTGAGAGTGGGTGTAGTGTGTCATTGTATGGAAGACAAGCTAAACCAACCAAAACTGAGTGATTTAGACGCACGTAAGGCCCTGTCAAACAGAGAGCGTAATTAGCGCGCGTCAAGGCGCTAAAGCGTCCTGACCTAGCGCCGCGTTATAGCGTCGCGTTGTGTCGTACTGAACAGGCACAATAACCTGTCAAACAGCGCTAGTGCGCTACCAGTACGCGACGCTCTAGCGCCGCGTCATGACGTCGCGTTGTATTTTATTACAGAATATTAGTTAGCGCCGGGTGTGTTCTTCGTAAATTATTAGTGAAAATGACTGAAAAGCGTCGAAGCTGTCACACACAAAGTGTACGACGTTAAGGCCAGGACGCTTTAGCGCCTTGACGCGCGCTAATTACGCTCTCTGTTTGACAGGGCCTTTAGGGAGTTTGTCGTTAAATCGAGTGACGTTACATGGTGTTTACACTGTATTTAAAGAAAGCTCACAGTTTACGCCAAAACCCGAAAAGTTATTAAACTAAAACCAAGATAAACATTTTTTTTATTTAGGCTTGCGTTTAACCACATCTTGCCTGATGTTAAGCAATGATATGGTCTAGGATGGGACACGCTTGCCTAGAAAGTACTGTTTACCCTTGATCTGAAGATAGGTAGGTACCCAAATAGTACTTTTCGGGGAATGCTGACTCCGGCAACGAATTCTTTCCGGCTTCGATTTATTTCATATGAATGTATGTAGGTGTAGGCTCAAACACAAAATTGCAGTGCCCTTGCAGGGTGCATGTATTTACTTAAGGCTATAAGATCCAAGCTGTTTATAATATGTGTACATGTAAGCAATAAATGAAATATGAAATATGAATTCCAGGTTTTCGCAGTCTTTTAACCGAACTCTTTTAATAGTTGAAAATTACACTCATGCTGTCATTAAATATATCTAATCTATATGTGAATGTAAGCATTAATAAGAGTGATATCTCCAATTGTAGGTGCGTTATTCGCGTGTTGTGTTCGTGGAGTGTGATAGGTGAATAGTGTATGCTGACGTCAGCAACAGCGCAGATAGGTGTGTTACTATAACTTTTAACAGTGAGTAAGTAGTCTGCACTGTAAACTTAAATAGAAAAGATAGTTGTAATAAAGATGATGGGAACGTTATTCATCATTCCGATAGATAGATATAGTACAACTCTTTATTCATCACCAGAAGTACTGATAATAAAAAGAAAACATTAAAAACAGTTGGTAAAATTGTGTAAAAAAGTAAGACCTTTACACCTAGATGATTTATACAGCGTTAGCAACTGGTATGAATGCTGTACGGGACGTTTCAGTGCCTGGAACATCGTTAGATAGGTCACTCCATATACTCATAATAGCGACAGCATTAATAACCTAGACGACAACTGTCCACTTGTGCCTTAAAGGGACCAAGGGGATTCTAACACAGAGTTAAATGATTTTTACTGTAAGACCTGAGTTCACCAACGGATGATTAAAATTTCTAGCAGTATACAGCTGTTTACTGCATCATTCCTGTCTTCCGGGCCCCTTCGGGGGTCTCCGGGTGGGGCCTCGAGGTTTGACCTCCTTACTCCGGCTTCAACTCCAAGGGTCATTCGATAAATGCCTTCAAGGCTAGTTTACTGCGTAACCGACTGAATTTTAATCGTCTGTTGATGAACTCAGGTCTTAGTCATATATTTTCTAAATTAATAAATATTTCAGACGACGGCGTGGGCGACGCTTGTCAGAACGATTTCGACGGCGACAACATCAAAAACGAGTTTGACAACTGTCCCAACAATTCTCGGATTTACAGCACCGATTTCAGGTAATGTTCTTAGGCCTTTGTAGTCGATTTATAAAGCATCCGTCAGTAACTTTTAGCTTGAGCTGAACTGCACACACCACTCTGCGACCACGGCTTTTATTAAATGGCAACTCTGAATTCTGTCACCTAAGTTTAAATTTGTCACTTATCTGCAATACTCTATCTATATACATAAAATTCAAAGTCCTGACTAACTCACTGACTGACTGATTGATATATCAACGCACAGCCTAAACCACTGGACCTAAAGACTTGAAATTTGACACACATATACCTTGAGTATCCTAGAGGTGCACTAAGAAGGGATTTTTCGAAATTCCCACGGGAACGGGAATAAATGGGATCTATATCTTCTCTGCGTGAAAAAGGGGATTTTACGTTTTATGACTTCCACGCGGACGAAGTCGCGGGCAAAAGCTAGTTTAATATTATATTCATAAAACAGTGTATCAGTCACCTAAATTGAATCACTAAAAAGTATCAAAACCTAGTTTCTTGCGAGGGGGTTTCTCAGTTAGTTTTGATTCTGTTGAACAACAACGCCGAGCGAGCACAGTGGGCGAGCCGCGGTAGTGGCCAGAATGTTGCCTTTCCTCTCTTGGTCATGGATGCAGTAAGAATCTGCCAAGGGATACTTCCGGAAGATGGGCAGCACCGTCTTTCCGTGTATCAACATCCCGTACTGCGCTTGCTAACCCGCCTGCCAAGCGTGGTGATTATCATGATCACTACTTGGAAATCCATCATCATCATCATTTCAGCCGTAAAACATCCACAACTGAACACAGGCCTCCCTCATGGACATTCATGAGGGGTAGTTGCCATACTCACCACGCTTGGCACACGGGTTGGCGAGCGCAGTACGAGAGGTTGTTACACGGAAAGTCCGGAGTCATCTTCCGGAGGTATCCCTTACTGCATCCACGGGCATGAGAGGAGGGGTAACATTCTAGTGCCGGCACCCCACGGCAATAGGAAACGGAAATGCATGCGAGAGGTTTGTGTTCAGTAGTGGACGTTTTACGGCTGAGATGATGAACTGTCTGTATATCATTGTAATAGTACCTGAGCCCTTTCAGGGCATAAGCAATACCTCTGTAAGTTCAAAGTCTAGGTACTTAATTGATACTGGAGCAATTATATCTCTTAAGTTTTAAGTAGGAACATTTATTAATTTCTCAAATCTTTTTCAGAAATTACATGACGGTCCGCTTGGACCCTGAAGGAGAATCTCAACAGGATCCAAATTGGGAAATCGCTGATCAAGGTAGCTTACTGAACCTTCATTAGGTACAAAGTTTTCTGGAAGAGATCGCTGCTCAGCGATTGAACCGCTCATTTAGTTGTAATATATCATTTTTGTTTATTTCTGTATTTGGTGTACAATAATGTGTTGCCGTTGGGTGCCGGCAGTAGAATGTTACCCCTCCTCTCCTACCCGTGGATGCAGTAAGGGCCTGCTAAGGGACACCTCCGGAAGATGGATAGCAGCGTCTTTCCGTATATCAACAACCCGTACTGCGCTCGCCAACCCGCCTGCCAAGCGTGGTGAGTATGGCAACTACCCCTCATGGAGATCCATGAGGGAGGCCTGTGTCCAGTAGAGGACGTTATACGGCTGAAATGATGATGAATGTGTTTTCATTCATTAATTTAGTCGGGAATCTCTACCTCTATTATTTTAACGACCTACCAAAACCATCAAATAAATCTCTTTCACATAGCTTTTTCCGCTTGATTACAATGAAATATTGGAAGAACAGCGCTAAGCTAAAGGATGTTTTATGCAGTATTAGCCCCCCATACGATATTTTATGCCGTTTAGGAAATTGTATATGGATTATTATTATCTATATATATAAAATTCAAAGTCCTGACTGACTCACTGACTGACTGGCTGATATATCAACGCACAGCCTAAACCACTGGACCTAATGACTTGAAATTTGGCACACATAAACCTTGAGTATCCTAGAGGTGCACTAAGAAGGGATTTTTCGAAATTCCCACGGGATAGGGAATAAATGGGATTTATATTTTCAAATCAAAGTGGCTCTGCGTGAAAAAGGGGATTTTTATGACTTCCACGCGGACGAAGTCGCGGGCAAAAGCAAATAATTCATTAATTAGTCCCCCATACATCTCGATCCGCTGTCAATTCGAGCCATCTGCTATTGTTCAAACCCGTCACGCCATCGCTTCTTCAGTCACGGCGTCTCACCATGTTGATAGTCCACTTTAACTGAAACATAACTGATTATGAAATAATTCAATAGTTTTGTTTACCGTCCTCTTTGGAGTTCCTTGTGCTGTATAATTATTAAATATTAGCTTTTGTACACATCTAAGACATAAAACTCATTATTTATTCATAAGCCCGATATTTCTCACTTCTGAGGTGCTCTAACTTGTCTTACATCTGAAAAATATTGATATTAGACATTTTATAAAACACAAAGGCTTACAGTGGAACTAGCGATAATCTTGAAAATCTTGAAAAACTGTATATCTCATATTAATATTAAATAAATAATTCTGGACAAATCACACAGCATCTTCTAGCCCCAAGCTAAGCAGAGCTTGTGTTATGGGTACTAAGATGACTGATATACTTAATAACATTATACTACATAGATAGATATTTTTTATTATATATAGAAAACATCCAGAACACCCTGAACAAATATCTGCAGGTCATACAGACATTTGTTCCGAGGTGGGATTCGAACCCGCAACGCAAGAGGCGTAGCAGGCGGACCTTTGCCCGCTGCGCCACAGAGCTTGTCAAAAAGGTCGTCAATTCGACCCATCTGCTAGTTCAAACCCGTCACGCCGTCGCTTCTTCAGTGTACGGCGTCTCAACATGTTGATAGTCCACTTTATATCTCATATGCTACCCTTTTCTCGTAAGGCGCGGAGATCCTCCAAACCCTGAACTCCGACCCGGGCCTCGCGGTGGGTTACGAGCATTTTGCCGGCGTGGACTTTGAAGGCACGCTGTTTGTCGACACGCAGATTGACGATGACTACGTTGGTTTCATATTTGGGTAAGTGAATTAATAAGTAACAAATAAATAAATAATGCTGGACAATTCAGAGCATCATCTAGCCCCAAGCTAAGCAGTGCTTGTGTTATGGGTAGGTACTAGATGAGTGATATACTTAATATATAGACATTTTTGATTATATATAGAAAATTTAAGAAGATTTACTTACAATTTTTAATTTTATATACTTACTACTTATAATTTTATAGTGCATAGCATAAATCAGCGTAATTTAATCTCTTGAGAAAACTAGTTGGGCATCGAAAGATGTTAGTTACTCCCTTGCCTAGTGGTAGATTACTAAATATTATTTTCAATCCCCAGTTATCAAAACAACAAGCGATTCTACGTGGTAATGTGGAAGAAGAACACACAGACGTACTGGCAGACCACTCCGTTCCGCGCGGTGGCCGAGCCCGGCATACAGCTCAAACTGGTCAACTCCAAGACCGGGCCCGGGAAGCTACTCAGAAATGCGCTGTGGAATACAGAGTCTACACAGGATCAGGTAAGAAGAGAAGTTAGAAGACCACGGTTTAACTGATAGTAGTAGTGATCGAATAGGGGATTCCGCTGTATCGACGATCGATATTTGACGATCTAAAACTTCAGGAGTCTGTAAAGAATATACAATCTACTCGTCGTAAAAAACTAAGGCGGACCACTCCATTCAAAGCAGTGACTGAGCCCGGCATCTAACTGATAGTAGCCTAGTAGCAGCGATCGAATATTTCGAAGATTCCGCAGCGGAATCCCGTATTAGATCGATCTAAAACTTGAAGAGTCTGTGAAGGAAACACAGTCTACTCGTCTTAAAAGAGAACTGAGGCAGACCACTACATTCGAGTCAGTAGCCGAGCCAGTTATCCAGCTCAAACTGGGCAATTCCAAGACAGGGCCCGGGAAGCTACTGAGAAATGCGCTGTGGAACACAGAGTCCACGCAAGATCAGGTAAAACCACAGAACAGAGAAAAATGAGACGGCATCTTCGAAAGAAGCCCCCGATGCCAGACCCGATCAAAGGCTTTCATTATATCTACGCTATAGCCAAAGCCCACTTGACTCTCAACCTTGGTTGCTTTCGAGTATTCATTTGCATCAAATAACACGCCACGCTCATTCTGCTTGATGATGGAGATCGCTAGGATCTTATTTTGCAGTTTCACTTGCTGTTGAGGTTGGTTTGGAACAAACTCTTTTCCTTAAAATTATTTTTGTGGTAATGTGGAAGAATAACACTCAAACGTACAAACAGACCACTCCATTTCCGACCATTTGGCCGATTCAAACAAAAAAAATATTTTAGTATTCTGTCAATCATCTGGTTTCCAAGTTTTTTTCTGTAACTGTTTTTCAAATACCTGTAACGTAATAACTGTTTATATTAAGCTTTGCTTAGTTTGTGACGAAATAGTGTTGTGAGTAGTGTCCTATATCCTATATGTATCCTATATGTATTTATTTATACTCGTCTACATACAAATATCCATCACTCTTTCCGTGACAAACATGTGCTATCATTATATTATTACACAAGGCTCTCTTCCCCAGGTGACCCTCCTATGGAAAGACCGTCGCAACGTCGGCTGGCGTGAAAAGACCGCCTACCGCTGGCGTCTCCTCCACCGGCCCAAGATCGGTCTCATCCGTCTCAAGATCTACGAGAGCAACAGCCTGGTCGCCGACTCAGGGAACATCTATGACTTTACGCTGAAGGGTGGAAGACTTGGCGTCTTCTGCTTCTCGCAGGAAATGATCATCTGGTCTAATCTGGTGTACAGATGCAATGGTGAGTAAGATTTATGAAACGTCAGCTGCTGGTAATTTATGCTGTACTGAACTCGGCCTAAAAGCTTGCATATTAAAAGGAATTAAATAGGCTGATTAATAGGTCTTAATCACCAGCTCAAAGTACAGTGAAAAATTAAGGGAGTTATGCTCGGAGTTTCTCAGCGTAAAATCGCGCTGCAATCCTTCGAGAGACTTCGAGCAAAGCATTCTCCATCTGAGCTGGTTTACACTAGTGGACCAGCCGGACCGTAAGTGTCCACATTTCGGTACCGTAGGTCAAACATGTCGCACTGAATAAAAACTTTAGTTTTTGAGCAATGTGTCACATTTGTGACGTGAAAACTACGGAGTTTTCCAAATGCTGCCCAGTCTAGCTAGATCCTCCGCCGCACTGACTTATCTGATGCATTACAATCATGTATTGATCTCTCATCTCATCTCAGCCGTAGGACGTCCTCACGAGACTCTTACTGCATCCACGGGCAAGAGGAGGGGCAAAATTCTGCTGCCGCCACCCCACGTCTTGACCTATCTGATGTTAAAATAAAGTTAGCTAGCAAACTAAGTTTCTTTTCAAAGAAAATATCTGTCTTACCCAAATGTCTCTTTTTTCTTTAACTCCTATTGAAGTCGACTGCAAGTCCTAACTTTATTTATCTTATTATAACTTTGTCCACAGATAAAATCCCCTTAAACATTGCCTCAGAACTCTCCTCAAGAAACAACTTTGAAGTGGATCACGACTTTTTCTACGCTTAAAATAGTTTATTTAAGTGGATTTTACGGTTATAACCTTAACTAACTTGTAAATACTATCAATTCTGTTTTATAGATCACCTCAAAAATTTATCCTACTTGCTGAGATATTTATTATTAAGTTTTAACGATTTTAATAAAATAATATACAGTTTTAATATAATTTCTGACTTTTATTTTGGTTTTGTCTTCCCAAATAAATACAAGACTAATTTTAAACATCTTTATACTGACTTATTAAACTTAGAATTCATCATCATCATCATCTCAGCCGTAGGATGTCTTCTGCTGGACGTAGGATTCCTTCATGGATATCCAAGTGATCATGAGGGAATGGATGCCATATTCACCTTGCTTGGCTGGCGGATTGGCGAGCGCAGTACATATACGGGTGCGGGTAAACGGTCGACCCCATGACGTTTACCCATAAAACTGGTTGCGTTGATACCCAATCTCAGGCTTCTGAGCAAAGGGCTATGGCCAGAATATGCATTATGGGGTACAAGGATCGTCTCGGCGGTCCTCGGACGGTTACTCATCCAACATTGTGGGCGGAAGCCTACTAACATGAGTATTGAGGGTGGGGGAGAAATCCCTACGTGGGTTACGGTAGCTCCCCCTACTTGGCGTCGGTCTCTCAAGGGCGTCGGTCTCTCAAGGGCGTGATCGCACGTGATGCCGATAGGACTGGGTGAGGAGTCTCGTTTCCACGAATGTGAAAGCATCACTTTTCACCAAGAGGATGGTTAGTCGCTGAAGGGGCCTCCGGGCACGTATCATCCTCGCCATACATGGTGAGATTGATAGCTTGGGGGTGGATGCCGCCTGTCCAACATCCAGGCGCAATATTGTCATCAGTACTGATCCTCTGAACTCCCTACGTTTGAGAGGTCGGAAACACCGGGTGTGTCGTATTGACTTCAGCCTGCGGTGCACTGTAATCAGGAACCGACGGTTCCAACCTTTAGTCTAGCGTGGTCAGTAAGGTCTAACTTCTTCGCGGAGTGTTAATACACGGAAAGACGCTGCTGCCAATCTTCCGGAGGTATCCCTTCCTAGATTCGTACTGCATACATAACAATCTTCTTCTATTTGCTATTGTTAAAATCGATTTAGGGAACCCTTTCGTAATCAATATCATTATCTAGCGGTAAGGAGTAACTGCCAACTGCAGTACTAAGGTTAAAAAGACATTGTTCCGTGCACTTTGCCTTGGAATGTCTACGTGGCAACTATGGTCAAACTTCACCAGAAAGGCCATGAATACCATAAGAGTGCAGTACAATGATGCTTAACGGACTCTTATGAGGCTGCATGGTACTGGCAGTACGTCGAGCATGTTCTACGAGGCGGGAGTTCCAGACTTCTTTGCTATCATCCGCTCTCGAGTAGCTTCTTTCTGGGGTAGGACTGACTTGCTCTAAAAACGTGATTCTGAGGACTGTTTCTGACCGGGTATACAGTAACCCAGTGTTCGAACACTGGACCTCCCTCCATATGGATGGGAACAAAAAATGACAATGCCGTTGCTGTCATCAGTTAAGTCATTTATAATTTAGTTAGCCGACTGAATTTGGAGGTCTTGTATTATTTTATCTTCGCAGCGGGCGAAGGTCCGCCTGCGACGCAAGTGGTTGCGGGTTCGATTCCCGCCTCGGGACAAATGTATGCACGATCTGCAGATATTTGTTCAGGGTGTTCTGGGTATTTTTCTATATATAATAGAAAAACACCCAGAACGTATAGTGTATTATGTATATCAGTCATCTAGTACCCATAACACAAGCTCTGCTTAGCTTGGGGCTAGATGATGCTGTGTGATTTGTCCAGCATTATTTATTTATTTTAATTAAGTTTAATTTACATTGCATTTTTATGGGTGTATTTTGCCTGAAATAAACGTATTTTATTTTATTTTTACTTTATTTATTATCTTTAAGCATAATAATCAGGTAATGCCTGTGGTTTAGGTGTTGCATCTTTTTAAATGACTAAACAATCCTATCCTGGACCTCACCGCGCGACCGCAGTTTTAGCAAACGTGGGTGTCCACTGCAGTATTGCCAACTTTATAATTTGATACTTAGATTTTTCTTTTAAATATATTATGTCTGTCAACTGTTCCGAAATAAATAAAATTAAAATTATTGTATCCACGGGTCTTGCCCGTTGAGGCGGGGAACGTTCTACTCCCACCCACGGCAAGGAAAACAGATTGGAATAATAATTGCCTTACTTATTTATTGTATTTATTTGAGATAGGACATCCAACATAAGGTTACACATAATACATATTAAGGTCTAAAAAATGTTAATAGCCTGGTGCTCCCGTAATTACAGGACGTCACAGCATGTACAAAGTTAAAGCGGCAATAGACAATAAAAAAATGTAAATAAAGCATATAAGAAAAATTATAACATAAAATTATAGGTTAGAAAAGTAAACATTTTAATTAAAATTAATGGTAAAGAAAGAAACACAATGTCAATATGTACGAGTTGGAATGTAAATATTTAATTCAAAAATAAATGTAAATGCATAAAATATTGTATCATTTAAAGGTACCTTCGTGATACAACTCTTTTAACCATTTTACAAGCTTACACTAGCTTACACCAAAGCTACAAGCAAGAGAATACACAAACAACTCAATTAAGTAAACACAGAAACTGATTAATCCAGCTTGAATCAACAACGATGTTGAAATTACGGCCCAAATATGAAATTCTTAATTCTTCCTCTAACAATTAGCTCGGTAATCCGTATTATGCGGGAGCTGTAGAACGCTCCTATAATTTTATACGAGACGTCGTTTGTGCAGCCTGGGAAATATAGTTTTAGCAATATAGCGTGGAATGTAAGGAAATGCTGTGGAAATTTTACCCTGAAACCTCGTGATATTTTCAGTGCAGGTCCATACAGATGAAAATGTCACCACATTTATTTTTGCGTTCCATGAATTTTGTATTATGTCATTCATTCATTTCGGCCGTAAAACGTCCACTACTGAACACATGCCTCCTTCATGGATTTCCATGAGCGGTAGTTGCCATACTCACCACGCTTGGCAGGCGGGTTGGCGAGCGCAGTACGGGATTTTGATACACGGATAGACGCTGCTGCCCATCTTCTGGAGGTATCACTTAGCAGGCTCTTACTGCGTCCACGGGCATGAAAGGAGGGGTAACATTCTACAGCCGGCATCCCACGGCGGTTGTATTATGTATTTTCACGAAACTTTCGCATTTAGTAGGAATTTTAATGTATTACAGGTATTATTTCAACGACCTCCGTGGCTCTGTTAGTCATATAGCTTGAGACGAAGGTGGTCGCGGGTTCAATCCCGCCGGGGAACATTATCTGCAGATATTTGTCTTTGGCTTGGGTGTTTTTCATATTACTATCTACTAGGTACTGGTAGATACAGGCGAAGCTAATAAAAGCGTTTCAAAATCATTGGAGGTTAAACTTTCATTCCTCACGTTAGTCCTTGGAATTCCAATGCTGTCAATTGATATTGAGTAAGAAGCAAATTCGAGCAAGTAATAGGAACACAAAGCTGTTCCACATAAGCAGCGACCGTAAAATCGACGGAATAAAACCGGATGCAATTTTCCACGGATAAAAGGATTTCTAATAAAATTCCACGACAGTGTCTACTTGTGCAGTGTACGTAACGTACAAGCTAGAGGATAAGATTCACATCCAATATTATTCTCGCAGCACGTTTTATATAAATATACTATCTACATCTAAGCTGGTTTTTCAAAAATAGGTTACTTAATAAAGTAATGGCTTGAACATCTATTATAAACATAATACAGCTTTAGCAACTGGTATTCATGCTGTGCGGGACGCAGCAGTGCCTGGGGCATTGTCAGATTAGCTTGCCCAGCTTGACCTGTACATGTATGCACACAATTTGACAATAAAAATATATTTATCTTTATCAGCAACTTTAAGGTAGGATGGTATTATTCTCCCAACTTATTCAAATTATTATTCTTAAACTTATTCGGTGAAGGAAACATCGTGAGGAAACCCGCGGCTTAGTTAGCTTCAGACGTATTGACTTGTTCTTTCCTCTGACTAATAGCTGACTAAGCTGAGAGGATGGTATAGGTGCTGGGCAAGCCTAATCCATCTATCAATGTCCCAGGCACTGCAGCGTCCCATACAGCATGATTACCAGTTGCTGACGCTGTTTAAATCATCTGTATTAGATGCAAAGGCCTTACTTTTTATTCAGATAGCTGAATAAATTGGAAGAATAATACCATTAGCTTCAGACCTGTTCTTTTCTCTGACTACAATAGTACAATGAAAGCTAAGCCGTGGGTTTCCTCACGAGATGTTTCCCTTCAACGTTTCACGTAAGTGCGTGTTAAATGAGTACATATATTTTTCAAGAATCCATTGTAGCGCGGCTTGTATCGAACCCACTACCCCTGAAAGACGGGGGTACATATCACTCGGTCTACATAGCTTACAGACACGGGTTACTTAATCAAATCGCTGGTTATAAGACAAGTATATGTAGGTTTAGGAATAGGAGGTATGTAGGTACTAATATGATACAGGTTTACAAATAAAAAAACATGTCTATTTTAATATCACAAATATATTTACTGTATTATTGTACATTAATATAATACAGAAGAAGACGGTCGCTCCGAAAATAGATAGAGATAAAGATTCCAAAAAAAAAACAGAATTAAAATATTGTGACAATACAAGTTTTGGAGGAAGTGCCAGGATGCTTATCTTAAAGATTCTAGATTTTAAGCTTCATTCATGTCTCCCAAATCGTATAAAACATTTTCTAACAAGGGTTTTTACAAATTTATAAAATTCAACAATGGATGTGATATTCTTATGCCCTTAACAAGTAAATAAATTATTTTGATGATTAAAACCTTTGATGAAATATTCTATTTGTGCCACAGTGGCTTTTGATACGGAAAATGTTATGAAAATCTACGTATACATTAGTAGGTAACATCATTACGAAGGTTTGAGTTAAAGATGTAGGCATAGGAATCGGTGAGAATCTTTAAAATCATTAAAGGTATTATTGAAGGTACGTGCATTATTGCTGATCAATTTATGATAGGACATTCTGAAGAGAAGAAGAATTCGTTCAATTAAATCTAAAGTACCTACGAATATGTATTTATTGCATCTATGCTTAGTATTACTTTGATATTTATTCTACGTCAACTCTAACAGATATACATAAATGTAACCAGTTTAAATTTATATACAAAGATGATTTCATTTCTGATTCGTAATATAAAACAATAATAGTAAAACTTGCACAAAATATTTGGTAAATGAACACATTGTGATGACCATTATTATTTCGAAGTCAATTCTGTTGGCATACTCCCTTACTAATGCTAACTAAAATTCAGTAAAATGGAATAAAATTACTTACAGGTATTCGGTTAGTTCCGTTTTTAAATTGTATTAAAAACGGAACAATTTTTCCTAAATTTACTTTGACAACTAAACATTTAGAAAAGTATGTAATATTGACCTTACTAAATTTAGAGCTGTCTCAAATTATAATTAGCTTTAGAAAGCGCAACTACAGAATCAACACCATTATCTATTTAAAACCCAGACTAAAAAGTTTAAAAATAAATCAGTAAAATTAATTGGAAGAAAGAGAAGATTTGCTATGGAAGTTTTAAGACGACCGCTGAAATGGCGTCATTCACCTTAAAATAAAACTAACCCTAAAACATTTTGTAACTTATTAATAAGTACATTTTTATATAATATAATATATTATCTCTACCAAAACGTCAGTTCCCTTTTTATTATTAACCGTTAGTTTGCCAACAGTATATACAAACGTGAGCACTTATTATTGTATTGTCGTTTGTCTTGTCCTAGAACTTACTGAACCACGTCTATTCTGTACAATAATCTATAATATCAAGCTTGTATTATAGAAATACTGAAGTAGATATGCCACACTGACAAACTATACAAGTTGATTTTACATAAATGAGGTATATAGAAAATTTAAAAAGTATTTAAACATTCTCAATAACTACATACCTACTCAGAATTAAGGACATGTAAAAGTAGTCATCGTTAATTCAAACATTACATAAATCCTTCCATAATAATATAAATATTATGTAACCCAATAAATTTAAGGTTTAATTAATTAAATATAGTCAAAATATGTATAATATGAATCAAATCTAATTTGACGATACACGAAAGTGAAGTAGGTAGGTACCTAAGAATGAAAAAACCTCCACTGATTTTTTTATCTATGAAACATTATTTAAAAAAAATAGCATATCATACAGCAGTTATAAATAGAATACCTAGAGATAACATTGATTTCATTAGATAAGTACTTTTTAAGTTCATTGATATACAATTTCATATCGAGAAAACTTCGAAAGTAAGTATGATAAAAATAATAATTAACTTTGGTTGAGTTAACCAACCTCTTTACATGCAATATTTCATAGCAAGTCTGTCCGTAAAAGGAGAGCGTATAAATAAAATTTAGCTTGAAATTTCAACAAGCAAAATAAAAAGATAAAAGATATGATGTATTCTAGTCCGAGATTGATTCAGTCAAAGAGTAGATCTATCAGAAAGACAAAGTTCGAAAACAGTGTAGCTAGCGCAACAGTACAATATTCTCCAAAAGATCTCAACAAAACTGAAAAAAAAACTGTAGTCTCAAAACTATCAATTTAACATTAACAGTACCTAGTAATTTTGGTGTTATATTTATTGTATTTACTTAAATTACTTCGTACGCTCCATTTTAACTCGTGCCTACTATTCTTACTGGCTTTTAAGACTAAGATTATCATCTTTGGAAGCTTCAGAATGTATTTCGTCGTCGTCTTCATTTACCTGGATACAGATAAGTTTATGTTAATTAAGAGAATTGCTAGGCCTGCTCTGCGTTACTGAGCAATTTTATCTTCAATCTCTGCATAATGTAAGCTGATGAAATTTAAAGAACATTTTGTGATAGGCGGAATTTGATGATCGTTTTTTATATTACAAGCATGATATAGACTTTGCATGATATAACATAATTTAAACTTATAATAGTAACCATCATTACAATATCATCACAAGGTTGAAACCTTCTTTTAAGTACATAGTCCTGTGCCAGAGGGTTTCGCTCTTCAATAGCCATATATAATTATTAAGTATTTTTGGTTACAATAATATCGTCAGAAAATAATGTCAAACAGTAGATATATACTAATAATAACTTGAAAATAACATTTATGCACAAAAAAATAAAAATAAACAAAAAATTAAATAATCCCTTGCCCTTTTCAGGTTGGTGCGTGAGAATGAGTATGTATATATACATATATATATATATATATATGTGTGTGTGTGTGTGTGTGTGTGTGTGTGTGTGTGTCTGTGCATGAAAGAAGAAGATAAGAGTGTGAAATTGTTCTGCCGGCTCTCCCAATCAATGAAAGATTGTCGTAAGAGCCGCGTAGGCAATCTATTTTAGATCTTTTATACGATATTAGTTTAAATAAATAAGAAATGTCTTTTTTTACTATTACGGTTACTCAAACCTGGTACCTGCATACGAGTTATGTGAAAAATAATATTTATAATATTGATGCGACTGCTTATAATATTGCAAATGTTTAGAGAAAAGCGTTTCAAGCGACGAAAAAAACAAATTATGGTTAGAAAAAATATTGGAAGTGGAAAACCTTATCAAATTTATATTAAAAAAGCTGGACCAGACTGGGCAAACAAGGCCAGGAACGGAGAGACGTGGAGAGAACTGGGAGAGGTCTACGCCAAGGAGGCGACTATTACAAATTTGATATACATATGTAGGTGCTATTTTATTTTTCATAAGTGTTTTAAAAATATGTTGTTTAAATTTCAAATTGTAATATATACTGTTAGAATAAGTAATAGAAATAAAGGACTTTTTCATTTTGAAATGATGAGTTACCTCAGTGGTGTCAGCTAGCACATCGTCTCCGGCGGCGCCAGGCCGGGCGTGTGCGGCTGCGCGGCGTCTGCGGACCGTTGACGGGGCAGCTGCGACGAGTCCAGCACTATGGACGGCCGCGGCGGCAGGCTCTCGCTCACCATGTGCGACAGGGAGATCTCGCTCGACGCGTTCGTGTCGCCTGAGACATTTCCCTGTTAGTACGCGGGCTCTGACTGCGGAGAGAATAATAACTCTAAGGCTGTTTATTAGGTCTTTCCGTAACCGGTTAGTAGGACGGCACGGTGTAGCAGCTCGCACGATGCTTTGGTGAACCTGTTAGTACGCGAATGTTGAAGACTTCACGAATCTATGAGCCTTGGTTATGTTTGCGGTTAGTAAGAGTACAGCACTATCGACGGCCGTGGCGGCAGGCTCTTGAATTCTTGTCGCCTGAGATATTAGTATTAGTACACGTACTTTGACCGCGTACGTGTGTTTAGTAGGTCTTTCCATAATCGAACCAAAGGCGACGGGGTAGCTCAAGGGGTGATGATTGAGCAATTACTGTACCTCTATATTGTTTACACTAAATGTTTACTGTACATTATATCAAAGTAAATAGGTTACTCAGTGTGCTCAATATCTTTACATCTATAACGTCTTCTTCTTGTGCCCCCACCACCTGTTCAAGAAGCTTACAAAGAAGTTAGTATAGTGTTTATGCATACTGGCCGACACATTTAACAAATGCAACACAGATGATATGAAAAGATAGAAGTGTTTGAATATAGTAACTAACCCGAAGGTTGCCGTGGTACTGGAAGTAGAATATCTGCGCAAGAGTCATCGCCTAGTAAAGGCTGTAGCGGCGATGGGAGGTCACGTGTGTCGATTGCTGAAGATCTCCTCAGTGTCCTGTGATGCAAGCAATTAGGGATATTTCAATAAGACAAACCACTAAATAAGTCGTAGTACTGCAGAATGGACTAAATATCTGACGTTTAATTCGCACACATGTTAAAGCAGTTAGGGCCGCGCCGTCAAGCTCCCGTTCACCATAAGCGACAGCGACGAGTCTCTCGACGCGTTCTTGACGCCTGGGACATTTCCCTGTTAGTACGCGTACTCTGACTGCGGAGGGAATAATAATTCTAAGACTGTTTAGTAGGTCTCATTCTAATTCTAGGGGGGGGGGGGGGGTTACCAGATCTGCACTGACGTCTCGCATTGGGTGTATTGTGCATTGACCCCCGAGGTGCTGCCTCGACCCTAACCTAACCAGCCCAAATCCTTGAAATACCGGAAAAGGATTCGGGGTCGCCGGCAGCATTCCATGAGCATCCCCGAAGGGTATGCAAATGTTGTGGAAGAAGAAGGGCATGACTCCATGAGCTCCTGCAGTCCTGTCTGTTTAGTAGGTCTTTCCATAATCAGTTCTAACCATTTCTTCTTACTTTTGAAGAGCCTTCCACCTCTGAGAACGGCACCAGATATTTACACAAATTCAATAATTTTCAAAGTAATCCTTTGGCAGCTGTAGTTTTTAGTCACTATAAGTCAATTACAGTCTCTATATTCACATGGATGGAAGGCCTTTCAGATCCATTTTACATGATTTATGCAGCATCAGCAACTGGTATTCATGCTGTACGGGACGCTGCAATGCCTGGCACATTGTTAGATGGATTAGGCTTGTTCCAATCCTCATACCATCCTTCCAGCTCAGTAGGCTATTAGTCAGAGGAAGTCTGAGGCTGACTAAGCCGCGAACCACATTCACAAGAGCAGCATCAAATGTTCACATCTTGGTAACTTCGACTCACCTCTGATGCGGCAACCTCAGATGACTCGACGACAGCTGCTCCTCGCTGGTGTTGACGCAGACGCTGGTATTGATGCCGCTCGGCCTCGCACTCACCCGTCTCTAATTCATCACCGATTCAATGATTACTCGTAAGATCAGCACTAAATTTTCCCTTGAATTGAGCAGGTTCAAACCATTTCTTCTAACTTTTGAAGAGCCTTCCAATCACCTCTGAGATCGGCATCATTTTAACAAATTGATCATTTTCAAACTATTCCTTCGTCTTCTGATGCGGCAGCTGTACGAGTAGTTCTTAGTCACTATGAGTCTCCACACCCACAAGAGCAACACCAAAATGTTCACAATCTTATCTTTTTATAGGTTATATAGATATATAACCTATAAAAAGTTTTATAGGTTATATAGATATATATCTATAAATTTTATAAGGTTATATACCTATAAAAAGTTCAAAGAGAAAGAAAAGAAATGGAGATCCATTTGACCATAATCTCACCTCGTGGTAAGCGACAATGTGGCCAATGATAGATTAGAAAAGCATACAAGACTCACCTCTGATGCGGCAGCCGCAGATGGCTCGAGGACGGCCGCTCCTCGCTGGTATTGACGCAGACGCTGATGTTGATCCCGCTCGGCTCGCCCTCGCCCTCGCCAGCCTCCTCCTCGTATCTGTCCAGCACAGACCCCAATTCTAGGCTATATGTTGAAACCAGTGTTATAATAAGGTTGGAAAACTACAGGCTGCATTATAAATCGTGTTCAAACCAGAACGAGGGTGATGCTGATCACCCCAAGAAACAACATTCGTTTTCCGACTTTCCAGGATTCGACACCACATCAACTAGTAAGCAGTACAGAACTAATGTAAAAAAAAGGAGTACAGATTTTTTCCCCTCAAAAACTACATTGCAAGTTAATAAAAACCTTGTAAGAACAATAGCGTATTTGGGATCATTTTTCGACACCTGTTTGTTAATAAAGTAGCTCTTAACTGATTCGGGGATAGTGTTTCAACAACTTAATGAACACAGAATTGTGATCAGACTAAAAGCTCATAAGATAGAGTGCAACGGTATTAGTGATATTACAAACTCACAACATACAAGCTATATCAATCAGTAAATTCCATTACTGCATGTGAATTAATGACAAATGGTAGATTTGAATAATATACAAACCATTCAAGAAATTGGAACGTACTCAGTGTGTGTTTGTTTAGGTAAGGTAAATAATTAGGAGTACGATTTTCGAGGAATTCAAGGAACAAGAAATGGAAGCTTATATATGAGAAATCACACTTGTGATTAACGTAGAGAACTTAATATTCGTCAAAGTTGCCATGGTTATTCAGACAGAACACCTAATTTGTGGATTTCGTTTGACATTCTCTGTATACGTCCTCCAAATTGAATTCGTAGAAATTAAACGTGCTTGAATGATTTCAATCATTGAGTGAATGTTTGAATAAGCAAGTAATTCCGATAAAATTGTTAAAATTAAAACTCCACCTCGAATTGTTGAGACCCCTTTCCGCCCCCTTTGCAATCACAATAAGAATGTTTTTGAACATTTTTATATACCTAAGCAATATTAAAGTGAACAAGCTTTATATTTTAAGTCGATAGCATAAGTAGTTCTCAAGATATCCATCTGTGACCGGCAGACAATGTTGTTTATTTATTTATTGAGGCAAATTCCACAGCCGACACCCCACGGCTTGTGTGACAAAACAAACGTACCTTTATCAGTATAGAAAACCATCACCTTTATATCCAGCCATACTCACCGCCTCTGAATCAGATTCTCCATGATGATATAGTCGTCTTCCTCTGCCCCTCTCAAATGCTCCTTCTCCATGAAGAGTGCGAACTCTGGGTTTGACATTTCGCTCGCGTGACGTCGCCGCGCGGACGGGGAAGCGGCGCGCGCGGGGGAGAGCAGGCGAGCTGACGAAGTGATGGCCGTTCTGTTCGGAAGGTCACTGTGGACAAATGGGAGATTAGACTTAGAAGTACTGCTGACGGGTTAGAGTTTGAATTCAGTTGTGTTAGCATTTCATCTCAGCCGTAGCGCATTCAGTTGTGGTATAGTTTGTAAAACATAGCTCGGTCGCTGCGACAGCTGTCATCAAAATCGCGCTCATCAAGTTCTGAGTTTTGTAACGGTATACTCATGTATACTCATATGTACATATGTATGAGCGGGATGTTGATGACAGCTGTCACAGTCTGTGGCAACGTCGTAATATTAGGGGAGGGACTGCACGAATAGCGAAGTGCGATGCCGATGAGTCATCGTAACCAACATACATATAACAAAATACCGTCATATTTTCAACATCGTCCCGGTAGTTTCTGTAATCTGTGATCCCGGCCCTATTCGTACGTGTCACAGCGATCATACTAAGTTTTACATGTTTTACATTATACCTAGTATACTTAGCGCCCTAGCTCCATGTATAAGGTTAAGAAGTAAATATTATTGGACTCGGTAGTTGGCGCTCGGTAGGTATTACAATCAGCTTACACAGCTGGTTGACTGTACCTTAGAACTCATAGATGCCTTAGTTGTTAAAATTAGTAATACAAAAACATGTGGATGCGGTAGAGAATCAATGTATAGTGCTTTATTTTTCTAGAACAATGGATTTGGATGCCGTGGCAATAAGCCTTTATTTTATTACTGAAAACGGCACATATCGGTAGATAACTCATTATTGTATTTAACTTTATACTTGGTACGTATACATTTGACCTTAAGCCGTTTAGCCGTGGGGTGCCGGCAGTAGAATGTTACCCCTCCTCTCCTACCCGTGGATGCAGTATGAGCCTGCTAAGGGACACCTCCAAACGATGGGCAGCAGCGTCTTTCCGTATATCAACATCCCATACTGCGCTCACCAACCCGCCTGCCAAGCGTGGTGAGTATGGCAACTACCCCTCATGGAGATCCATGAGGGAGGCCTTAGTTCAGTAGTGGACGTTTTACGGCTGAAATGATGATGATGATACATTTGACACTGTCTATCAAAGTGTCGAAGATCAAAGTACACTTCCATAATATAGGTACGTACATCCAAAATTGTCACTGTGGTAGCTTAGCTACTTGCCGGTTTAACTGTGTGTATCGTCTAGGACTCGCTTAGAATTATGTTAGCTTTGAGCTAAATTTCAATTCAAGTAAGCAAATATTAAACTGCTTGTAATGTTAGTCGTATTTCCCTCTAACATGGAGCTTTCAGTCCAATAAATCCTTTGAAATTACATATTTCCTGTTTCAAATATACTTTACTATCACAAACAAAATTTATTGTGAGCTATGTAAGTTTGGTTACCATTTTGTGCACCTGTTACCCCAGCCAGTTTTTGCTAAAAAACACAATTGAATGGAGTTTTTACTTAGAATTAAGTTTTACATTTTGTTTGTGTTTGTATAAATAGTTTTCATTCCATTCATTTTCATTTCAACATAAAAGGGATAAGACTGTTATTTAAGGCATTCTCGTCAGTTAACATTTACTTAATTGTTCGATATATATATGTATATTGACATTTTCGACCAGTTTGGATATTTAATGTTATTTTTGACTAGCTGTCCCGGCGAATTTCGTATCGCACCTACTACAACCACTATTTACACTACAAATACCCTAAAACTACCCTACTACTACCCTACAACTACCCTACTACTATCCTACAACTACCCTACAACTACCCTACTACTACCCTACAACTACCTTACAACTACCTTACAACTACCCTACATCTACGCTACACATAACGCTAATATTTATGCAAATTTTCAGTTTTTCAAGTAAAAAACAACGATTTTTCCATACAAACTTTCATCCCCTATTGTAACCCCTTTTGATTCAATTTACGCAACAAAAAGTAGCCTATGTCCATCTACATGGTCTAATCTACTTCTATACTAAAATTCATCCAAATCGGTTCTCTTCTCAACCAGAACAGAAAAGGTAATTCAAAGTTAATTAATGTGCTTTTCTAGTCTTCCCACATTCTAATCCTTCTAAGTAAGGGGGATTAAGTGAGGATTAATTCCCCTTACCCGTACAAACACATTCACATATACTTAAGCATCCACACACATTCTTGGGCACTTTCTTTAAGGCTGAACGTGTAGTCGCCCATCTTTCCATACAAACGTGGAAGGGTAACTACTCCACTGTTTGACGTTGACCATCCAACACTAAGGATTATATCAATTTATCTCGTCATATGTTTTACTCGTTATGTTTGTATACACCCCAAACCGTAATAAAAGTATTTATTTCAAAAATACAAGCTTCTAAACTTTCGTATTTCAACACTGATTTTAGCCCAACTTTGGATGAAACTAAATAATATACGGAGAAAGAAAACTCAAAAATTAACGCCGTTCCGACATAGTTTAATTATTCAAAAGTTAAAATAAATGTTATTTTGAAAAGATTACACTAAAGTTTTTCTATAATAACCCTTGTGCTAAATCTCTATTCATATATTTTTGCGCGGTCGTTTTAGGAATGAATCATTGTGCATTTCATTCTAGCGCGCGGGTACACATACTATGTCAGGTGAGATAGCATACATTTAGGCCGCGCTCACTGACGTCTTTGCCTCCGCGACTTGTTGAGCCTTAAGTAGCTAGCTCAACAACAACTTGGGTCGTTGGCGGTACGAGCTAAAAACCTTCCGAAGATTGGTGAGAAATCGCTCTTGACAAGTGGAAAGCTTTGGGGGAGGCCTGCTGCAGGGCTAGCATGGTCGGAAATATTTTATCCACGGGGAGAGGACAAAATACTATTCCCCTCTGTCAATTTTGTCCTCCCTCCGAGCATGGCGACATGGGTGGATAAACTATTCACTGTGGACAAACCAGGGAAAACGCTTGTCCCCGAAATTATAGACGGAGGGTGAGTATCCACGTCTAATGTCAAAAAGTGATATAATTCTCCTTCCCCCTGTTGCCGTGCTTTGGCAGGTGGATAAAATAATTTTATCACATGTCAGTGGAAATAACCGGTGGACAAAAGTTTTATCCCCAGTCCATGCTAGCCCTACAGTAGGGAAATATAGATTGAGCACAAAACATATGTTTACCTCGGCGTGTGCGGCGGAGAGAACAATCCATACACAGTCTCCAGCTCGTCCGTGATGCTGGTGTACTCGTGCATGGCGAGCAGGAAGGACGCGCGCGGCGCCCGGCCCGCCTGCGCGCGCAGCGGCACGCCCGCCGAGTCGCCTGTCGCGTCCCAGCCTGGGGGAATAGCTCATGTTATACTGGTAATCTTATGGGTGTCTCAGAGAATCACAAATAAATAAATAAATAATGTTCGACAATTCACACAGCATCATCTAGCCCCAAGCTAAGTAGAGCTTGTGTTATGAGCACTAGATAACTGATTTACTTAATACATTATACTACATAGGTACATATTTTTTTATTCTATACAGAAAAACATCGAGATCACCCTGAGCAAATATCTGCCAATCGTACAGGTACTCGTATTTGTTCCAAGGCGGGAAACAAACCCGCAACCTCTTGCGTGGTTGGCGGACCTTACAATGTGACAACAGGTATGGTGCATCACCAGTCATTGCTACTGAATGCAACTTCAGACAAACAACAGGAGAACTCCTGGTACGCCTGATTAAGTTGTGATCCACCTGTCGCTTCCCAGCCTGGAGGAATAGCTCTTGGTATAATCATATGGATGTCTAAGTTAGAAAATCAAAAATACAATGTGTCGACAGATATGGTGGACATCACCACGGTATGGTGGTATGGTGGACCACGGCTGTTCTATATCTCAAGTTTGTTACTGAATGCAACGTCAGACAAAGAACAGGAGAACTCTTGTTAGGTTACCTGTCGATGTAACCTTATTAAGAATTTCGATTAAGCCCGTCACGGTTTCTGTAGCTTCGTTGGTTAAAGCACTTCCGACTTTTGAAAGGGTCGAGAATCGATTTGACCGACACGTGTCGTTGATGTTTTTACTAACCAAAATGAGGTGACCATGACCGAACAATTTAATTTTGAAAGAGTTCAATAACAATGGTCAGTTACAGCCTTATTGAAGACAATAAATCAAGATAAGGTACTCACCAGTGACAGAATTGTGCACGGATCCGGCGTCTACTCCCGAGTTATCTGGCTCGGAGTGTGTCTGACTGTGCTGTCGCCTGGGCGCTAGGTGGTGAGTGGATTGATGACCGCCCATACCGCAATCGTTGCCGCCTTCTGAGCGCCTGTTATCAGATATCATGTCGACAAATGTTCCATCGATATTGATTCGAGTACGATCTTCTGTTATAGCATGATCCATGTTTTACTACTTATAAGTCAAGAAGACTGAGAAAAGCAGTATAATGTATCAATAGCGATACTTCAACTACACCATTGTGCAAAATGCAAAATTTCTATTTACATTATGGGTATATTTTCATTGAGGAGCGGGGCTAAATTGACCATTTACAACCTTTGTTTCCTTGTAACCTTCAAGAGCTGTGATTGATCAGTAAAGCCCCACTCCACCTTAGTGGAAACTTGTTATGGTGAATATAACGTTCAACGTGATCCTATTTCGTACTAAGATTTGAATTATTCACTTAATTTTCAGTGTCATAGTATTTGAGAGATCATGGATCATGTTATCGTAAAAGATAATGAATCGAAGCAGTTTCATCATTTACGGGGTCGGTGTACTTACTTTATTTGTGTTGTGTGGTAGGTATACAGGCATTGAAAGTGTTCTGTTGATTGTGATGTGGACTTAAATAGTGAGCAAATAGGTAAAACCCTCGCGTTTGAGTATTTGGTAAAAAAGAAAAGCCGACTCTTACCTGTTCATAATTATCTAAGTGAAATTAAACATTTTCACAGTTCATGAAGTTTCAAGTGGAAAATACGACATATAAGAAGATAGAAAGAGGACAGTTTAACAAAAACAAGTCTACCAGGTTCAAGTAGGTATTACGTTTAAATCAGTAGTGGAAAAAATAATAGAAAAATGTTATCAAATACGCAAACAAATCCAAGACTTCAGTGTTATGTGTTTAATTAAAAAATATTGTGCTGTTACCGTAAATACGGTGAGTATGTTTGTACAAGCTTACAATCGTGATAATGGTAGTACAAAATAATATTTACAGTAAAGCACTAGGTACAGTCCATTTCAAAATTGCAGCCATACATCTAATGCAAGCCATTTAAGGCTTGCTCGTAATCGCATCGCTTGAGCCAAAGACTGCAATATTGATTGTGAGTGTACATCTAATGACACCAACTATACCTACAAAGCTAAGCCAGTCGCCAATGAGTCTAATTGACTTACTGTTTCCACAACCGTCTCCTAACAGATGCAAGAAAGTAACAAAAAATAAATTAAATCAATGGTGATGGTAAATTTTCGTTACAAACTGCCAATTCGTTGAAGAATGAAAACAAAGGTAATCGATAGTCAAGATGGTAATGCATAATGGCGGAAACTAAACTCTCATGCTAGAACAATGATGATGTAGCTGGCTTAATTGGACCTTATTTCTAGCTCAATCATCTTACATTACGAAGGGCTTTGTATATAACCTACTTAGCGATCACAAACTTTCCAAATTCCCCGTATTTCGTCACAAGGCCACTGATTTCAAACTTTTGCATGTCGGAAGCCCAGTCCGCCAGTGTTGAATCCACACAAATTACGGTCTAAGTAAAATAAAAATGTTCATTGCAGACCTTCGGACAAATTTACATTTAAATATGTAATTCGAGAAATGTTTTACAAAATAATGGTTGCATTGTTTGCGTTTGCTGTAGATTAGATAGGTACATGTCTGAAGTGGAATATAATATATTTTACCTCCGAGTGTTGGCGGTCCGCCTGGTAGCTCCAGATATGGTTCTTGGTCGATGACTTTGGAGGTCACCCGGTGTTTCACGCACTTCAGGTAGGAAGGCATCATCGATTGATGATGGAACTGCGAAAAAAAATAATGAAATCCGATGAAATAGTTAACCAGGGACAATTAAAACCAGCCACGGGCGAGTTGGACTTTACGGAAGATATAATGTTGTGATTGGAAAGATGGCTCTGTAACATGCATAACGGACTGCATGAAACTCCCTTTTTATTTTATTTCAGAAGTCATAGAGCCGCTTTGTCTTACACTAAACCGGTTTATATTTTTGTTGTTGCTAGAGGTTGTTCTAAATATAATCACAACTACGCTAAAATTAAAAGCATTTTCGTTTTAAACATTAAAATAGGTCTATATTTAATTGGTACAATCTAAATCAACTAACAACATAAAAATATGGAATGTTATCGTACTCTGAATATGCAAATGAATGAATGAATTATCGTAACATACCTTTCTTCTCATCACTGGGCTCTGTTCTGGCACTATCCGAGGACCTCTGTCTGACCGGAGTAGGAGGCACGTGTGGCTTGATGATGGTGATCTCAGGAGCAGCCTTACTGCCGGCGGATGATGTCGATGATGAATCCGCCTCCTTCTCTACCGCTATCTCAGGCCCGGACTGCGGAAGCTCATCCTGAGAGGATAGGGGTTAGATAGTGTGAAATTTATAAGGCTAATGATGCTGAATCTATGGATTGTGAGAAAACTAAATAGACTTGCGTGTAACGAAATAATTATGAAATCAGCCATTGTAGGTACCTTGTGCGATGTGCGTGTCTAGTAGTACTTACTCAAATTGCAATTAATAATAGTATCATAATAATGTACTCGCTAAATATTAAAGCAGTGACAAAATTGATGCAGAAAATTAACTCTAAAGGGTGATTATCCGCAATACTAGAAAAATAGCAATTAAAAATCCAATTGAATTTGCTAGCCTTAAGCTGTTCAGGTGACGCATATAAAACAAGAATTTACAATTCAAATAACATTAAAATGAGCAATGCAATATCACTGAAGTGAATAAGTGAAACACAACATCAAACATTGATGGTGCTGTCTCGACACTAACTCGTACTTTACCAGACCATGTTGATTAAAAACAAACATTTTAAAAGTAATCACAGAAACACAAGAAAACACACTAAAGTGACAAGAAATTAATCACAATATACAATACACGGTCTGATAGAGACGAAGAGGGCCTTAATTCAATTAGTACTCACTCCCAAACCCGTTATCGTATGCTAAAGACGTAATATAGTTCAGTAGTATTCATTATTCTAATTCAATTGTAATGTAAATTATCTCGCGTTAACGCTGCCGCCACAAACGACATACCAATCAACATAATAATTATCTTAAAACAAAACCGTGTATGTAACAAACAGCAATCGATTTAAAAAGTTCGTTGAAATAAATAGGAAAAAGAATTGAGCCTCATACTAAAACACCTTAAACAAATTAAGAACCGCCTCAAGTGAACTGAGGCGTTTTAATATCTTTTTTATGATATTCAGTACCTGCGCTTCTACTTTAGATTAATCAAAATTCACATATTGTTAGTTACGCTCATATGTTTTGTACAAGTTTTAGTTTTTACTAACTGGGTCTTTGCAATTTCTATAACAAGTTATACTGTGAAATACTTGAAAAACACCTAGTTAATAATATACCTATCCCAATGTTCGTTCTTTTTAATTATTATTACAAACATTTTACTGAAGAATGTCATGTAAAGCGTTATGGTGGTGAATCTTCGACAGACGTAACTAAAAGTTTGCAAAATTCAAGCGAGTTTTATGACACCTCAATTAAGGTTGCAGGTCGTTTGCGTCGGCAGCGTGGTACACGGATAGTAGCGGATGGAAGCGGCAAGGCACACGGCAACACACAACACTATTTCTTTTATTGGATGATAGTATTAACGCAAAAAGGTAGTTGTTTAGCTGCTCGATTACTGAACTTTTTGGGAAGTCAAAGTGACGCACTTTGCAAAAGAATAGAATTTTGTTTAAATTTTAATTAATTCTATCTCTTATTATTTTATTATTGTAGCTCGACGTTACTAAATTTATTTATTTATTTATTAAACATTCTCACAAACTTACTGCATAAGCCAAAACGTTTTAGAGCTAGTGTTATTGGATCACAGCAATTGCATCCTTGACCATCATTTAGAAAATATTTTTGGACAGCTACAATATAATAGGTACTGTAGAAAATCGTGCTGTGCGCTGCCGTGCGGGAAATTCTCTTACGTCAGAGGGCTGAGACGCATGTTCGTCCTCCTCTTGCACGGGACGCACGGTGAAGCGCGCGCCCGCCGCGCCAGTGTCACTGTCTGACAGCACCTGTCACATACGGGATGACTCACGCAATTTTCACTATGCAGGTTCAACCACGGTTTGAATTAACGTTAAATCGTCGACGGGATTTATATTCATATTTTTTATATCTTTTGTAGATACACTGAGCAAGCTTGATTAAATTATTTGTGATAATTATTGCGACCTTTGTCTATCTATCACTTTGCCCAACTATTACGTGCTTTGCTAAGCAAGTGAAGGCTTCTCATACAAAACCTACTCTATAACTGAATTCAAATGGGAGTGAAAGCTTCTCATACACCAACTTAATCTATAACTGAATTCAAATGGAAGTACTTGAAATTGAAGACGCAAACATATAAAGCGTTTAAAATTCCACCCAAGTAAGAATCAAATCGATTCCTAAAAACTTGCAACCTCTTTGTTTCCCGGGACAAAGCGTAATTGAACCTTCTACTATTGAAATTGAGTCGATTCTTTGAAACGGTCCTCAAATGACAGCGAACAGTTTTCACGGGTTGAGCGAGCCACCTTCGTTACTTTAGAGACAAAATAAGACACATCCAGGGAGTTGTGCTTTGCGTTTAAATGACATCATTTGGCAGATCAATTTACACGTGGAAATATGATTTGTCCCCATTTGCCCGATTTTCGACCCAATTAGCGATTCAACGTCCAGTAATCGGCTGGCTCGGACGGAGGAATCAACTGAACTCCATGATTTGTTTGATGAATCATGCGAAGGACTGTTTTCAAAACAAGAGCTAAATTTTCTCGCAGGTATACGAATATAGCCCGCTCTAAAAACAAAGAGTTGATCGCCCGTGAAGTGACTACTCCATTGGTCGTAAAGCCCAATGAAAATACAAACAAGCGCTTGGTTTATAATCGAAACACTGAAACGCTCAAATGACGTCAAAACACCAAACAACTGGCAATTTGAACACATTCTCTGGATTCACAAACTCTTAACATAGACATTTTCGAACAAACAAAACGTTTATTGTTTATGTACATTGTGTTTTCAGAAAATGTACCCCAAGACAGACAAATAACATTCAATGAAATATAAAGAACAATTACACACAAACAGACAGAGTAAAGCACTAGAATACCCTAACTATTCTTTTGCGAAACAATAAATTCACTGCGATGTTACTCGTAATAAAACAAAACATACATCTTTACAATTTAGTTTTATAAGAAATAGCTTACAAGATTAGGTAATTTATTTGCAAAGCGCTCGCTTCCTTTTTTTATTTGTCTCAAAAATTTGTTCTATTTGCAATTCACTATTCATTACACATCGTTTGGTTCCCTTTTTCTATAGTCTGTATGCGATAATAAATTCATAGTAATGATTATGCTACGTTATTTTTTCGTAACGTAACGGAGATTACTAGAATCGTTGCCTTGCACAAAGGTTAATTACATAAATACCGGGCCACAATCAAATTATTAATGTGTTCTGATTGCAAAGTATTAGTAAGATATCCATAACAAATGCAACTTTGCTAAGGAGTTATGATGTGGCGCTTACCTCAGATCTGTCACTAGCAGTTCTCAGTCTCACGGCTCCGGCAGTGAAGGTCGGAGGTGGTGGTCCCAGGGTGTCGGTGGATCCTCGATTCACCAACGACGGGTGCGTGACCATGAACCTATGTATCACAGCTAAGTGATTCATAGTCTGCTCCGCAACATCTTCCAACTTTCTTATCCTAAATTCAACATTCTGAAAAGTTTTGCAGGTTATTGTACCTTTATTTTACTGTTTTTGATGTGGTAATTTATCTAAGTAGCTATATACCTGTATAGACTGTATCTGACAGTTTGCTTTTTGATTTAAATCCTCCATTTTGGTAGTGATATGTTCTACTCTATCAGTTGTATTTCTTACTCTCTCTTCTATAGAATTAGATAATTTAACTTCCTGAAAATAAGAATGATATATTATACGAACTACCTTAAAAGATATTTTTCTGTTGTTTTGTTTAAAAATACATACTTGTTCCCTAAAATACCCTTCAACGCATTCTTCCTCAAAATCATATAGTCTTTCCATATCTTCTTTTTCCAAAAACAATTTAAGTCCATTGTCGTATTGTAGTCTTTTGTGTGATACGTTTCTTGTCACCCATTTACAGGCATGGTAGATATGGCAAAATATTATTATAGGGGGTGGGAGTACAGGCTTTCGTTCGTATTCCATCACCACCGTAAATCTTTGGAACATCCACACCTAAAACGTTATCTTGGCTATAGACTTTCTTATGTTTGTCTACGTTATTGTATATATAAGCCATTTGTATTAAAGCTTAAGCATAATATTTAATTAAGAAACACAACAGAAAAAGCAAATTAACACAAAACATCTTTTTGGTTTCTGAAAAATAATTAAAACTTTAATTTATATCTTTATAAATGTTAACTAAATGTTTAGTTATTTCGATCTTCAAAAACCAGAAAACAACGACAATATCCACATCAGAAGTAATCAGACCTTCAGTTCAAAAACTGACACTTACGATGTGAATAAGAGAAACTTAAAAAACATCAAAGCAAATAAAAACAAAACCTGATGCGAGACATCATTGACTTCGTTAAAGATATTGTTAAATACTGCTATCAACAGGTTTATGAGGAGGATATTGGCGATGAGGAGGTATATCGTCATGACGATAGGTGTAATCCATCTGCCCGTCACGCACTTGCGCTGGTTCACCTCGATACCGCAAGGCGGGTCGATGTCGCCCGCGAACACCTCACCGTACAGCATAAAGTACGGTTGGTAAAATACCTAAAAATAAGTAAACTAAACGATAACAAAAGAAAATAAACCAGCTAATTGCGAGTTGGACTATAGGTCCCGTACCCATATCATATACACCAAGTTTTTGGTTTCAGTTTATTTTGTTATCACTTATTTAAATTATTTTTACTGGGAATTTTAAACTAGGACAGATCAGAATAAGAAATGTCCTCTGGGTACGGAACTCTAAAACTTAGTTAAGGTTAAAAGTATTGGAATAACTAAATGGAATGTAATAATAAACTACAATAAAGCTAACTCCTCAAAACACTTAAAAGTACCAAAACCAATGGATGAAATGAAGTATGTAAGACGAAAAAAAATGGATGGTAAATTAATTGCTACTCCTACTCTATCTACTCTAACTACAGAATCTCGCAACAGGTGTGTCAATGCAACAACATCAAAACTACGTCGAACAACTGTCTCAGGCGAACCTGATGGGACACCCCGTTGACCTCAATGAAGATGTTATTGAACACTGCGATGAGGAGGTTTACGAGGAGAATGTTAGCGATGAGCAAGTAGACGCTCATGACCAGGGGTGGCACCCAGTGCCCGACCCGGCAGTCCTCTAAGCCCGGCAGCCCGCAGGGCGGTGCCATTTGCTCAGCGAACACTTCTCCGTACAGCATGAAGTAAGGTTGGAAGAACACCTGCAAGGGTTAGTTGTTTGTACCGGTCAATGAAGTGTTGTTAAGTGAAAATGTGAAAATGGTGGGTGTTGATGAAGATGATGAGGTTATGAGATTTTGTTGAAATTTTTAAAGAATAGTGTTCCGGGATTGCTCATATATAAATATGTAAAATACTAGCTGCACTTCGCGGTGTCACCGGCGTAGTTTCCGTTCCCATAGGAATACGGGGATAAAACATAGCCTATGTTTTTCAGGAATAATGTAGTAATCGAAAGGTGAAATAATTTTTAAAATCGGTCTAGTAGTTTTTGAGTTTATTATTTACAAATATACAAAATACAACATACCAGTCTTTCCTCTTTATAATATTAGTATAGATATAATAGATGACCTTAGAAATTACGAGTAAGGTAAGTTAAAACAGCAAATAAAGTGTTTTGAAGGTAATCACTGTGATCATAATGTTCACGAGGATAATTAAAATGAGTGAATCTAGCCATGACTGATTTGAATGTGAATGAAACGATGATGGCTTTAATATAACACGTCAGAAAAACCTGAAAAAACTAAATTACAATTAATTATCTAAAACATTTGAATTGGACTTGGACTTTGAAAGCATAAAATGTTTTTTTCAGCCTGTATCGTCCCTAACCTGGCAAAGGCCTGCTTTAAACGCTTATAAATAATGTGTTGACTTCTCAAAGAAGATTATTGATCCAATCCAATCCAAACTAACTTGAGAGCTATTCAAACAAATTAAACCTAGACGAACTGTTAAGATATACTTACTTCTCTAATCAAATGCCAGCTGGCCTCTTCGTCAGGGTACAAAATTGCCTGCCGCGCCACCCCGAATGACATTAACACCACCAATAATAGCACCACAAAGTATATCATGTTCTTTACCATCTTCCCCATCATCGTGACTAGAGGACCTGCAGAAAAACATTGTTTGGATTAAAATTAAATATATAATACTAGCCTGTGCCCGCCGCTTCGCAAGCATTGCACCCGGAAAAAACCTATATGTTAATACTACGCTCACCAACCCGCCTGCCAAGCGTGGTGCCATACTGGCAACTACCTCTCATGGAAATCCTTGAGGGAGGCCTGTGTTCAGTAGTGGACGTTTTACGGCTGAAATGATGTTTTAAAAAGAGTCCAGACAAAGATACCTTTCGAAAGGATTATCAATTTCAATAAACGACATCACATCGTTAGAGTACCGAGAACTTGGCTAAGGACCGCGAGAGACAAAGAGGATTGGAACAAGCCTTACCAGCAGATGTAGCGTATCGTTTGGTAGAAGATTAAATGTATACAATTTCTGTTATAAAGGCGAGATAAATCAAAAATACATACATTCAGTTCTTTCAAATTATGTAATCGACACGTTTATGTATTTCATTCAATAGTAGGCTTTGAAAAGACCGGTTTGGTAGAAATGTTGAAGTTTAGTGACCCTTACTAGTTTTACTCTATCCATAGTTATTAAATACACTTTAGTACGATTAAATATCCTTTACAGGCGAAATAAATGATTGTGAATTCACGTGAATTATTTATTTCATCCGTGCATTGGTTCGGAAGCCCTTAATATCGGTTATATCGGTTCAATGACTTTATAACATCATGACTTTAATAGTCACATACCTATAAAAGCTAATTTAACACCATAAACATGGAAGATGGCAGCAGCATCATTCCGTGAATCAATATATCGTGCTGCGCTCGCCCATCTGCCAAACGTGGCGAGTATAGCAACCACCTAAAAGCTAATTTAACACCATAAACATGGAAGATGGCAGCAGCATCTTTCCGTGAATCAATATATCGTACTGCGCTCGCCCATCTGCCAAACGTGGCGAGTATAGCAACCACCTCATGATCTAGGAGATCCATGAGGGAGGCCATTGTCCAGCAGTGGACGTGGGCAGAAGGCAGAAGTCCTACGGCTGAGATGAGACACGCCAAAATCTTCAATGGACGTCAAGCTCGTCACGCCGTTATTTCCTTCTGGGAGTGCATTGGGTGGAGTCCACTCCGTGGTCCCACAAATCACTTGACATACTTGTAAACATAGTTTATTGAATATTTGCTACTATAACTTTATCAAAATTTTGAGTTACTCACTACATTTTTTTTTATTTATGTAAGGACTTAGTTGCCAAGCGACTACATCGTCCATTATTATTATTTAATCAAGGTAAATATAATTTGATTTTTAATTATTAGATAGAAGAAGCCACAGGATCCTGAATCACACCCTAGACTAGTCCTGGAACTATGGACTCAATTACCTTCGTTAAACAATTTACGTCAAACAAACTTCATAAAATATATTTTTATAGATGCTAACTTAGTATTTAAATGTTATTATTTGTTCTTTGCTAATAAAACAATATAAAAATTAATCAAACTTGTCGCAGGTCCTCTGAACAGTCTAATTGAGCTGTTAGTTATTCAACTCAATTTACTACGAAGTTGGTTACAAGGTTGTTTGTTGTAAAATTTAACGTAAGTTTCGGTGAAGATTTTGCATATAAATTGTTGACAGTATGGTGATTAGTAATCAGTGATGGGGTTTGGCAAATTTAGATTTGTAAATTGTTCTACACAATACGCTAAATTAAATTACGATTCAATTACTCGTATAATGTTCTGTGACAAAATTTTTAGCCGCTGAAATCCTTTGAGATAGGTATTTACATATTTTCCCGCCTATTCTTTGGTTAAAGCACCAACTTAAAGCTAATGAATATTTAGAAGTCTAGGTCTTTAGTATTAATTTGAATTACTATTCAAATTGTTATTCAAACTGTTTGAGTTTATTTTGGGCCCACACTTGTCATGCATTGCATGTGTACACACATAGTACACATATTTTTACTAGTAGATTATATTAACGGAACCAAGTGAAGCCGATGACTGAAATATTATAGCTAATGATATCGATCCTTTTACCTAAATACTTTTTGACGTCGAATACATTGAGTATTCTGAGATACCAGTAGATGATCAGACGAAGTCCATAGACCCGTTCTGCACTAAAGTGAAACCAGATGACAGAAATGATGCAGATATTGATCTGGATGCACTTACCTACAATCTTACTAACGCCGAGTATATTAAGTATCCTTTGATACCTTTGATGATATCGACACAGTAGATGACTCAACGATGTCCATAGACCCGTTCCGCACTAAAGTGAAACCGATGACACAAATGATGCAGTCATTGATCTAGATGAACTTACCTAAATACTTATTAACGCCGAGTATATTAAGTATCCATTGATACCTTTGATGATATCGACACAGAAGATGACTCAACGATGTCCATAGACCCGTTCCGCACTAAAGTGAAACCGATGTCACAAATGATGCAGTCATTGATCTGGATGCACTTACCTAAATACTTATTAACGCCGAGTATATTCAGTATCCTAAGATACCAGTAGATGATATCGACACAGTAGATGACTCGACCGACGTCCATCGACCCCGGCCGCAGTCGCAGGGTGAGACCGACGAGGAAGAATATGATGAAGCCGGCGTCATATGTGTTCCACATGTTCCATGCCCATACGCTGAACTTATGCCTGGAAATTAACATAAAATTAACTATTGGATACCGTTTTTAGGGTAGTACAACAAGAAACCCTTATAGTTTTGCTTTGTCTGTCTGTTTGCCGTTTTATGAAGAGTGTACATAAGAGACACGTAAGTTGTGGATTAACTTTTTTTCCTGATTTCCCATCGTGTTGGGTATCGTTAATAGGTATTTTAAAACCATTTAAAGGGATTGAATTAACAATTTTTCGATCTAGGGTTCTGTTTGCAAAATATTAAAGTTAAATCTTTTTTCGAGCGTACTCCCCCCCCTCCAAAATCTAAACTGCTAGTTTTACAAATCAGAAAAAAAATCATGTATGTAGCTTTAACCATGAACTTTCTAGGAAAACCATAACGGTTAAGCTAGCTTTTTTAGTTACTGAAAAATTGTCGCTTACAGAAGTGATATGGCTTACCAAGCATACCGGAATACTTTAAACCGAAAACTCATTGAATACCTGTTAATGTTTTGGTAAAAGTAAAAAAATAACACCAACTTCTAACAACAACAATAAACAGCTCGTGGCCCGGCCTAATTTATTATAATTCTGTATCGATTTGAACCTAATAAATACGTGACCTCAAGTAATTTAGCAAAGAGAGGCCTTTGACCGCGATGGGACAGCATAGCTAGAGAAAAATGCTTTCTAAGAACTAATATGTGTCGCCTTAAATAATGGACGTCGCAGTTTCTTCTAACTTATAGGCAATTCTGAGCCTTAAAAACAAGTATACCGTTTTATATAACAACAACATTCTGGATGCTACCTTCGTTAAAATATCGAGTTTATGTAGGCGTAGAATCTCCTAAATAGTATCATACTAAACGTGACCCTCATATAAGCAGACAAGGAATACGTCGCTAATAAACTAATAGTATAACAGAGCTTTGCATATCTAAAAACCTTGAAAAATAGAGATATAATCTTATTGTTGCACTGTAAGTACTCTATTCTCCTTTATACAGGAAAGGGGGAACGGTTCCCGCTGGAATTGCATAGTCCCTCGAAGATAAATTGGCAACCCACATCGATTGTACTGCCTCTATGGTTTTGAATAAGTGCTGTAAAGGTTATCAGCGTACTTCAGCTTTCGAGCTTTTCAATTTCAGCTTTTTGTTAAGAGAATCCATTGAAAAACCACTTATTCGCTTTTAATATTCAGACTTTCATTCATCTGATTCATAATGATTGAATTAATTATGCAACGCGTGCTTTTGTTACATACAGGAGTATTTGAACAGCGTAAATTAGCGTAAAAACGTAAAACGTCCACTACAGAACACAAGCCTCTGCCTCATGGATCTCCATGAGGGGGGGTAGTTGCCATACTCACCACGCTTTGCAGGCGCGTTGGCGAGCGCAGTATGAGATGTTGATACACGGAAAGACACTGCTGTCTTCCGGACATCTTCCGGAGGTATCCCTTAACAGACTCTTACTACATCTAAGGGTATGAGAGGAGGGGTTTTACTGCCGGCACCCCGCGTCTATTTTTTATATTTACATATTAAGAATGTGTACATTTTTGTCTTTAAAATGTAAAGCTGCACACCATTCTACACAAAATGTCAACGGAGAGTTGTAAAAATGCATGGAATGCAAACGAGCTGGATGATTGAGTAAGCTTCTATGCAGTGAAGTGTTGAGGAGGAATAAAAGATTTTTATTTTAGAACAGAAATAATATTAACTGTGAAAGCAGGTTCTTCTATATTTAGTTTTAACTGCCGTATGTACATTTTGAAAATGATTTCGAAAAGATCGATTTCATTAACAAATTTCTAGATCTCTTAAAGCTTTATTATATTCTCGATTCACCGATTTTAGTAAAATTGCTATCAAAGTCGATGCCATAAACTATTAATATTGATACTTTATACCTATTATTTAGCAAACGCAGTGGCGTCCATTATTTAGGACGGTTTATGTTAGGTTTTAGAATGTTATTCTCAATTGCATGTAATACCTTCGACTTGTTACGAATAATGTTTTTTTCAGCAACTTAGGATCTTTTCTAGCGTTTCACTGCCACTTTTTAAAACAATCGGATTCATTTTATTGCAAATAGATACCTAACTCTAACATCAATACTGGTACTGCCTATTTAAAATTGGTCAAACGTAATTCCATCATCATCTGCCCCTTTAAACCTAGGGTATAGGCGTCCCTTCGCCTTTTGCCAGACGCCTCTGACGTTCGTTGTTATTCATGGCCAGGTGCAACAACCCACGGTCTTCTGTAAGTCTTCTCAATATCGTCAACCCATCGGGATGGTGAACGTTCTATTTCTGTAAGCTTCTCATGGCCACCACTCAAGTAACTAAATCAATATAATATTCATGTCCGTAGCCAGTTAAAGTAAAAATTATTCACTTACCTAATAGCCACTGGCTCGGACGTAACAATCTCTCTCACTTTCTCACATAAGAATGTTATAATATAGCAAATGGAGTATATCTCCGGCCAAGACGGCACTGGCACCATCTTCACTAATACTGTATACGTAAACATAAGTAGGAACAATATGTAGGCTATCTGAAACAAGAAATATGGATTAGTAAATATAAATAAGATAAAAAAGACATTTATTTCAAGGAAATGAAAAACTTTTGATATCGGTGGGGTTTGAACCAACCGTGGTAAGATTGATACTTGATCCTTCTGAAAGCCGGAAGTGCTTTAACTTCAACTAAGCGGTACGGAACCCTGACGGGCTGAGTCGAAATTCTTGATAAGATCATATCGGTTGACCAATGACCACCCGACCAATGACATTAGTTTATTAAAATTTATTTCAGATCAGAGATCTAAAGTTTTATTAGTAGTAAAAATAAATATATGTAAGTAATAAGAACTGTTCTAAATTTTGGCCCGCACAAATGGTGTATTGAAAAAGCCAGCCAATGGAATCCCTGAAAATTTAATTTAATTTAATAAATCCTCTCAATCGCAAAGCCCTTCAAAGCGCTTCAAAGGCAATTTTTCGCGTTTATTTATTTCTGTTGAAATGTATGCGTACCTATTTTTTATATTTTCAAAACGTTCGTGGAAATAGGATGTAACCTCACGACGACACGTCTTAACGACATTTATAAGAGAAATGCTGTTAATATGTGTATAATAATTTATAATAAGCTTCCGGAAGAACTGAAGGCCTTAAAAGGAGTATTGTTTAAGAAAAAACTTAATCTATGGTTACTGGAAAAATGTTTTTATGATTTAAATGACTATCTGAACTGTTTATAATTTAATACCTACGATATAAAACATTTTAAATAATATTTTGCATGCTTGCACACAAGCTGAATACAGGAACTACCACTATTATATAAGACCTTATTGTAAAATTTGTATTCTGGCAAATAAACTATTTTGATTTGATTTGATTAATGTACTACAACGATTCTTATAGGTACCACCTTTCATAATATATAAATAAATAATGCTGGACAAATCACACAGCATCATCTAGCCCCAAGCTAAGCAGAGCTTGTGTTATGGGTACTAGATGACTGATATACTTAATACATTATACTACATAAATAGATATTTTTATTATATATAGAAAAACACCCAGAACACCCTGAACAAATATCTGCAGATCGTACAAACATTTGTCCCGAGGCGGGAATCGAACCCGCAACCCCTTGCGTCGCAGGCGGACCTTCGCCCGCTGCGCCACAGAGCTCGTCTCGTATAAGGTGACCACTTGGCCAAAAAATGTAACAGCTATGATAAACGACTACCTACATTACAAAAAAGATATGACTCACATGGAATCCCCAATATGAGATTTATAGTAAAAGCCTGGAGAATGTACAACAACAATTCTTATACCACCTTTCATATCGTGACCACCTGGCCAAAAAATGTAACAAAAATTGTAATTTTTTAACTACAGTCGCTGGCGAGTATAGTTTGTGAAAACTCATGGTAGACCTACAAAATTTATTATTTTTCAGTTTATTTTATTGTTTTGGGAAAAAATGTGCTAAAAATGGGCAATAAATCACGTAGTCACGCAGTACAATAGCCGGAATATCCGAAGGCATTGTATGGACTGGTTCGTCTAGAACTTAGGTTTCTTTGTAATAATTTACGAATCCAAATGTTTCGTTTCAGACCAATAATTATTCATCAATACAAAAACCCACTCGACTAAGCTACAGATCACCACAGATTTTAAAAAATAATTTCAAGGCCTATCACCAAAACAGTGTTTCTGTTCCACAGGCTAACAGTAATAATTATACAGCTGTGAAATGTGTTTAACAAATAAATTATAATTGAAACGGTTTGATTTATAAAACGACAATGATGTGCCGTGGCGTGCCGGCAGAATAATGTAGGCCCTGCTGCTCTCTTGCCCTTGGACGCAGTAGATTCCACCAAGGGATACTGCGCTCTTCAACCCGCCTGCCAAGCGTGGTGAGTATGGCAACAACTTCCTCGATCAATTGGATATCCCTGAGGGAGGTGTACGTCTAGCAGTGTTCTAAGGCTGTGATCATTCATCACCAACAATAAGTGATGCGAATGAAACATCTTCAGGAACCCCGCCCGGCTGGCACGTGAAAGATAAGGTTGCAACAATGCCTCATTCAGAACTTGCAATAAATTACTTCACTTCACTAATGTCCCATTGTCTATATAGACTTATTAATAGATCGGGATGCGGAACTGGAAACCATCTTATCGATTGTACAGTCAGCATCAAAAGTATCTCAGCTTGCAGGATAGCCAAAACGATCTCACTTTCAGAAACTCAAATTTATATACGCTCTCAGACTAAACCCTGTGACTCTTAAGAGTAAGAGAGAGAGACCCACCTCGGTCAAATCTTATATTTTTATAATACAATACAATACAATGTAAATTGTTAACGTTTGTGTGTGAATAAATTTATCTTTATCTTTATCCACATTGATCTAAGCAACTAAAGTTTTCAAAAGATCCAAGCAACGAACTGTCATAAATATCTCCGTTACCAAGGCGTCCATTGTTATATAACCAGTCAATGGTTGTTTAATGGTATCTAGACATTTATTTCAAATCGAAAACGTATCGCTCTTTTAACCGCCGGAAGGGCGCATATATCACGTGAATGTTTAAATACAGTTGAGCGATTTACTTACTGACATATTCTGTAACCCTGACAGCTGATATGAATATGAAATATTTGATGCTGATATTTTGAACACTTTGGGGGCAGATAAATATCAATATGGTTACTCTAGCTTATATAAATAAATAAATAAATAATTCTGGACAAATCACACAGCACCTTCTAGGCCCAAGCTAAGCAGAGCTTGTGTTATGGGTACTAGATGACTGATATACTTAATACATTATACTACATAGATAGATATTTTTATTATATATAGAAAAACACCCAGAACACCCTGAACAAATAACTGCAGATCGTACAGACATTTGTCCCGAGGCGGGAATCGAACCCGCAACCCCTTGCAGCGCAGGCGGACCTTCGCCCACTGCGCCACAGAGCTCGTCAAATCAAAATTACTTTTGTATACGAGATATTTTTGGTCAGTTTGGAGGCTAAGATACAATTTTGGCTGTAACTGCCGATATCGGTAGATGTGTGTGTAAGGTTGTGGAATTATTTTTGGATAGGTAATTAAATAGCTATATAAATAGGTAATTAATAATATTATTATTTTGTTTTTGATGTAGAAAATTAGATATGATTATTTGGTTGAAGTGACGGTTCTATTTGGAAACTATATTGCTGTGGGTACCTAGGTAAATATCATCATATCAGCCGGAGTACGTCCAATGCTGGACATAATATGACTTCCTCATGTATCTTTAAGAAATGAACATGAGGGGTTGTTGCCATACTCACCACGCTTGGCAGGCGGGTTGGCAAGTGCAGTGCGGGATGTCGATACACAGAAAGACGCTGCTGCCCATCTACCAGAAGTATCCCTTGGCGGATTCTTACTGCATCCATGGGCAAGAGAGGAGGAGCAAAATTCTACTGCTGGCACCCCACGGCACTGGCACCCCATGGCACATATATATTATATATGTGCACATAGGTACATATGTGGGATTGTAACAAGCTTATACATAGGATAGCTCTTACTTTACCCATACATCTGGGGAAAATACCATGATTATGCTGTTCGTAGAAATATTTCACGTAATAACGTTCGCACACGTAATTTCCCAAATTGTTGGTTGTTAAGGTCAAAACGTACTTTGTAAACGATGCGATAACATCTGACGTGAACTTCGCCCGTGGCTTCACAAGCGTTGTGCCCGGATATAAATCTTGATCTAGATTTAAATCTGCAGTTTCTATTTTTTTACAAACATTAAAAACGTATTTTCAGCAACTACTTATACGATATTGACAATCTAAATATCAGCTAATTCTTTGTCACTGTCCTCTGTGATAAATACCCGTAGGAAAATACCTACAACAGTTTTTATTAGGTACAAGAAAAATGATCATTAGGTCATAATCGGATTTTTTAACATTTGAATAAATAAAAACCTCTGTGTGGTTTAAGTTACTTTTATTTGTACTTGTACGTCAACTCTTTGCTTTTTCAATGACCCTGTCAAGAATCAGCTGGCCCTTAGGTTGACACTATCGTATAATCAGCTGTAGAAGTTGAAACTTTTTTTAGTCTTTTCTTAAATGAAAATTATCGAATCCTGAAAAGTCGTAGAACTAAATTTGTCCCTTGGGGTTGTCAAAATAGTGACCTTTTATAATACACCCTGCTTAGTACACCTGTTATAATACACCCTGTATAAACGCAAAAACCACGGTCCCCATCAAGTCGAATAACGATTTTAATAAAACCTAATTTGTTACTTTACGGCAATTTTCACGGGCGGCTCTGAACGTAATCCCTCCTCGGGCTTACCTCTTTGCCCCTGACTACGCCTTATGGACTCTTAAGGTGATTTTACACGGCCAGTTGGCATAGCTAGATTGAACTTGTGAACATCGGCGAATGTAAGGCGAAGATACTCGAATGTCGGTAATTTTTAAGGTATACTATTTCGTTATTACATTATTATCATACATAGAAAAGCTGAGACAGATCTGCAAGCAAACTTTTGTCACCTGGCGGGTATTGCACCCGAAACCTTTTGCGTATATGCCAGCCAAATGAGACAAGTCCTCAAAGTTTAGGTTGTTTGTGTACATACAAGTCCTCAATGTTTAGGTTGTGTGTGAAGGCCCCGTAATACCGAGTCAAATGAGACCGAGTGGTACTTCTAACTCTGCACATGACACTAACACATAATATAAATCTGACAAGGCCCCTATACAGCCGCTTTAATGGTAATGTATGACTTGTATAACTAAAAACATATTTTTATTGTATCCTAGTTTAAGTTACTGACAAAGCCCCTGTACAGCTGCAGAATGAATTTATTTACAATGTAAACATATTTGACGTAGCTAAGTGTTCTTAGGATCCTATGGTTAAAAATAAATGAATGAATGAATGAATGAATGGTGACTAAGCATAAACCTTACTATGAGCGTTACTAATGATCACATAGGAGCAGTATTTACTCCATATATTCCTTTATAAGTTTGTTATACGTAATGCCTAGTAAGAGTATGATCTCCCTTTAACTTCATCGGTTTTAGGTGTTTTTGCTACGAAGACCTCCAAACCAATAAATAGTACCTAAGAGTTCATCCGGGGAAGTACTACTACCATCCTCTGCCGCCAAAGAAGTAATGTTGCAGACATTACTTATTGCTGTGTTCCTGTTTGAATGGTGAGAGGGCCGGTGAAATTACGGGCACATAAGACCTCACAACTCTCATGTTTTGGATGACAGGCGCAATGCAATGCAGCGTAGGTCACGTGCTTAGTGAAAGTGATCACCCAAGTATTGCAGTTGTTATAGGTAGAGGTAACCGCTTAACTTCAGGTGGGCTTTCGGCGTGTTATTTAGTCGAATAAAAAAACCTAAAGTAGTTACATGCAGCAGAGATAAAACTTACTTTATATTTTTTAATGCGGTACATCTTATTCAGGACCAGCCCCGAAGTTAGTAAAGCTTGTGTTATGGGTACCAGATTATAATTTAAATTTATTCGACGAGATACTCACACTTGGATAAACTTCAGGGTGACGAATGGCTAAACAATTATTTAAATGTAATTGTTCAAATTCATCATCATCATTTCAGCCATAAAACATCCACTGATGAACACATGCCTCCCTCATGGATCTCCATGAGGGGTAGTTGCCATACTCACCACGCTTGGCAGGCGGGTTGGTGAGCGCAGTATGGGATGTTGATACACGGATAGACGCTGCTGCCCATCTTCCGGAGGTATCCCTTAGCAGGCTCTTACTGCATCCATGGGCATGAGAGGAGGGGTATCATTCTACTGCCGGCACCCCACGGCGGAATTGTTCAAATTGCAATGATAAAATGCGGACTGAAACGCGGTAAGCTAAACATTAATTCTCGTTTAAAATAAAAACAATTACTTAGTAATTATGTAAAATCCATTCGCCATTTTGTGCATAGACTTTTAATTGTCTAGGTTTCTTTCAGCTGTAAAGTGTAGATTTATGGGACTTGGCGTCAAATTGTAATGAAAATATTTAGTTTTAATTCCGCTTATGCCTAGTTCTCCCTGCATGTGCATAATTAGCGGGCGGGAGGGCGGTGCTCATGCATCTCAGCATAAGCGGAATTAAAACTTAATATTTTCATTGCATTTTTTTTAAAGTACGAGTAGTCTTTAGTTTTTTTCAAACTTTCGAGATCACAACACATTATTACTATTATTTATTAACGGGTATTTATCGCGTCATTACCTATTATCGAGTCTTCCCGCGACCACACAATCCTGCCGAAACGTCTCGGGATAATAATAAATGTAATTTTACGTGATAAATACCCGTTAATCCAATATAGTAATAACTAGTAGTCTTCTCGAGAATCTTCCGCGGTCTATTATACCCTGTATGTTTTCCGTCTTTTTGCCAGGAAGTACTTAAAACTAATAGTGGTGCTAGAAATGGAAAGAAAACAGTTTCCACGGTTCTGTTTGATAGCAGCTATTTTTCTTGGATAAAATAAAGTACGACTATTAAGGTTCTCAAGACAAATCTGTACTTGAAACCACTAAATCTATTGAATTTCGATTTATTTAAAAAATAAATTGTTAGTTCTAGTAAATGCTGGGGATGGAGGATATTGGCTTTTATTCCAAACAACTTTGAAATTTCTAAAATAGACGTCATCAAATCACAAATGTATAAATTATTTGTTATTTATATACTGCGTTTTTATCTAATAATGGATTGACGTATTATCTTTTCGGGTGGTGGTGCTCTCTAAAGAACGCATTAGTTGCTTAAGTCTCTATGCAAACTAAAATAAATAGATATATATATATATATATTTGTTTCAACTGTGACAAACTTCAACTAATAAAAACAACTAAAAATTAATTTCTATAAATTATTTATGTACTATATACGGCACATTATGATTGATACTTTAGTTATAGTCTCTCTGTAGGTGATTTTGTGTAAAATTACATTTTTAGGTAGGCTTCAGGAAGGATCAATCAAGTGTTGATTTGACCAACGTTGGTTCGAACCCCATCGGAATAGAATATATATCATAAGGTTTTTCACATCCTTGAAATAACAAGATTGGAAATAATTATATAAGAAATCACTGAAAATCATTACGATTTCGTGAATACTCGAATTACTATGTTGAATTGGAGCGCGTGATCTTTTGTCTACAAATTAAAAATAATTGAAGATTCTGAAATGTAATACCATTGGTAGACACAAATTGTCTTTTCATCTGATGGCAAACAGTGCTTCGTGTTATTTTGTGAATTGACGCATCAATAAACCTCTGCGGGTTGCACTGAACAAAAGTATTATTTTTTTTTAGTTAAAAAAGTATATATTAACCATTTAAACGTTTCCAAGTATTTAATCTGAATGAACTTGCTTGTTAAGGACATAGAATTCAAACTGAGATTAACAAGAACGATAAATAATTTAAGTAACTCACCGAGTCAGCCCAAAACTTAGTAATCGGCGCCGTAAAGAACTCGTAAATCTTCTTCCTCAGCCGGAGTGGCCTCATTCTCTTGTCTTCCAGCATGAGGGGTTCCGGCAGCTCTCTGTAGGACGGCTCCCAGCCTATTTTACCCACTTTCCCATTCTGATCGACTCGAGTTTCACATTCGGCCCCTGAGCCAATCAACGCCTGCTTGAGTCGAGACAATAAACATTACAAACATTTGGCTTTCATCGTACTTTATAATAGAAAAAAATAACATTCTCAAGAATGATGGGGAGATGTTTAAGAAAGTTAAAGGTAAAGTTCCTACCAGGCATATAAAGCTAATATCGGAAAGGTATAAAGATTCAAACGCAACAGTAAAAGCTTTTAGTCGTAATGCTTTCCGTTCGCAAGCTTGGTTCGATACAAGAAGAGAGAGACAAATGTAAGTACAGTAAAAGCCATCGATAACTTTATAACAAAGACAGTCGGATATTGAAACAACAACTAACTACTACATTCGGCGAAAATTGAACCTTGTTGTTAGCGTTTATATTCCACCTCGAGCTTTTGCTCTTAATTAAATTAACAGCGGGCATAAAAAGCGAAATAAAATTTTCTCACAGTGAAAATTTCGTGAATTTTTCGATACACAACTAGGTTGTTGAAATAAGGTGAGACATAAAATGGTAACGTAGCCCGTAAAGGAAAGGAACTCTTAGACAACAAAGAGCAGTACCTACCAAAGAAGGGTGAAAGGCTGAAAGTAGAGACGTCACGGAAGGCCACATTCACGCAAAGCTCATACGGGTCTAATGCTGAAGTCACTGGCTCACAAATATTGCGTTATCCAATAAGCCTTAAGTGGATCCCAGTGATATTAAAAACGCAAATATATGTGCGAATAGGCCCAGAAATAATAAACAACAGGTCGGTTTGATCGTGTGCATGTTGTAATACGAACACAATACTAGCGGAGTCTAATTTAACTGCAAGGGTATCGCTGTGCCTTTACAGCTATCATAGGTGTCGATGATTGGTAGTTTGTGTTTTATTGCGTGTGTTTGACTAGGTGCAACATTTAATTCAGAGTGAACTGATATTTATCACTTTATCACACACAAATCTTTACCGTTCAAAGCAGGAAAACTTTATTCTACGACTGCGCAGAGTCTATGTGAAAACTGTTCTGAAAGAATAAACAGATCGAAATCTTATTGAAATGTGTTTGAGTTTAGAATTTTAGATTACTCTTGTTAAAACGGTAGTTTTTTCATCATTTATGTAAATAACTCAAAAACGATACGGCATAAAGGAAAAATAAAAACTCTTTATTAATGCGGAAATTAATATCTTTCATAATAACATGATATATATGTATAACACACAACCTAGTTAGTAACTTCACTTAAAAATTTTGAGATATACTTAACATTTTTATATATGCTATATTAGTAAAACAGTGTTATATTTACATATATATTCCAAATTTCAAGTCGATAGTTCTCGAGATATCCATTTGTGACAGAAAGACAGACAGAGTGATACCATAAGGGTTCCTTTTTACCATTTTGGTCCGGAACCCTAAAAAAAACCAGGCAGACAGACAGACAGACAACTTTATTTATTTAATTACATTTTTTACTGAAGTTATCGTTTGATTACTTTTAACATTCAGTAAAAAGGTTTTATTTTGACATTACAAAGTTATAAACAAACAGTTCAGTTTTATTTGTTGCTTGTTCAAATAAATTAATTTGAATTGAAAAATGAAAATGATTTTGAATTAGAATTGAAGTTTACTTTGCTTTTCTAAGGTGATCAGGAAGGCAGTCGACCGTATAGGCCAAACAGACTGCCCAATTTATTATCACAGTAAAATTTAAGTACACAACGAAACAAATTAAATTTCGTTACCGTGTTTGTTTTTCAAGTACAAGTTCTTGCAAACAGCTGCTATTCGTGCAATTTCATATTCCAAGTAACTGCCAAATGTGGTGGAGCATGGAGTTGCTTTTAAATAGTAACTAGCTGTTGCTTGCGACTTCGTCCGCGTATTATTAAAAATACATTAATCACTACAACATTATATAGCTATGCTACCAAAAATACATTAGTAGGTGAGGCTTTTTTTGAATTCACAGCTTTCTTTATCTAGAAAATCCTTGAATAAGCTATTTTAAATGAGGAGTCTGCATTTCATATTTCGAGCGTCTACCGTGAACGGTTTTGGAGATATGGCACATTAGTAAAAACAAATTGGAACCCCCCTTTTGAACCCCTCAGAGTTTAAATAGGTACCCAAAATCCCTTCTTAGTGGGCGGTTTTGCACCAAGACATACGCTAAAAATTTCAAGTCTCTAGGATCAGTGGTTTATGCTGTACGTTGTCTGTCAGTGAAAATGTTAGCATTTTATAATATATAGTAATAAATAACTTTATATACCTACCTATATTATACAAGAAGCACATAAATGATGTGTGCGGAGTTAGTTATAAATATAATTTTAAACATTTTCACTTATTTCAAAACCTTTATGAACAACACAAGATTTTCCTTTGAGTCGATTCGCGAATAAAAGTTTTCCTGCTCTGTACCGTTATAACCCTTTTCATGAATATCGTATACAGTGATTAAAAAGTGTGAATGTGCAGTTGCGTGGTTTGTGTTCGTATTACATCGATAGCAACGGTCAAAGCGACTACCTTGTTAGCTTTGCTCTGTTGCCCTGGAGGTATTATCTTCTTGATAGAAAGCGTTCGCCTTTTCACAACTCCAACCTATTAGCGTAATAATTTTAATAAAATCACATAATATCCTATAGTAGCTTTATTCCGTTTTGCTTTATCATCAATTGCTTTCCTCTATCAAAATTTCCTCATAGTTACTTGAATCTATCAGTCTCCTTTAAACAATTAAAAAGCAGTGTATTGTGTTTGCATTTAAAATAAAGTAAATTCCTCCACCCAATGTCGTAGCAAGATGACAAGCAACCAAATATTAATTACCTCTGCATCGTTAGGGTCCTTTGTGCTTCTATCGTCTTCAATGCTCTCGTTCTCGAGATGCTCCTCCTCAGTCTGCGGCATCAGCTGGAGTTCCTCCTTGGACTTGAACTCCAGGTGGAGAATGTAGAGCGGGAAGAGCAGGCTCAGTATCACCTTCAGACAAAGCCGATGTGCCAAACGAAACGGTGGTACTATCTCACTGAAGCGGCATGCTCACTCAGGCGCGAAACCAATAGATGTCAGTGTCGGTGCCGATAATTACTTTAGCTTTAGCCATTTCAGCTGATGAGTTTTGGGATTTGGGACCTGTGCTGTGCGATTTTTATACGGAACAATTAGAACAGCCAAGTAATAAATGCACTGCCTGAACACTAAGGTTTCGGGATTATAATAAAACCAATGATAACATAAGCCATATGTACATATCAGAGTTAGTGGACTTCCGCTATGATTTGATTATTATATTTTATGTATTTTTTTTGTAAATTTTAATTTGTCAAGTCTGTTGGGAAAGCAAATGAATAAAATAAAATAAAATGTAGCTTAAAAGATAATGGAGAAGGTTCGGGATCGATTTTAGTGTTTATAATTTTTCAAAATTTAAAAAAATCTGTAACAATAGTATTCTATCAACTATCATGGTTCTTGGTTATTAGAATGGTATTCTATTAAACATCATAATAATTTTCAAATATAACATCGGAGCTAACACCATACTAAGAACGAGTTCAATGAAGGACTTGGGTTTCTGATAGAACGTAACGTTCGATCAGAAACTTAACTTTTACGACCACATCCTCGCAGTCGCCAAGCAATCTTCTCAGCGTTTAGGCTTTGTACTCCGAAATTCTCGTGAGTTCAGGAATGAGCATATGATACGGCTTCATTAGAGTGCACTTGTTCGCAGTAAGCTTGAAGCAAGCGCTTGTGTTTGGAGTCCTCACAAGATTAAGTATAACCTTGTGCTGAAGAAGTTGCAAAAGACATTTCTTAGGTATCTCTACAGACGTAATCAAGGCTATACCCCTTCTTATATCCCACCAAGTTTCTTCAGGGATACCTTGGTTTCAATTCTCTCGAAACAAGAAGGGCTAACGATCAGATGGTCGCAGTCTGTAAGATATTTCGGAAGGAATAATTGATGCACCTGATCTGCACAACGAGTTGGCTAGATTTTTCACGCCTAACAATTATTGCCGGATACGGAGACATAGTTTTTTTTCTGTGCCTCAGTGTCGAACCGTTGCGCGGTCTGTTCACCACTTCCTTGCAACCTCTTTGCAATCAACGCTCTTCTTGCATGCAATGCGGACTTTGATCTATATGTAGATAGATGGACAAAAATTTTGACATTTTGTGAGAATATCCGGTGACTAATAATTTATTTGACTATTTTTGTGTAAATATATATAAATATAATAAAATGTAATATTTCAATTTGTATTCAATTTCTCAATAATCCTTAATTAATTATTTTACTTCTAAAATGTTTTTTATAGTTCAACTATTTATGTTGGCTCGTTAATTTGTATATTCTGTAAGGAAATGTAATTATGTCTTTTATTAGCGTAATTGGTACATGTATCGTTCTAGTTAAGGTAAAATAAATAAATATGTAAATAATAAATCATGGTACTAAGTTATTATATAAAAATAAAACCGGGCAAGAGCGAGTCGGACTCGCGCACCGAGGGTTCCGTGCCATCATACAATATAGTATATGATAAAGGTGGTTTATATTTGTTGGACAACCTTGACAGCGCCATCTCTTGTATGATAGCGGAACTTATGTAGATTTTTTACACTTATTTTATTTCTAAAAAACTATTCAAATTAGAGAGTTCGCTATAATTTTCTTATAATCTTTACATACACTTCTATTACCTATAAATGTTTCACGGGTTTATCTCTGCAAACTTCGGAGATAAGGGGGAACGTTATTTCTTTTTAACATTTTTGTAAATAACTCAAATAAGATATAACTTAAAGAAATACTAAAAACTGTTTATTAAAGTGCAAATAAAGCCCTTTCAGGTGATACCACATGACCTAGTAACTTCACTTAAAAATTTTGAGATCCGCTATCCGCCCCCCTTGCAATCTTAATAGGAATATTTTTATTTAAGCTATATTGGTAAAAAAAAGCGTTATCTTTAACCTATTCAAAATTCAAGCCGATAGCATCAGTAGTTCTCAAGATATCCATTTGTGACAGACAGACAGACAGACAGACAGACAAAGTGATACCATATGGGTTTCTTTTTACCATTTTGGTCCGGAACCCTAAACAAGGTCTTACTAGGTGAGTTTAGCGGTAATTACTGGTTTGGTATCGGCAGGGGCTGAATTCCGGTTAAACAAACTAAGAAGACGAAGAGATTTACCGAGGCAAAATAGGCCAATAATAAACATCAGATTTAGGAAAATCCTGTATCGAGAGATATAATCGGCCATGGACAGTTCAATAAGCGATCAGCTATCCGTTTCACCTCCAAAATCTATTGGGTTCGATCCTGAGATTGATTTGGACGCCAATTAGTGCAAGATAGTCGTTTCAAATTAGATCATAGATGTCTGTCTGTTTATGAATGTTTGTCTTAGTACTTACAGTCTTTGGTTTTTTTGGGTTACGAACTATTTGGTATCACATTGTTTTTTTTATTATTATTGTCTTGCGTAATCAGCGTCACGAATCATGCATATCCAAAAAAGCAATCCATTGACACACAGACATCGAGAATTTACATAACGGTCTTCGTTATTTATAGTCTTCTAAGTTATTCTCTAAAATTAAAATTCTACTACAACGTGCCTTCAGAATGTAGAAATAAGGAAGCATTTTCTTAGTACAATATTTATAATATATAACATTTAATTCCATTATTTAAAAGCGAAAAGCTTTTACAAATTGAAATACATCCTTGTTTCGTATCTGATATGAGCTAATGCCTAGTTTGTGCGTTAATATGAAAGAGAAAAGTTTGAAGAATTGGCGTGGAAATCTTTTTACCTTAAGGTTGGTGTTTTTCCGTGTCCTGAGGCCGCCCATCCACAAGTCAGCAAGTATGATTTGTGAGCATGGATGGGCGAGTAGCGCGCGGTGATTGGCTGTCACGGCTAGGCTCAGGCAGGTCTGACCAGACCAATTCTGCAGTTCGCAGGTTAGAAGCTGCTGTGCTTGGTCGTCGTCTTGGCGGTAGCAATAGTCTAGGAGTTCAAGCGCTGTGGACAAGTATTATTTATATTTTATGGAGTACTAGAAGACAACTATGAATTAACTCGTAATTCTGGTCCACGGCGCCGATGTATCGCGCTAAAAAAGAGCGAGACGAAAAAACGCTCCGCAGATGCGGCAACTTGCGCAAAAGGGCCCCACAGATAGGTTAAGCGGAATAGATTTTTACCAGATACCGTTTTCGTAGAAGAGTTGGCTTTGAAAAAGTACAGGTCAATTACTAGAGCCGACAAAACTGCAGATTTCCTCAAGATAATTTTTATACCGTTGAAATACCGATAGTGCAAAATATCCTTAATCCTAACTAAGTACTATCACAAGCAGAATAATACTTTTACGACCAATAAATCATGTGAGTAGTTCTATTGATTTTTTGCGGTACATTTAAGAACTTGTGATTTACCGGGAAAAAGGAGAAAGCTTTTATTTTTCACATAACCCTACAACATAACCCTGTTTTAACTTTTTGTTATCGGTTATCGGAGACTCGATGACTTATAGGTTTACCGGTTTCTTGTTTCAGGCTACCAGGGCGATTTGACGAGTGCGTCTTCGCTGTGCGTCCACATTCAACAGTTTCTAAATAATATTTATAGTGTACCATATCAGATCTGTTCTTTCGTCCTTTACGAAGGTCGTGGTGCTGCATTGTCCCCCTGATACTATTCCGACCCTAGCCAGCTCAACTCCATATAATTATGGAGAAGGCCTGAGAAGGCCTGCTGACAGCCTACTTGGAGAACCCCTGAAGATGATCCAAGTGTTGAAATAGGGCATGACTCAAAAAAAACGTGTATGTGTTAAGAGCCATAAACACAGTTTATGACAACGGACATATTATCTTTTACGAATGAAGAGTTCTGGCCAAAGGGAGTCAAATTTCGACGGTTCATCAGACGCCTGCAAGCGGACCTCGTGAATCGTCGTTGTGAGAAAGTTTATGCGTCATACGTCGCCTAAGCGTCTGTTAGTAATAGGTACGTTTATACTAAACATAATATGTTCATAATTTCAGCCGTAAAACGTCCACTACTGAACTAAGGCCTCCCTCATGGATCTCCATGAGGGGTAGTTGCCATACTCACAACCCGTACTGCGCTGACGAACCCGCCTGTCGTCAGCGCAGTACGGGTTGTTGATATACGGAAAGACGCTGCTGCGCATCTTCCGGAGGTGTCCCTTAGCAGGCTCTTACTGCATTCACGGGTAGGATAGGAGGGGTAACATTCTACTGCCGGTACCCCACGGCACATAACATAATATGTTAGATTTAAGTTATGATCCGTCGTGGGGTGCCGGCAATAGAATGATACCCCTCCTCTCATGCCTATGGATGCAGTAAGAGCCTGCTAAGGGCCGGAATCTCCGGAAGATGGGCAGCAGCGTCTATCCGTGTATCAACATCCCATACTGCGCTCACCAACCCGCCTGCCAAGCGTGGTGAGAATGGCAACTACCCCTCATGGAGATCCATGAGGGAGGCCTGTGTTCATCAGTGGACGTTTAATGGCTGAAATGATGAAGTTATGATCCCTTACCCTTGTTCTCAAATTCTTTGCCGTAGTGCCTGAGCTCCTCATACACCTCAGTCTCCATATCGTCCTCTGCAGCTTCGTGTGCCATCGCCTTGTATAGCTTGCAGGCTACCAGCGACTTGGCGAGTGCTTCTTCGCCGTGCGTCCACATTAGGAGGGCCATCTGGTGGCGTTTGGTGAGGACGGCCCACATCTGCACAAAATTAATACTTCGATTATTACTTTGTAAGTACTTTGTATTTTGGTTACAATATCTAACTTGAAAACAAATATCTTAATTCCTTTCTATTTTGTATACTATGTAAAAGAAAGGAATTTAAAGATTTTTACAGGTTTAGGACACTATTAAAACTTTTTCTTAATTGGACCTATGTGTCCGTCCAAAGGTTACAAAAATCGAACATAAAAACTGTTTACTCGCTGTACTATTGTAAGGATGCACCATCTTGTCGGTAGATGACCTTACTTAAATCGCTTAACGGAATGGTATTATCCACTTATTCCACAACCAGATTTAATATCTCTTGATACTTTCCACTATTTTCCATGGTCTATATTGTCATGTCCAGTTTTCATTTTAACTGTTGGTGTGCGATAGTACTAAAAAAATAATTTGTGTTACGATCTATCTTATCAGCAAAGTCCGACGGATGCAAGAACCATTGTTCTATATTCAAAATTGTTCTAAATACGAAATGTTTTTGAGTTTAGCTCGTGAGAGCATGGAGTTCCTAAACTTCTTGAATGCAGAAGCATTAAATACTTTTTTACGTGCATTTAGAATCTACTATGATGTTAGTTGGAGGAGTTGAGTGCTATAATACTCTTTGGAGGAATTTGGCTTTGCCTTGTGGTATGAGAATACATTTCAGAAAAATAAGAAGAAGATAATTTATTTTATCAAAGACTAACTTCCACTGCTCAGATTTTTTTCAACCGATACAATAAAATCTCCTTTCAAGGGACTGAGTCGATTGACTACATCAGTTTTAATACCAATTTGATTCAGTTTAGACGCTATTTACGCTACACAATTTTTTTAATGTTAAAGTTTTACCTCTAAAATGGATAAATATGATGTTTCAAAAAAACTGCACCTTTATCTCCCTCTGGACATGGCTGCCCCCGTACTCTCCCACTTAAAAAATAACACTGTAAATCAATCTCTTACTGGTAAATTCTAATCATCATCATATTGAGGGGGTTGTTGCCATACTCGCCACGCTTGGCAGGTGGGCTGGCGAGCGTAGTATAGGGTGTTCAAGGTGCGGAAGGCGCTGCTGCCTATCATCCGGAAGTATTTCTTAGCAGATTCTTACTGCATCCACGAAGAAGAGAAGAGGGGTAACATTCTAGTGCCGGCACCCCATGGCAAAATTTATACTACAAAATTCCAACATTGTTAGACAATTCTATCTTCTCTCAGAATCAGAAAAGTTTTCATCATGTTAGCCGTAAAACGTCCACTACTGAACACAAGCCGTCTCCATGAGGGGTAGTTGCTATACTCACCACGCTTGGCAGGCATTGACGCATTGGCGCTATTGGCACCGGGGATTTGAACTTCTTTCAGCAGTAACAAAACATTCAGAATTGATATTTAATGTTTAGAAATTTTTGCGGTTTAACATTCAAATTGGAAGTTGGTTACACGACTGATTACCCATTACAACAGAAAACTACTCTATAAACCATAGATTATCTATTAGTTTACAGGTGAACGAAACCGATTTATGCCACTAAATTTTCTAGAAATAAAAGTCTATACTCTCTTTTCGAAATGTTAATTGGATTTTAAGAAACAATTAGTTTTTTTAACGTGAATTACTGTTTTGGCGCTTACGCCTTTTAATTTCAAGCTAGCCTTTCGTTTCAGTTTGTATGCAGACGGCCCATTTTAGTACGTGTTTTATCATAGTAATTTAAACGAGGCTTCCGTCGATTGGGACCGGTAGGTATAGGGACCGCGGTCCCATTCGCCGGATTGATTAAATTTAATTATTTTTCTTCCGGCGAAAGGGACCACTCTCGGAATGTTCGAAAAAATTTATTGTTCAAGGCAAATAAAGTACAGTCAAAGGAAAAAGTAGGTATAGAAAGTAATATTAAAGAACAAAACTCTTTGTTTGAAGACATTATTTATTTAAAAAAAAAAACAAATAATTAACATAGATAGATATTTTTATTATATATAGAAAAACACCCAGAACACCCTGAACAAATATCTGCAGAGCGTACAGACATTTGTCCCGAGGCGGGAATCGAACCCGCAACCCCTTGCGTCGCACGCGGACCTTCGCCCTTATTCCCATTTATGTTAGCAATGACTAAATAAAAAAATAAAAAAAATCATTTATTGCGTAAAATCAAATTAACAGAGTGTGTTTGGCTCTGACTCCTGAATTAGGGTTATCTGTATGTCAGGAGTCAGGTCCTTCCAATAATGATTACTGTCTAAAAAAATGTTTATCTTAACTAAAGCCATACATTCGGCATTCATTTATTTATATTACTAATTACATTATACATTTAAGAATGTCAATTTGCATGACATAATAATCTTATAAAATAGGTAATTTATATTTATGAATTTTAATTACACAGAAAATACAATTATATTAACAAGCAAGAAAAAAATAGAATACTAAAATAAATACCAGATAGTTTACCAATGGTGTTATGTTTTATGATGTAAAGTGAACAGATATAATTTTTTCATAAAATAACATGATTGCCGTGGGGTGCCGGCAGTAGAATGTTACCCCTCCTCTCCTACCCGTGGATGCAGTAAGAGCCTGCTAAGGGACACCTCCGGAAGATGGGCAGCAGCGTCTATCCGTGTATCAACATCCCATACTGCGCTCACCAACCCGCCTGCCAAGCGTGGTGAGAATGGCAACTACCCCTCATGGAGATCCATGAGGGAGGCCTGTGTTCATCAGTGGACGTTTTATGGCTGAAATGATGAACATGATAAACCTTAACATTATGGTACGTGGAAAACACAAGTGTTGTTGTAAATACTTTAATTAACTTCAATTTAGTCTATTCTTAAATAAATAAGTCAAAAAGTGTAACATACCTGACGACCAAATATTTTGAATACGTTAAACTGCACTAATTGAATTCACACTCACATCACCAACTAACGTTCAGAACAGTGTCTAATAACCATCTAATAACAAACTCTCCAATATGCAACAAAATATCTTGACCTTAAAACTGATAAGCTTCTTAACAGTGATTGGCCGCAAGTCACCAAGCGATGCAAATTCCCGTTTTAAACAAAAGGGCAGCATAACCTTGAGATCGGCAGGCGAAACGGGCTAAAGTTAGAGAGGGATAGCATTTGTTACAAACTTACCTGCACGGTTGAAGTTGGCTAAATCTGTCACTAAGCGCATGGAGTAAATCCACGTCTAGGATAGGTAGGTAGGTACATATCAAATAAATTTATTCGATTTATAGGATGCAAGTTTATATTTAAGTTAATAATCATAACTTATATATACAGGGTTACAGGAAAAATCGTGCTAGATCCGTTAAGGGCGTGGAGTACCCATCATTTCTGACTTATTTCACTATGAAACACCCTACCCTAAACTTAACCCTTTTCGAGATATTCGACTTTTAATTTTTTTATTGAAAATTGCCGATTTTTAGGCTACTAAATTTATTTTTGTTTATTTTGTGTATTTTATTATTATTATTATTGCATTTTTACATGTGTAATAAGATGCTTTAGGACGTCAATAATTAAAATAGTGCATAAGTTAATTTAATAGACCGTAGTAGACAAGTGAAAGTTAAGAAATAAAAAAAAATATTAGAAAGTTTATTTTTCTCTAAGGGATATCTAAAAAAAATATTATGGCAATTGTTCGGCAGATGTTTTTTAAAATATCTACGTTTCCTCAGCTATCTAACGAGGTATAATAATCTAGGTTTTTATTCAAATGCATTGAAAAAAATATAGTTTTATAGGCGACAGTAGAGAAGAAAATTTATACTTAGCCCTAAAAAGTAAAATAAAACAATAGGTAAGCATGAAATGTCATTTATTAAAGGTTTTCACATAACTTTTTCTTATTCTACAGATCATGTTCAACATGGCCGCCTCTATTTCTGATACATTGTCGCATCCTTCTACGGAGACCAGTCTTCACTACTCCAGTGGTCAACGTGGTCCTCATTTTATTTGCTGCATCCACAATCCTTTCTTTTAAGTCTTCCACAGACGAAACTGGATTCGGTTCGCTGTACACAAGACTTTTCATGCACCCCCACACATGAAAATTCATGGGGGTTAGGTCCGGACTTCTTGCTGGCCATGGCAACGGCCCACCTCGTCCTATCCATTTGTTTGGATAATTTGTGTCCAGCCAGTCTCTGATACTTCTCCTGAAATGGGCAGGGCAGCCATCGTGTTGGAACCACATGTCCCTGATCAGGTTGAGTGGCAGATCATCCAGCAAATCACTCAAGTCTGCTCTCAGGAAATTTTCGTAGCTTTCCCCATTTAGAATATCCGGGAGAAAGTAAGGTCCAATCAAATGATTTGAGATAATGCCCATCCACACATTCACGCTGAATCTTCGTTGGGACCCCTTCACTCTTTTCTTATTGGGATTCCTTAGTTCTTTTAGGGCCCAGTAATGGGCGTTGTGATAGTTAGTTATGCCATCTTTATCAAATTTGGACTCATCCGTCCACAAGATATTTCTTAGAAAATCTGGGTCTTCTACGTCAGCATTTAGCATAAATCTGCAAAAGTCCAATCTTCTCGCGGGGTCTCCTTCTTCAATAACGTGTACCGGCGTGTAATGGTACGGGTATAGGTTAGCAGTATGCACTGTAAACCACACTCTCCATTGCGAAAGTCCCAGATCACGGGCAACAATATTAGTGGAAGTAGTCGGATCCGCACGAAAGCGTTGCACTATCCCATTGTCCTGTTCTTCGTCGTCAATTCGTGGTCTTCCCATGTCTGTATTTCGTCTCAAAACAGAGCCAGTTTCTCGAAGTCTTCGATAAACTCTGTCAAAAACGGCCACATCCGGCACTCGACGACCGGGGTAGCGAGTTATGTATTCGTTGCGAGCTTGCGCAGACACACAATCGCAGTATCCGTAACAAATAAGCATATCAGCATATTCCTCAGATGTGTAGGACGTCATCTTCAACACTTCCGTATCACAGGTACAAATCAGAGTCCGGTTAACAAGCACAGTAGTCACAAATCAGAAGAAATAGTCCAGAATCATAGCCAAGTCGAGAAAAAGAGAAAAACGATATCACATCTACTATGTACGAAGCACAAAAGCAGACTGACAGACAACCAAAACAATACCCCATGTTCACTGTTGTATTCCCAGCCCTAACCGGTCTCTACACATTTTTTCTTTCATTCGCACCTACATAAATCGTCACTTGTCTCGCTCGCACGGTGCGTCTTAACTTGAAGGACAATAGGCGCGGGACCATTAGAACTGCTACCTGAAGCGACCCAAGTACTTTTTTTCCACGAAATGTAATACAAACCCTAGATTGTTATACCTCGTTAGATAGCTGATGAAACGTAGATATTTTTAAAAACATCTGCCGAACATTTGCCATAATATTTTTTTTAGATATCCCTTAGAGAAAAATAAACTTTCTAATATTTTTTTTTACTTTTTAACTTTTACTTGTCTACTACGGTCTATTAAATTAACTTATGCACTATTTTAATGATTGACGTCCTAAAGCATCTTATTTTACACATGTAAAAATGCAATAATAATAATAATAAGATACACAAAATAAACAAAAATAAATTTAGTAGCCTAAAAATCGGCAATTTTCAATAAAAAAATTAAAAGTCGAATATCTTGAAAAGGGTTAAGTTTAGGGTAGGGTGTTTCATAGTGAAATAAGTCAGAAATGATGGGTACTCCACGCCCTTAACGGATCTAGCACGATTTTTCCTGTAACCCTGTATACAAAGGTAGGTACACAACACACAAAAAAATATTATTTTTTTAATTGACAGGAACTATTATATTATGAAGTAGGTAATACTTAAACATTTTTGTATTTATTTCGGATCTGTATTTGATGACGAGTGTACAATTTACGTCACGTGGTTCGTGGTCCCTTTCGCCGGAAGAAAAATAATTAAATTTAATCAATCCGGCGAATGGGACCGCGGTCCCTATACCTACCGGTCCCAATCGACGGAAGCCTCATTTAAACTATAACATTCATATAAAGTCCAAAATAAAAACGTATGCGTCGCCTTTATATTCGTAGGTTTTTTATACCACAAAATGACGACGCTAACAGAAGGCACACCTGATATTAAAGCGGTAACCTTCTACCTATATAACTGCAGAGGGTTGCCATTTTGACGAAAATCACAATCAATAACAAGTGTCTCCGAAACATCACCATCCATAATATTATGCTCCCATAAATATCATATGCTATAAGATATTGTTCATCCTAATGCTTCTTACGCATAAAATTACTTTACCTAATATATAATTTCCATAATTTTCATCGTTATAAACAACAGCAAACAACAAATCAACAAATTATTCATTTATTAACCTTTACAACATATCACATATTTACCGCAACTTTCCACACCTTACCTCCCGTGCTAGTTAAACACTGTGCTACGGCAAGGTAAGGTCTATCAAAAACGTTCACATATAAAAATACATCACATGATCCTAGATCGTTTCAGCCGTAAAACGTCCACTACTGAACACAGGCCTCGCTCATGGATCTCCATGAGGGGTAGTTGCCATACTCACTACGCTTGGCAGGCAGGTTGGTGAGCGCAGTACGGGATGTTGGTACACGGAGAGACGCTGCTGCCCATCTTCCGGAGGTATCCCTTAGGTATCTCTTACTGCATCCATGGGTATGAGAGGAGGTGTAACATTCTACTGCCGGCACCCCACGGCGCGGACGATCCTAGATACTTATACATAAAAACAAGGTAAGGTCTATCAAAATACGTTCACATCGACACTCCCTACGTAGATACTTATACATAAAAACAAGGTAAGGTCTATCAAAATACGTTCACATCGACACTCCCTACGTATCTTCGTCTAACTGCCAGATACACACTTATACGTTTGATGCATTTTTGGCATCTACACATGCCAGTCTATCATTATAACTCACTAAAAATAAAAAATGTCTACTCTAAGTACGTTTTTCTTGATCGTATAACTGTCCAACTTCATTATTTTCCCGTCATATAATGCTGTATCTTCCACATACACACTTTGACGCGGGGGAATGAGGTGCGGGTGGCGGTAATTGCCCGTTACGCAGTTCTTGTGCGGACAGCGAGTAGAATGCGTTTGCGACTCGTAAATATATTTTGATTGCCGCAAAATGACAAGTGAACGTTTCCGATTCCTGAACAATTTAAAAGCAGAAGTTACTTAAGGAAAAGTAGATATCCTAGACCCAGATATATCTACTACAAGACCAGGTAAGTAAATCATAATTAATGATTTACCAATTTTTTGTACTTTTTGATGTCCAATCATAGTTATTAGGTTTCTTGAATCAGTTGTGTGTTATAGCCTTCATTGCTGACTAAATAGACAATTATTAGTAAGTACATTTTGAAACTTTCCAAAATTGTTTGATAACCTACGTACAAATGTGTAACTACGCACTTACATATTTATACATCGGGATTCACTATCATCATAAGGTGTATCTAGGCACTTACATATTTATACTTCGAAAAGTTGTTAAATCAAAATTCGGTAACTGACTTTTACATAGTTTTACATCGGAAAGTTATTGAATTAAAGTTATAGTAAACCATGTACTTACATAGTTGTGTGTTTATGTTTTCATGTTATTTTAATAAAAAACAATTATTTTTAACCAATTGCAAAAAAGGAGGAAGTTTCTCAATTCAACCGTATATATGTATGTTGAGGATCTGATACGGATTTTCAGAGTTATGAACAGAAATGCACTTCAAAAGTGCAAGGTGCTCTTCTCATAAAATTTAAGTCGATTTTCATAGAAAAAATTCATTTTGCTCCTTGTTGTTGTTTTTCAGAAGTATCACCAGTGCCATTCTCAGAAAATTTTAATAAAGCCTAAGCCGAATGGGTGAGATAATATCTGACAGCGATGATGAACCTTTTCTTGCACCGCGCATTTCCGTCTTGCATTCTACGAACACTAACGGTGATAGTCCTGCATCTTCTGAATTGCATGTCCCAGCTTCCCATATCTTACGATCTTCCTTGCAAGCTTGTGGTGGAGGCTTCAGCAATGACACAGGGAATAATGACTATTTACAAATATAAGTGGTACAGTACAAGGTAATTTGCCAGAATATAGCTTCTATGACCCCACTTTGGCAGCAAACATGCCTGAATCTCCCCTACTGCTACAGTCTACCTCAAGCATTAATATGCCACTATCACTGTGTGACTCTCCCAATTACGGCTAGCTTATAGCTCAACAGATAGACCAATTAGGATGCACGGAGTCGCCAGCGCCCACTCCAGTGACATTGCCAGTTGTCTCTCCGGATGACCACCTAGGTTGCGCTGAGTCAACAGCACCCACTCCAGCGACATTACCAGTTGGCTTACCAGATAAACAGTTATTAGGCTGGCCTGCGTCACCAGCCTCCATTCCAACGCTATTGCCAATTGGCTCTCTAATAAAACACTACTGTCTGGATGTAACTGGAAGATGAATACAGACAGAGAACGAGTTTTTTGGTCCCAAATCAGACAGCTAGAAATTTTACCTTATGAATCTAATATTGCACTATAAAACTATTTTTTGCGATCATGAGTTCAAGACCATAATAGTAGAGAACACGCTCGAGACCCCAAGAACAAGAAGAATCCGAAATAGACGAGAAAATAATCTGCTGTTAGCACCGCTTTCAAGACCACTGATTCAAGCATACATGGGGAAGTTGCCAATTCCTCAGGCTAAACATCAAGATCTAAAGTACCTATGTCAAACAAATATAATACTATCGATATATCACGAATTTTACAATAATTTGATATAGTGATATAAGATGTTGACGAACGTAGTGAAGAAGATGAGGAAGAGTATATAATAAAGAATGACACGTAGGGAATCCTATTTCTCGAGACATTTGTCAAATGACAAGCTCAAGCTATTTAACTTAAATAAGTAGGTACCTGGATGCGAAATGCACAGGACAGAGGAGGCTGGCAAAAACTTAGGGAGGCCTATACCCAGCAGTGGGTGATTCCGGGCTGAGAAGAAAGAAAGAAAGAAAAGAAAAAGTAGGTACTACATTTAATAATTTTTATCATCTTAGAAATTGAATAGTCAAGTTTGGGTATTTATTATTATTAATTTTATAACTTTATGTCTGTGTGTATATTTTTAATATAAGAATTTTGCAAATGTACCTACTCTATAACGTATAGTAATGATAGGTCTACTATTATTTCGATCTCAATTTAATAAATGTTGTATTTCGTATTATTATGTAAATTGTTTACATAGTTAGATGTTGACATAGTCAAGTTTGCTATTTCATAATATTAATTCTGTGTTCACATTTTGATAATAATTAGGTTGAAGTACCTATTAGTAAAGACTGATTAGTCGTGTTTGATAGTCGTTAAGAGAGTTTAAAGCTGAGTTAGTTACTTAGTTGGTTTTGTTTTTCTTATTTTTGAAATAACAATCCTTAAAAGGTATTTGTGTTTAGGTGAGCACCTACTTCCCTAATAAATGGTGTTTTGAGCTCTTTTATTTCTTGTTATATTTAAGATAATAATATCAGAACGACCAATATTAGCGAAAAAAATAATAAGATAAGTGGGAAAACCCCAATTCACGAATACAGTTTTACATTTTAGTACTAAAAATTACCTACCTACCTTAAAATTAAGCCTTAGTTTCGTAAGCAAGTGAATATTCGGCAATTAGAGCCTGGTGACCTGTATTAGGTACCTGGTCACCAGACCTAATTTGCCGAAACAGAATATGTAGAAGCATATTATTAAATTATACAATTTCCAACGTTTAAACATGACTGTAAGCACCAGTTAAACAGAATTAGTCAAATAGATCTACTAAGTATAACCGTGTAACAGGCAGTTAAGATATTGTCATTCTTCTAAGCTCCTACGAAAAAGTGTGTATGTGCCACATACAGCATTTTATTAGGTTATAATGCACCACGTAAAAATATGTAAGTGTAATAAAATCTAAACCAGTATAGATTTAAATAAAAAATAGTATCCATCTTAAACTAGATCTACAGTAAGAGCATCTCACCAATTTTCACAGAAATATCTCAAAGAGGGCTCCAGTTATAGGCATTTGAACATTTTCAAATCTTTAAAACGCTCTCCTGTAAAATTTGTGTTTTGCAGATACACAACTATACGTAGGGAGTGTCGACATATAAAAATACATCACATGATCCTAGATACTTATACATAAAATAGATACATGATATAGAATACTATAACACGTAAATACACTTAGTAAGGTCATGAGATTAGACACGTCGCCGATGTGATGACGTTTTTGCGATCGATTGGGGATCCCGACGTCGACACAAAACCTAGTGCTGACGCGTTTAATTAACCGCCTCGCCGTACGTTGACGTTAGACGCCTCAGGTGACCCAAATACCACAGCGGAGTTCCGCAACGTCGCAACTTCGGTACGCAGGTCGGTGATGATATTTTCGACAGCTTCTAACTTCAACTCCATGGCATCCAAGCGATCATGGAGGATCGCAAGGAGTTCATTTGCCACGAGTTCTTTGTTGGAACTCATGGCGAAACACGTGCAATGAACGAAGCCGCGCGGCTCGCGAATATGTAGGTGATTCGGATCGATGCAGTGAGACATATGTGTCATAATAATAACGAATCATAAAACTTATTATAAAACCTTCCAGTGGCAGAATCGAAACAGAAGGAGAGTAGATTATGAGGTTTTTTTTTACAACAATCTGAAAACACTGCCTGGGACAGAACCGAGATGGAGAGACAGTAGGTTATTAGGTTTTTTTTATAACCATACGAAAATCCTACCTGTGACAGAACCGAGATGGAGAGACAGTAGGTTATTAGGTTTTTAAAATGACAAGAAGTGCTAATAAGTAGGGCTAGTAAAAAAACTACGCGACAGCTGCAGCGGCCGCCAACAAAATATTATGGAACATGAAAATTATTCAAATAAATAATTATGAGAATAATGTTTATGAGTTAATAATGTTATGGATTTCTTTACTTATTGCGAATTACTTTATGGATTGTAATCGTTATGGATATAGTGGAAACTATATTAGGGATACTTATATTATAGATTATGATTGTTCGGGCAATCGGTGATTATGAAAATAAATTTCGGAGGCAAAATAGAGAACCAACTGCAGGTGGTCACGTTCTCTAAGCACGTGGGCAATGCTGAATTGCATTGGACATTACATATGTACATTACGCCCGTCACCTTGAGACATAGAGATGTAAGGTATTTTATGCCAGTAATTGCCGTGGGGTGCCGGCAGTAGAATGTTACCCCTCCTCTCATACCCGTGGATGCAGTAAGAGCCTGCTAAAGGATACCTCCGGAAGATGGGCAGCAGCGTCTTTCCGTGTACCAACATCCCGTACTGCGCTCGCCAACCCGCCTGCCAAGCGTGGTGAGTATGGCAACTACCTCTCATGGAGATCCATGAGGGAGGCCTATATTCAGTAGTGGACGTTTTACGGCTGAAATGATGATGATGATTACCCAGGCCCCATTACCCTTTAAACTGGAACACAGCAATGCGGACAGTACTGCTTGGCGGCAAATGGTGGTAGTTTCCCCGGAAGAACTCTTCACAAATAAGTTCTACTACTACGGTAAAACCATAGTAGTAGAACTTATTTGTAGTAAAACGATCCTGCATGTGACAAAACCGAGATGGAGATACAGTAGGTTATTAGGTTCTTTTTATAACCATCCGAAAACCCTGACTGTGACTATTTGGTTTCATTGCCCAAGCTAATATGGCCGACAACGCAAACCATAATAGTAAAGCGGTTTGCGAATACATTATTGAAGTTCAGTTATTGGAAATAGCCGGGAGGGGTTTCAAACAAACCAATATCCATATTAATGTAAGCTATTTTTGTTTCGTTAGTGTAAACCCACACTAAGGTATCATTTATACAAAATGAAAAATGTAATCAAAATTTTCGCAAATCGGTCCTATAATTTTAATTTATTTGTTACAAACATATAAAATACAACATACAGAATACAAATCTTTCCTCTTTATAATATTAGTAAAGATATAGATTAAATAAACTTCAAAATTTGCAAAAAAAAAGGTATTATGATTCGCTACTTTTATTAGTTTGCCAATATAAGTAAGATTTGCTCCTACATAATGAAACTAAGGGCGGAGTTTTCTCAAGATTACGTTTTCTATCTTCAATTCAATCAGAAGGTTGGTAATTTTACTATAGCAGATTGCTTTTGGATTCGAAAAACCTAATTCCATATCAGTAGGTATTTTGATCGGGCCGCTGGACTAGTCTAGACTTAATTTATGTAAGGTCTTATATCTAATATACGAAATGATTATTCGACGACCTCTGTACCGAAGCGGGCGAAGGTCCGCCAGCCAAGTACCTCCGGAAGATGAGCAGCAGCATCTTTCCGTGTATCAACATCCCGTACAGCGCTCGGCAACCCGCCTGCCAAGCGTGGTGACTATGGCAACCCGCTTGCCAAGCGTGGTGACTATGGCAACTACCCCTCATGGAGATCCATGACGGAGGCCTATGTTCAGTAATAGACGTTTTACGGCTGAAATGATGAAAGGAACTTGTTGCTATAACTTCTGAATGACAAGATACCTTGACTGTGAAGAGCATCATCTGCCTGCAGACCTTGTTATCTGGTCATATGTGGGTGTTAACTATTATAAACACAAATTGGTACAATATTTATTAGAAAAAAATGTATAATAAGTGTTCTACCAATCATCTGGTTTCTATAATACAAGCTTTGCTTAGTTTGATGTTAGATGGTGCTGTATGTAGTGTCCAGCATTATTTATTACTTATTAATGTCAGCAAAGAATAGTTTACAATTTACACCAGTGTTGCCATGGGATGTCGGCCGAAGAATGTTGCCCCTCCTCTCTTGCCTGTGGTTGCAGTAAGAATCAGAAAAGGGATATCTCCGGAAAACGGCCGGCGTCTTTCCGTGTATCAACATCCCGTACTGCGCTCGCTAACCCGCCTGCCAAGCGTGGCGATTATGGCAACAACCCCCCATGATCACATGGAGATCCTTGGCCTACGTCCACCAGTGGACATCCCACGGCTGAGATGATGATGAAGAAGATGATGATTACAAAATAAAAAATGGCAGTCAGTTTGGTTCGACCATATCTGAACAACCCCATTGTTATGTTTTGCAGGCATAATGGCTTTCGTAGGTATTAAATTGATCAAACATATGTAAATTATAACTCTGTTATCATGTTAATGATGTTTTGGCGTGAACTTAATTTCATGGGGATTAACTCACGTTACAATGTCATTAAGGATATAAAACTGCTTCTTGATTCCGACGGGATCTACCGAATTTAATTTCCTTGAAAATGTGCTACTTAATGTGGTTTTTAAATTACAAGTTTATGACACTTTCATTTATCTCACACTGGAAAAGTTGTAGCAAGTAGCAAGCAACAACCACAAAAAATAAGAAGAGCAAGAAGTCTTAAAATAGTCTTGCATAGTTTGGATCACAGTCCGCGCGCGAGTACACCTGAGGTATGCGATCGGTGAAAGGGGGGAGCGAAGAAGGGGAGGGGGGCACTTTCCGTCAATTTGCCGTCGACTGATTCTAATTCTAGGATACTAAAATCTGCACCGACGTTCCGCATCGGTGTGTATTGTGCATCGTCCCTTAATTATTCTACCACAACTCTAGAAAGAGAAGGACTCAGGGCCGCTGGCATGATGGAATCCTTCCATGAGCATCCCCGAAAGATATGCAGATGTTGTAGAAGGGCACGAGGCTCTATGAGCTGTAGTCCCGTTTTTGACCTCCTTCGACTGACGTTGAGTTTGTGATGTACACCTTTAGAAAGGCTACGATCTACTCACCAGCAGCTCATTGAAGGGATAGTCGAACAGCGCCATCTCGCTAGTGACCGGCATGAAGCCCGTGATGAGAGACAGGCCGCCTGCCTGGTGCCGCGTGAACGACGCGCTGTTGCGGTGCACGTTCACACTCTTGTTCATAACTTTGGCGTAGATGGGACGGAACTTGCGACGCGTGTAGTAGCATCTGAGGATAAACATTTTTTTAGATTCTCATCAAATAAATCGAATACTTCCGCCGTGGGGTGCCGGCACTAGAATGATACCTCTCCTCTCATGCCCATGGATGCAGTAAGAGCCTGCTCAGGGATACCTCCGGAAGATGGGCAGCAGCGTCTATCCGTGTATCAACATCCCATACTGCGCTCACCAACCCGCCTGCCAAGCGTGGTGGCAGGGAGGCCTGTGTTCATCAGTGGATTATGGCTGAAATGATGAAATCGACTTTAATGACCCTGATGATGGTAATGATGATAAGTAGGTGCTACGATGAATGAATACGTATACACCACAGCTATCTTTTGATATCGCAAACGATGGCTGTTTTTTTGTAAAACAAACTCAAAATAATCTAGGTAAAATCCATACCTGGTATGGGTACATTTCAAGTTCATTCAAATATTTGTTCATCAACATCACTCGTCATAAAGTTACAATCAGTTCAATAAAAGCGCGCCACGCTCATCAACAGAAACAAACGAATTCAAGATACAATAATTACAAGTAAATTTTTCGTGAAGTTTCTTTAGTTTCCCATTAAAAACTTATCCATACCTGTAAGCACCACCAATCAGCTTATTGATCACCAATCCAATATCATGCAGGGTGTGCACATAACCTCTCGGCAGGTGCGGTCTCACGTCCCTGAGGATATACCTCAGTGTGTTACTGGGACCGCTCTTGGTGTTATACAGTTCTTCCAGACGAGGTATTGTGAGGAACTTTCTCATTGACACACCGTTCTCCAGGAGGAGTTTGACGAAGTCTATGCGATCGTGTTCCAGAGCTTGCATCATCGCTTCGTCGAGGGCACCTGTGAATGAATAAATAGAACTATAATTAATCTTATAAAGCTTAAGAGTTTGAATGCGCTAATCTCAGGAACTACTTAATGGTCCGAATTGAAAAATTATTAAGCCAAACCACCAATAAGTGCGGAGGGTCAATGAAAAATTTTGCATGAACGGGAGAAAAATATTGCTTTTGAGAGCTTCCGTGTAAGTTACCCCACCACCATTTTTAACTGTTCTCATAAAAAGTCCTAGAAAAGTCTGCAATAGCATTGTCTATTCTATATCTTTTAAGGTTCTCCATTCGTAGAAAAATACCCAAACCCTGGTCAAATATCTGCAGAACAATTAGAAACATTTGTCCCGTGGCGGGAATCGAACCCCCTACCTCCTGTGTATCAGTCGGCTATTAGACCAACTGACCCACGGAGGCAGAAAAAAGGATATCAGCTGTTTTCTTAAGGTGCAAACGAACTTGTGTATTTTCAGAATAACTTCCATTTCATTGATATATTTAACCATTCAGTTACATTGCATAACATTGACAAGTTCTTAATTAATATTAAAAAAATTTAACAAGAAATCAGATTCACTTATACCATAGATTTAAATATAATATATATCCTCCTAGATCTTGCCTTGAAAGACGCGATTTCGATTTCGTTAGTGGATGTGATATTTTGACACCAAGTATCTCTTTTATATCGCACCCGCAGGATCCATTGAGGCATCCTCAATGGATCTCCAAGTACTGCTCATGAGGGGGTTGTTGCCATACTCACAACGCTTGGGGAGCGCAGTACGGGATCTTCCGGAGGTATCCCTTGGCAGATTTTTACTGAATCCACGAGCAAGAGAGAGGACATTTGGACAAAGTCTAACGTCCAAGTTCGTTATAAAAGTAGGTCGTAGGGGCAAACTATAGAAGTGTCGTTGGTATTCCCATAGGATCACAGCAACGTATTTTCCTGTTTGCAAGAGGGAGGGTACATAACATTATTGTACACATAAATAAATACAAACTTCTAACCATGTCTCAAAAACGTTATTCAGGTGCTCAAAGAGAGGGCTATCAATTAGCTCTAGGTCATCATCATTTCAGCCGTAAAACGTCCAATACTGAACTAAGGCCTCCCTCATGGAACTCCATGAGGGGTAGTTGCCATACTCACCACGCTTGGCAGGCGGATTGGTGAGCGCAGTACGGGATGTTGACGTTGTTGTATGTATGTTGTATACGGAAAGACGCTGCTGCCCATCTTCCGGAGGTGTCCCTTAGCAGACTCTTACTGCATCCACGGGTAGGAGAGGAGGGGTAACATTCTACTGCCGGCACCCCACGGGTTTTATCTAATTACCATAGCTCTAGGTAATTAGATACAATTCCTATTAGAGTTTTACCACGTCTTTGTTCAACTTAATGTTTTTTTGGAGAATAATGTCTACGACTTTTCTGGAGCGGTAATGTTGTTTGTTGTGTATTTTAATGTCTATCTCCAAACCTTACATCTTAGGTGAGATAGCGACCAAGAAAGGAATTTGCTATAAAAATAATCATGCCAAACCTAGTCTTAGAGGAAACGGTTTATGAGTGTACTGATACTGACTGTTCATGATGAATATGGAATTTGAAATCGTGTAGAGAAGGTAGGTACTGTCAAGACTAAATAAATACATGCGAGCTGGTGATGAAAATGTTTGAATCAACAAAACATTTTTTTTTATTAAAGTGCTATCTAAATTCGATTAATACCTAAAGCTTTTGTTCCATTAAAAGTTTTGTAGAGAATCACCAGCTTATAAGTGTGAATTTTGACTTGTGCGTCTTGCCTCGAGGCGTAGTTGACCAATCGCACTGTCGTTGCCCTTCTAGCATTTATACTTTAAAAATAAAAATCAGTCGTTCATTTGGAACATAGTACAGACAGCGTCAGAGAAAAGTATCCCCCTTGCACAAGACTGCAAATGCCTACGGCGGGCGCGACTAAGGGGTTACTAAATTGTGACTCCCTGTACAATTAGCTCTTAATAGCATAATTACTTAATCGTTTACATTATTGACGGCTGTTATATGTAAAGAAACTGTAGGACATATGTATATGTTGTATCTTTAGGATTTCAATCGTAATAAAACCTTCATGATGCATAACGAAACAAAGTAGATACTTAAAAACTATTTGCTTGGGTTGCCTCCAAATTCTTTTACAACCGCCAGGACGAGGTTTCGTGTTAGCAACACATTCAAATGTCAAAGTCAGAATACGATGGTATGTAAAAGACTAAAGGACGTCTGTGGGTTGTATCACAGTCTATGGTTGGAGGTGTGAAAAAAGGCTGGAGTCATTGTATTTTCGGAAACAACTCCGTTTCGTTTTGAAATAAATAACTTTTTTGATAACAAAACTGTATGTAAAAGTCTTGTTCTGAGCAAAAGAAGAAGTACAGACCCTCAGAATATTACGTTATTATTCTGAGTACAGACCTCAGTACTGTGCTAATGAGGCGTTTTCATTAAAAAGTAAAAACTTCAAAAATAGTTACCTCGTACCTTATAGATGGCGTTAATTTTCTTTTACTGGTAGGCACAATTTAACAAATGACAGGATTAATCACAAACTTGCCTACTCCGCTTGCCAGCTCCATCTGTTAGGTTTAATAGAAAACTCTTTTTGTTTTGTTACTGAAAACGGCTCATTATTCTATGATTTCCTCCTTGAAATGTCTGAAATTGGCATCGAGGTCTATGTCGCGTTTACATATATATGTATCGAGGACCGTATGACCACAGACAGAAGCTAGTAAATACTAATAACATAACAGTGTGTCACATTAGTGTCTCTACCATGTTAACACTGTTAGATCGCTTGCCGTTACTACAGTAGTAATAGTACGATACCATGACAACTCACAGATTTGTAACTCATGGTACCAAATTCTAAGCAAATAAAGCCCTAACTTTAGTTGCTGTTGTTATAGTTTACTGCGTATTTTAGTACCAAACTATCCGCTAGAGACGCTGTACAAGTTTTCATACTTTTTTTAACTACAGTTGCTAGCGATTATTGATTGTGAAAACTCATGGTAGACCTACAGAGAGTTACTATAGACGATAATGGTGGATCAACTATCGCTCTTCATACCGACGACGTATGGTCTTTCGACAAAAACTTATTTCACGATGAGGTCAAGTTGTGTTGAACTAGTAACTAAACGTAGGATTCAATATGCAGTGAGTGCATTTTAGAACCAAATTGATCACTGCAGTAAGTAATAAAAAGTTAGACATATTGCTGAACACAAGTTGGGTGGATAGAACTAATAAAACTGTGAAGTCAGTTCTCTTTTTATGGTTCGATCTTGATCGCAAAGGCAATAGCCTCTTACTAAATTAAATTTGCAAATAAATCAAGTTAAGTTAATTGAATTAAGCAGTTAATTTATTCGCTTCAGATGTCACGCGTGTAAATGAAAATAACTAATAGAAGAACCTTATTTGTTTTTGTTTTATCAATAAACAATTGTATTGCATTTCCAATAACACAATAATACTATTTTTTGTAAGGATTAGTGGTGATCTTAACCACGTATTCGATTTAAAAAAATGCTTAAAAGAACCATAAGGATAGATCTTAGCCTTCATTGTAGCATATGCGTTGTTCTTAGACAGGAATAAAATTTAAATAATTTTTATAGGGTACATCATTTCGGCCGTAAAACGTCCACTACTGAACACAGGCCTCCCTCATGCGGGGTAGTTGCCATACTCACCACGCTTGGCAGGCGAATTGGCGAGCGCAGTACGATGTTAATACACGGAAAGACGCTGCTGCCCCTCTTCCGGAGGTATCCCTTAGCAGGCTCTTACTGCATCCACGGGCATGAAAGGAGGGGTAACATTCTACTGCCGGCACCCCACGGCATAGGGTACATACAGAGTAGTAAGTAATACATGGAAAGAGAAGTTTTTCTGTCATTATTTATTTACTTGTCCGTTGTGAGATTTCATGTGGAATGTGTTGTACGTGAAATCTATCTACATCTACACTAATAAAAAGGAAAGATTTGTTTGTTTGTTTGTATGCATTGAATAGGTTCCGAAACTACTGGACCGATTTCAAAAAATCTCTCACTATTATTAGAATGCTACAGTATCCCCGAGTAAGAGAGGCTATATTTTATCTCCGTATTCCCAAGGGAAAGGGAAAGGTTCCAAAACTACTGGACCGATTTAAAAAAAATATCTCACTATTATTAGAATGCTACAGTATCCCCGAGTAAGAGAGGCTATATTTTATCTCCGTATTCCCAAGGGAAAGGGAACTACGCCGGTAAAACCGCGGAGTGCGGCTAGTGTTTAATAAAGTGCTGAAAACTATGTGAAATATCTTACATAACTGAATACTATCCATTCGAGATTTTCGCAGGCAGAAGGTGCCTCGTTTTAATTATGCTTTAGATTTTATTTATGTGTATATCTAAATGTCAGCAATCCTAATATGTGCAATTTTAAAAGCATACTGAAATGTATAATACAGTATGCTTCTTTATTCGGAAAAGGTTTTTGTTGGTCCTAAATTTTAAAAAGCGTTGATTTTATTGATTTTAAAAACATTAATTTCGTACATAAAATGCAGATATTAGAATTGTTGACATTTGAAAACCGGTGCCGGCCGTAGAATGTTTCCCCTCCTCTCATGCCCGTGGATGCAGTTAGAGCCTGCTAAGGGATACCTCCGGAAGGTGGGCAGCAGTGTTTTTCCGTGTATCAAAATATCGTACTGCACTCGCCAACAAGCGTGGTGAGTATGGTAACTACCCCTCATGGAGGTCTGAAATGATGATGATACTGAAACAAGCATTGGTACGGGGGTACCAGAAAAGGGGGCAAAGGCCTCAAAAGGTCACCAAAGGTCAAAAATGTCATTTTTGGGTTTTTGGACGTTTTCGGCCATTTGAAGACTTTTATTTTTTTGGTGACCTTTTGAGGTCACAATAACTCCGGTCCCTGTGACCCTAGGATCACCAAACTCAATCAGTACCCTTCTCTCATTAAGACGGTGCTAACAAAAAAGGTTTCATGTAAATCGGTCAATGCAGACAGAAGACAGACAGACAGACAGCGCTATGCATAATATTGTGTACATTTCAGTATTCTAGTTTTAATTAAAACATTTATATCATAACTACACAAGCGAGTCTACCCTTATATCATTCGTAATTTATACACAGAAACATTCCGGATGAGAAACTGTGAGATGTGACGCTGGAAATTGTACCGAATTTCGTTGAATAGTTCAAATGTTATAAGGGAACAAACATTCACATCTAAATAGCGAGTGTAGTATAATAGAATAGTTATACGATGAGTTTTAGTTGTTGTGGGTCAAGTCTTTACAAGTGGCATTACAATGGCGTTACAAGTTTTTAAAATTAAAAATTTTAAGTAACTTCCGACACGACTTAGTCTGGGAGGTTAGCAATTTTTTTTATATTGTGTAAACCCTCTGTTTTACAATCTACACAATGCATTTTGATTTAATACCACACTCGGTTACATTTGAAAATATCGGTCATCCCCGCTTTCCCCCACCATATCTATAGGAACACTAATCACACAAATAATTGTTATTTTATTCGTTAGATACGCCCTTATGTAATGCCGTTTTGTTTCCACACGAAATGAGTGAGCACGCTCATTTGTCTATCACCTCTAAACACAGTGTTAGCCGGACGTTTCTTCGGAATACGATAAGAAATAAACTAATTGTCTAACTGTGGTCAAAGATTTAAAACGTTAGATGTGCCCTGACATCAAAAACTATGACACTGCCTTTAAATGCGTGTTAACAATATGCCGACGCACGCACACTGGTTTTGGTTTAATAATTGTTATTTAACTTATTATCAGTCCTACTTAATATTATAAATCTGAAGAGTTTGTTTGTTTGTTTGCTTGAACGCGCTAATCTCAGGAACTACTGGTCCGATTTGAAAAATTATTTCAGTGTTAGATAGCCCATTTATCGAGGAAGGCTATAGGGTAGTTGTAAGCAGTCGTTGTAGTAGGTGCGATACGAAGTTCGCCGAGACACCTAGTCTTACAATAAATGGTTCAACCGATTTCTATATAACTCAGTTTTCTCAGTTTTTCATTGTACTCACTATTTTAAACGGAACTTTATCGCGTAATTATGTATATTGATCGCGAAAGTTTACAAAGTACTGTACTCATTATTGTTTCAACCAGTAGGTAAATAACATTTCTGTTCAACGACTTAATGACCCTAGACAGTAGACAGCTCACACTTAATCAGAATGTACTGTAACTTGTTGTTTTACTACTAAATACATATTCCCTAATTATACCAAAGTTATTTGAAACATCAGTTGTTTTGTTTGTCTTTGGGCGAGGGGAATGTCAAGCAAGATCACAAGGATAATGAAACGTGCGATTGCTCTCAGACTTATTAATTAAGGATTTTCAAGATTACCTAGTAAGGATTCAAGATTACTATACAAGGTCACGGCCTTTTCCCATTATAAACGGTATTTGGAGTATGGTACCTATTGTCTTAAGGAATAAGTTTCGGAATGACCTTATTGATCACTATATCACTATTCGAACACACTGTTCTTCGGAATACGATAAGAAATAAACTAATTGTCTAACTGTGGTCAAAGATTTAAATCATTAGATGTGCCCTGACATCAAAAACTATGACACTGCCTTCAAATGCGTGTTAACAATATGCCGACGTACGCACACTGGTTTTGCCAATAAACCAAACTGTTAATGTTACCTTTTACTGTGCAATTATATTAAATGAACTTTCGTGAAAAAAATAACACTCACCACGTCCGGCTAACACTGTGTTTAGAGGTGATAGACAAATGAGCGTGCTCACTCATTTTGTGTGGAAACAAAAAGGCGGCATTACATAAGGGCGTATCTAACGAATAAAATTTTCGACTGTGGTTGCGTAGTAGGCTTTATGGTCTAGCTGTCCCATGCAACTTCGTCTGCGTCACAAAATATAGACAGTAGGGTACCTAATCATCAGGTCGCACCTACAATTATAATGCGCGCGGGGTAAAACAGTGATATATACATATACATATACTCGTATATCTCTAAAATACTCCTTGAATTTAAATGGTGTAAATGGCGAAACAACCTTAAAAGATAGACATATGCTAGCGCAGACTGTTTTTCACAACTTTTTAGGGGAAACGATTCCGCCATACATGATGTTGCGTAATTTAAACCGAAACGTTGTACCACGGTGGAATCGAATCCGCTCCTGCATATCAGACCAACTGCGCCACGGAAGTAGTCATAAGTATAGCGGAAATATTTTCTCGCACGAGTTCTACCATTCTAATTCTAATTCTAGGGGGGTCACCAGATCTGCACTGGGATGTCCCGCATGTGTATTGTGCATTGTCCCCCGAGTTACTGCCCCGACCCTAACCTAACCAGCCCAACTCCTTGAAATACCGGAGAAGGACTCGGGGTCGCCGGCAGCATTCCATGAGCACCCCCGAAGGGTATGCCGATGTTGTTGAAGAAGAAGGGCATGACTCCATGAGCTCCTGAAGACCCTTCTCTTATCTAGTCTGTCTCGTGGCACCACAGTGTAGTAGCACGTGCTCTACGGTTTCTTCCTCTTCAAGACACCCGCGACATAGTTCACTGTCTGTGGCACCTGTCTTGAGAAGACGGTAGTTGAGATCACAGTGTCCCGTGATGACGCCCACCATCATCCGTAGGTCTTGTCATCTTAAGCAAAGTATTGGTTATCTTTCTGTTTCTCTGTGGGAGCATTTGTCCTACCATAAAAAATACTACCATAAAAACTTCTACTTTACAGGCGGTTTTACTCTCAAGCATATTTCCGTTTCCTGTGAGGATTCACAGAATTGAATTTTCTTTATTTCCTCATTTCTGTTGTACTTACTCGTACCTTTATTGTAAGATTTTATGTGAATGTTTGTACTGTACACAATATCGTATTAAATAACATAGTAGTACGTATAGTCGTACAAACTTAAGTGTTCAAGGCACACAGTAGGTAACAGTTAGGCATTTTATAAAGTTTTATCGCTATTCATGTATACTAATATTATAATACATTCTATAGTCTGCCTATCAGATTATAAATATGCTTGGTCCAAATAAATTTGGAGTCAATATTTAAGCCTAAAAAAGTTACGTCTTTATTGGTTATCATAAAATGTTTATCAATAACATCCCTCAAAATGTCATCATATTGTTCTTTGCCTAAAAATAACTTTACAATATTTGTCTTATCAACATTCATTAATAAATTATTAGAGGCAAACCATTCTTTGAAATTATATATTAATTCATCCAATTTTACACATACATTCTCTTTACCCTTATCGCTTACTATCACAGTTGTATCGTCCGCAAAGAGGTCTATGTCATTCTGGTCTTCAACATATGCAACAATGTCATTAATGTAAATGATGAATAAAATTGGTCTTAAAATGAACCTTGAAGTACTCTCATATAAATGTCGTTAGTGCTGGATTTGTGATCGTTGCACTCTACTATTTGCATTCTGTTCGACAGATATGAAGCAAATATTGACAGCTCCCTATCACGTATACCGTAATGCTCAAGCTTCCGCTTGTGGCAGACACAGTCACAAAAGAGGCCGTATGTGTTTTTCGACTTATCTAGATCCCACAAGACACTCTACTAAAGAAGTTATTGCATCATTAGTATTCTTATTTTTCTGAAATCTAAACTTACTGCCATTAATGATACTATATTTTTGAATGAAACAGTATAGCTCATTTGCAATGCACTTTTCATAGATTTTGCTAAAAACTGGCAAGATAGAAATGGGTCTATTGTTATTAGTATCACTGCGAGTGCCTTTTTTAAATAGCGGGATTACCTTGGAGAGTTTAAGCACGTCCGGAAATAAGCCCTTGTGAATACAGTCGTTTATAGCACTTTCTAGAGGTGAAGCAATTTCATTTTTGACCCTTTACAATAAAAATGTTGATATATCCCAGAGGTCACGGGACTTCTGGCATTTTAGACCGTCAATAATTTTAATAACTGTACTAGAGTTGATGTCACTAAGGATAAAATTACAATTGGTTGGTAACGAAAATTTATGGACGATTTTCATGGACTCCTGCTCTGAAGCAAGAGATCCCTAGTCAATGAGGGGAAATTTGAGCAAAAGAAATTATTAAAACTATTAGCAATGTCAGAAGGGTGTTGTCGAAATGTGGTTATTAGAGTCAATTATTTTATCTATGTATTTACTATTCGTTGTGGATTTCCCGGTTTCAGCTTTTATTATATCCCAAGTACATTTAATGGGGGTTTTTAGAGGAATTAATTTTATATCAATCCTCATCTAGTGGGTCGCAATATTACATTGTTTTCCAAGAGACAGATAGTCGTCATGAGGAGAATATGGATCTTGGGCACAAGGGGCTTAAATAAGGTCTGAATTTGAATGAATGACATTTTGACATCCCACTAGTACTTGAAGATCCATGAAGGACGCCTATGTACAGCAATGGACCTTTTGTTTTAAAATGTCACTGTCTATTGGACCTAGTTAAGAAATCAAAATCAACTTTAAAGTTGTAAAATTCAGAGATGAAAGGCATAGAGTGAGGGTAGTTAGACAGATTGTAAAAAGGGTACAGTAGGCCTTAGTTTTCACAATCAATACTCGCTATCGGCAGGCGATCTAACAGTGACAACTTATGGTAGACATACAGATCGTGAAATGTCCACCTTCATCATCCGCACTGCTAAGGTCTGAAACTCGCTGCCGGCTTCTGTTTCCCCGAAAACGACAACCTAGGTATCTTCAAGTCAAGAGTGAATGTGAGAAGATGTCTTCTAGACCTTTGTGATCCATCATCGGCCACATCGTCGCTTAGGTGAGATCGTGGTCAAAAAAAGGTCTAATGCAATAAAAAAAATGTTTAGTAAAATAGTGGAGAAAAAAGAAATTACTTAAACAAATAATAATCTATCAGTGCCAACGTTGTTAATAAATTAGTAAGTGTTTGTAAGAGACTTGAAGTAAAAAAGGAGCTAGCTTTATATGAATACCTGACTTTTTTAAACTTTCGTAATTACCTTTACTTTTATCCCGACGTTTTGACCGGATTGCACATGATCGTGGTCGCGGGAAGACTGGCGTGCTGAAATTAACCGCACCAAAAGCGAAGGCTTCTTTTCAGACTACCCTTACTTGGTCTTCATAATAAGAAATTTGAGATTTAAGGCCGGTTCATACGCGATAAAAACTTGATAATCCAATGTACTGACTTATCATTGAATAGATTGATAGATAACCATTTATTGTACTTAAATTAATACTAAAATAGTACATAGAAAGAAAATTTCAAAACTAAAAGTAGAAGTATAATTTGATCAAGTATATCCTGTCCATTCAAAGGTTGTCTGGAAGAGATCGTTTTTAGCGATAAGACCGCCCATTGTATGTTGCTATTTGTTTGTATCCTTATATTTTTTACTTTCTATGGTGTACGTACAATAAAGAGTTAATCTATCTACAATGAATGAGCTCTCGGAAGAGAAAAAGCAAGGGTTACGGAGTGCTGTTTTGTGCAATATAGATGCAGCCATAAAAACTAGGTGGCATCATAACTTTTCGTGTAATGGAACATCTAGTAACCAATATACAGCGATAGTTCACAAAAATATGGATAAAACTCCGTGGATGCTGTTATGAATGCAAACTTACGTGAGTTATTGTAATTTTTAGCATGAATTATTTATCCCGTTGGAATGTTGGTACGTAAACAATGCACAGTTTGCAAATTTCCAAAAGCATTGGCCCGAATAAATAAAATTAATGTTTTGTAATGTCAAAATGCCGTGGGGTGCCGGCAGTGGAATGTAACCCCTCCTCTCTTGCCCGTGGATGCAGTAAGAATATGCCAATGGATATCTCCGGAAAATGGGCAACAGCGTCTTTCCATGTATCAACATCCGGTACTGCGCTCGCCACCCCGTCTGCCAAGCATGGCGAGTATGGCAACAAACCCCTCATGTTCTTGGAGATCCATGAGGGAGGCCTATGTCCAGCAGTGGACGTCGACAGTAGGTTTAGACCTACCAACTTATATACAACTTATGTTGGCTGAGATGATGAGATGATGAATGTCAAAATAACTTTTCTCAACGAAATGCACGTGAAAGTTATACGATACCTATTATAACAATCCAGTATTTATATATTTTGTATGTTAGTTACGGCTAATCTCTAAAACGGTTGACCCGATTCTGACGGGACCTTCACTTCAAAGCTGATGTTTTAAGGAGTAACTTGGACTAACAATCTAGTAAAATAATTAGGATTTAGCGCAAAAAATAAAAACGCACGCAAAGCCGCAAAACAGCTAGTAGACAGTATTACAATAGTTTCCGAATTCCCAATCCTTTTCATTTTAAGCTCGAGCTTTTGTGTTGTATCAAAACATATGCCTAGACCGTTTAATCCCAAAACGCCATATCGCACGTTTGATAGAAAAGGAAAATAATAAAATTGCGAAACGAATTCCCAACAAGCAAAAGCCGAAGTCTAGGCTTTATTTTCGAGAATTTTAACATGAGAATTGCTCTAGGCCCTAGAGCAATTCTCGCTGTAGGAAAACATATCACGGAACAAATTGTGCGGAAGGGTTTCACATTGTCCAGCGTAATTGTCGCAGATCTACATGTGACGTTGACACTAAGAGTTTTGAGTAGCAAGTATATTAATATTGTTTTTCTAATGTTGTGATGTAGGGCATTGGAAACTGCGACACAGTTTAAATTAATTCGTTTCCCAGTGTTAATTTGTATCCTGTGCACTTGTATAATTTTCTTTCATTATTAAATAAACTTGAAACTTAAATTAGCTTATGCTTACTATTTGTATACCTGGTTTAAGTAAATAAATAATAATACCCGAGAAACACACAGAAATATCACATAAGAAATATCTGGAATGATTGCGTCCCGGAAGAGAGCAGGATTGATGATCATAAAAACATTTACAGTAACGATAATCGAGCAGGACAATGTGAAATTTATAAGGAAAATTATTATTCTGCAAAACGAACATGACAGATGAAATACATTGAATTCGTATATATTTCATTCGTCCAACTCCATTGGACCAACTTTTCAGCATTCCAGCAGAAATATCTTAAATTAAATTTTGCTAATTGCTTTTCCTATTTAAAATAGGAATAAATACTCATTTACTAATTTAGTACACGGTATACAAAATTTAAAAGAATACCCGGAAGGTTTTTGTTTATCTCATTTTCCTTTTCTTTGTTTATTTTTACAGGTTTTTGGCCTTTGTTTCACAACTGGCCTCATGAATAAGCTCAGAGTCGCTCAATGAGCTATGGAGAGAGCTATGCTCCGGGTTTGTCTACGCTATCGAATCAGAAATGAGGAGATACGTATAGAAGAACTCGGGTCACCGACATATCCAAACGGATTAGAACGTTGAAATGGGCAGACCATGTAGAACAGATGGCTGATGAGGCCGAAAGGTTCTCGTGTGAAGGCCACGGTTCGGCAAGCGTAGCGTAGGATGTCCACTTCTAATCATATCTATTACGTAACTAATTACAAAGCAATATTTTATTACAATACAAAATTAAATTCACACTTTGAACACATACCTCCGTCATGGATCTCCATGAAGGGTAGTTGACATACTCAGACGCTTGGCAGGCGGGTTGTTGAGCGCAGTTCGGGATGTTGATACACGGAAAGCCACTGCTGCCCCTCTTTCGGATGTATCCCTTATCAGGCTCTTACTGCATCCACGGGCATAAGAAGAGGGGTAGCATTCTACTGCCGGCACCCCACAGCAATAAAATTAATTTGAAAAAAATGTTTGCTTGTTTCGGTCATGTTTGCTTCCCAAAGCGAGTTTCCCAGTGTAATACCTATTTGTTTGCTATCGGCGATTAGAACATTTTATTGTACGTATTCCCGTGAGTACGGACCGGAACTTGGTAATGTTTCTCGAATATTGAATAACATATGTTGGCAATACTGCCACAGAACGCACCAGTGAAGGACTTATTTATTTATAGAAAGTAAACTAGCATAGAAGGTATTGTAAAATGACACAAAAACACATTCAAAACGGTATACATCTGATATGTGACAATGTCAGGAGTTCATAACTCCTACTTTGTGCGTTAAGATTCAAAAAGAAAATAACACTATGTAATTTTTTCATTTGGACATTTTTATACTTTGTCATTCATTCATGTTGACATTTTTATTTTTCATTTTAGACTAAAGTCGTCAAACCCATTTAAAATAGCAACACATTATGATATGACGAGCTCTGTGGCGCAGCGGGCGAAGTTCCGCCTGCGACGCAAGAGGTTGCGGGTTCGATCCCCGCCTCGGGACAAATGTCTGTACGATCTGCAGATATTTGTTCAGGGTGTTCTGGGTGTTTTTCTATATATAATAAAAATATCTATCTATGTAGTATAATGTATTAAGTATATCAGTCATCTAGTACCCATAACACAAGCTCTGCTTAGCTTGGGGCTAGATGATGCTGTGTGATTTGTCCAGCATTATTTATTTATTTATTTATGATAATGGAATATGAAAAAGTATGTAGATCGATGACTTAGTTCATCACCATTATATCAGCCGCAGGATGCTGACCACATGCGCTGCTGGACATAGGCCCCCCTCATTGACCTCCAAGCCTAGCAGGCGGGTTGGCGAGCGCAGTACACGATTTTGACACACGGCAAGCCGCTGCTGCCCATCTTCCGGAGGTATCCCTTGGCAGATTCTTACTGATTCCACGAGTAAGAGAGGAGGGACCACATTCTACTGCCGGCACCCCACGGGATTAAGTTACCTACTCGTTTTGTTGCGGGTATTGAACGAAGCCTATTAACGGTTCGGATTTGTACGCATTCGCGGGTAATAGAGCTTATTAATGAGTACACGATCATCATTAATAATAATTACCTAATAAACGGATGTCTAGCAGGTTAATAACGGATATCCAGTTGGTTATTATTTTCCTTTGTTAACATAGGTGTATGCCGTGGAGTGCCGGCAGTAGAATGTTACCCCTCCTCTCCTACCCGTGAATGCAGTAAGAGCCTGCTAAGGGACACCTCCGGAAGATGGGCAGCAGCGTCTATCCGTGTATCAACATCCCATACTGCGCTCACCAACCCGCCTGCCAAGCGTGGTGAGAATGGCAACTACCCCTCATGGAGATCCATGAGGGAGGCCTGTGTTCATCAGTGGACGTTTTATGGCTAAAATGATGAAATGATGAACATAGGTGTACTGACCAGACATCTGGATGAATAAATCCAGATGTCTGGTCTGTTTTACCTCCATCATAAACTACCGAAGAGTTCAGGCTGAAATTTATATACATATACATATATACATATATGTATATGTATATAAAAAATAATGCCTTTACAATTACTATAGATGATTTACACAGCGTCAGCGACTGGTATTCATGCTTTACGGTTCCACGTTAGCCTGGCGCTGAATAAAATACAAAATACAGTCAGCTGTTCGCTCGGCTCAGGTGCTGTACTCTGAACAGCGCCATTAGATGACCTGGTCGTGCTCCTAAACCCAACATTCTTGCGGTTAATCTAGACTAGAACGCTCTAGAAGCATACTAGTAGTTCTACAATGAGTTTTAACAATCTACACTCGCTAGCGACTGTAGTTAAAAAAATGTATGAAACCTCGTACAGCGCCTCTAGCGGATAGTTTAGGACTAAAATACGTAGTAAACCATACGACAGCTACTGTAGTTTGGGCTTCATTTGCTTAGAATTCGGTACCATGCGTTATAAATCTGACAGATGTCATAGTAACGTACTAGTACTACAGTAGTAACGGCAGGCGATCTAACAGTGACAACTCATGGTAGACACACTGGTAGCCATTCCTGTCCGTACGTACACGAAGACCTCTGACCGTGCAATGTCCACTCGGTACCACGTCAGCGCTTGGGACAGCTGTTCGCATTAAGTTTGGTGCTCGGAAAAGCACCATAAGGATGACCTGATCGAGCTCCTAAACCCAACATTTCTGCGGTTAAACTAGACTAGAACATTCTAGCAGCATACCTGGTGGCCATTCCTGTCCATTCACGATGACCTCTGATCGCACAATGTTCATCCGCTTCCAAGTCAGCGCCAGCGACGACTGTTCGCATTAAGTTCGGCTCTCGGAAAAGCACCCTGAAGATGATCTGGTCGGCTCCTAAACCCAACATTTCTGCAGTTAATCTAGACTGTAAGATGCTAGAAGCATATGTACCTGGTGGCCATTCCTGTCCGTACACGAAGACCTCTGACCGTGCTATGTCCACTCGGTTCCACGTCAGCGCTAGGGACAGCTGTTCGCTCGGCGTCAGGTGCTGCGCTCGGAACAGCGCCGTGAGGATGACCTGGTCGAGCTCCTGGACCTCCCCGCCTTCTGCCCTCTCCTGGATCCTGAATACTGTGATCTGTGAAAGGAAGAATAAATAAATTACCCTTGAGATTTCACACGGTACCATCAAGCCCCTAAGTAGACAGAGCTTGGGTACCAAATAAATACATAAATCATACAGAGAAAACATGATTTGGGGCACCACGCTTGGCAGGCGGGTTGGCTAGCGCAGTACCTATGGACGCAGACGCTGCTGCCTATCTTATCAGCCAAACAAACATTTGTCCCCCTTTGGGGATAGAACCCGCCACCTATTGTGTCTCACGCGGCTATAACACCAACTGTGCCAGAGAGGTCGTCATTTATCATATTATTTTTTATTAAACCTTTTCAAACTCAAACTCTAATAAGTGTTTATTCAATAGAGCAAAACGCTACTTAGAATAGTCAGTTTATATAAGAATAACAAAGCACATAATTGAATTCGTTCGCTTCGGAAAACTTTTTTTTTCTAAATGAGGGAAAGAAGCGAACAAGAAACCTCACTCTTTCACTTCTATTCATTTTTACAATATTTGTCTTAATATTATGCTTAATTTAATGTTCGCAAGGATATTGGATGATTAGGATATTGCAAGATGACATCATTTCTTATCGCGATTGAACCGAGCAACACTAGGCCAAGGGTCAATATCATTCAAATAAGCGTCTTTACAAGATTAAACATTTAAGAAGTCTAACAGACCTCTTGATCATTCCGATGAACCATTAAGATAATCTTGTTAAATTAATATTTATTAAAATCGTAAAATTTTCTAATTATATTACCATAAGATTTAGAATAAAACTTTACTGCAATTCTGTGAACTTTTCAAAGAATGGCATTCAATTAAGTCTTGAAGAAAACTGCTTTGAATTAAAACACGTTTCAAAGACTTTACGGAGATAGTTATCTTACCTAAGCAGCTCAATTACTTTCTGCAGATGAAGTTTCCAATAGTGTTTTCCAATCGACTTAATCAGCACTTGAAGATTCTCGTTTGAGAGCACAAAGATTCTAACAAATGAATGAGCACAATGCGATATCTAGGTTCAAACTAAGTGAAAAGCGTTAAAGTGTGTAATTCAAGTTAGAAAATAAATCTAATATAGTCCGCCCGTGGTCTATGCAACCAACGGTATTAGTAGATTTTTTTTGTGAAGAGTTCTTCCGGGGAAGTATTACTGCCATACATATTTCTGCCGCCAAGCAGTGATGTCTGCAATGCTGTGTTCCGGTTTGAAGGCAGGACCGGTGAAATTACAGGCACATGAGACCTTACAACTCTTTGTCTCAGGGGTACAACGGGCGCAATGCAATGCAGCGTTGGTCACGTGCTTCGTGAATGTAATCACCGCGGCATTGCAGCTGTAAAAGGTAGTGGTTACCGCTTAGCATCAGATGGGCCTTCGGCTTATCTTGTTATTAAGTCGTATAAGGAAGCCGGCTGGATCCCACAGCTGGGAAAATAAAGGCTAAATGAGTGGAAGACAAAAATGCATTCTTCTCCTCCACTGTCCGCCAACCTGCGCCATGCGCATCCAGTTCGTCCCGCTATCTCCGTCCGCCATAAAAAGATTTAGAGAATCAATTTGATTCATCCTCCACCTTGAGCTTCAAGGGATACCTCCGGTAGATGGGCAGCAGCGTCTTTCCATATATCAACGACACATACTGCGCTCGCCAACCCGCCTGCCAAGCGTGGCGAGTATTGCAACAACCCCTCATGATAAGTACGTAGTGATCATGATAATATTGAATAAGTAGGTATATTTGCTATAGGTACGTGATCTTGAATGACATTCTTTGTTAACTAGATCTTTAGGCACTTTTTTATTTTACAATTCTCTTGAAATACCATTATCATAAAACTGGGGAAATTTATTCAAATTAAAGCAATATCTAAAGTCAGAACAGTATGAGATTATATCGGATTCACTTAGTCGCTTGATAGTCTGCTGAACATGCTAAGCCATATTGCGATCTCTAATACCAGAGGGTTTATGTAAATGCAATATTTATGCGGATGGTATTTGCAATTTCAGGTTATTTGTATCAAGTAGTCTGCTACAAAAATGCAACGCCCAAACATGAGCCGTCCGAAATTGACGCAAAGGCCGATGATGACGCTGATATTGTAACATAGCAGTAATGCCTTTGTATCTAATGTAGATGATTTACACAGCGTCAGCATTCGTATTTATGCTGTATTGGACTCTGCAGTGCAGGGACATTGTTAGATGGATTAGCACCTATACCATCCTCTCAACTTAGATAGCTATTATTATTATGAGCCACTTTCATCCCATTGGGCAAAGGCCTCCCCCCATTCCCTCCAGACATCTCGATCTTGAGCCACTTCTGACCAGTTACCCAGGTATTTGTCCAGTTCGTCCCGCCATCTCCGTTTGGGTCTACCGCGTCGCCTTCTCGCCGGGTCCGGGCGCCACTGGGTGGTGACCTTTGGCCACAGTTCTCCTGGCATGCGGCAGACGTGACCAGCCCTATCCCACTTTAGCTTTGCGGCTTTCCAAGCTACGGCAGTGATTTGCGTCTGAGAGCGCAGTTCGGTGTTGCGGACACTGTCCGTTAATCTGACACCCAGGATGCTGCTCTCCATTGCACGCTGACATACCTTGATTTTGTACTTTTGATGTTGCGTCAATGACCAAGTCTGCGCACCATACGTGTCGGACGGGGAGAATGCTTGTGACAAAAAGCTTTCGCTTTAAGGACAGCGGAAGGTCTTGAACCTTTTATTAGGTCTCCCTTGGCCCAATAGCTCTTCCAGGCATTTTCGGTTCGCCGAGCGATCTCTATGTCTTACCTGGAATCGAAGGAGACTATTTGGCCGAGGTACGTATGTATATGTAATCTTCCACGTAGAGCAACTCTTCCCCGTCTACTCTAACTCTGGTCTTAACGCTATTTAGGTCTTTGATCGGTTCATCTTTAGTCCAATCTCAAGGCTAGCCAAGCTTAGATCTTCAAGCATTGACTGTAGCTCGGGAGCTGAGCTGAGGTAGAAAAAAGGACGATGTCATCGGCAAAACGTAAGTTAGTTAACTTAACGCCGCCAACTTCGATTCCTTTTTCTTCCCAACCAACCGCTAGCTTCCTAAACACCTCCTCTAGAGTACTGGTAAACAGTTTCGGAGACAGCAGGTCTCCTTGCTTGATTCCTCTTGCTAATTTAAATGGTGGACCTACAGATGCTAAACTTATCAATGCTGTGCTATATAAGTAAATTTGTTGTACTTAATATATTAATGTAAGTAGGTTCAATATGTTGATTGCTGAGGGCTCGGAATATAAATAGCTATCAAATGCCTGCGTATAATCTACGAAGGCAAGATATAGTGGAATATTGTTTTCTTGGTGTTTTTCAATTAGAATGTTGATGGTGTAAAGGTGGTTTGTTGTAGAAAGTCCTCGTCGAAAACCTGCCTGCTCAGGTGATTGTTCCAGGTCTAGCTGTCCAGAAGTTCTTGTTTCGATGATGTTTATGAACGCTTTATACATGTGAAATACAAGACTTATCGGTCTGTAGTTATTTATATCTCTTTTGTTAGCTTTCCTGTGTAGTAAAATAATGTTGGCGTGGCAAAAACGAGCTGTAAATTTTCCTGTTATCAGTATGGAATTGAACTTTGTGATATGAGGTAAGAGTTGATGTTCACCGATCCTTAAAGGCTCTGATGTTATACAATCATCACCTGGAGATTTATTATATTTCAATTTGCTAAGGACTTTATGTACTTCTAAGCCAGTAATTAGTGGGATGTTATCTGTACAGATATGTGGAATGTGTTGAGATTCTGAGGTTCAAGGTGGGGTCTGAGTAGAGTTTCTTGTAAAAATCAGTACATATTGATAAAATGTTACCCCTGTTTTAGCGCGTTTCTCCGCTATCATCCATAAGGCTGGTGATCAGTGCTTTTCCTAACGTCGATTTTTGTTTTGCAAGTTTTAATGAACTACTAATTTCAAGTGCAATCTCAAATAATTTCGTTTTATATTGGCGAATATCTTTTCACTAATTTATTCAAAGTTCTATAATTTTGGCCTTTAAACTGAAGTGTCTGCCTAATATTTATTGATTTAATTGTATTCTCTGATAATTTCTTCTTTTTAGTATTTGTTTGTTTTACTTTACTACTTTTATAATGGATTTTTGCATTCTATCAAACTCATATTGTACATCTATATCTTCCTTGTCTGTGGGCAATAATTTATAACTGTTTTTAAGTTCTACATTAGTTACTACTGTAGATAATGATGATAATATTTTGTCGATTACATTATGGTATATATTGCCAGAGAGCTCCAAGTCTACCGATCGGATATTTTAAAGACGAAACTGTTGTTTGAAATCATGACAATTGTGATATATGTACCTAGAATAAACTTTGAAAGGGAGTTTGCTACTGATAATAAAACATTTTTTGGAACTCCTCACTAAAAAAGCGCAAAATTGTACAATCAAGAAACAAAAACTCTAAAATCACCAGTCAGAAGTAATATAAAAAAACATTCTTTGTCTCAAGTTTTTACAGTTTCAGACCTAGAAATGAAAAGATTTAAAAGCATTTTTAACGATAAATTATTCCAAATGACGCAATTCAAGTAAATTGCGATAAAGTTCCTAACTGTATCTTACAAAGAGAAATTGTAGTCTTTGGCATCGGTTGAATGCAATTATTTACTAATTGTACGGAATGTTGATGAATTATTCGAAATTAAAGTCAAAATGTATATACATAATTGGACGCTCTCTGTCCGCAGCGGGTTCGATGCCCAAATCGGGACAAATGTCTGTACGATTTACAGATATTTGTTCAGGGTGTTCTGGATGTTTTTCTATATAATAAAAAAAAACAATCTATGTAGTTTAATGTATTCAGTGGGTATATCAGTCATCTAGTACCCATACGACAAGCTCTGCATAGTTTGAGTCTAGATGATGCTGTGAGAATAGTCCAGCATTTTTTATATTTATAATTAATTCACACCCAAACATTACAAAAATGACACACACATATACATATATATACAATAAAACACAGTTAATTTTATAAAGCACTTAATAAAGAAAAAATCCAAGTATTGTTTTAAAGTACTAAAATGCATAACTATCTATTTAAAAAAAGTTTCAAAGGATGCCGACGATGTTCAAAATCGCACTATTATAAGAGTGGCGACAACCAACCCACAATCCATCTCAAGAAAACAAATTAGTAAGGGATACTTTATGCTTCTTGGCTTCCTAGCAGTCAAAGTCAGACTCCTGTCGGTTACCTAAAACTGGCGGCAGGTTCTGTCAGACCGACCTAACCTGACAGCCTGACTAGACGTAAGCGAAAAGGGAAATGGCAAACCCACACAGATTTACGTCTAAAGCCGGCTACTGACACACTGCGTCTAGGGCAGACGCACGGCGCGGGGCGGTTGGAACTATTTCGGCCGTTCTCTACACAGTTAAAAAAAACTATGTGATCCGCATAGTTTTTTTGAACATTATTTTTATTATTTTTTTTCTATAACAAACCCAGCCAAGCCTTTTAGTATCCAAACAATTGGAACGCAAAGGAAAAGTCCAGACCGGTTAGCGCTCCCTGCGGGCCCGGCGTCCATTACCGCGCTAACGAGCGTTCAGTAGAAGGCTTCATTATCATTCCTAAGGCTACTTTTGTACGCTGACGTAGATATGAAACTCTGATGCACTTCAAAATGACTTTTGTGGCGCATGTGGTTTACTTTTACTTCGATCTGATTTCTCAAACAACAAAATATTCCGAATTTATCAATTAACTTGACACTGGCGGAATTGTGTAGAACCAAACACAAAAAGCCATAAAATAAAACAACAAAATATTCCGTTAAAAAGTCGAGTGAATTGTTTACGGAATAATGGCGCGAAGGTAAGTGTAACCCCGAAACATATCTACTCTTAAGAATCGCTCGAGTCATCAGTGCTCATGCCAACCCAGATGGAACTTTTATTCATCATCTCATACTCATCATCAGCCGTAGACCTGCTGTTCACGTACACAAGCTCTGCTTACTTTGGGGCTAGATGCTGCTGTGTAAAATGTTTATCATTATTTATTTATTATTTACGCCTTGGACCGGGAAGTATGGAGAGAGGTAAGGTAGGCCTTTGCCCAGCAGTGGAAGTGCTACAGGCTGATTAGATTAGATTAGATTAGATTTATTTATTATCTACATCTACACTAATAATAAAGAGGTAAGATTTGATTATTTGTTCGTATGCATTGAATAGGCTCAGAAACTACTAGACCGATCTGAAAAATCATTTCACCATTAGAATGCTACATTATCCTTGAGTTTATTATGCTTTATTTTATTCCCGTATTCCCACGGGCACGGGAACTACGTGGGTGAAGCGCGGAGTGCGGCTAGTTAATTATAAGACGGAAGGAAGACGGTCTTTCCGCAACAATGAATGTTGCTGGACAGTCAAAACTTCAGAGTTTTAAATGTTGGAAACAAAATGATATATTTTCGTGTCGATATTTTTAATATAAATGCAAATGGGAAAATTTTAGTGAAAATTGGTATAGCAACAAGAATAATCGCGCTATAAAAGCTTATTAAGTAATAAGCTTTATGGATATAGAATTATTCATGTCGGCGTATATTAAATTGAGATAATGGGTAACTAATTATGAAACAATATCATGGTTTTTGCTTGATATCTTGTTGATTCAGGAGATTATAATTTGATTTTTGTTCCTATTTATTTACAACATTAAATTTTGGATTTCTTTTTGAGTATCCAGCTCTCGTAATACATTTTTATTTTTTTGCGTTTAGATAGCGCTGCGTATTAAAAATTGGTTATATATAATCTACTAGCTTGAGCCCGCCGCTTCGCATGCATTGTACCCTGATAAAAAGTACATCTGTACGTGTGCAAAATTTCAGTTCAATTTGTAGCCTAGTTCTTGCGTGAAGAGGCAACAAACATCCATAAATCTATACAAACAAATCGCCTTTGCCCAGCAGTGGGACCCAAATGGCTCATAATAATAATAACAGGTTTAAAGATATCTATTCTCAAAAAGACACAGTCACATGAGAAAAGTTGTTTTTCTTAAAGTTATGGCTTAGGTAATAGAATTTAATTGATCGCTCGATGTTAAATTAAGATAAATAAATATGTGAAATTGGATATGAATTTTAGTTTTCAATTACAAATTTAGCAAGTGCGTTCTTAAACGCGTGAAACGAGCTAACATTTTTCAAAGCTGCTGGTAGTTTATTAAACATTTATTTATTTGGAAAACCAACAGCTATAACTAACTTATATTTTATTATAACACTAACTGTCCCGGCGAACTTCGTATCGCACTAACTAACCACTACTACTTTACTAACTTTTTAGCCAAAAAATTACACTATCTTAATTGTATGAGAAAATGAGTTTACGTTCTTATTATTTGTTGTGTAATCATATTAAATGTTTATATAAGTTTTTCCGACAAATCCCAAAAATCTTAGATCATTTAAATCGGTGCAGCCGTTTTCGAGTTATAAGTGGTTTTAACTAACCCGGCTGTTTCATAATTTTTTTTTTAACCTGTTCAACTTCTGGGCAAAGGTCTCCCCCAAGTCTTTCCAGGAATCTCGCTCATTCAACAGGTCTCTCCGGTTATAAATATTTATACATAAAATTTAATGTATATTTTATGTATATACGTAACTTGCGTAAACAGTGAGCCAATTAATAAAGGTCCTCTTGGATAAAAACATTATATAATGCTATTTATTATTTTGACTATTATTTTGTAATTAACTGTAATTTGTTAATTTTATTTTATTATTAGTGGATAAAGTTTGAATAATTAATTAGTGTAAGTGGTCAGTCGTTCTGGTTAAATAAATAAATATAACAGTAATATCGCCGGATTACTCAAATTACATACAGTATCGTACCGTACCGTAGTAAATTATTATCATCATTCATAATTTCAGCCGTAAAACGTACACTACTGAACTCAGGACTCCCTTATGGATCTCCATGAGGGGTAGTTACCATACTCACCACGCTTGGCCCAATTATTATATTTTTTATAAGCTAGTGCTAGTATTGTACGGGTTTCGATTCTATAAGCTAGTATTATTCATGGATCCTATTAAAGCGTTATAATAGAACTATTATCAGCATTTTATAGAGGTAGAGAAAGAAGGTAAAGGAAAATAATTTGAAACGTAATTGATTTTGCAGTTTTATAATGCGGACCTTGTTGACGTTCTACATGATTAAGAGTGTTTTTTTATGAATGAATTCTTTTAAATATCGTAGAGGAAGTACTGTTTTCTTTAGCTATGAGTATTTAAAGTTTTTAGTGGCGATAATTTGAACCTTATAACATACCTTTGCATTATTTGAGTTTATTATTAAAATATCCTACAAACTTACCTACTTGCAACCTGTGGTTAAAAGTCTGCGATATGACGATGACATCGATTTACGCTAAAAAGTTACAATTTTTAAGTTTTTGTATATTAGATATTTTTTAATATGTCACTTTTTATATAAAACTTTAATGAAAAAGGGACTAAAACAGATTTAATCTTCGCATTTATAACATCTATTAAAGATGTTATCATCATTAAATGCGGCACCGATACCATCCTATTATCTTAGTTGGCTATTAGTCAGATGAGAGAACAGGTAAATACTCCTGAAGGTAACTAGGTCGCGGTATTCCTTATGATGTCTTCCTTCATCGTGTTGTATTCACAGATACTTTGGAAGCTCCACACGACTTTCGGATTGAAAGTCGGGGGTACATTACATACCACTCGGTCAACAAGAATAAGAAGAAGAGTATCCATGGTTTTAGGAATAAATAATACATAAATAAATAAATACATTTTTATTCATCATCAACAAAAAATGTACAGTAATTCAGTTCAGGGTTGAAAATGCCTTTTAAGTATTATAGATAACACTTGTATTAGACATTTTCGCTCTTCCACATTGAAGGAATACATTAAAGACCTTTCTTTTGGGTTGGCAGACGATGCAGGAAAACCTTGTCCTATATAATTTAATATCTAAGTCTTATGCCAAATTCGAATATTAAGTCACAGTACGGATATCACTTACAAAATTGTTTGGTTTATTAAAAAAATAGTAGTAACTTCTTAGTTTGTTTTTTATTTGCATGATTTTAATTCATTTAACTTTGTAACAACTATTTTAAATATTAATTCGTCTCTTTTTGGTTATATAAAATGTTTTGTTAGTAATTAACAAGAATCACCTCAACTCCTTCATGTTTTTTAAAGACCTATTCAATGGCCACACGATGGGAAAATTAAGAAAAAAAGTTACGTGTATGTGAAGTACACCAAATAATTGCTTTTTCAGCATTTTCTATACCGTTATCTCGGGATCATAATTTTATCTCATCATCATTTCCCTCCCCTTATCCCACACTACGTAGGGCCGGCACAACATGTTCTCTTCTTCCATTCTTCTCTATCAAACGTCAACTAGACATTCACTGCTTTACCGTTCATATCATCTTTCACACAATCCATCCACCTTTTCTTTGGTCTATCTCTGCTCAAATATCCGTCCACATTCATATTTATCACTCGTTTCGTAACATGAGATTCATCCCTCCGCATAACATGTCCGTACCACATCAACCTATTACTCTTCAATCTTTCTGTCACGGGCACAACTTTCAAGCTTCCTCTTATGCATTCATTTCTAATCTCGTCCATTCTGGTGACACCACATTCATCTTAACATACGCATCTCCGCCGCGTGAACTATTCTTTCATCCGTCCCTTTAGTTGCTCAGCATTCACTTCCATACATTACGGCAGGTCTTACGATCGTCGTTATTTTATAAGTCCACGCAGAATTACAGCTTTCTAGGATTAATAGCCTCTTCGCTAAGCCGAAGACAGACAGACAGGCAAAGTGAAAATATAAGGGTTTCTTGTACTACGGAACCAAACTACCTTTGTTACTAACATTTGCGTCAGACTCCAAACCGTAAATTCCCATCTTGTGTCACAAGATCTTAGTGATACAAGAACCCTTAAATTCCAAGTATCTATTAGGAATTTGGTATTCAAGAGGTTTGTACCTCGTTACTAAACATCGTTATAACTGAGTACATACACACAATTTACGACTGCCGAACTCACAATTTTCCTTAATTAATCTTGCCGTGGGGTGCCGGCAGTAGAATGTTACCCCTCCTCTCATGCCCGTGGATGCAGTAAGAGCCTGCTAAGGGATACCTCCAGAAGATGTGCAGCAGCGTCTTTCCGTGTATTAACATCCAGTACTGCGCTCGCCAACCCGCCTGCCAAGCGTGGTGAGTATGGAAACTAGCCCTTATGGAGATCCATGAGGGAGGCCTGTGTTCAGTAGTGGACGTTTTACGGCTGAAATGATGATCTTGTTAAAAGAAATCACGTAGTTTTCAGAGTATCCATAATGATGAGATCGCCAAAATAAAGCAAGGTTTAATCATCCTCTTATCATCTCAGCCGTAGGACTGGTGAGGTCCACTGATGGGCATAGGCCTCCCGGCCCTCGGGGATCAGGAGATCTAGAAGTTCTGATCATGAGGGGGTTATTGCTACCACACTTGGCAGGCGAGTTGGCGAGCACAGTACGGGATGTTGTTACATGGAACGACACTGCCCATCTTCCGGAGATATCCCTGGTAGATTCGTTCTGCATCAGTCCGGGCAGAGAGGAGGGGCAACATTCTAATAGCGGCACCCTACGGCGCAGTAAGGTTTATCTTAATTTACATTAATAATGCTGAAGTATTCACACACCGCCACCTAGCCCCAAAGTAATAAGATCTTGTGATGGATACAACATGGTTAATACGATACGATGATCAGAATGAATAATCAGAATCGCGTTTTTAAAATGGTCTCTTCTAATCGTATTGAAAAGAAAAAGACGGCACGATTCTTGTGTATAATAAAATAATAAGGTACAAAATCATTAATATTGTAGAACGCCGTCTCGACCAGCCATGTTAGTAATTTAGTTTTAAAAGAATAGGCTGAAAGCGATAAGTATGTGATCCGTATCCGTACATTTACAGTACCAGTAGTATCATTAACAGTGAAAGAGTTATGATACTACTGGTACTGTTAATGTACCTGGCATCCTTCGACTTTAACCTGACTGACCTTTGACTGATAATAATAGTAATAGCATGTAAACAATTAAAATTTAGTTTTGACATCTGATTAACTTTATTAATAATTAACGACGACCTCTGTGGTGCAGCGGGCGAAGGTCCGCCTGCGACGCAAGGGGTTGCGGGTTCGATTCCCGCCTCGGGACAAATGTCTGTACGATCTGCAGATATTTGTTCAGGGTGTTCTGGGTGTTTTTCTATATATAATAAAAATATATATCTATGTAGTATAATGTATTAAGTATATCAGTCATCTAGTACCCATAACACAAGCTCTGCTTAGCTTGGGGCTAGATGATGCTGTGTGACTTGTCCAGCATTATTTATTTATTATTTTATTATTTAATTTCATTTTTAGTTTGATACATTTGACATCATATCTCTTTCAATGTTATTAATTAGGTATATTTTAAATTTAAATATTGCTACGCCCTTACAGGGTAAATGTACGTACCTATAGCATCCTGGACCTAAGCTAATCAATTTGTACACTATGCAATAAATAAATGAATATGAAATGAATATTAATAAGAACACTCACCAAGTTCTTCTTCCTGGTGCATTGCAGCAGCTCGCTGTAGAGACACTCAGCCTGCTGAAGGCCTACTTCGAAGGTCTTCTGAATGGTTCCAATTAGGTAGTCTCGCATCGACTCCAGCACTGTCTGCTCCCCGCTTTCTGATGCATACCTGGTAATAAAAGACAGGAGTTACAAGAAGACAGAATTAATAGACTCCACGGAGAAAGAAATTTAATTCCTTTTTCCTTCATATGTACCGGCAGTAGAATGTGACACTTTCTCTCTTGCCCGTGGATTCAGTGAGAATCTGCCAAGGGATACCTCAGGAAGATGGGCAGCAGTGTCTTTCCATGTATCCTGTACTGTACCCGCTAACTCGCCTGCCAAGCGTGGTATGGCAAGAACCCCTCGTGATCAAAACTTGGAGATCCATGAGGACGGTCCCTGTCCAGCAGTAGACGACAGATTTACGGCTGAGATTATGAGCCCCTTCATATGGATGAGATACCTCAATTCCTTGTAAATCAAGACCCCTAACCGCACATAGCAGTGATTCATCATTTCAGCCGTAAAACGTCCACTACTGAACACAGGCCTCCCTCATCAATCTCCATAAGGGGCAGTTGCCATACTCACCACTCTTGGCAGGCGGGTTTGCTAACGCAGTATGGGATGTTGATACACGGAATGACGCTGCTGCCCATCTTCCGGAGGTAGCTCTTAGCAGGCTCTTACTGCATCCACGGTCAAGAGAGGAGGGACAACATTCTACTGCCGGCACCCCACGGCATAGCAGTGATTATTATTGTTAAATCCAATTCCTAGCCAAAATTAATTCAGGCTACTTTTTACCCGGATAAAACTGCAAACAGACTGAACTTTAAATAATAAAAACGTGATAAAAGTTCAGAAATAATATGCCTTTAAGTTCTATGTTTTCCACCAACACCAACAGACCCCTTTGTTACACTTATCTTGAATAGAAAACCAACAAACACCGTACTCACCGTATTGCTGGTTCTGTAATCTACTTTCATTCAAAATACGTTTTCAATCACGTATTGGAGTAATGTAATATTGATCCGATACGCGAATGAAAAGCATTCATTTGATTTAAAACTAGATATAAAGCTTATCGTGCCGGCACGGCAGTTGGATGTAACTCCTCCTCTCTTGCCTGTGAATGCAGTAAACAATTTCCAAGGGATACCGCCGGAAGAGGGATAGCATCCCGTACTATGTTTGCCAACTCGCCTGCCTAGCGTGGTGAGTATAGAAACAATCCCCTCAGTGCTTAGAGACCCGAGGAAGGCGAATGGCCGGCAGTGGACGTTCTATGACTGAGATGATGATGAAGACAGGCTTATCGGCATTTGGTCTCGATCTGAATGTATTGTCTTGAATTTGATTTAATGCTGCTTGTATATGAAAATGATTGCGACACGCATTGACCTGTATAAGTCGGGATTGGCAGTACCTTCATATAAGGCATACTGTGGGGTTAACTAGGGTCTAGCTAGGCAACTGAGTAGTCACTTGCTTATAAAAGCAATGAGATCCGCCTGCATGACCACTGTTACTTGCTATTTACTGATTTTAGCACACCCAATATCTAGTCTTCGTACCTGCAACGACCACGGCATTTTCTAGGCAGCTCTTAAGTAGTGTCTGCTGAAGAACGCATTCTGTTTCCGTTACCGATAACCAGGCAATTTAGTACTAACTTGTGAATTTAGAGCTCTTTCTTTCAACGGAACCTTCCATCCTAAGGATAAAGATTAATAGATATGATTTAAACAGCGTCGTGGGGTGCAAGCAGTAGAATGTTACCCCTCCTCTCATACCCGTGGATGCAGTAAGAGCCTGCTAAGGGATACCTCCGGAAAATGGGCAGCAGCGTCTTTCCGTGTTCCTATTAACATCCTGTACTGCGCTCGCCAACCCGCCTGCCAAGCTTTGTGAGTATGGCAACTATCCCTCATGGAGATGAGAGAGGCTGGTGTACAGTAGTGGACGTTTTTCGTCTGAAATGTTGATGATGATGAAACAGCGTCTGCTGTTCAAATCAAATCTATTTATTCGTCTGCTGTCAGCAACTGGTACTCATGATGTACGAGAGGCGGCAGTGCCTGGGAGATTGTGAGGCACACCCCGGGGATTCCTCGGCACGTAACTACGCGCATTCAAAAGGGATGAGGGGATCAAGGTTGCCCACTACGATAGTCCAAATTGTGTTGGTCCTTCCTTTATTAAGGCAAACCGTGTAGTTAACTAAGCAACTTAGTACCTACTCGTGTTGCTAAGTAAGCTAAGTACTCGTACAACTTAGAGCCGTATTGGCAAAGTTTATTTATTTATTTTTTGAGAATATAACATCATTACAGGTTTTTTTTATTAAGGGCGATGTTATATCTAGGTTATTAACTAATTTATACGGTCTAATGTACATACACGCAATATACAATAAATACACTATACTAATCTATACATTTCCTTTCAATAACAATTTGTGCCATTTCCATGGCTTTTGGCAGGTGTTTGTCAAATATACAATGTTTTCGGACAGAATATTGAGTAAATAGATAGCGAGTGACATGGGGGCAAACTTAAGTAGGTTGGTCCTACAGTTGGGCACCTGAATGTATTGGCAGTTGAATGTATTCAGAACATTTCATACTACGGTTGATTCAGTTCAAGCATGGATTAACAGTATTGGAAGCAGTTTAAATCATGATAATAGATATAAAAATGGTAAATTGCAATACTCACTTGCGCACAAAGGCAATGAGGTCCGCGGCTCGGCCGCTGCCGTCACACACCACCACCGGAACAGGCGGGTTGTCTGTCACGTACTCTAGCACTGCGCGCACTGTGTTGGGCCTTCATTTACTAGGCACATACGGGGGATTCCTCGGCATGTTACTACGCGTATACAAAAGGGATAAAGGTTGCCCACTGCCACAGTGAAAGTTGTGTTGGTCCTTCCTTTATTAGGGCAAACCCTGTGGTAAACTTAGCAACTTAGTACTCACGTGTACTTTAGAGTTGAGTTGTCATCCTAAGGTTGATTCCGTATAGCATGGATTATCAGTATTGGAAGCTGTTTAAATCATGATAATAGAAATAAAAATGGTAAGTTGCAATACTCACTTGTGTACAAAGGCAATGAGGTCCGCGGCTCGGCCGCTGCCGTCACACACCACCACCGGAACCGGCGGGTTGTCTGTCACGTACTCTAGAACTGCGCGCACTGTGTTGGTCCCTCCTTCGATCACTAGGCACACCACGGGTGTTGATGAATGTGTGTCTGCAAGCAAGTTAATGAATTAATATTGACCATGATCAGAGTTTGGCACAGTGGTTCATGAACCACTATGCCAATATATACTGTAAGTCAAGTCTTAAACTTGAAAGTTCGTAAAAATATTATGGTTATCTAAAAATAAGCCACTTGCTAATTTTAAGTTAAACTAAAATATTATTGGTGCCAGAAAGTAGAATGTTGTTGTTTCTCTCTTGCCCGTGAGAATATTAACAAGGGATACGTCCAGTGTAACCAAAGTTAGTAGATTTCTACTTTTTCCACACAAACCACAACGATGCAGGCTGCGGGCGGGAGGGCGGTGCTCATGCATCTCAGCTTATGCGGAATTATAACTAAATATTTTCATTGCATTTTATTTTTTTTATATTCAAGGGTATCGCGTGGAGTTGGAGCAAGATCCCTTATTCAAGCAATGGTTAAATAAATCAAAAAATAATATACTCCCAGATAACCCAGTTAATTTTACAGTAGACTTTTTAGTAGAATCCAGCTTATTTGTAGTAGATTTTGGTAAGTTTTCGCCCTATGTTACAGTAGATTTGTAAATTTAAATCTGGTCACACTGAATACGTCCGTAAGATCGGCAGCAGCATCTTTACCAAGATCGCTACGTAAAATCAGGTTAAATGCAATGGGACCTCATTGAAAAAAGTCCCTCGTTGTATGTTCGTGGCTAACAACTAGTTAGACAGTTGGAACATTTTCAGATGATGTATTTCTGTTGCTGTTATAAAAACAAATACTGAAAACAAAATAAAATAAATATTTGAGCGGGGCTCCCATACAACAGAAGTGACTTTTTTGCCGTTTTTTGCTCGATATTAATAACGGCAACAGGTAGACGCTTGAAATATTCAAGAATATTTAGTTGTATATTTATGGTATAGTAGTTGTTTTGCCAAATAATGGTACGAAACCCTTCGTACGCGAGTAAAGTCTTGGTGCAATCCAAGCGAAACGTGGGGTAATAATAAAGGTAATTTACGCGATAAATACCCGGTTATATGTATGTATGTTAATAATGTGTTGTGATCGCGAATGTTTAAAAAAGACAATAACTAACTAGAGGTTTTTAATAGAGAACGTAACTCAGGCATCAAAGCGAGTAATCAACATCAAGAGCTGAGCAAATTGAATACTCCAGTACTCCAGCAGTCTTCTACGTTATAGTCGCACAAACATACACGGTTGGAAATATACGAGCGCATCACGAGTTATATGGTACAATACGTAGGTAAACATTTTGAATAATTAAGAAAATTTAAGATTTGATTACCACACGTTATGTAAAGTTCCCAAAAATGTGCAAAATACCTTAAAAAAGCTTTTCAAAAATTTTCCTGGAGTATTTTAAGATGGCGTAGAAAAATGTAGGTAAGGTACCTACATCTTTCTACGCCATCTTAAAATACTTGCCTATATACAGGGAATTCATCACATAATTGTTAAACATTTTGATAATGCATATATACATAGGTCTTTGATTATTCTATAACGCAAGTGCACTTTGAAGTGAACTCATTTCATCCCACTTATCCCACTACTATAAATTCTAAACTTTGTATGAATAGTTGTTTGTTAACTCTTATAGCTAAAATGAAGTATGGTTCAAACTTTAACTTTGCATAAACTACTATTATTCAGGTAGAACGTGTCTGACGCTGAGGGCAGAAGATAGTGTTCCTCATATATAAAACATGGAAATAAGTAAGATACTTCCGATATCCGTATCATATTAAATAAACTAGATTTTTTAAAATATTTATTTAAAGAAAGATCTTATTAGCTGTTGTGGAACAGGACTATTGGAATTCACCGTATATGCTAGGTTTTATGCGCTCGTGTGAGAATCGTAAACGAAGTCGTAAACCCACCACTTTTCGGGCCGCAGGAAATTTACTAGGGCCTGTGCAGACACTCTGAACTCAATTCGAAAGGTGCTTCCTTCAACTCAAGAAGTGCAATGTCGTAATGAAGTGTAATGTAATTTTCTGTTTGTTTAGTTTTTAAGTAAGTACCAGCACGCCAACCATACTCTAAACTACAGGTTTGGCTGGTAGAGAATGCTTTAGCATTAAGCCCACCTTTTATAATTGTGCAATAAAGTATTAAATAATAATAATAATGTCGAACATATCAAATATGCCCGTTTTCAATACAAAGAGAAGGTTAATCAATCATCAATCATTTCAGTCGTGAAACATCCACTACTGAACACAGGCCTCCATCATGGATCTCCATGAAAGATAGTTGCCATACTCACCACGCTTGGCAGGCGGTTTAGCCAGCGCAGTACGGGATGTTGATACACGAAAAGACGATGCTGCCCATCTTCTGGAGGTATCCTTTAGCAGGCTCTTGCTGCATCCACGGGCATGAGAGAAGGGGCAAAATTCTACTGCCGGCACTCCACGGCACGGAGCCGTAATATGCCGAACAATCAATGTTGATGTGGCGCTGATTAAAGCACCTCTGGCTTTAGGAAGGGTCAAGGATCGATTTGACCAATGCGGGTTAAAATCCCGCCGAAATAGAAAATTTTCATTACCATTAAACGTCAAAATTTCCCTCAATTCTAAAAGCTTAATCCAGCAATCCGTGATTGTGTGACATTGTGCCTATTTACGCGGCGCATTCAGGCGAGGCACGCATGAACTCGGTCCACTGCGATTGAAGCTACATCTACTCGGATAGGTATTCAGATGTGTGATTTCGATCACTCGCAGTAATATTTGAGGCTTATGATTTAGAGTCAGTTGTACGAGTAGTTATATGAAAACTTTTGATTTAGTAAGTTACTTCGGGAGAAGTGTTTCTGGTGAGGAATAGCATCGACTAAGATGAACTTAGTTTTTTGTTTATGTATATTTTTGAGGTAACTGTATTATTTTAATAAGCTTAACAAATACCAATAGTTTTCTTAGAACTAAACTTTTTAACAACAAAGAAAAGGTGCCCTTGAAGGAGCCAAAATTTTGCTCCTACCTGCAAAACCATAAATTGATTAGGTTCAGGCGTTAGTGGCAACATTTAACTACTGTAATTAACATCGTTAACAGAACACATAGAAAAAAAACTTGATCGCTTAGGCCTCATTTACGGAGACGCGGGGCATCACGCGTTGCATTGGGTGGCGCGAACCGCACTGAATACAAACTTTAACGTTCTAGAATGCGTTTACGGAGATACGCGCGACACGACACGCGACACCTCGAGTCTCTGTAAATTTGGCCTTAGTGACTTAATTGATAGCGTAATGCCCATAATTACCTAACCCACGTCAAAAGGATCCAGAAATTAAGCTATCACCCGTAAGTAATCCATTTCAATACAATCTTGGCAGTATAGCGAATTAGTGCGTAGTGATCCATTAAAGTGCAAAGGAGAGTGAGCCGTAATGACCTAAGGTGCTTAGCTCAGGGTTAACAGGTCTCATTACACACTTTTATACTTGCTTCTTGTGTTTCAACTCGCGTAAACAAACTATTTCATGTTGAACTATTAGGAAAACTTACAGCTAAAATAGATACAATCATGAACTAAATAGATACAGAAGACCAATTAAGGATAAATATTTATTGTAATTAACAAAAGAAGTAGACGGTTAAAAATAAAACAAAAGGAAGTTTAACAATTAAAGAAATCAGTAAACGCTTGGACTGTGATGGAGAACTGTTGAACCAGTCAACATTATCTGCAACTGCATTAAAATATCTACACGCTCGAAATATGAATTAATTATGTCAGTGAGATGGTTTAACCGTGGGGATATAGATTATGATGTCTTCCAGATGCTTGTGACGTTTTGAGACTCAAAAGACTAAGAAATTCAGGGCTGTGTTGCTGTACAAGACATATTGACGACCTCCGTGGCACAGTTGGTTTAATACCCGCCAGAGATGCAGGGGTTGCGGGTTCAACCACGCCGGTAGACAACATTTTTACGTTATCTGCGGATAATTTTCTCGAGTCTGGGTGTTCTACGAGTATGATAAGTTTTTATCGACAAAAAAAGACTGAAATAAAATCTGGTACTCATAACACAAGCTCTGTTTACTTTAGGGCTATGAGCCCGCGGGATGAGTCGTGTGTGGGCTCAGTTGCCCACGAATGGGTAGTTCATAGATTTAACGTTAGGTTACCTATGACTTCTCATTTAGGAGTAGGGTATTGCCATTACGCCAATAAGGGGCATACTATAAAATGGTTAGTAGCGCGTGGTATAGTTTGCGATAACATTTATACACCATGCGCTGCTAGCAAAATTATGTAAAGTTTTGGAAAAATTGTCTTCATTACCGTTACTGTTAGAAAATTACGCGTTTCAAACCAAAATTATTTCCAAGATAATTTGCGGTAATTCAACTCGATCTACATTAATTTACCCCTCATTTTTGATCAGCAAGGTTTAAAAACTGAACTCTATCATCGTTGATATACGGCTGAAAATAATACCACGTTTCAAAATGTCCGGCCATTAATCCGTAGAATATCTCCTAAAACGTAAATTTTAATAATTAACTACAGTTTCTGAAACGGGAATCTTTTGCTAATTAAGAAAAAGTCTGAGGTTTCCACTTATGATTTAAATTATGCAATGAGTACTCAGTTCTACTAATAAGATTTTCTTTAATTATATGACTACCAAACAAAAAATATACAATAGGTTGTCGTAGCTCAGCTACGTTGCGTAGAGGCGTAGCACCCACGGTTCTACGAGGTGAACTTGGTCGATAGAAAATCTTGATAAAAATATTAATTAAACTGGGCTTAGATAAGGTTACTTGAACGCACATAATAAGTATGATTACTAAGGCTGCCCTGAAAAGAACCATGTAGAGAAGGTCAGAAGAAGAACAGAAGAATTTCCAATATTTATTAAAACCAAGGAGTAGAATAATTTTTCGAGAGTGCAGAATGAAGGCCAGTTAAAATAAAATTTTAGTTTAAATTACGCGAGAACTATCCAATTAAGTGAAGTGCAGTAACGTGTAAAGTGCAGTAGTTGCTGATGCAGTAAGAGCCTGCGAATAACCTTCGGAAAATGGGCAGTAGCGTCTTTCCGTGTGTCAACATCCCGTACTGCGCTCGCCAACCCGCCTGCCAAGCGTGGTGAGTATGGCAACTACCCCTTATGGAGATCCATGAGGGAGGCCAGTGTTCAGTAGTGGACGTTTTACAGCTGAAATGATGGTGTAGACCCTGGCGGGAGGGTAAGGCTAGTTTTTACCTAGTTTGGGTGCCTATGTGTTCCATTCCGGAAAGTTTTAATTCTTGTAGAATTATGAACTAAATTATACTAACACTGATAATTGTAGTCTAAATAACACATCTTAATGTACTGCCTTTTTAACTTAGACATTCTTTTAACCCGTGCAGGACATTACGAATTTTAAATGTAAAAATGGATGGCTCAAAAGCCTTGTACGTAATGGTCGTCCACACGTCGCGGCCAACTCTAAATTACGGGTCCCTTGCGGTTGAAACA